>BTHU01000014.1:26432819-27055319 GCA_036184795.1 Tokudaia tokunoshimensis
CAACATCACATTGCTTATTTTGATGGATATTGGTAGAGAATGGCAGAAGCTAAAGTTTGAAATTGTTATGTATGCAAAGCTATTAGATATATGGGTATAGATATCAAGATGGATATATCTGAATTTTGAGAGACAAGTCTGTGGATATAGATTTGGAAGTCATCAGGAAATAAATCATTTTTATAGCACAGTAGCAGATGAGATCACTAAGAATAATGTAAGGAGAAGAAAAATCTCTGAAGTCTGAGCCTGAGTATGACTACCTTAAAGTGTAGGTAAGAAGGTAAAAGCAAGGAAGGAGGTTGCAATGAAAACATGGATAAAGAAATAAAGTCACCGTTTGGAACACTATATATAGAAGCCAGGTTTTAAAAAAAATGGATGACAGGAAGAACAAAGCAATATATTGTGTCAAAGTGCGAATGTGTTCAATATGGTGGGCAGTAAGAACTTACCACTAAACTATGAAAAGGGAAGTTATTGGGGAGGGGATGCTTCATAATGTAAATTTAGATAGTATGGTAGGAACCAAACCTTACATAGAATATACTTAAATATTACTACCTGGTATTCATTTACTGATTCCGTCACTCATTCCTTTAAATTTTTTATCTGTCCCACTAGACTATTCCCAAGTCTTTCAGATTTTTGGCTGACCTCTGTAATTCCATTAGGTAGAATAATATCTCAGGCATCATTTGCTGAAAGAATGATTGAATAATAAAATGCCATTGGAGAATAAATGATCAAATGAATGAAACATCTTGGGAATCACTGGCAAGAATTTGTAGCTGCTCCATCACACCCTTTTAGGCTCTTAGTGCCTATTCATCAGAGCTTTTTGGAGAGCTGAGAACTTAATTGTTTAGCCAGTGCCATATAACATCGTTCTTCTCACATTTATAATAGAACTCGTGTATCTATCATAGAATTTTTAATGTTCATCTCAAACTATTCTCACAATCCTTTTGAACCTCCTTTTATAGGAATTCACTACCTGTTCAGTAGAGTCACCATCATATATTACTTAGAACATATTTATCAGACACTTCTGTTATTGACCACTCAATGAAGAAATCTTAGAGAGATAAAATGACAATCCTCTTGAGTTTTAGGGTGGTTTTCTTTCTTTCTTTCTTTCTTTCTTTCTTTCTTTCTTTCTTTCTTTCTTTCTTTCTTTCTTTCTTTCTTTCTTTCTTTCTTTCTTTTTGTCAATATAAAAAAGCATTGTCCCAAAATGTAACAGAAAATGAGAAACCCATAGACAAGTACATCAGAGGTGACCTGGATTGATGCTAAGACACAATTAACAATGGTAAGAATTTTGGCTTTCCATCTAAGTGAAACCAGAAGTCAAAGAAAAGCTTTGAAGTGTGGGTATAGAGAGATGGAGTTTTGAAGAGGACTGTCTTGCTATCAAGGGTTGATTAGAGAAGTACACAAGCAGAATCAGAATTTGGAGCTTGTTCTGAGTCCTTCCCAAGCACTCAGGCCACAGAAGAGAGTAGCTAAGAAGCACTATTTGAAGAAGATAGGCTTGTGTGCAGATCTTAAGGAGTGGCTATATTCTGAGAAATAAAGTACATGTGTTAGAATTGATGTTTTTCCAAGCTCCTGATATATTAAATGTATTGAGTATCAGAATAGCAGAAAACAAATAACCATATTCATCCCCTTTACTTAGATTCAACAGTGATTAGTGTCTGAGTATGTACATAAATCTCTCTCTGAGTATGTATATAAATATAAGCACACATTTAACATTTTTCTCAACTCATTCACAAGTAGTTTGCAAAAACAAAATCATCACTTGTTATTCTTCTATGATTCATAATATAACTCTTAAGCATATGAAAAAAATACTCTATGTAAAAATAATAGTGAAAATATTTTGATGTCAGAACTGACAGGATTTCCTGACTGAAGTTTGTGAATTCTCAGAAAAGGAATCAAAGATGATTCTACAGATTTTGGCACACAAACCTGGATGTATGACAATGCCATCTACATGGATAGGGGAAACTGCAAGAGATGCTGGATTTGATCTTAGGACATTAACTTCCTAACACTCCTCTCTAGACCTCGTTGAGACAGGCCATACTCTAAAGCCATAGGGTGTAAAGAGGCCCTCGAACTCAAGGGAATCCTGTGAAGGGCAGTTATGAAACTTCCAAACAACATGGTTAAAATATTTTTGTGATAAATCAGTACAGGAATCTCAAAACAGAGAACTGCACACACCATTGGCTGCTGGGAGCAAGATGTCTCACTGTCAGTGTTGTAGCTTATGATGGAGTATTAGCTACAATAAGTTCAGAAAGAGGGGTTTTCTAGAGTGAAACTGAGGTTAAGAAATATTGTACACTAATTTCTAATTCTGTTTTTCATGCTAATATGGATCAGATTTTAAAGCTGCTTTCTGAAGCATTCTCAAAATTGGCTGCTAGAAATATCTAGGGTAAATTTTTTCTGTATAGTGAAATAGTAAAAGTGTAAACACAGGTTTTGATTTTTCTCTCTGAGTTTCTTTACTCCTATCATATTGCCTGTTTAGCATCTTCCTCTGGTACTGTGAATGGTGGAGATGACTGAAAACCAATCACTTGGATTCTGTTAAGAACAGAAACAGAAGGCAAACAACAGAGTCTGTTGCTCATAATATTCTCTAATCTCACGCCACAAAGCACCTTTCAATTTTTCCATCCTGTTTTGACCATTGTTCATTAAGAATTTCATATAAATTAAATCATACTGCTTATATTTATTTGGAATGGTCTTATTGGTTACATATGTGGTTCACAGCACCCGGGAAGTTCAGATTCTACTGTAGACTCATGTACAACTTGGGATAAGTTGGGGATTTTTATAGGATACTTTCTTTATTTACATTTCAAATGTCTTCCCCTTTCCAGGTCTCCCTTCCAGAAACTCCCCTATCCTATCCTCTCCCCCCACCTCCGCCTCTATGAGGGTGCTCCCCCACTTACCCACTCCTGCCTTCCCACCCTGGCATTCCCATACACTGGGGCATCAAACCCCTCACAGGTCCAAGGGCCGCTCCTCCCACTGATGTTCAACAAGGCCATCCTTTGCCAAGTATGTGGCCAGAGCCACCGTTCTCTCCATGTGTACTCTTTGGTTGGTGGTGCTCCAGTGGGCTCTGAGCAGTTGACACTGTTGCTCCCTCCACAGAGCTGCAAACTCCCTCAGATCCTTCTCCAACTCCTCCATCAGGGAACTTGAGCTCAGTCAAATGGTTGGCTGTGAGCATCTGCCTCTGTATTTGTCAGGTTCTGGCAGATCCTCTCAGGAGACAACCATATCAGGCTCCAGTCAGCAAGCACTTCCAGGCATCTGCAATAACTTCCAGGTTTTGTGACTGTTTATGGGATGGATCCCCAGATGGGGCAGTTTCTGGATGGCCTTTCCTTCAGTCTCTGCTTCACACTTTGTCTGCATATTTCCTCCTGTGAGTATTTTGTTCCCCCTTCTAAGAAGCACTGAAGCATCCACACTTTGGTCTTTCTCCTTCTTGAGTTTCATATGGGCTGTGAATTTTATCTTGGGTATTCTGAGTTGCTTTTTAAGGACTATGTTTCTCCAAAGCACTAAGGAAATACCTCAAACATGCTTTCATATTGTTTGTTACCATTCTAATGAAAGCAGCAGAGGGCAGCACTATAGGGAATGTGTTGAGGAAGGAGGACTGTGGGGATGTGAAACCTAGCACAGCCTGATGTGAAACCTAGCACAGTTTTATGCTTCTGTGATCTCAAGCCATTATCTATGTTTTAGAGAGTTACATTTCTCTGTATTTGACCAACATTTTCAAAACCATGCCTCATGAGAAGGCATTTTATTGTTCCTGAGGAGGACTAAGAGTTCAATTTCTCATCCCTACCTGCTGGCTCATTCCAGTCTGAGACAATTTTATATATTCTTCAAGGTTCTATGGCACCAGGAATGCATGTGGTGCACAGATATATATTCAGACATAATATCAATACATACAAATAAAATACTGTAACAAGGAAACTATCTATAACACTGAAACCACAGGCAAACTACTTATGTATGTAAATAGCTTAGAAATAAGCCAATTTGGGCTGGGAAGTAACTAAGTAGGTTAAGTAGTTAACACTTAAATATGAAAACTTGAATACAGTTTCCAGCACCCACCTTAAAAATGTGAGGTGTAAAGGTATAGACTTTTAAGTTCAGTATTGTAAAGGTGGAGACTGGGAGGCTGCGTGACCTTTGAAATTTGCTAGGCAGTCAGCCTAGCATACTTACTGAATAACAAGCCAATGAGGGGCTTTTACTGAAAAACTAAGAGAGACAGGTAGATTGACCTCTAACCACTACATGCATTCTACACAAGTACTAAGGTACACACACAGACACATAGACACACAGACACACAGACACATACACACATACACACAGAGAGAGAGAGAGAGAGAGAGAGAGAGAGAGAGAGAGAGAGAGAGAGAGAGAGAGAGAGAGACAGAGAGAGAGAGAAATGGACTTTTTTGCTATAAATGCTTAGTAAGGAGTTCTCTCCTTTGTTCTTGCTTTTGGAAGAGGTCACCAGCAATCACTTGCAGTGGCTTAGAATCACTTCATCTGTACTTTAAGGCTTTGATCTTTCTGCTATTGGCAAGAAGCACACAACTGTGGTGAGTAATGCATCTGAATAATGGAAGCAGGAACAAGCTAGTGTTAACAGCAATGCTGCTGTTATAGAACAAGTGCTGCTCTGTCTAGTAAAACTTTCCAAAGGCATCTCATAGGGTGTATGTGATGCACAACTCTAGGCTTGCCAATGTATATTCAAAGTTCAAATTGAAAACAGGCAATATTAAATGAAATAAAATATCTTTCCTCTTTGGATCTAAGGAGAATCACAACTTTTAAACAACCAAGTGCACAGAAATTGTGGCATGTAGCCACTGCTTCTGTATTGCCTTTAGTGTTCATACGTGGGCACTGTTTTAGTCTAACAGAAGAAAACACCTCCCATTCATTCATCATGCTCATGTTTTGACAAATGGAAGCCATGAGGATTGTGTTAGGGGTTTCTGAGCATGGTGTGGGAAGCCTTCTCATTCTAAGTCTGTGGGTGTTTTGTTCAGCTCCTGATACTTGTTAGTGATGTCAGTACCTGGATTGAATCAGGTGAATCTTGGAAAGGGTTAGATCTTTTCACTAGGAATCTTACCTTGATATAATTCAATTACACGAATCTTTCTTTGTTCAATTTCAGGAATTTGGGTCTGGGATTTGTTGGCTCTGTTTGCCAGGATACAGGTTCTGATTTGAATTTAGGTTTGGGAACATGTTCATACATCTGCTGAAAGGCAGGCATGGAGCCAGGACAACTGCTGGAAAGCAATTGACTTTTTGACAAAGACTGCTTGTCTCCACTTCCACATAGACAACTGTATGGACAAAAACACTGAGGGGAGTATGAGTGGTATGCGGCTTCTTATTTACCAGAAAAGGACTCTGTCATTTACTGGCATCTTCAAAAATCTTGCCTTGGAACACTATGTTTGTGTGCATAGAAGTAGTTATAAAGCTGAGAACATGGGCAACAGTGAGCATAAAAATCCAAGAAACTCTTGGCATTAGCTGAATTACATGATGGAGCCTTTCTAGGAAGCAGAGCAAAGATGGATTCAGGAGAGAAATAAATCCAGAGCCACATAATTTTACAAACCAAAAAAACTGAATGCAGATTCTAACACACTGCAGTAATATTTTATAAAGCAGCACATATTAGAGAAACATTACAGACAACATTATCCCAAAGAAATATTTCGATTACATTTTTAAGACAAGTTGCCTGTTTTAATAAACATATACATGTACATTCAAATACAAACATACATATATATTTATACATATATTTATATATACATTATATATATATATATATATATATATATATATATATATATAGTGGTAGGGTACTGTGTATGTATGTTTCTAGTTACTTAGAAGGAACAGACTTACTTTAACTTTAAAATATAATGTTAATTTTGCAAATGAAAGATTTAAGTGTGTGAATATTAAGGAGGTTATAGCCTATTTAAAGATGTGAATTGGGATATAGTTTAAGCAAAAATCCACCCAGAGACTCCTCAATTTGAGGGATTTCACTGGATATAGAGTTATAGGAACATATGATTTATTTTCTGTCCTAAAGAATAACAAAAATTAATGCAAAAACAATACTAGTAAAACAGAAATATGGAGACTATGTCTCGAGATATTATGACGAATGTTCATATTGACCATCTAGGACAAGACGTCAGAGTCCGAGGCTCACAGGGTTTTGATCTTTATTTTTCTCTCTGAGCTTTCATTTTTCTAACTCTCCAACAGATATAGAATTATTCCATTTTATGATGATGATGATACCCTCAAATCAGTCAGTTTTTCAGTGATGTTTAACAATACTCAATATATAGTATGCCCTTTAAATGTATTTTATAGTAATTATCTTCATATTCATCACAGATCCTGGGAACCTGATGCATTCATTTTCTTTTCTTTATATCTTATGCACTCATGAATTTATGGTATAGTTTACCTAAGAAGTGAAATGTCAAAAAAAATGTGTGCTTCCATTTACCTATTATAGGCCTCTGAAAAGTATCACTGTGGCATTTCTATCTTCTATTTCTACATTTTACTCACATCTAGAAGTAAATAGAATTAATTCTTAAATTTTACATTTAACTTAAAACACATCATGTCTACTGGAACACTTTTCAATTAGAGTTAGTTTGGCCATTTGTAATCACTTCCTCAAAGCCTCAAAGTTATATAAATAGCAATAGCACCAGCAACAATTCCTTAAACAAGATTAGTCTAGAGGTAAGATATCCAAAGTTAGTGTGGAGGATCAGGTCCCTGTGAATGTTCTCATTAAGGTATACATTCCCACCTACATCTGCTCCCACATCACACACACATATGAGAAGTCAATTCAAACATCTGCTTTCATTCTTGCATCTTGTCAAGTGGGAAGGAGAGTGAAATGAAAAAGGAGAATCAGGAAAACTATCTCTAAATCTGGTAAGAAATTTCTCCTTCATTTTCCCAAGTACCATTACTTACATATGTTGTCTACAAATTAGGTACACAGCTACAGTCAGTCCCACAGTGGCTTGCATCCACTTTTCAAGTTAAGGATATGAGGCTAATAATATGTAGGAAGAAGAAAATGGATCTTGGAGGAGCATACATTTATCCCTCAGGGTTTGAAAAATGTGGAAGCAGATAGACTCCAAAGTTGACTGCCACCTACTGTATACATGATTTGAAACTTTCTTTGTTAGTGTTATCTTTAAATTTTCCTTATGTTTTAAAATCTTAAGTAATGTTTCCAGAACCAGCCAGTCCTGATGAGAACTCAGAAGCGTCTTGGGATCATAGAATGCACTTATTCCCATGTATCGAAAGCCATAGGAGAAGACAGAATAAGAGAGTCTTCCAACTACTGTTCTAACATGATGATTCTCACTGATAATGGAAAGATACAAAAAAGGAGCAGAGGGTGGAAAAATGTGAGAAAGGGCAAGAAAGTTCTAAGTGGGAAAGAGATGATGCCAACTAGGTGTGAGAAGAGACTATGTTTAAACACATTTGATTGTGAACAAATAAAACATTAAGGACAGAGAAATAAGAAAAATCTTCAAAAAGTGTATTCTGAACATATCTTTTTATTGCTGTGCTATAACTAATACTAAGTTCTCCTCATTTATGCCATGTATCTACAATGTTATGAGCACACAAGGGCTTCATAAGAATTTCAAAACATTACAGAGCTTCTGCTTCAGTTTTATAAAGACTTCGTAATCCATCAAAATATATATTTATGTTAATTTCACAGAAAATATTTTGAAGTGGAAAGATTAAGACTTCATAAAATTGCAAATTAATTTTCAGTTATGATTTTTTTATTCTCTTAGGCATCTTAAAAGTATTTTATATGACTGTGTAGTATGCATGTGCACGCACATGCTTGTGTGTTTGTGTGTTGCTCACGCGTGTGTGTGTGTCTGTGTGTGTCTGCATATGTACAAAGGTAAGAGGTCAATATTACATATTGCCTCTATGGTGCCCAGGTTAATATTTGGAGAAAGGGTCTCTCCTCAAATCTGGAGTTTGTTGAATTAGCTAGATTAGCTAGAGAGAGAGACACTGGGATATTTCTGTTTCTATCAGTCCTGCTCTGAGATTAAAGATACCAGAGGTTGCCACCTCACCTGCATTTTCATGAAGGTACTTGGGATTTAAATCCAGATTCTTGTTCTCCTGCAGCAAGCACCTTGTGAACTGAGGCATATCCTTAGACTGTCTAAAATGATTTCTAAATCAGTATCTGAACAGCATTTTCTTGGTGTCTAGGATTTTTGTTGCTCATTTTTTTTAAAGCTTAGTCAATTTTATTGGATATTTTATTTATTTACATTTTAAATGTTATCTACTTTTCTGAGTTCCACCCCCCCCATAAGCCCCCTATCCCATCATGTTATCCACTTTTCTGAGTTCCACCCCCCCATAAGCCCCCTATCCCATCACCCCTCCCCCTGCTTCTATGAGCATGTGCTCGCACCCACCCACTCACCCACTCCTGCCTCCCTGTCCTCGAATTCCCATATACTGAGGCATCAAGCCTTCACAGGATCAAAGACCTCTTCTCCCATTGATGCTCGACAAGGCCATCCTCTGCTACATTTAAGGCTGGAGTCATGGGTCCCTCCATGTCTACACCTTGGTTGGTGGTTTAGACCCTGAGCACTCTGGTTGGTTGATATCGTTGTTCTTCCTATGGGGTTGCAAACCCCTTCAGCTCCTTCAGTCCTTTCTCTAACTCCTCCATTGGGACACTGTGATCAGTTCAATGGTTGGCTGTGAGTATCTGCTTCTGTATATGTCAGGCTCTGGCAAAGCATCTCAGGAGACAACTATATCAGGCTCCAGTTAGCATGCATTTCTTGGCATCCACAATAGTGTCTGCATTTGGTGACTATATGGGATAGATCCCCAGTTGGGACAGTCTCTGGATGGCCTTTCCTTCAGTCTCCGCTTCACACTTTGTCTCTGTATTTGCTCCTGTGAGGATTTTGTTACGCCTTCTAAAAAAGACTGAAGCACCCACACTTTGGCCTTCCTTTTCTTGAGCTTCATGTGGTCTGTGAATTGTATGTTGGGTATTCCAAACTTTTGGGCTAATATTCACTTATCAGTGAGTGCATACCATGGGGATTCTTTTGTGACTCGGTTACTTCACTCAAGAGGATATTTTCTAGTTTCATCCATTTGCCTAAGAATTTCATAAATTTATTGTTTTTAATAGCTGAGTAGTACTTCATGGTGCAAATATACCACATTTTCTGTATCCATTCCTCTGTTGAGGGACATCTGAGTTCTTTCCAGCTTCTGGTTAATATAAATAAAGCTGCTATGAGCATAGTGGAGCATGTCCTTGTTATATGTTGGAACATCTTTTGGGTGTGTTCACAGGAGTGGTATAGCTGGGTCCTCAAGTAGTATTATGTCCAATTTTCTAAGGAATCACCAGACTGACTTCCAGAGTGTTGTTCTTATTATGTCATCTAATTAGATTGTTGTTAAGATAGGTATTTAAATTAAAAGCTAGGCCTGTTTTCTTCAATAATTTGTAATACTCGTGTTTCTATATGTAATGACATTTGGTGTTATTTGATGTTTGAACTTTTGAATCTGGACCTGTTCGTTCTGTGGGTTTATAATTTTCTCATTTCTCTTGTTTTAAAGTTCATCTTAGTCATCTTGTGCATCAAATGCTAAAGTTGAGGATTCTCATCTTTAATTTTTCACCTCTTGGGATCTTCTTACATGACTCTGAGATATTTTCTTTATATTTTCCTTCTATCACCTTCTGTTACCATTGGGGCAGTATGTGCTTCTGATCTAACTCACTAATTTGTTCAGCAGCAGATTTTCATGTAACTACACTGTCAAGGGCTGGGCATGTATCATCTCATTTCTGTGATCTAATTTTCTCACATCATCTTATCTTCTAAGATAAAAGGAATTCTTTATGCTTGCTTAGGGAACTGAACTCAGGACCCTGAACAAGTTAGCATGTTAGACAGTACTGAACTACAACTGAATACTTGCTATTTTTTTTTGAGAGTCAGGGTCTTATGTAGGTTTAGGTTAGTCTTGAATGGAACTCAAAAGTTTCTTTTTTCCTTGTTTCTCAAGTGCTTGGATTACAGGCTTGGACCCCTATTCTTGGATCCAGAATCATTACTTTAAAAAGTCTCTGTATGTCTCTGGAACTCTGCTTTGAACAATTGGTTGTTAAGAACTTACTTGATGCTTAAGTCAAGTGCATATGCATAATTACTTTTACATGTGTTCCTCTACAGGAAAGTATTGCTCATTGTCTCAGTTGTGTGAAGAAAGGGACTCAGACAAGGGTATGTTCGCCTCAAGGAATTTAGGGAGAAGTGAATCACTTTAAGTGCCAAGATTGTGGCTTTCATAGACAAAAAAATGCCAAGAAATGCATTAGGACAAATTGCCATTTTCAAACCTTGGAAACACAAATCCTTGGGTAACTAAGGTTTTCAGTTATCTGAACTGTAAGTAGAAAGCCAGAGAAGAATGAATTTTTGCTGGCTTTCTGCTCATTCATTTTCTATTTTCTTCATGAACTTTATTGATACCTAGACCATTGCAGCTACTTATTTCTTGGGAGAAATAACCCCTTGTGATTTCTTGTAGGGCTGTTTTGTAGAAAGAAAAGAATAAAAAGTAACCATATTTATAGCTCTTCCTTTCACTAGTGACTGTTCTTACCTGCCTAGATTTAACTGACCTCTTTATTCATTCAATATAAGGATGGATTTCAAATACCCGTTTCTTTTTTTTTTTTTTTTTTTGTCATGAAACACTCTCAGTTTGTATTTCGAGGTTTGATACATAGTTTTTCACTGTCTTTCTGAGGAGTGAGCTAATGCTCCTGCTTTTACGGCTATGATTTCTTTTTTTTTTTATTTTATTTTATTTTATTTTTTTAATTTACATTCCAAATCACTTCCCCTTTCCCGTTTCCTCCCTCCCCGAAAGTCCCATAAGCCCCCTTCCCTCCCTCTTTTCTCCGTTCAACCCCCTCTCATTACTCTGTCCTGGCGTTCCCCTACATCCAGTCTTTCCAGGACCAGGGGTCTCTCCTTCCATCTTTTTAGAAATCTATTGATATGCTGATTGTGTCTAGGGTATTCTGAGATTCTGGGTCAATATCCCCTTATCAGTGACTGCATACCATGTGTGATCTTTTGTGATTGGGTTACCTCACTAAGGATGATATTTTCAAGTTCTGACCATTTGCCTAGGAATTTCGTGAATTCATTGTTTTTAATTGCAGAGTAGTATTCCATTGTGTAAATATACCACATCTTAAAGAAACAGGTATCCTTAGGGTCATCAGGAAGAAATCCTAAGGATACCCGTTTCTTTAACTTCCCTGAGTTAATTCATAAAAGCGAAGCAGTTCACCCCATAATTATTTTGCACCATCTTCTATTCTTTCCTGCAAAACAGTAGGCAAGATTTTTAAAAATTTCAAGAAACACATCCAGAATTGAAGATGGTAATACAATTGTAATCTTTTATTTGCATATATTTAAGCCCTGAATTTTATTTTTTAAAAAATATGCTCAATTTCACTATTCTACAAAACTTTTTCTCTTGTGTCGTTGCTTGTCAGTGTTCACTGAGAAGGATACAATAGGTGCATGTAAAATTGTCTATGCTTGACACCTTGACAATCCAGTTTCTTAAACTGTGAGCTCCTTTCCAATGTCACCCTGGTGAGATGATGAAGCAGTGAGCCTGCCCTGTGATACATTGGACTTACATTTTATTTGCCTTTTGTTGCTGCAGCCTTGCAAAAACAAACACTTCACCAGCAAATAAAGTAGACAAAATAGGCTGGGCTATAGAAAATACAGCAAATAATGTTAGAAAAAGCAACAGCTCACTGCTCTTCCACATATTGTGGAAACAATGCTCTGAAGATGTGGTTGATGTTTGGTTTGTTCTGTTTTTTCCTACCTATCCATTTAGTTTTCCTCCTTGAAGTTGTTCAAGTGCAGTTTTGTTTGATTATGAAACCGTATTATACCTCAGTGAACCGAATGCAACATAGAAATGCCAAGTACTTAAGGATTCATCTAATCAGTTTATTATTTTTGCTTCAAGAATTCAAAGCTAATTAAAATCATGATATATTCATTAATGTGCTTATGTAGATGGGGTTAACAGACATAATTCATTGAGACATAAGGAAATAAATTAAACAGCAGTGGGAATTTCTTAATAGTTAAGAAACATAGATTGTGTTAAAAAGAGACTAAAGGAATAAAAATAAATATGAGTTACTATGAGCGTGAGCTCTTTATTATATAATTTGAAAGTTACTCTGGCATATTCCGCAGTTGTATAAACACACTTATTGAATGTTTTACAATTACATGTTTTTTTTTCACTGTTTGCTTGGGTAGGTGACCTTTGGCTCAGTAACTGTGTATGTACACAATTTAATTGGAGCTTTTTGAGAGTTCAAGGAAATGAAATCTTTCCCCCAGATGTTGTCCTTCAGAGAAACCTAGCCAGGAGGCATGAAGGTTCTGGGGTTAAATAGCTGCCTACATAATGTTAGGACTGTATCATTTATTTGATTCCATTTTCTACTCTGTATATTCAAATAGTAAATTTTGTTCTTGTTGTTAAATATTTACTGTGATTGAACTAGAAACCTTTACTAGGTGAGGAATCAACTGGACAATCTGGACAACATGTTCACATGACTTTAAACAAAAAGAAATTTCAGAATTTATGTGTATGAATGTAATGGGATTAATTTTGAAAAATATGAATATTAAAATAATTAAATAATGGATGGTTAAATGAGGTTGGTGCTTCCAAAGTTATACAGGGTTGGTGAGACAGAGTAGCAGTTAAGTACCTTCCAAGAGTAATCTGAGTTCATACCTTAGAACCAGCAGGAAGGTATAATGGAGTTATACACTCATCTAATGAAAAATACACTAAAAAGGAAGAGAAAGAAAGAGAAACACTGTCCTGTATATGTATTAGGCAGCAGAGGATTTTTAAATTAATTTATTATATATACATATATATATATGTTCAGTTTTTTTATAAAATTCTATATATTCTATTATATATGATATATTATAATTAATTATAATGTAAATTTATGAAGTAATTAACTTTACATCCTAATTTTACCTTTCCCTCCCTCTCCCCTGCCCTCCACCCCATCTTCTAGGCTTCTAGAAGAATTTTAATTTAGTAATATTGTTGCTTTGGCAAGGAGTATAATACAAAGACCTTTTGTATTTCTGTGATATATATATATATGTATATATATATATGTATATGTATATATTTACTGTGGAATTCAGATACATTCTGGATTACAGAATAATCTGTCTGGAATACAGACTCGCCCTAGTACACATCTTTTAATCCTTAACTATGTAGTTAAAGTTAGTTTGTAGAACCAAGCAACCACGTTAGAAAGTAATGTCTGTTTGTGGGGCAGACAAAGTAAGGATTCAGATCAAGATTGACCAAATGAGTCAGAGATAATATATGCCCAATTCTCAGGAGAAAAGAAAGTAGAGAGGAGGGACTATGACTGAGACAGTTATACAGAGACAGGTTACAGAGAGAGCAAGCTAAATATAGGTGAAGACATAATGATGCAGAGAATCAGAAGGACTCAAACTATTAGAATATATTACCATAGTCAGTTTGAGGCCAAGCAGAATGATTCAGTGAGAAGCTTAGAGAACTCAGATTAAATCAGTCAGCTTAGAGAGGAATTTTGAGCCAGTACACCTGAGTTGAACCAGCCAGGCCAGAGTTCAAAAAGAACTAGAAAGGGTGAACATATTCAGGAGTAAGTGTTCAAGATGACAAGTAAATTAAGCAAATAAAGAGTCTCCTATGGATTATAATCTTCCTTGGCATATCAAGTTGCAGTAGGACTAAGAATATCTACTGTGGATAAACAGGGCAGCCTAATTAAGGAGCAGGGACTCAAAGGTAGGCAACAGAGTCAGATAGTCATTGCTCCTGCTGTTAAGAGGACCACATAAAGACCATGATGCACATGCATATTCTCTCTTTGGCAGTTTAGTGTCTGTGGACACCTATGCACACAGGTTAGTTGATTCCATAGGTTTTCTTGTGTCCTTGACCTCTCTGTGTTCTTCAATCTTTGTCCCCCTTTTCCACAGGATTCTCCAAGGTTCACCTAACGTTTGGCTGTGTGTATCTGCATCTGTTTTCATTAGTTGTTGGGTGAAGTGTTTCAGATGGTAGTTAAACTAGGCACCTGTCTGCAAATATAGCAGAATATCAGTAATTGTCTTAGAGATGGTTCTCTCTTACAATCTAGGCCTTAAGAGGCATCGTCTCTCAATATTTGCTCCATCTTTATCTCTGCACTTCTTGTAGGCAGGACAAATTTTGGGTAAACTCTTTTGTGCCTGGGTTGGTGTCTCAATACCTCCATTTTAAGTCTTTTCAGGTTAATGGAGATTGGAATTAAGGGTCTACCCCATTGCTTGTAGTTTTAGCTGGTGTCACTTTCATAGATGCTGGGAGATTCTATTGTTCTAGTTTTCTAGCTCTTGCCAGAGATATACCCGTACTGAATCCAGTTATCTCTCCCAGTACTTTTTTCCTCCATCCTCCCCCAATGGATCCTTCCTGCTCTCTTCCCCATACCCTCTCCCACCCTGTTCCCTCCATCAGTCTGATTCCTATGACTATTTCCCTTTCTTAGAGCCTCCTTGTTACTTAGCTTCTTTGGTTCTGTGAATTATAACATGGCTATCATATACTTTACATCTAATATCTACTTATATGTGAGTATATATCATGCTTGTCTTTCTGGGATGGGTTATGCCTCTCAGGATTATCTTTTCTAGTTCTATCAATATTCCTGCAAATTTTATGATGTCATTGTTTTAAGTGGCTAATTCACCATTATGTAAATATATTACATTTTCTTTTTCCATTCTTCAGTTAACAGACAAGTAGGTTATATCCAGTTTTGGATAGTACTAATAAAGCTGCTGTGAACATGGTTGAGAAAGTGTCCTTCTAGTATGGAAGAGTTTGTTTTGCATATATACTCAGGAGTGGGATAGCTGAGTCTTAAGTTATATTTATTCACAGTTTCTGAGAAACTGCCAAATTGATTTCCAAAATAGTTATACAAGGTTGTACTTCCGACAGCAGTGTAGAAATGTTCACTTGCTATACATCCTTGACAGAATGAGCTATTGCTTGAATTATTTTATCTCAAGCCATTCTGATGGATATAAGATGAAATCTCACAGTTTTTTATTTTAATTTCCCCAACAACTAAGGATGTTGAGTAATTCTTTAGATGCTTCTTGGCCATTAGAGTTTCCTTTGTTGAGAATTTTATGTTTAGATGTGGATGTGTATCTAGGTTTTATTTGGGTTATTTTGTTTGCTGATGTCTATTTTTTTTGACTTCTTTATTTATTTGGGATGCCAGACCTCTGTGGTTGAAGTGGTTGAAAATCCTTTCCCATTCCATAAAAAGCTATTTTGTCAGATTAATGATTTCCTTTGTCTCAAAGAAGCTCTTCAGTTTCATGACGTACCATTTATTGTTATACTTAGTACCTGAGCTGGTGAGGTTTTATTCCAAAAGATGCATTCTGTGCCAATATGTTCAAGGTTATTCCCCCTTTTCTCTTTTCATATTTAGTGTAACTGGTTTTATGTTGAGATTATTGATTCACTTGGACTTTTGTTTTGTGCAGACATTCTTTTAGACCAGCACTTTGTTGAAGATGCTTTTCTTTTTTTCATTGTGTAGTTTTGGTTTCATTGTCAAAATCAAGTGTCCAAAGTGTATGGATTCATTTCTTGCTCTTCAATTCAATTCAATTAAATTCAATGGATCACATGTTTGGTTTTATATCCCTACCATGCATTGTTTTTTTACTAGTATTGCTCTGTAGGACAGCTTAAAATCAGGAATGATTATATCTCCAGAATTAATTTTATTGTACAAAAGAGTTTCAGCTACCTTGTATTTATTGCTTTTACATAAAAAATTGATTATTGTTATTTCAAGGTCTTTGATATTTTCTTCAACTTCTTTCTTCAAAGATTTGAAGTTCTTGTCATAGAGGTCTTTTAATTGTTTGGTTATGCCATGATATTTTATCTTATTTGTAATTATTGTGAAGGGTGTCATTCCCCTAAATTCTCTAAATCCCACTTATCATTTGTATATTGGAGGGTTACTGATTATTTTTGAGTCAATTTTGGATCCAGTCACTTTGCTGAGGGTGTTTATCAGCTGTAAGAATCTCTTGATAGATTTTTTTTGGGGGGGGTTGCTTATGTATATTATAATATCATCTGTGACTGGAGATACATTGACTCCTTCCTTTCCAATTTTGTATCCCATTTATCTCCTTTTATTTGTCCTATTGCTCTAGCTAAATCTTCAATTACTATATTGAATATGCATTGAGAGAGTAGACAGCATTATCTTGTCCCTGATTTCAGTATAATTTCTCTAAGTTTCTCTCCATATAATTTGATGCTTGCTATACATTGTCATTATTGTGTTTAGGTATATGGTTTGTATTCCTGGTATCTCCAAGACTTTTATTATGAAAGGATGCTGATTTTGTCAAAGGTATTTTCAGCATCTAATGATATGACTATGTGGGTTTTTTTAGTTTGCTTATATTATAGATTACATTGATGCATTTTCATATATTGAAATATTTTTCATACCTGAGATGAAGTCTACTTGATCATGGTGGATGATGTTTTGAATGTGTTCTTAGATTTCATTTAAAAGTATTTTATTGAGTATTTTTGCATTAATGCTCATAAGGGAAATGGATCTAACAGTGTCTTTCTTTGTGAAGTATTTGTGTGGCTGAGGTATCAAGGTGACTGTGACCTCATAGAATGGGTTTGGTAATGTTTCTTCTTTTTCTAGTTTGTGAAATAATTTGAAGAATATTGGCATGAGTCCTCTAAAAGATTTGTTCACATTCTCATAGGTAAGTTGAATTCTCACTCTTTATTAAAGAAACCTCTCTTTGTGTAGATAGAGTAGATTACAGAAAAACAATCAATCAAAATGCACAGTTCTGTAATCCAGTCTTAAGGGATATATATACAAAATATTTGTAGCAATTAAGGCTCAGGAAAAATTGTGGAAGAACGGTTCAATGATTCCTAGAGCCAGAAGTTCGACAAGGTTTCTGTGATATTGTCTCCCCTAGCAGTGGTAGAAGCTACACCATTAAAATTTCACAAACAGGATTGCTCACACATAAACTGAACAAGTGCAACAATAATAGACATATCAAAGTGGATGAGAGATATATCATGAAACTTCAACTCAACACAAATCACTACATGCAAATAAGGAATGCTTAGAGTGGGAGAAATTGTCTTCTCCAGGAAGAATATACCAATTGGTTATCTGCAACAATCAGTCCTGAAAACATAGATATAAATAACATTGTACAGACTGAGGAGGAGGTTATATCTAGAATATCTATGTCTATATCTATCTGCCTGTCTGTCTGTCTATCTACACACACACACACACACACACACACACACACACACACACACACACACATATGCATATTTGTGTATAATAATAAATAAAAAGAGGCCACAGATTTGACAGAGAACAAGAATGGGATACAGTAGGGATTGTATGGAGTAAAAGAAAGTGATGAATAATGTAATTATACTAAAATCTCAGAAATAGAAGAAGAGAAGTCATGTCAGTCTATCTTTCTTGCTATAGGATAAATTCTATGGGATAGTGGAAGAATATAAGAATAAGTCCATGGTCCATGTGATTACCAACATAGAGAAAGAAGCTCTTGACAGGAATGGTAGTATAGTCATCCAACAGAGAGAACTGGAGGCAGTCATGGTCACAATTTTTACTTGTAATATTTACTTAGAAGACAAAACTGACCATTGGAAGAGAACCTTTTCTTCAAAGTAGCCCCTCTTGCCAGAGCAAGTTATTCCAGGTGGCTAATATTACACAATGATCAAAGTAAGAAACAGTGTTCAGCCCTCGGAGTAGAATAGATTTGGAGTAGATAGTAATGTGTAGTTGGGGAGAATTAAGTTATAATATAAGGTAAGAGGAATGAGTACTGTTATCAGAATGGCAGTTCTTTTTAATGGTAAGTAGTTTGTTTTGGTGAATATTTATTGGGAACCTCATAGTTTAATAATGTTTTGTAATGTGATGCTCTCACATTAAAATAATTCTGAGATAAATACTATTAATAAATGGTTGTATATAGTTGAGAACATTGAATTATGGTTGAACAAAATAACATTCTCATACATTGAATACTTGTCCACTGTCAGATACCATACTTACAACTAAGAGCATGGTTTGTACTCCAATGATGAGAAGAGTATAGATGAGAAATAAGCTGTTATTCATAATAAAAATACATTTCAAATTTTGGGTAAAGATGAAAACAAACTTTCAGTAAATATTAATTTATACTTTTTATTCTCAACTGTATATTGGTAGTTTGGCTTACATTAGAGATGAGGACTCTACTGAACCTTAAAAGCATATGTTACAAATGCTGGCTTGGGAAAAAGTGCTTTGGGTAAAAAGCCTAGAGATATCATCTCCAACTATCATCACCAATCAGTGCCACTGCATGTTCAGTGTCTGGAATAAAATCCCAAAGAAGAAAGCAAATGCAAATTTAATATCAAGTAAGTTAACTGATCTGAGTTAACACATTTTTCTCTTAAAGGTCTATTTTTTTTATTTTTTATTTTGTAAGCCTTGAAACATTGTGACCTAAGGCTTTATTTTTTTTTTTTTTTTTTTTTTTTTTTTTTTTAATTTAATTTTATTTTTTTAATTTACATTCCAAATCACTTCCCCTTTCCCGTTTCCTCCCTCCCCGAAAGTCCCATAAGCCCCCTTCCCTCCCTCTTTTCTCCGTTCAACCCCCTCTCATTACTCTGTCCTGGCGTTCCCCTACATCCAGTCTTTCCAGGACCAGGGGTCTCTCCTTCCATCTTTTTTTTTTTTTTTTTTTTTTTAATTTAATTTTATTTTATTTTTTTAATTTACATTCCAAAAGTGATTTGGACCTAAGGCTTTATTAAAAGCAAATGAAATGTTATTTTTCAAAAGTGATTTGTGAAATTTAAACCAGTACAAAACTCTTAGGTATTACTACTTCTTCACAATATAGATTTTTATAGAAATAGAAAATTGAACTTTGAGTCATATGTCATCAGGTACTTGCCAAAATATCTTTGCAAACACCTAATAACTGAGAAAGATAGCATAAAGAACAGTTTAACTTTGTCATTCTCCTTAGAGAATAGTTTTTCTAAATACATTATTTGTGTTCCATTAGAGTATGGTGAATTAAAACACCTGTATATTAATCTACTCAAGTTACCATAGCAAAATACTACAAATTAAGCTTAATCAAGTAATTTATTTCATACAATTTTAGAGGCTGGGAATTTAAGACCCGGGTGATAGAAAAACTACATTTGATTCCAAAGTCTCTTTTATTAATTTTTTCAGAGACCTTCTTCATATTTGTTTGCATTTCTTCCTTATAAGTGTGTGAGAAATCAAATTCCTCCCTATTTATAAGGATTCTAATCCAGTCATGTAGGTCCCTCCTTCAAAACATTGTATGATCTTAATCAATCATCAAATGTTTCCACTATTACTGTGATAAAATGCCATGATAATAACCATTTAAGAAGAGAATGATAGGCTTAGTTCACATTTTCAAGTTATCTATCATTATAGGGAAATCACAGGACCAGAGTTGGAAACAGTTGGCAATATTAAATGAACAATCTAGAAGCAGAGAGGGACAAATCAATATGTACATGTGTGTGCTAATGTCTTTCTACCTTTGCAAAGCTTAGGATTTCCTGCTTACACAATGATTGTACCCACTATGGATGGGTCTTTCAACTTTTATTAATGTAATCAAGATAATCCCCAGAGACAGACCATCCTGATATCTTATCTATCCAGAACATCATTGAAAATCTTTTTCCAGAATCTTCTAAACTTTATAGACTCTTCAAGTAACCATCATAAGACTCATTTAAACACTATTATAATGTGATTAAGGCTTTGATACATAAATTTGAGGGAATATCAATATATAGGAACAGTAATCTGGATCCTGTTACTTTAGTTGCTTCTAGAAGGATTTCGTTGTGTCTACCATTTTGTTTAATGTAGGCTTCACAAACTTCCAAAATGAACTTAAGAAGAATGATTCTCTTTCTTTCTTTTTTCTTTCTTTCTTTCTTTCTTTCTTTCTTTCTTTCTTTCTTTCTTTCTTTCTTTCTCTCTCTCTCTTTCTTTTGTTCTTTTTTCTCTTTCTTTGTCTTTCATTTTTAAAAAATTATTTCCTATCTTACACTTTTTAAAAATTTGTCACTCATATATTACATCTTGAACACAGGTTTTCGTCATTCCCTTTACCCTGAGCTCCTCCATCCCTCCCAACTGTCCCTTCTCATTCACTCCTCTTCCATTCCCTTCAGAAGAGGAATATCCCAGGGATATCAAATAATCATGGCATATCAAGATGCAAAACGATTAGGTACCTTTTTTCTTGTGTTCAACATCATCAGTTATCAGTTAAAAGCAGATCAAAATGACTCTGAGATTCCATCTTACATCACACAGAATGCCTAAGATAAAAAACACAGATGGCAGCTCATACTGCTGAAGATGCTGAAACAGGGGAACATTCCTCCATTGATGGTGGGAATATAAACTTGTACAGCCACTTTGAAAATAAATTTGGTTGTTTCTCAGAAAATTGGAAATTGATTTACCTCAAGACCAAGCTGAAGTACTCCTCAGCATATATTCAAAAGACACTACATACTACTACAAAGATACTCACTCAACTATATTCACAGCAGCTTTATTTAGAATAGCCAGAAACTAGAGACAACCTAGATGCCTCTCAGCTAAAGACTGGATAAAGAAAATGTGGTACATTTGCACAATAAAGTATTACTCAGCTGTTAAGAACAACGTCATGAAATTTGCAGCCAAATGAATGGAACTAGAAAAAATCCTCCTGACTGAGGTAATCCCAACCCAGTAAGACAAACATGGTATGTATTCACTTATAAGTGGATATTAGTTGCAAAGTGAGAATAATCATGATATAATTCACAGACACAGAGAAGCTAAGCAAGAAGAAGTGCTCATGTGGACTGGAGAGATGGCTCAATGGCTAAGGGACTGACTGCTCTTCCAGAGGTTCTGAGTTCAATTCCCAGCAACCATATGGTGGCTCATAACCATCTGTAATAGGATCTGATGCCCTCTTCTGATGTGTCTGTAGAGGGCAATGGTGTACTCATATACATAAAATAAATAAATCTTTAAAAAAAAAAGAGGGCTGATGTATGGGAGCATGAATATACCTGGAAATGGGGAATAGAATACACACTGTTCCTTTGAAAATCATGTCTGGAAACATTGTTCACCTTGATAATGTCATACTGAGAAGTATTGAATAGATAACTGACCAGACTTTAATTCAAAGGAGAGGTTTGCTTTTATAATAATGTATTTCAATGTTCCTATTTATTCAGCAATGAAATCTATACTTAACATATTTTCCAAATTGTTTTCATTTACAGGAAAGTTGCTTATTTGTATCAAATATTGCATGTACCAAGTGTAGATATGAACTGCCTTGATGTTGCAAAAATATTCCAATATGTCATAGACACTATTTCATAAGGAATTTGCTGTTGTTAATTGCTGTCATTGTGTTCATTATTTCTCATGTACATGTCACGTTTTTAAGCTGATAAATAGCTGTAACAATGCAAAAAAAATTAACCAGGTGCCCAAAACACAGAAACTTACAGAGAAAAAGCCTTTCACCTTTTACTCACAGAAAGCTTTTCATGTGTGTTATTTTTTCTTACACTCTTGCTTCATTTTTCACATTAATCAATTTAGGAGAAGGATAGTGGCGACCTGTTTGTCATATAATATTGGGAGAAGATAATTTTATAAATTACAATACTCAAAGAAACCAGAGGGCATAAATTCCAGGAGCAATATAAATAATACATTATACTTCAGTCCTAGTTAATTTCCATAGGCACAGAAAAGAGTGAGCATGCATAAGGCTTTTAAATTATTATTGTTTTGAGAAAAAAGATGATCAGAGAAATGCAAAGCTGCATTAGACCATGTCTTAGAGGCAGGAATGTTATTAATATGCTTGTCTTGTTTAAAGTCCTGTTGCAGAAACAGATGCCAGCAAGCACACTGTCTGGATGATTGGAAGTGGCGAGGGGTAGCAGAAGTGGCACGTCAGGAAGCACTTTGTAAATTAAGATAATTATTACATCTTAGAAGACCCTGGAGAATCACAATTTGTGTGGGTGAAGTTCTCTTTCATTGATATTTGCCACTAAACCAGCAAACACACATGTAGAATGAGATACTTTCAAGCATGGGGCAGCTTCAACACTTTCCTAATTATTTGGGTTGCTCATTCCAAGTTCACTATTCAAATGCAGCCCTTGCAGAAGTAGAAATCTGTCATGTTAGGCGTGACCTCAAATACTAGGCTCTTTCCCGCCTATTGGCCTTGGGACAGGTCCAAATCAACATAACAATTTTCCTCCATCACCACTAGCTGCATTCTTTTATTTTCTATGACAATACCACAACTATGGTCTATTTCTTAATATTGTCCTCTGGCTGGAAGCAGGCTGATTCATAGTCTACTACATATATAGGTATGTGGAAAAAAACAAGAGAAAATAAAGCAGATACTTGTGAATAGAGATGTAAGTACACTCTTTTTTATTGAATGTTTTATTTATTTACATTTCAAATGTTATCACCTTTTCCAGTTTCCCTTCTACAAACCCCCTATCCCATCCCCTCTGCTTCTATGAGGGTGCTCACTCACCCACCCATCCATGGACTCCCAGCTCCCTGCCCTTGCATTCCCCTACACTAGGGCATGGAGCCTTCACAGGACCAAGGGCCTCTCTTCCCATTGATAAGTCATCCTCTGCTACGTAAGCAGCTGAAGTCATGGGTCTCTCCATGTGTACACTTTGTTGGCATTTTTCATAATATTTTTATTGATATTTTTAAAAAATATTTTCACATCATAAACCCCAAGTAATGTCTTTTCTCAGGCCTCTCAAATCCCACCCAAAATTTGGGACCTCCATCAACATCAACTCCCAAAAAAGGGAGAAGAAGAAAAAGAAATAAAAGTCCAATGTGTGTTGTTCATATACTCAATTGAGCATGTTCAAAACTCCTGTTGGACAGGCCTTTAAAGAAAGCTAAGTCATATACAGCTGGTTCAGGAAAAGGGAAAACATTTGAAATGTAAATAAATAAAATATACAAATATATATATATATATATATATATATATATATATATATATATATGTATGTATATATATGTACACACACAAAGCTATGTCATTTCTCACCTGCAACCAGACCAGAAGTCATCAGTTGTATAGAGCTAAACTTTAGCATCCTTATCACAATATTTAAGAGTTCTTTACTCTCTAGACTGTAACTTTTTGTGGGATGGTGAAGCTTCCCAGGAATTGCTCAAGAGCGGGTTCTCTGTGGACAAAGAGCTGAAGAATGAAACAACGGGGGTCGAGAGAAAAAGAACACACAGAGACATTAGGGCATGGCTGTACAAAAATCTTTTTTTTTTTTTTACTTTTGGGATAAGAGCGACAATATATGCGCTGTGGGCATGACCCTCCCTCCCAGGGTTGAAGAGTCTTTTCAGCGCTTCTCAGCAGGCCCTTGGTGCCACCGTTCCTTGAGGAAACTGACCCCATAGGGTCTGTTGCTTTGCTGAAGGCTGAGGTGTGACAAAAGGCTTGTTCCTGGAGCTCTGCCAGCTCTGCCAGGGGTGGGGAGGTGTGGCTGGAATTCCTCAGCTCGGAGTGGGTGAAGAATGCAGGCAGATGAATAATGGCTATAAGGCTATATGACACTTCAATGACTCTCTACAAGGTGGGAGTTGGGGAATAACGGTTGTTTCAAAAGTCTTCTATGTCTCTTTCTCAACTGTGAGTCTGCAATCATCAATAGTATGGCAGCGGTAGTTTCCTTGCCCTTTACAATCAGCAGGAGCATGGATCATGGACTTACACATGGTTATAATGATAGTACAGATCCTACATATTCACATGGTATCAGGCATCAGCACCTGCCACTGACCTCAGCATGCTTTCTTATGCCAGCACAGATCATGAACATCAACACAGCTCTTCCCTGCATTTATTTTTTATTATTCCTCCACCTTGAACTAAAACAATACTTAAATAATGTAATCAATGATGTAAATAAATAATTTATTCAATGAAAAAGAAATACAAGATTTTAGACATTGCCACAAACTGATGGCTATAAAAGTTCATCTTATGTCTAAAATAGAATTGGATACTAAATTTGTAAATAAACTACATGAACAAGTCATTTATGTTCTTTTTTGTTGAGAAAGAATCAGTTCAAGAACTTGGAGTATTTGTTGGTTTCAAGGATATTTCTGAAATAAAAATTATGACAACAAAAATCTCAGCCTAGAAAGGATTAAGAGTTCTGCTGTCCTTGCATAGTACTTGGATCTAGGCACCAGAACTCACATGGAAGCTCACAATCATCTGGGAATGCAGTTCCAGGATTTTCATTGATGTCTTCTTCTGACATATGGATAATTATACAAAATGTAAAAATTCTGAAAGCATGAATAAAAAAAGCATGTTTATTAGAACAAATTAAATGATGCATTTCTATTCTGATTTATAAATTAACATAAAATTTATTGGTATAGTAAGTCTAAAAATTCAAGGATGAAAGTCGTACTATAAAATATTTATGCATGACATATAGCAGAGGCTAATATCAGAGTAATATCTGAAGAACAAAAATGATAACCACAGTATGAAATTAAGTAAATGAACAAAATTCCAGCTAGTATAACATATATCAAATACATTCATGTGTTTATAGAGATGCATTAAGAAATTAGAAAATGAAACAAAGCTATTACAACTGAAAAATAATGATATCTACAATTGCATTTGGAGATTTTAATATTTCTTACTAAATAATCGAAGGAACAACTTGATATAAAATTGAAAATGGGGATGGGGAAAGATTTTGGAATGGGGTAACTTGGAGGCAGGCAGTGAGTAGGAAGTAAGGTGAATAGTAAAAAATGAATTGCATGCAAAAAGATATCAATTATACAGAAAAACACTAGGGTTTTCTCAAGTATTGTTAGACATTGTTTTAGAATGTCTTTGGATCAACCACTAATACTGACAAAACCTGAGCCATAAGGAAACTGTAAACAAATTTCAATGATTTAAAATTCAAAAGTGTGCTCCTCATTGAGTAAGGGTACATATCTAGAAAATATAGAGTGATACTAAGAACATCTTCAAGACTGTGAAATGAAGGGACATTCTTCTAAATGATCTACAGATAAAAGCAAATAACTATTAAGGGAAAAAAACAAATACGTTTAGTTAATCCAATAAAAATATGTCAAGTTTTATAGGATATTGGTGAATTAGGATGAAAATAAAAATTTATAGCACTATTTTGATTTACGAAGAGAAACAATTTTATTTTTTTCTAAGTTTTTTTATTTACATTCCAAATCATTTCCCCTTTCCTGTTTCCTCCCTC
Source organism: Tokudaia tokunoshimensis (assembly GCA_036184795.1). Lineage (NCBI taxonomy): Eukaryota > Metazoa > Chordata > Mammalia > Rodentia > Muridae > Tokudaia > Tokudaia tokunoshimensis. The sequence goes on from BTHU01000014.1 coordinate 26,458,713, forward strand.
CCCGAAAGTCCCATAAGCCTCCTTCCCTCCCTCTGTTCCCCATTCAATCCCCTCTCGCTTCTCTGTCCTGGCATTCCCCTACATCCAGTCTTTCTAGGACCAGGGGTCTCTCCTTCCATCTTCTTGGATATTTATTGATATGCGAATTGTGTCTAGGGTATTCCAAGATTCTGGGTTAATATCCACTTATCAGTAACTGCATACCATATGTATTCTTTTGTGATTGGCTTACCTCACTAAGGATGATATTTTCAAGTTCTGACCATTTGCCTAGGAATTTCATGAATTCATTGTTTTTAACTGAAGAGTAGTATTCAATTGTGTAAATATACCATTTCTTTGAGAAAATCAACAAGATAGATAAGCCCTTAGCCAGACTAGCCAGAGGGCACAGAGACAGTATCCAAATTTACAAAATCAGAAATGAAAAGGGAGAGATAACAACTGAAACTGAGGAAATTCAAAAAAATCATCAGAGAAGCAATTTTAAATAAAAGTCTAATCCCAAAATAGGAAAAAAGTAAAAGAGATACATTTTGCATTGGAAATCAATGAAACTACAAGAAAAATTAATAATTGCAGTTGAGCCATATCTCTAAAAATTTTAAATTAATAAAACTTTAACAAAATAAGAATTGAAAATAGGAACACAAGAATAGACATCAAGGAAAATCCAAGATGCATAGGTCTTATTTCAAAAACGTGCACTTTACAAAATTAGAAAATCTAAACAAAATGAATAATATTCTTGATAGATACTACTTACTAAAGTTAAATCAAGATCAGGTAAACAATCTAAATAGGCCTATAATGCCTAAGGGAATAGAAGAAGCCATTAGAAGTCTCCACTTACCCCCACCCAAAAAATCTAGGGCCAGATGGTTTTAGTACAAAATTCTACCAGACTTTTGAAGAAGAGCTAAGACCAATACTCCTCAAATTCTTTGACAACATGGAAATAGAAGGAACAAAGACAAATTCATTTCATGAGGCTTCAGTTACCCTGAGATTTAATCACACAAAAATTCAACTAAGAAAGAGAATTTTAGACCAATGTCCCTTATAAACATTGATACAAGTAATAATCAACAAAATACTAACAAACTGAATCTGAGAATTCACCAAAACCATCATCCAACATAATCAATATGCCTCATTTCAGAGATGCATGGATGGTTCAACATAAGAGAATTCATTAATAAAATCCACCACATAAAAAACTTGAAAGCAAAAAACACATGATCATCCTATGGATTTTGAAAAAGCATTTGACAAAATCAATAAACCCAACATCATCAAAGTCTTAGAAAGATCAGTGATACAAGGCATATATGTAAACACAAAATGAGAATACACATATAGCAAGCCAATATCAAATTAAATTGAAGCAAACTTTTAAAGTGACTGCACTAAAATCAGTGACAAGGAAATGCTATCCACTCTTTCCATATGTCTACAATACAGAGCTTGAAGTTCTAGCTAGAACAAAGAGACGACTAAGGGAGACCATGGGGATACAAATTGGGAAGGAAGAAGTCAAAGTAACTTTATTTGCATATGATATGAAAGTATGCATAAATGACCCCAAAAATTCTACCAGGAAAATACTGTAGATGATGAAAAACTTCAGAAAACTGGCTGGATACAAAATTAACAACAACAACAAATCAAAATTAGCCCTCCTATTTCTACAGGATAAAAGGCTGAAAAATGATAAAAAAATGAAATTAGGAACCAACACCATTCAAAATAGCCACAAATAATATAAAATATCTTGGTGTAGCTAAAACAAAGCAAATGAAAGTTCTGTTTGGCAAGAACTTCAAATCTTTGAAGAAAGAAATTTTGGAAATTATCAGTAGAGGGAAAGATCTCCCATGATTTTGAACTGGTAGGATTAATATAGTTAAAAATAACGATGATGCCAAAACCAATTTTCAAACAGATTCAACAAAATTCCCATCAAATTACAACATAATTCTTTACAGATCTTGCAATAATAATACTCAATTTCATATGGAAAAACAAAACAAAACAATGAAAAATACCACCCAAAATTGCTAAAACAATCCTGTATAATAAAAGAACTTCTGGTAGTTTTGCCATCCCTGATTTCAAGCTGCACTGCAAAACAATAGTAGTCAAAAGCACATGATACTGGCATAAAAACAGACCAGTTGATCAACTGAATCTAACCAAAAACCCAGAAGTGAGTCTACACACCCATGGACAATTCCTTTTTGACCAAAAAGCCAAAACCATACAATGGAACAAAGAAAGCATCTTCAAAAATTTTTTCTGGTCTAACTTGGTCTGCAGGTAGATGAATGTATAGACTCATATCAATCATCCTGTTCAAAATTCAAGTCCAAGTGAATCAAAGATATCAACATAAAATCAGATACACTAAATCTGATAGAAGAGAAAGTTTCTTGAACATACAAACACAAACACAGGAGATAACTTACTGGACAGAACACGAATGGTTCAGGCATTAAGTTAAAAAATTAATAAATGGATCTAGAGGCAGATGAGCTAAAAAAAATAAAAACAAAAAGAAAGAAAAAAGGAAGGAAGGAGGAAGGAAGGAAGGAGAGAGAGAGAGAGAGAGAGAGAGAGAGAGAGAGAGAGAGAGAGAGAGAGAGAGAGAGAGATTGTAAGTGGAAGCTCTAATGCCTTTTGTGATGTATTGAATATGTATGACCCCCCCCCATAGGTTATATGTTTGAATACTTTGCTCTCTGTTGGAGGGACTATTTGGGAAGGATTAGGGGGTGTGGCCTTGTTGAAGGAGGTGTGTCACCGAGCACAAGTATTGAGGTTTCAATAGATTGTTTCTATTGTGCTCTCTGCCTTTTGCTTATGGCTTAGGATGTGAGTTCTTAGCTATTCCTGTTGTCATGCCTTAACCCTCTGAAACTGTAAATGAGATTAAATGCTTTCTTTTATGAAAAAAATAATAAATGGGACCTCCTGAAACTGAAAAGTTTCTATAAGGCAAAGTATACCAGCAAATGGATGAAACATCAGTTGAAAGAATGGGAAAAGATTCTCAGCCTACTACAAATCTCACAGAGGGCTGACACCAAAATAAATAAGAATTCAAGAAACTTGACATGAACAAACAAAATAACCCCATTAATAATGAGGTATAGATCTAAACAGAGAATTCTTAATAGAGGAAACTCATTCTAATGACTGAGAAGCACTTAAAGAAATATTCAATACCCTTAGTCTTTAGAGAAATGCAAATCAAAACACTGTGTTATTACATCTTAAACCCATCAGAAAGGCAAAGATCAAAAACTAAAGGGACAGTTCAGGCTGGCAAAGAAGTGGAACAAGGGGGACACTCTTTCACTGCTGTTCATAATGCAAGCTTGTACAACTTTGGCTATCAACTTGACAGTTTCTAATAAAATTGGGGATAGATCTACTTCAAGACCCAGCGGTACCACTCCTGGCCATATACCCAAAATAAACTCCACTATAACACAAGGATATGATTATACTCATCTATGTTCATAGTTGTTTTATTCATAATAGCTAGAAACTGGGAACAATTTTGATGGCCCTCAAAAGAATAAAGAAAACATGGTATATCTACACAATAAATTATTACTCAGCCATTAGAAACAATGACATCATGAATTTTGCAAGCAAATGGATGTAAGTAGAAAAGAACATCCTAAGTTAGGCAACCAGGACCCAGAAATAAAACTTGGTTTCTACACACTTATAAGTTATTAGCCATAAAGAGGCATGCAACCATGTTAAAAACCACAGACCCAAAGAAACAAAGTAACAAGGAGGGGCCAATGGAGGATACTTGAATCTTACCTTAAGGGGAAATAGATTAGATGCTACGTGTGGAAGAATGAAGAGGACTATGTGGGAGAGGGTTGGGAATGGGAACAGGAGGTGTGGGGAAGATGGATAGAAAACCTGGAAAAAACCGGATTATGAAGGAAAAGGGGTATATCTATGGGATGAACTAAAAATTTAGAACAATGGAAACTTCCAGAAATCTATTAAGTTGATAATAGATAGACTCCTAGAAAGGGATGATATGGAGCCTGAACTGGACATTTCCTATAACCAGGCAAGATTTTCAGTGAAAGAACTGAGGTACCAAAACTGAGGCCAAAAAATAGCTTTGACACACAATTTGTGTTGCATACAAGATGTGAAGTGGTAAATGAAACATAAGGAATTTTAAAATTTATTTATTTTTATTCTTTAATTATTTTTAACAATCCAGACTTCATTCTCCTCCCTGTCTGTGTCCGTGACTGCTCCCCATTCCATACCTCCTCCCACCTCCTGGTCTCCTAGAGGATGTTGCTACCCCTCACCCTCACACCACCAGCCCTCCCCACTCCCTGGGACCTCACGTCTCTCCAGGGTTAGCTGCATCATTTCTTACTGAAGCCAAACCAGATAGTCCTCTGCTGTATATGTGTTGGGTGATTCATATTAGCTGGTGTATGCTTCCTGGTTGGTGACTCAGTGTCTGAGAAATCTCGGGGTTCCAGGTCAGTTGAGACTGAGGTCTTCTCATGGGGTTGTCCTCCTCCTCAGCTTCTTCCAGCTTTTCCCTAATTAAACCACAGGTGTTACCAGCTTCTGTCCATTGGTTGGATATAAATATCTGTATCTGACTCTTTCAGTTACCTACTGGGCCTTTCAGAGAGCAGTCGTGATAGGCCCCTTTTTGTAACCACACCAAAGCATCAGTAACAGTGTCAGAGCCCCGGACCTCCACATGAGCTGGATCCCAATTTGGACCTGTCGCTGGACATCCTTTCCCTCATGCTCTTCTCGAGTTTTGTCCCTGCAGTTCCTTCAGACAGGAACAATTCTGGGTCAGAGTTTTTGACTGTGGAATGGCAATGCCATCCCTCCACTCGATGTCCTGTCCCTCCACTGAAGGTGGACTCTACAAGTTCCCTGGATAGGAAGTTCCAAGAACCCAGTTGAGTCTCCCTTCCCAGAACTGGAGATGCAAAGACTCACCACTATTCCTGGCTCTTTTTTAAAATTCTTTCTTTCATTCTTTAGATTATAATATAATCATATTATTTATTCCCTTCCCTTTCTCTCCCTTATATGCCCTCTTTGCTCTATCAGATTTATGGCTTTTTTCCCCATTAATTGCAGTGACTATATTTTCAGCACACATTCTGGGATCAAGCTCAGGTCACTAGGTTGACAAGGCACTTTACCATATGAGCTACCTGCCTAGACCCTACAACTTTAAAATGATTACAAAGAGGATAGACTGCTTAAGATGTGAAAATCATGAAAAATGCTTCCATTCATTTTACCAGAATATATGATGTATTACACGATGTTTCAAATTTTATAGCAAAATTTAGTAGTTTTGATAATCTCTTTTGGGACTATGAATCCTTTGCGAAACCATATGTCTTCATGTAAAAGATTACTTAAAGGACTAACTCAAAGAAACATTTAACATTTATCCTAAGAATATTCTAGGGATATTAAAGTATTTGAAAAAAGTGAAAACTAATAAAATTTCTATCTAGAAATATCATTCCGGTAAAAATATGAAATGGATTTGAGTAGAATTAGAAGGAGATATTATTTTAATTCAGTTAATAATGGATAAAAACTTGAAAAATAGCAAGGGAAATAGCAGAAGAGATACAATTTCAAGGGCCTCAGGGGGAATCTACACCATTCATTGATTAAAGCAATGATGCAGAAGGTTGGGTATAGCTGATATCAATTGCATACTGGATAGTCACTGATACAGGATCTGAAAGTGTTGGCATATTTGGACATTATATTTTGAGAAACCTATGAGATAGTCACATAAAAATATCCAAGAGGTATTAGATGGAGACCAGTGGGTATTGACAAACTATGTCACAAGGTTTTGAACAGAATTGAATCATGTCATATGTCCAGCATTCACCATATACTATAGTAGGTATTGATGAGACAATAGTGATAGATACATGTCCACTCAAAGGAATTTCAGTCTACAGCACAATGAGACAAATGAAGAATTACAACTGGAGAACAAGCCATAGGACAGATTTTATCAAATGTCCTATTCATGTGGAATGGACAGTCTTATGCATTACTTCTGCCATATTGGTAATTAGGAAGCCAAATAGGACTGAAGGAAAAAATCAAAAGGGTCACCAAAAATTAAAAAAAATAAAATTAAACATATCAATCCAGTTGTAAGGTTAAGACAGTAGGGGTCCCAGTTCAAAGCTACACTGGATCTACTGTAATAAGACCTTGTCTCAAATATCAAAATGAACAAAATAACAAAATAATTACATACAATTTTCTTGCTATAAGGGTTATATATTTATTATAAAAACATAGAAAAGCAAAATAGAATATATTATTTATTCATAAAACATTTAGTTTGTGCAGAATAAAGTTGGCGTTCTCTGTCAGGTACTGTTATTTGGTTGTTTTGCTTCCTGTTCAGCCAAATAGAAGTTTGCTTACTTCATCACAGGCTATGCTTTTCCATAGGTCATAATCTTTTTAACACTTTTTTCATTTTTATTTACTGACTATGATTTGTCTTTCAAACTTCCACTAATATTTTGCTAATTCTGAGGTATCTCTTATGAGACATACTTCAGAGACAAATAACACTATGTCTTTTCATGGTATCCTCGACTTAACCATCTCTTTCTAGATCCTTCAGTATGTGTTCATCTACTTATGATCACGTGTGACTATGATAAGAATGAAGAATGATTCTAATTAAAGAATAACAGTAAACTTGAAAGTATGAATATTTTTATTTTTGTTTTTTTCTTTCTCAGCCAAATTTTGTTTTATAAGATTTGTAAGGTAGATATATTATAATGGGTTTGTTCAAACAAATCAAATGTTCAATCATAATTTTTGAGTGAGAAGACGGAGCCTGAGTTATCCTCTGAGCCACTGGAACTCGCATTTCTTCAGGAAAGCTGAAGACCAACTTCAAAAAATGGCAGTCATTGTTAGATGCTGAACTTCAGTGACACACTTTTTGACTTGAACTGCTATTAAACAGGCATTGTATCAAAAATTTGGACAATAAATGATATTTTTTATTACATGAGCAATCAAGAAAATGCAACTGGGGAATCTGACTCATTTAAAATGAGATGTGAAACAATGTTTCTTCTAATTTCAGAAAATCCTGTGATATAAGATTGATTGGTCAGAGAAAGAAAAGAGTGTGTACCCACTGTGGAAAAGTATTTTGATCACCACCTTGTTGTCATAGTACTAGGTGCACACTGTTGGCACAGTACTAAGTGCGTAAAATCAAACACTGGGTTGGATTATTTTTTCTGTATTATGTGCTGCCTCTTCCTATAGGGACACATGACGACTATCTGGGTTTCATTGAATTATATAGATTCATCATTGTTTGTTTTTTGTATTGGTAATAGTGATGTTGGAGAGAATAACATGAGCAGTTTGATAAAAAGATATTTTGTCTAGATTTCCCTTTGTGTATCTAATGTGTTAGATAATCAAATTCTAGCTAAAAAGTAAAATAAAACCTGCTCTTGCCAAGGCTATGAAGAACACCTTTCTTCCTCAGATCCTAGTATGAAGCAAATATTGAGTAGTTCCTTTGGATTGAATAATGGATTAATACAGAGAAATGATAACAGTTCTTTGAATACACCTTAGAATATCTGGGCCAGCAAACATACTAGAAGGACCAGGAAATGAATACAAACTTAGCTGAATAGGTAGATCTTTATGATGATGTCAGAAGAACACATGACAAATATATACGAACAAACTACCGAAAGAAATATTAAAAAGGACACATTATTACAGATTGCATTAAAAATTGAAATTATTATTTATTTTGAGTTGTGACATTAACTAAAGCAATGTATCTGTTGTGGGGAAAAAAAAGGCTCTGACAGAAACTAGTAAAGGTACCGAAATTAGTAGACAAGTCCTGATTTTTCACTGATGTCAGCAGGAAAGAGACAAGACCACTCTTTGTAAGTATGACAGGAATACTACAGCATGTATCCTGATGCTGAATAAAGAAATATGGTGTACAGGGAAATGATTTGTTAATTTTTGTAGTCTTTTCTTCATGCTCTATTTTAAGCTACAATTATTTGTTTCTTTTATTTTCTTTCCCCTTTTTATTTTTTTTTTATTATTTTTTTATAGTAGAAGCAGATCCAGTTATTAACAATACATTTCTTAGGAAAGAGATGAACCAGACCTGGGATGAGGGTTACATACTCAAAGGCAAACACAAAAGATTTGGCTGTTATAGCTCATTTCTCTTGCACCATTTTTTAAAAATTATTTTATTTATTTATATTCCAAATGTTGATCCCCTTCCTGGTCCCTCCTCTCCAAGTTCTTCACCCCATCCTTCTTCCTTTGATTCTGAGATGGTGCTACCTATTCACCTACCCACCCCAACTCATGCCAGCCAGCATCTGCCTTCTCTCAGGCATCAAGTTTCTTTAGGATTAAGTGCATCCTCTCCCACTGAGGCCAGACAAGGCAGTTTTATGCTATATATCTGCCTGGGTCCACCGACTATGTTCTTTGGTTGGTGGCTTAGTCGATGGGAGCTCTGAGGGGAATGGGTTAGCTGATACTTTTGTTCTTCCTATGGGGCTGCAATCCTTTTTAGCTCCTTCAGTCCTTCCCCTAAATCTTCCATAGGGGTCCCCAACCTCAGTCGAATGGTTGGCTGTGAGAATCTACATCTGTCTCAGTCAGCTGCTGGTAGAGCCTCTCAGAGGACAGCCATGCTAGGTTCTTATCTGTAAGCACAACATGGCATCAGAATAATTTCAGGGTTTGATGCCTGCACATGGGATAGATCCCAAGTTGGCCAGGCCAGTAGATGGCCTTTCCTTCAATCTCTGCTACATTTTTGTCCCTGAATTTCATTTAGGAGGGAAAAATACTGGCTCAAAATTTTTGAATATAGAGGGTGGGTGGTCCCATGCCTCAAATGGGGGTCATATCTATCTACTGGGGATAGTCTCTTCAGATTCCCTCTCCCCACTGTTACAAATATTTTAACACTCTCCTAAAACAAATCTTTAATATTCACCCGAAGCATCATGAAGTGATCCTGTAAACCACTGGCTAGAGAGTTTATTTACTTTTACTTTTTTAAATGTTGGTGTATACTTTAAATACCCCAAGGATAAGATTAGCATTCCTCTGCATAATGTTCTAATAGTAATGTAAGCACTGGCATGTTGGTGATTGACAAAATAATGTAATGGGAATGAATATATATATATATATATATATATATATATATATATATATATATATATATATATATATATATATCAAACACAAATCATAGCTTTAAATTTTAACTTCAGAAAGGGGAAAGTGACAGATGATTGAGTGATTGGGTACTTACATGCAAGCTGGTTCTACTTATCTATATAGACAAAAGGAGACAATACACTACATCTATTACAGGTTGGAGGTAAGTTATACATGAGATTCTAAGGGGAGCTATTACAATACAGGAGCAGTGACTCTTCAATTAGTGCCTGAGAAGATGAGTGGTGGAGGAATAAAGATCGTAACATAAGTATCTGTTCAGTAGAAGAAGCAAAATAAAAAGAGGATAGTGAGGTAGGAATCCTAACAAATTAGCTGTCCTGGATAAAATGTGGAAGTTCTGGGTTGCTGTCTTTTGTTGTCTCAACAATCAGAAAGGTACTCACTTGCTTGAGCTAGGACATGAAAAATATGGAAGTGTTGAAAATGCAGGCAGAAATTTAGGGACAAATATTAAGGTAAATCATTAGAAGAGACAGAAGAAAGCTTCCTAGGGAGTTCTAATGACCCAAATGAAATTAGATTTGTGCATATTTTGATTCAGTGTTTTAAATAACTAAGTGTTAAGATGGTAATCAGAGAATATTACCAAATATACTCTAACATATGTTCTAGATTAATTACAATGTAGTCATCTACTGGAAAGAATCTTCCTGTATATCCAACAAATTCTGGTGTCTACTTATGCTCTAAGCTTTTTGTGTAGATTTACCACTTTAGTTGTTTTATGACTCCTTGCAAGAAGGAAACAAATATTATTATTATTTATCTTTGACAGATAGATGAAGAAATATCATCCTAGGATATCAGTAACCCGCCTACAATTGTAAGACTCAGTTGAGTTTGTTTCCAAATGGTTGTAGAGGAATTTTAATACAGCAACATGGCTACTCTGGCTTGACTATAGCCTTCATTCTGAAGAGACAGAAATAAGATCTCTGAGTTCATAGCCTGCTACAGAGCACGTTCCAGGTACAGAAAAGCTTAGGTCCTTAGTGCAAGGAGATAAGAATGGGTCAATTTGCATTCTTCTGCATGTTGACCTCCAGTTGAACCAACACCATTTGTTGAAAAGGCTATCTTTTTTCCACTGGATGGTTTTAGCTCCTTTGTCAAAGATCAAGTGACCATAGAAGTGTGGATTCATTTCTGGGTCTTCAATTCTGTTCCATTGATCTACATGCCTGTCTTGTACCAATACCATGCAGTTTTTAAACACTATTGCTCTGTAGTACAGCTTGAGGTCCAGGATATTGACTCCCCCAGAAGTTCTTTTACTCTTGAGAATAGTTTTAGCTATACTCAGTTTTCTGTTATTCCAGGTGAATTTTTGAATTGCTCTTTCTAACTCTATGAAGAATTGAGATGGGATTTTGATGGGGATTGCAATGAATCTGTATATTGCTTTTGGCAAGATGGTCATTTTGACTATATTAATCCTGCCAATCCATGAGCATGGCAGATTTTTCCATCTTCTGAGGTCTTCTTCAATTTCTTTCTTCAGAGACTTGAAGTTCTTGTCATACAGATTTTTCACTTGTTTGGTTAGAGTCACACCAAGATACTTTATATTGTTTGTGGCTATCATGAAGGGTATCATTTCTCTTACTTCTTTCTCAGCCTGCTTATCCTTTGAGTATAAGAAGGCTACTGACTTGTTTGAGTTGACTTTATATCTGGCCACTTTGCTGAAGTTGTTTATCAGATGTAGGAGTTCTCTGGTGGAGTTCTGTAAGCTCAAATCCAAGTGGATCAAGGACCTCCACATAAAACCAGACACACTGAAACTAATAGAAAGGAAACTAGGGAAGAACCTTGAACATATGGGCACAGGGGAGAATTTCCTGAACAGAACTCCAATAGCTTATGCTCTAAGATCAAGAATTGACAAATGGGACCTCATAAAATTACAAAGTTTCGGTAAGGCAAAAGACACTGTCAAAAAGACAAAGAGGCAACCAACTAACTGGGAAATGTTCTTTACCAACCCTACATCCGACAGAGGGCTAATATCCAATATATACAAAGAACTCAAGAAGTTAGACTCCAGAGAGTCAAGTAACCCTATTTTAAAAATGGGATACAGAGCTAAACAAAGAGTTCTCACCAGAAGACTAATGGCTGAGAAGCACCTAAAGAGATGTTCATCATCCTTAGTCATTAGGGAAATGCAAATCAAAACAACCCTGAGATTCCATCTCACACCAGTCAGAATGGCTAAGATCAAAAACATAGGAGACAGCAGTTGTTGGCGAGGATGTGGAGAAAGAGGAACACTCCTCCACTGCTGGTGGGATTGCAAGCTGATACAACCACTCTGGAAAGCAGTCTGGTGGTTCCTCAGAAAACTGGGCATGACACTCCCGGAGGATCCTGCTATACCACTCCTGGGCATATACCCAGAGGCTTTCCCTGCATGCAATAAGGACACATGCTCCACTATGTTCATAGCAGCCTTATTTATAATAGCCAGAAGCTGGAAAGAACCCAGATGTCCCTCAACGGAGGCATGGATTCAGAAGACGTAGTATATTTTCACAATAGTATACTACTCTGCAATTAAAAACAATGAACTCACGAAATTCCTAGGCAAATGGTCAGAACTTGAAAATATCATCCTTAGTGAGGTAACCCAATCACAGAAGAACACACATGGTATGCAGTCACTGATAAGGTGGATATTAACCCAGAATCTCGGAATACCCTAGACACAATTCGCATATTAATAGATTTCCAAGAAGATGGAAGGAGAGACCCCTGGTCCTGGAAAGACTGGATATAGGGGAATGCCAGGACAGAGAAGTGAGAGGGCGTTGAATAGGGACAAGAGGGAGGGAAGGGGGCTTATGGGACTTTCGGGGAGGGAGGAAACGGGAAAGGGGAAATGATTTTGAATGTAAATAAAAAAAACTTAGAAAATAATAAAAAAAAGAAAATAAAAGAAAAGCTTAGGTCCATGCATAATGGTAAACTTTTATTTATTTATTTATTTATTTATTTATTTTATTTTATTTTCTATACTTCTTTAATTCCAGCACTCGGGGTCAGTTGAGAGACAAGCAGTGGAATGAAATATGACATTTTAGTTATTGGCAGATCAGTTTGTGGAGTTCAGAGTCAGGTTTACTGGGTCAGTTTTACAGAGCCAGGTTGCAGGGAGAACAAAGTAGACACAGGTGAAGACAGGAGGAGCCAGAGCCTGAGAAGGAGCCAGAATATTAGAACACAGTGCCAAAGTTTGTATGAAGCCAAGCAGAACCATTCATTAAGTAACCCAGAGTCAATTTGAATCTATCAGCTTGGAGAGGAGTTTTGAGTCAGAACAGCTGAGTTGAATCAGTCAACCAGACTTCAGAAAGAACTAGATAGTATGAGCTAATTCCGCAGTAAGTCTCCAAGACAACAATGACATAGGGCAAGTAAAAGTCACATTAGAAATGACTGTGAAGTTACACCACAAAACACTTTGTATGCCTCACAAATTTAAATCGTACGTGTAGAGTGTATTTACAAATATTAATACTTGTATTTTAGCTTAGAACATTTTGTTATTACATAACAGAAACTAAGAAAATTCACAAGACAATTTAAAATGAAAGTATTAGTAACTGAACAATTTATGCTGTTTTAATTATTGCCAAGGGAAATACTTCACTCTTACATAAAATGAAAGTATCATATATATTAAAAGATTTAAGGAAAGGAAGGAACGCATACTGAAGAGATGTTTTGGGGATTAAGAGTACTTGCTGATCTTCTAGAGCATGTGAATTTGTTCTCAGTAGAGCACAACTGTCTAATATCAGTTCCACAGAATCCAATAACTTTTTGGACTTGAGAAACACTGGAAACATAGGTGGCAAGTATACACACATGCAGGCAAAACATACATAAATAAGGTAAACAAGTTTTTAAGGAAAAGCAGAAATAGCTTCTGTGATACTTTTCAAAAATTATTCCTAGCAGAAATCAAGACAATATATAGATACCTGGTACACAGAAAGAATTGTTACCTGATATAAAGAAGAAACTAGATATGTAAGGGTGTCCATATCATGCTATCTGTATCAGAATGTACTGTACTATGCACCTGAGATATATTATGCATTTGTCATGATCTCTTTGTTGAAGCAAAGACAATTACAAGAAAAAGTTAAAGATTTCATATCCATGTATTAGATAGTCATTAGTTTTCTTGGAAACTTTTAAAATGTAAAAATTTAGGATATTCACTTAAAACTTTTCACAACATTGACTTCATCAGGTCTTGCAGAAAACAATGTGTCCCATTCATCATTAGTAAGGTAAATAATGGGCAAAATGAACACTGATAATGCAGATTCTGTTTTTAAAAATTGTGCTTTTTCATTAATTATAATTAATGTCTTGCATGTTATATAAGCTTTATTATCATAATGCTTGTAGGCCGCCAAATTTTAAAAACATGAGGGCAAAGACCATCATTTTCTTAAGATATCTAGTGGCATTCTGAGCTCAGTGATATTTTATTAGACATGAATTTGGTCTTGTAGCTCATCTCTGTTGATCCAATAAAATGAACAATGAGTTCAAAATCACTTTGAAGTTCTCTGTTTTAGATCAAAATTTGATACCTTTCTAAAGAACTCCATGTCCTTTATATCACAATAATGCAACATATACAAGACTCAAAACAAGAGAATTCACTGGTTATCCTTCTATAATACAGATATGCACGCATTGAGAGCAATGTACAGTAAGTATATATATCTATTAACTATTCATTGATACTGAGTATAATGACTATCTTGTGTTTTCATGAATTCAAATATATGTACTCCATATCTAGTCAATACAGACTTTTTTCTTCTTGGAATATAGATACAAAACTAATAAAAAAAATATCCTGATGCTAGGCAACTTTTCTATTCTTATTTGTTTATTCTCTTAACTTTCATAAATTTAGTATTTGTTTCTTCTGAAATTATTCGTGATTTTTTTCTCTTTTGTCCACTTAATACTGTTCAATGTACCTGAGAATTATAATGCATTTATCATGATCTCTTTGTTGAAGCAAAGACAATTGCAAACAAAAGCCAAAGATTTCATGCCCATGTATTATATATCTGTCTTTTAGGAAACTTAAATTCTTATAATTTAGGATATTCACTTAAAACTTTTCACAGCATTGACTTTATCAGGACTTGGGCAAAGCAATGTGTTCCATTCATCATTTTACTTCTAATGAACTATCTACAGAGCATGGAACATGGTTAAAAATACAAACTGCAATTAGTGAGAAAGAGGCCATGACTCTGAAAAGAACAATGAGGGGCATATGGGAGGGTGTGAAGGGAGAAAAGGCAAGAGGAAATTTAATTATACTATAATCTCAAAAAATAAAAAGGAAAGTAATTAAACTGGAAAATGAATAAAGCGAAAAGAAAAACACATTAAAACAAAACAACAACCAATATGAGCTTGGTTTTATTTAAACAGGTTTTATGGACACGCTGAGGTCCTGGATATGTGCAGAGCAGCAGTACTCCTCTGTGTACACTCAGAAACCAGAGACTTTGCCATTTTCACCACAGATCTGTGGGCCAGTCAAGCCTACAGTTCTAGAACTTAAAGTTTCAGAGATAACAACAACCAAGCAGTTCCAATGCGTACAGAATACAAAAAATATTTTTTCAGAGTAACTCTTAAATAGCTTAGGGATTTATCCACAAAAGGCTCATAAGGCACTTTGCAAAGACTTGTGATGCTTTTATGATCTTGTTTTGAGAGTCTCACTATCAACACATCATATGGAAATATGACCACAAAAGGCATTTTTCATATTTTATTATTTAGTATAATTCTTAATCAATGGATGAAACTAGACAATAAATTTAGAAGCAGCTTACCAACCCTTCATTTAAAATACTGCCTGAAGGTGACTGGCATCCCAGACAGCCTGGAGACATTGTATTGAAAGCTAGTCTCGAAGCAAATCAATGGATTCATGCCTTGAAACCAGTTCAAAAAAACCTTTTACCAATCCATGAAAGAATACTGAAGGTAAAATTGTAACAGAGACGTTTCAGTTGAGTGGGGTCAACCATTCTCATACTTTGTTTTGCTTTCTAATATAAAAGTTAACCAGTATGTCTTAACAGGTCATCAATGTTTTAGTCTCCCTTCAGATTTATGCCCTATTCTCAGAGATCCCCTTTACAAAGAGAAGTGTTTATTGATTTCACTTTGAGCAGCCATCTGCAAACTTGGAGCTTCTTGGCTCGATCAACCAAAGTTGAAGCCTTTTGCTAAGTATTAACTCTTTTTTTATAGAATGTTTCTGAAACATTTTAAACTTATTAATTAAAGAAAATATGTGCATTACTTCACAGACATACTTTATACTTTTCTTTAAATAAAAATATATTTATAAACACAATCAAAATAAATATTTATCACATTCTCATTTCATGACAGTAATGCAATATATTGTTGTAGTTATACTTTGAATTTAACGGGTGGTGTTATTAATTTATCTGCCCTTGATTTAGGCATGAAATTATCTTTTGAAGATGACCACTGCAGAAATGTGGAGAAAGTATCACACTATTATTTTCAAAACTATACTGAAGAGGAACATGGAAATTCATACTGTGTTAGACTTTTCTTTTTAAACAAATTAAAACCATCTTTAAAGTTGTAAGTATCTCTTCTATCTAGCATTTATAATTTGTATATTTGTTTATTAAACACATATTTATGTTACAATGAACAAGTAAACAGAACATCAAGAATATTAGATGTAAGAATTTTGCTAAAAACAGAAAAATCTACAGAGTTTAGAGGATTCAATTTTGGTTAGTATCATCTTCCCAGTATCAACCTTTAAGAAGTTCACAATCTGGGTTCTTTCCAGCTTCTGGGTAACGGAGGAATGGATTCAGAAGATGTGGTATATTTACACAATGGAATACTACTCTGCAATTAAAAACAATGAATTCACGAAATTCTTAGGCAAATGAACAGAACTGAAAAATATCATCCTTAGTGAGGTAACCCAATCACAAAAGAACACACATGGTATGCAGTCACTGATAAGGGGATATTAACCCAGAATCTCAGAATACCCTAGACACAATTCGCATATCAATAGATTTCCAAGAAGATGGAAGGAGAGACCCGTGGTCCTGGAAAGTCTGGATGTAGGGGAACGCCAGGATAGAGAAACGAGAGGGGGTTGAATGGGGAAAAGAGGGAGGAAAGAGGGCTTATGGGACTTTTGTGGAGGGAGGAACCAGGAAAGGGGAAATCATTCGGAATATAAGTAAAAAAAAATATAGAAAAAAAAAAGATGTTCACAATCACTGAAACATTCTATTCTACAAACCAAAGGTTTTCTTTCTTAAATAGGACATGTTAACTCTCCTCAGACTCAGTTAAAGGCTGTTCAGCAGATTCTTGCACTCATTTTTTTTCTTCATTGAACCTAATTGACATTAAACATGAGTGGAATGATCAATTCCATTACAGTAACTTTTCATGTTCTAAGGTTTTTCTTGGTGTTTCACTTCCCATCTTTTTTATGCCATCTTGATCATATTAAGAACTTTGATGAAAAATTAGGGATTAATTAAGGATTGCCTGATTATCTCCCATTTAATTCTTGGAAAATAGGGTGTAATATACCAGAATATATTAATGTCATTCATGATTTTATTTCTAGGAGCTTGGTTATAAACCAGAGTAGAAAAATCTGGCCTATGTTGATATATTCACTTTTGATTAACAGTGCATCTATTTCATAGTGATTAAATATATGACCTATAATTTATCATGAACACAAAATGTCTTAACTATTAATTTCAATGTGAATTCTAAGAGATTTGAGATATTATTTAATACTTATATTGAAAATGATTATATTATTTAAAACATAGCAACATGCCCTCATGAACTTATTTAAATGGAAAATATAGTCAGATAGTAGTATTTTCCTAATGATTATCATAATTTCAGCTTCCACTCTGCAAAACAAACACAGCCAAACTGTAGACTGAAATGTGGTTCCCCTGTTGGCACATCCAACTACTGTATGTTTATTACCGAAATTGAAAATCATGGAAAATATAAAATGAATTAGTCAACTCACAGTTTTACAAATGATGTTTTTATTAAACTCCTTCTATAAAGTATTGAAAATAATACTTTAGATGCTATTTTAGCCTAAATAAAAGATACTGATTTTCATCACTTACTCGTCTACTGAGCATCTTCTCTGTTGAGTAAATATTGTAGGAATGTAAGATCTTAACCCCATACCAATTCTTGTAGATATGATTTCTTAAATGTTCTATTATAAAATTTGAATTGTTCCTAATTTTCCTCATTTTAAGCTAGCTTATTACCTTGTATATAAATATAAAAAAGGAAAACCTTCTAATGCTTATGCTTAAAACTCATAAAAGCATCTATCATCATGATACATTGCTGCAGATCAGCAGTTGTGGTCTAATGTGCTCCAATTTTTTCATGGCATATTTTTTCCTGCCTTCTTTGGGTAACATGTATGGTAATACTCTGCCTCCCACATTATTTGTCAAGAGATCTCCTAAGATTTTTGTTGCTGTTTCTGATGGGATGTAAGATAGTTGACATAAAAAATATATGTTTGCATAATGACAAATGTCATTTTGGTGACATGCTGCTGCCATAGCTTATTTCAGAAAGAGTAGTCACTGTTTAGTAATTTTCCAATCTTTTCACCCAGTTCCTCCCAAATTCCTCCCGCCCATCATTTCCTTTTCCCTTCTTGTGTCCTGATAATGGTCCAATCCAATGACTACTGCATGGTAAGAAAGCATACTATTCCTGAAACACATCCTAACCCAATTATAATGCTAGAATAGAATTCAAATATTTTTAGCTTATTTGATAAAACTTTGTATAGTTATTTATTAATCACAAAATAATTTTAAATTATTCTATGGCATACACTGTGTATTCCATTGGTTTAATTTCAATAACTATTTTTTAAATCATTTATGAATTATACTTTTCTCACTGATTTTGCTACATCATTTTTCTGGAGTAAATTGAACAATCTATTTAAAAATTTCTTCTCTAGCAGTGTGTAACAGTAATTTCTACAGATGTCTTAGTTAACACCCAATGTAGTAGTTTGTATCAATTTCTTTTTGGGTTTCTTTCTATCTTTTTCTACTTATATGCTCATATTAATATTAGTACTATATTTTATTTTTCTATAAAGTCTATAAACACTTTCTTTGTGGTTTTATTATTCCTAGATGTTACTTATTACTAATTACTAATTTCAATATGATTACATTTCTTGAAGTGTGATTATACTATTTAAATATATGTCTAGACATATATATTTTCTTATGTATAGAGGCATATAATTTGTTTTTGTTGTTAAGTAGAGCTTATTTTTCTTTTCTCTCTTTCAACATGTAGTATACTATAATGCATAGGTTTTTGAAGGCAATTTTTAATTGATTATTAGAGAATTTTACAAGGGAACTTCTATATGTAGAACATAAATCCAAGTGTTGCTGAGTAGGAACCAAGGCCTTTTCATATGTGTTGATTGCAGGAATACTTATAAACCTCATCCTTTTAGATACGGAACTATTATCTCTACAAACTGCTTCTCTGTTTTAAGAAGTTTTTCCTGATAGATTTAACTCCGAGAATGTTGGTTGATATTAATCATCAACTTGACTGGGTTTAGCTTATCCATGACAATATAGATGAGAGTGTTTCTCCAAAAGTTCACCTAAAAGGTGCGTGGTTGGTACAATCTTACGGCTTGAGTCCTAGACTATGTCAAAGAGCTAGCATTTATCTTTTTCACATTTCTGTCTGAGAACACAGTGTGATGAACTACTTCCTGTGTGTCAGCAGGCGTTCTCAGCTATGATTGGCTGTTTCCTGTTAAGTTGTGAAGTGAAAGAAACTCTTCCTCTTTAGGTTACTTCCCCCACCCCACCCCCAAGTGTTTGGCCATTACTACTATTAGAAGAATTTGACTCCTCCACACTGGCAGGAATAAAGATTATCAGTAAAGTCAATTTTACATCCGAAGCCTTTGTTTCTGGGTAGCCTGCAATGTGTGGATTTTAGTGGGTAAGTTTCGGCAGAGCAGAAAGCAATTTGATCTAGGAGATCAATCACAATGTTTTATCTTGTATTACATATTCTCACGGTTATTGCCAACTGTCTCTCATGAATGTTGTATGTTTGCATATAATACCAGCTCAATCTCAAATTCAAGCTTATTTTCCTATACTAGCTATAAAAACAAATATGAATAATTTACCGTTGTAAAAAGAATAGTATTTCAGAAAGCCTGAACATCTTAAATTAATTTTTAATTTAGTTGATAAATCTATAATGTAAATTATTAAAGCATAGCACATTATGTCATCATTTATGTCACTGTAAAGTAAAATGTGATTTTTAATAGGTATTTCATTTGATGAATTTTATGCTCTTCTTCCTCATTTCTTTTCATCTTGACCTAGAACTCTATAAGTTGTTCATATTATTGAATTTATTACTATATATCAACACCATAATGGGGTTTAATTTTTTCCTTTTTCATGTTTTATTCTGTTTATTTTGAAAGATATTAATAAAAGTTAACTATACCAACATAATATACCTCATGCCAGATTACTTTTAATGTCAAAATCTGAATGTTTGTAATGTGACCAGTTAATATAAATTCTACATCAGAAAATTATATGACTTGGTTTGTAGATAATGAGCTTTAGAACATGTTAAGTTGATTTCAATTAATGTGCCATTAATTTGAAATAAAAATTCCATTCCACTAGTTTTTGAGGTTGTTTTTTGGGGGGAAAGTTAATGCATAATAAAATAGGTTTTTAAAAAGTATATATTACTAGAAAGACATGTGCCAATCACTTTTATATCACCACATTAAAAGATCTCTGAATTTTAATTAAGCAACATTACATTCTAATTCTTTAGCTTATTAATTTTATATAATATATTTTGATTATACTCTTTTATTACTTTGTTCACGTTAAAAGGCTGATATGATGGCAGAGAAATGGAAATTTAGAATTTGCTAATTTTTCATGTTCTGTTACATACCTCTCTATGTTCATACTAAAGTATGAGAACCCCAATGACTATCACCGATTAAAATCAAATTTCTTTTATAAACAGCCTTTCTCTGACCTTTATTTTATAATATTTATGTGAACAATGCTAGTAATATTTGGAGACTATTCAGTGTTCTCTACAATTGCACTATGAAATTTAGTGCAACATACTCATATGCAGTAATATTTAATGAGGTTTGATGATTTAGTATTTCTAATTTTACTATGAGATGGTAAAGTTTGCTAGTATGAGGGTGCTAATTTATTAATGATGTACTTCCAAAAGTACTATCTGTATTATATGTTATATGTAGATATTTTTATGTATAGTTGTATATGTGAATCTATAATTAGAATCCTTTTACCCAGGAATTGTTATTATTTAGTACCACACTATCATCTTGACCTTACCATCTGTCTCTTTTCTGTTCATTATCATCATCTCTTGGTCAGATGCCCTAGTAATATCATACAACAATACCACCAAAATATATGGTAGGGAGATCAGGAGTAAACAAAACTGAAAGTTGGTAAATCAAATACACTCCTCACAGCTAATTTGTTTCACCCTTCATCTATTTTGTCTGTACCCTTTGAATTTAAAGATGACAGTACACACGTTGATTTGTGCCTCTGAATGTTAGACTATCTCTAGATATATTGGCTAAAGTTCACTTGGGGTATTATGTTTCTAATACAAAGAACACTGAGCGGGGAATGAGAAAATTGGATTTCCTGCCTCCTCTGATGTGCTGAATAGAAAGAGATATGTTTTCTTTTTCACTGCTTGTAGTGAAAAGACATTTAGAGATGAAAGAGGAGAGTACTGTTGAGATTAATGCTGTGATTGAAAATGACAATTATACACAAGTTGAAGACAAAAGGAATGTCCTAAAGTGGAAGAAAATTGTAGAGTCAGCGTTCATAATGGGAAATATAAATGGAGCTCTAGAGGTTTCCTATGTGGATAAAAAACAATTAGATAAACACATACCACAAACCTATTCTTCCTACTGTATGATCAATTGAGTTTTGCAAAAGCTGTTATTTAAAGGATTTTAAGACAAGCGCTTTAAGATAAATATCTGTGCCAAAATGCTAGCTTGATACAAACCCCTATTGTGATGGATAGCTCAATGTGGAAAGTTTTCATATTAATTAATGAAATAGTTCAATATTTATTGAAAATTCAATAACTGCACACTGATCTAGAAGATGAGAATATAGAAAATCACTAAACTGAAATACATTTATGTTTTTAGCCACACACTACTATTATTTTAATATATTACAAATATCATATATTAAATATACCATCAAAAATCTTGAGATCCTAAATAATAAAACTTTCATAAACTTAATGGGAAAAGTATTGACTCATCACCTCAAAATTAGATGACTGACAAATAGTCAATCTGCATATAATTCAGGCTCTATTCACTATTTCTCATGAGTTCACTATTGAAATTATTATTTTCTAACCCAAAATATCCAAGTTTGGTAATTTATCAAGGATTCATGTTTGACAGTCTAGATACTAAGAATTATAAAGCCAAGGCACCATGAATTGAGTATTTTCTGTGTTTATGATTTCTGTCTCTAATCTGGTCCATTGAATATATATCACTGTTGGAAAAGGATCCTCACCTTACAGAAGGTTGAAGAGATAGATGAAACGTTTTTTATTAGAAAAGTTAATTCTGATCATAAGGACCTCCCAATAACCTAATCACTCTTTAAAACCCTCACATGTTTATATAAATAATTTTTGACATTTTTATTATTATGTTCTTTTATTAACTTTAATTATGTGTCAATATGTGTATGTGAGTACAATTGTTTGTGGAAGCCAGAAGAGAGCATCAGTTCATTTGTAACTTAACAGGTGGCTGTGAATTGCCCAACAGTCATGCTGGATATTGAACTCAGGTCATCTGTATTAGCTATATGCTGAGGTTCTCTCCAGCATTCATGTTATAATACTTTCACATTAGCCACTATGCTGAAATATTTACTATCCTACATGTATACTGTAATTTAATTAAAAGTATAAGAGTAAAGTAGCTTTGAAACTATATTCTAGTGAGTTTAATCCATGCAATTATTTTGTGCGGGTATTTTTTATTTAATTCAACATAGAGACTATTCAGGAGACAGTATAATCTTGCTTCACAGGCTGTTATGGTTTTGTGAATAAAAAGATTCATTCTTAAATATGATGATGACATATTGCATTTGTGAGACTACCTCATCCAAATATTAACCAAATAATTGGGTAGTGGAAAAATGGAAACTTTTTGAATTTTCATTCTTTTCATCCAAATAGTGCTAGAAATAACTTCCTGCATTGTAATATTTTAAATAAAAATGTACATGAATATATTTTATTCTTCAGATATAGTTTTTTACACATGTAAATAATTTGTATCATATTTAAGAATTTATTGTACAATTTTAATTCTAGCTAATTATTTTATTAATAATGTTTTATCACTTTAAAGCAAAAATTAAAAATCCTTTTATGAAATTTGTCCATAGATCAGTACACAAAATAAGGATATGCCAAATCAATATCTTCTATTTTTCTGATTCTATAGATGTTGTTTCTAAATATATACAAATAATCAAATCTTGGAATCTTTCAAGATCCTTGAATTGATCTTAAAATCTCCTTCTAAAATATATTATCATCTCTGAAGTCACAAAGGGAAATTTTTCTTTATCTTTGGTTTGTAGCTTTCCTGAAATAGTCATTACCATGTTGTAATCATTGAAGAAAGTAATAAATTTTCCTAGAAAATTATTATAATGTAGCTGATTTTAGACTCAGCATAAGATGTTATTGACCTGGTAATAGCCATATCATAACATAGATAAATACTGAATACTTTTAATAGGATCTATTCTTTCCAGTCGTGGTCAAAGAGAAGTAAACATAAATTCAAGAAAGATTATGACATCTGCAATTTTCATTAAGTAAAAATTTTAAATCTTTTTTTTAAATGAGAATCTTCATGAATTCATTCACCTATTAAATATTCACTTAATGCCAATGATATGTTAGTGTTCTCTGAATTTGTGGCTACAAAAGTGAATAAAACAAAGTTTCTAGTCTCCTGTCCCCCTGCCCAAAGAATTAAATTCTAGGTCTGGAAAGAATTATCTAAGACATAATGAGAAATTTACATCTAAATGATTGTGCATTTTTATTAGCAAATTTAGTTCTTCAAGCCTAGTTATTATTATGGTTAATATGGGAATGTTTTGAGACTAAAGTTGTTAAGAATCACTAAGAATCATATCAGTGAGCAGTGTCCAAAGACTTAATGACTTTATCTTGTTTGTCAAAGAAGCTTGTCATGTAATTTCATTATTATTTGAGGAGAACTCATTAAAATTCTGATTTGCATAACCTCATAAATGATTGATTTTGGAATAGATGGAAATGAATCCAAACTCTGTTCACTAAGGCAAAACAGACAATCACTTCAGTGATTTTGGTGAATGAACTCTACAACCAAGTAGAATTCTCTAATGGAGCAGTATCAATAGGGTGAATATAAGTATTCAAAGTACATTTATTACATTGGCTTACAGGATGTAGCCCTGATAGTTCAACAATAGCTGTCTCACAGTGGAAAGGTCAAGAATCTGGTTGTTTGTCTACTCAAAATGCAGGATGTCTTAGCAGTCTCTGTATGGTGTTGTCCAGGATAATTTATAGAGAGATTTTGGTTTTAGTCTACATTAGAATTCAAAAGACATTGGATCTAATATTTAATATTGACTGTAACAACAGGATAGCCCAAATTGCCATGGATAGTGAAAGTAAGTAGGCATCAAGCAATTTTCCTTATTTCACATCCTTTGTGTGGGCTGCCTCCATAATCTGTAGTCCAGTTTTAGAATGGATCTTTCTTCTTCAAATAATCTGAATAAGAAAAGTTCTCAATAGTATGTACTCACTTATAAGTGGATATTAGCCCTACTGTACAGGATACCCATTTTACATGCCACAGACCCAAAGAATTAGTGATTGGAGGATGGGGACATCTCTAGGACATTCCAGAGACTTGGAATGTGTGAGGTTTCAAAGACCTTCTTGACTAGGTGATACTCCTAGCAGTGGGCATAACAAAACTAAAGTGGCCACCTCCTGTGGTCAGACAGAAACCCCCAGTGGAGGAATAAGGATATAATTACACTCACAAAGCTTTTGACCCCAAATTTGGATAAATCAGAGACTGAGGGAATGACCAATAAATAACTGGCCCTAGTTGAGACTCATCCCATGGGTAAGAGTCAGTCCCTGACACTATTAATAATACTCTGCTATACTTGCAGACAGGAACCTAGCATAACTGTCTTCTGATAAGCTTTGCCCAGCAGTTGACTGAAACAAATGCAAAGACAGACCCGCAGCCAAACTTTGGATGGAGCTTGTGAACTCTTTTAGAAGAGTTTGGGGGAAGGATTGAAGGCTAAGAAGGTGTAGGAAAACTTAAACGAAGACCAATATCGAGTAATATCGAGTAGGGGGGGAGGATTCACTTTTTCAGAGGATGGGATATGGGGAATGGGGGAAGGAATTGTATGAAGGGGTACTGGTAGGGGCAGTGAGTAATCAGGATGTAAACTGGATAAATAAATAAATAGGAAAAATAAGAGATAGACAGAAGTTTGGGTTTTAGTTGATTCCAGATGTATTCAAGTTGGCAAATAGCATTAGCCACCACGAGAACAAAAACCACACCTCTAAGCAGAATTAAATTTGTATACAGCAGTACAGCAGAGCTTGTGTATATTAATTCAGGGTAAATATATTTTGGGGCAATTGTTTTAGTTAGGTTACAATTTCTTAAATAGACAATGTAAATATAAAATATAGGTATAACTGAAAGATATAATGGTGAGGTACTGAGAGAATCATATTTAAATACTATATTTTCTATATTAAAATAAGTGAAAAAGGAGGCTTTAGACATATAACACTAATACATTGAATAAGTGGTTAAATTACAGAAGCAATTATTAGGTGTTCAGATAGATATTACTGGGATTGAAGTTCATGAAGTCTGAGCCACTCCCTCATAGTTACATGCTTGTGAAAGAAAGAGCTAGAAGTATACGTCTAAAATTTTTACTGGGTCCTAGAAGTCCTACGACTTTCAGTATCTACTGAAGAAAACTGGTAGAGTGGAAGAGAAGATGATTTCATTTGAGTCAAAATTTGGTAAAGTCAAACAGAAAGATAACTGTAGCAAATGGAAATGGAGTTTCCTTGTAATGTAGAAAAAATGGCCCTGCTAGATGCCCTAGTTTAATAACTAAAAAGCACAATGCCAACAAGGACTCACTTGTTCTGGAATTGTTGACCAGTGAAGACTGAAGTCACCTAAAAAAAACACTATCTGATTTCTACACCCTGTTACCCTTCAGAACTTGACAATAAAATCCCAATGCTGAAAATATCACATACTTCAGTTACAAAATATGGAGGATTAAAACTGGTGTAAAACTTGAGACTTACTATTTGACTTCCATAGGTCTAGAAGACACTATGCATACTAATAGAGAAGATGGGTAGTCATCATTCTCATCTATCTGCAAGTCCTGAAATCTACAAGAACTACTGCCTTGACAAAATATGTCTATTTTTCTAGTAGTGACATAGATGTTATGGAAGTAACAACTATATTCTGATTATATGTAAGGAATGTTAGCCATAACTGCCATTATTATAGGGACACAGATTTGTGCCTAGAAATGTCACAGGCCCTAGGGGTGTATCTAATACGATTATTCTTAAAGCAATCTAGTATCAAAATGAATTCTAACCAATTATTGATACACCAACAGATAAGTACAGGTTTCAATCCTTATTAAAGAAGTTCCTCAATGAAGAAGTCTTTTAATATAGAAATTATGAATGAGTCAATGTGCAGAAAATAAGAAACTATGGAGAACACAGAAATAAATATGACATATATATGACACAACTTTCACAGTACTCAGACTTTTTTCTCAGAAGAGCAGAAAGATTGAAAGAGACAGAGTTGGTTGATGAATTCAAATAAAGTATTTTCTGGATACTACAAGGAAGTTATACATAGAAATTCACACCAATTATGACAACCTGCACAAGACCAGAGCAAGCAAGACAAAATTCTAATGTGGGGGAGTAAAGACGAAATTCCAACACTAGCTGAGGAGCTATTTGCATTTGATAACTTCTTGGAATGCAGGAGATGTATTTTAAATTATTTCTCATAATCGGACCCACCTCTAAGCACAGTTGGGCAATGCAAACTAGACCTGGGCTGAGGTGTAGGAAAAAAATTTAAGTTAGGTTATTAGAGAATTGACAGAGAGAGGGTGGTTTGACAGGAGATGGGCAAAGAGGTTTGGATGATTAAACATTGTATGCAATGATCAAAGACTTATATTTATTTTGAGAACTACTAGCCGGATATTTTGTGTAGCAGTTGGAATCTCAATTTGGAAGAGGCATATGTCTTTTGGGGAGGATCACATTGTCATTATTATTGCATCATATTTAGGTTTTTATTATAAACTTGGCTTATCCCTGATGGTGTCAATTTTAATCATCTGTCTAAAGTAGAATTTGCAATTCTGTCCAATATGAAGTAAGTCTTTGTACAAAATCTACTCTGTACTCTCTAGGAGAAAACAATTATCCTCATTTTTAAGTAGAAAGTTGATGCACTCATATTGTGGAGAATAAAGAATCTTCACGAATTATTTAGGATTTTTTTAAAAATTTAAATTTTAATATAATAACTTTGCAAATAAAATCATGCACTGAAATAATCTGGACCAAAAGTCTAAACAACTCAGTAAGCATCTATACAATTAAAGTAGCCAGATTTCTCACTCAAATTCTTGTCCTGTTCTTTGATTATGGTTTTATGCAATGACATATTTATATAAAGCCTACTGCTTCACTCAAGTATGTGTGTACATGTGTGCACTTGTGTGTGTTAGATGACTTAGTGTTATCTGTGTGTACATGAGCATATGTATGTCTGACTACTTGGTTATGGCAGTCTATCAGGATACATATTCCTTTAAAATACTGACCTTCTTGCCATCCACAGTCATCTAAATCCTGTAAATTTTCAACTAAGAGTGGGATCCTTCTTAACCAATACTAGGATATAAACTGGTGTTGTCTGATTCTGGTCTTTTGTATGCAGCCTCATTGTTCAGAGTTCATGGCTACAACATTTCTTTCATATCCAGAAAACATTCTTGACTCTCTGGATTTAATGATTTCCCTCCACTCTTCTTCTATGATTCTTTCTTACACTTTTGTGTAAAGATTGTGATGTCCTTTTTGAGGATGAACTCCCCAAAGTCACATATTCCACTTTCACCAGTTACAGTTCTTTGCAATAACCTCCCTCTGCTGCGAAATGAAACTCCTTTGATAAGGGATTAAAGCTACTCTTATTTAGAAGTACAAAGATATTTAGAAAGCTATAGTACTTTCTTCTTCCTTCTCTTTGAGCTTCATTTGGTTTGTGAATTGTATCATGGGTATTCCAGGCTTCTGGGCTAATATCCACTTATCAGTGAGTGCATACCATGTGTGTTCTTTTGTGACTGGGTTAACTCACTCAGGATGATATTTTCTAGTTCCATCTATTTGCTTAAGAATTTCATGAATTCATTGTTTTTTTTATTTATTTATTTATTTATTTATTTTTTATTTCCAGAGCTGAGGACCAAACCCAGGGCCAGGCAAGTACTCTACCACTGAGCTAAATCCCCAACCCCAAATTCATTGTTTTTAATATCTGAGTAGTACAACGTTGGATAAATGCACCAAATTTTCTGTATCCATTCCTCTGTTGAGGGACATCTGCGTTCTAAAGTATGGATACTCTGGTCCTTCTTAGAAAGGGGAACAGGAGGAGATACAGAGACAAAATATGGAGTGGAGACTGAGGGAAAGACCATCCAGAGAATGACCACCATCCCTAGGGACCCATCCCATATAGTTACAAAACCCAGACACTATAGTGGATGTCAACAAGTGCTTGCTGACTGGAGCCTGATAAAGCTGTCACCTGGGCGGCTCTACCAATGCATGACAAATAGAGAAGGGGACACTCTCAGCCAACCATTGAACTGAGTACAGGGTTCCCAGTGGTGGGAGCAAGAGAAAGGACCCAAGAAGAAACTGAAGGGGTTTGCAGCACCATAGGAGGAACAACAATTTGAACCACCCAGTGCCCCCAAATCTCCCAGGGACTAAACCACCAACCAAAGAGTACACCTGGATGGACCCATGACTCCAGTTGTATATGTTGCCGAGGATGGACTTGTTGGACATCAAAGGGAGTAGAGGTCCTTGGTCCTGAGAAGGCTAGATGCCCCAGTATAGGAGAATGCCGGGACAGGGAAGTGGGATTGGGTGGATTGGTGAGCAAGGGGTTGGGGGCGGGTTAGGGGATTTTCAGTCGAGGGGGAACCAGGAAAGGGCACAACATTTGAAATGTAAATAAAGGATATATCTAATAAAAATAAATAAATAGATAAATAAATAAATAGATAAATAAGAAAGTGATTGTACTTATAGCTACGTGCTATTATATAGGGAATATATAGTCACGTTATACCCAATAGTTGAATAGTGGCACTAAAACTTTCAGAGATGTAACAGTTGTCTGCTGGATTTAAAATTCATCCAAAAGAAGGTAATGCATGCCAGATGATGCAAACCTAGCCAAGAACCCAAGGCATATACTTTTGCTCTTGTTTACTCTATTAATTTATACCAATATTTAGGGATAATTATTCTGTTGTTGTTGCTGCTGTTGTTGTTTTATTAGATATATTCCTTATTTACATTTCAAATTATTTTCCCTTTCCTGGATTCCCCCCTCCCCAAAAGTCCCATAAGCCCTTTTCCTTCCCCCCGTTCCCCAATCAACCCATTCCCACTTCCCTGTCCTGGTATTCCCCTACACGGCTGCATTGAGCCTTTCCAGGACCAGGGGCCTCTCCTTCCTTCTTCTTGGGCATCTTTTGATATGTGAGTTGTTTCTTGGGTATTCCAAGCTTCTGGGCTAATATCCTCTTATCAGTGAGTACATACCATGTGTATTCTTTTGTGAATGGGTCACATCACTCAGGATGAAATTGTCCAGTTCCACCCTCTTGCCTAAGAATTTAATGAATTCATTGTTTTTAATAGCTGAGTAGTATTCCATAGTGTAAATATACCACATTTTCTGTATCCATTCCTCTGTTGAGGGACATCTGGCTTCTTTCAAGCTATTATATTTCAGGCTATTATAAACAAGGCTGCTGTGAACATAGTGGAGTCTTTGTCCTTATTGCATACTGGAGAATCCTCTGGCTATAGGCCCAGGAGTGGTATAGCTGGGTCCTCCAGTAGTATTATGCTGAGTTTTCTGAGGAACCCCCAGAATGATATTCAGAGTGGTCGTACCAGCTTGCAATCCCACCAGCAGTGGAGGAGTGTTCCTCTTTCTCCACATCCTCGGCAGCACCTCTGTCTCCTGAGCTTTTGTTCTTAGCCATTCTGACTGGAGTGAGGTGAAATCTCAGGATTGTTTTGATTTGTATTTCCCTGATGACTAAGGATGTTGAACATTTCTTTAGGTACTTCTCAGCCATTTGATATTTCTCAGGTGAGAAATCTTTGTTTAGCTCTGTACCCCATTTTTAAAATAGGGTTATTTGGCTCTCTGGAGTCTAACTTCTTGAGTTCTTTTATATCTTGGATATTAGCCCTCTGTTGAATGAAGGATTGGTAAAGATCTTTTCCCAATCTGTTGGTTGTTGTTTTGTCTTATTGACAGTGTCCTTTGCCTTATAGAAACTTTGTAATTTTATGAGGTCCCATTTGTCAATTCTTGATCTTAGAGCATAAGCTATTGGAGTTCTGTTCAGGAAATTTTCCTTGTACCCATGTGCTCAAGGCACTTGCCCAATTTCTTTTCTATTATTTTCAGTGTTTCGGTTTTTATGTTGAGGTTCTTGATCCACTTGGAGTTGAGCTTAGTACAAGGAGATAAGAATGGATATTGATTTGCATTCTTCTTCATGCTGACCTCCAGTTGAACCAGCACCATTTGTTGAAAAGGCTATCTTTTTTCCACCGGATGGTTATAACTCCTTTGTCAAATATCAGGTGACCATAGGTGTGTGGGTTCATTTCTGGGTTTTCAATTTTGTCTCGTTGATCTACATGACTGTAAGTGTACCAATACCATGCTGTTTTTAACACTATTGCTCTATAGTACTGCTTGAGGTCAGGAATACTGATCCCCCCAGAAGTTCTTTTACTCTTGAGAATAGTTTTAGCTATCCTAGGTTTTTTGTTATTCCAGATGAATTTGAGAATTGCTCTTTCTAACTCTATGAAGAACTGAGTTGGGATTTTGATGGGGATTGCATTGAATCTGTATATTGCTTTCTTCAGGATAGCAATTTTTACTATATTTATTTTGCCAATCCATGAGCATGGAAGATCTTTCCATCTTCTGAGGTATTCTTCGATTTCTTTTTTCAGAGACTTGAGGTTCTTGTCATACAGATCTTTCACTTGTTTGGATAGAGTCTTACCCAGATACTTTAAATTATTTGTGACTATTGTGAAGGGTGTCATTTCCTTAATTTCTTTCTCAGCCTCTTTATCCTTTGTGTATAGGAAGGATACTGATTTGCTTGAGGTAATTTTATATCCAGCCACTTTGCTGAAGTTGTTTTTCAGCTGTAGGAGTTCTCTGGTGGAGTTTTTTTGGGTTGCTTATGTATACTATCATATCATCTGCAAATAGTGATAATTTGACTTTTTTCTTTCCAATTTATATCCCTTTGATCTCCTTTTGTTGTCCAGTAGCTCTAGCTAGAACATCAAGTACTATATTGAATAAATATGGAGAGAGAGGGCAGCCTTGTTTAGTCCCTGATTTTAGTGGGATTGCTTCAAGTTTCTCTCCATGTAGTTTGATGTTGGCTACTGGTTTGCTGTATATTGCTTTTATTTGTTTAGGTATGGGCCTTGATTTCCTGTTCTTTAACATGAAAGTATGCTGAATTTTGTCAAATGCTTTTTCAGCATCTAATGAAATGACCATGGGGTTTTTTTCTTTAAGTTTGTTTATGTAGTGGATTACATTGATGGATTTCCGTATATTGAACCATCCCTGCATCCCTCGGATGAAGCCTACTTGATCATGGTGAATGACCATTTTGATGTGTTCTTGGATTCAGTTGGCAAGAATTTTATTGAGTATTTTTGCATAGATATTCATAAGGGAAATTGGTTTGAAGTTCTCTTTCTTTGTTGGATCTTTGTGTGGTTATGGTATCAGTGAAATTGTGGCTTCATAGAACGAGTTGGGTAGTGTTCCTTCTGTTTCTATTTTGTGGAATAGTTTGATGAGTATTGGTGTTAGGTCTTCTTTGAAGGTCTGATAGAATTCTGCACTAAAACCATCTGGTCCTGTGCTTTTTTTGGTTGGGAGACTGTCAATGACCGCTACTATTTCTTTAGCAGTTATGGGACTGTTTAGATGGTCTATCTGATCCTGATTAAACTTTGGTAGTTGGTATCTGTCTAGGAAATTGTCCATATCCTCCAGATTTTCCAGTTGCACTGAGTATAAGCTCTTGTAGTAGGATCTGATGCCTTTTTGGATATCCTCAATTTCTGTTGTTATTTCTCCTTTTTCTTTTCTGATACTGTTAATTTGGATACTGTCTCTATGCCCTCTGGTTTGTCTAGCTAAACATTTATCTATTTTGTTTATTTTCTCAAAGAACCAGCTCCTGGCTTTGTTGATTCTTTGAATAGTTCTTTTTGTTCCTACATGGTTTATTTCAGCTCTGCGTTTTATGATTTCCTGCCTTCTACTCCTCTTGGGTGTATTAGCTTCTTTCTGTTCTAGCACTTTCAGTTGTACTGTTAAGCTACTAGTGCATGCTCTCTCCAGCTTCTTTTTGGAGGCACTCAGAGCTATGAGTTTTCTTCTTAGCTATGCTTTCATTGTGTCCCATAAATTTGAGTATGTTGTGCCTTCAGTTTCATTAAAGTCTAAAAAGGTTTTGATTTCTTTCCTTATTTCTTCCTTGACAAAGTTATCATTGAGTAGATCATTGTTCAGCTTCCATGTTTGTGTGGGCTTTCTGTTGTTTTTGTTGCTATTGAAGATCACCCTACTCCATAGTGATCTGATAGGATGAATGGAATTAGTTAGATTTTCTTCTATCTGTTGAGGTCTATTTGTGACCAATTATATGGTCAATTTTTGAGAAGGTACCATGAGGTGCTAAGAAGAAGGTATATTCTTTTGATTTAGGGTGAAATGTTCTATAGATATCTGTTAGTTACATTTGGTCCAAAACCTATGTCAGTTTTACTGTATCTCTGTTTAGTTTGTGTTTCTTTGATCTGTCCATTGAGGAGAATTGAATGTTGAAGTCACCCACAATTATTGTGTAGGGTGCGATGTGTGCTTATGCTTTCGTAAGGTTTATTTTATGAATGAGGTTGCCCTTGTTTTGGAGCATAGATGTTCAGATTTGAGAGTTCTTTCTGGTAGATTTTTCCTTTGATGAGTATAAAGTGTTCTTCCATGTCTTTTTTGATGACTTTTGGTTGAAAATCTATTTTATTGGATATTAGAATGTCTACTCCAGCCTGTTTCCTGGGAGCAATTGCTTGGAAAACTGTTTTCCAGTCCTTTACTCTGAGGTAATATTTGTCTTTGACACTGAAATGCATTTCCTGTATGCAGCAACATGATGGGTCTTGTTTACGTATCCTGTCCACTAGTCTATGTCTTTTTATTGGGGAATTGAGTCCGTTGATGTTAAGAGATATTAAGGAAAAGTGATTGTTGCTTTCTGCTATTTTTGATGCCATTTTTACGTTGGTGTGGTTATCTTTTTTGGGGTTTGTTGGAAAAAGATTGCTTTCTTGCTTTTTCTAGTGTGTAGTTTGTCTCCCTTTGTTGGTGTTTTCCATTCATTATCCTTTGAAGGGCTGGATTTGTGGAAAGATACTGTGCAAATTTGTTTTTGTCATGAAATACCTTGGTTTCTCCATCTATGGTAATTGAGAGATTTGCTGGATATAGCAGTCTGGGTTGCCATTTGTGTTCCCTTAGGGTCTGTATGACATCTGCCCAGGCTCTTCTGGCTTTCATAGTCTCTGGTGAGGAGTCCGGTGTAATTCTGATAGGTCTAACTTTATATGTTACTTGTCCTTTTTACTTTACTGCTTTTAATATTCTTTCTTTGTTTAGTACATTTGGTGTTTTAATTATTATGTGACAAGAGGAATTTCTTTTCTTGTCAAATCTATTTGGAGTTCTGTAGGCTTCTTGTATGTTCGTGGACATCTCTTTCTTTAGGTTAGGGAAGTTTTCTTCTGTATTTTTGTTGAAGACATTTTCTGGCCCTTTCAGTTGGAAATCTTCTCTCTTTTCTATGCCTATAATCCTTAGGTTTGATCTTCTCCTTTTTTCCTGGATTTCTTGGAATTTTTGGGTCAAGAAATTTTTGCATTTTTCATTTTCTTTGACTGTTGTATTAATACTTTCTATGGTATCTTCTGCACCTGAGAGTCTCTCTTCTATCTCTTGTATTCTGTTGTTGATACTTGGAACCATGACTCTTGACTTCTTTCCTAGGTTTTTTATGTCCCAAATTGTTTCACTTTGTGATTTCTTTATTGTTTCTCCCTCCATCTTTAGATCTTGGATGTCTTTGTTGAATTCCTTCACCTGTTTTGTTGTGTTTTCCCTTAGTTCTACAAGGGCTTCTCCCTGTTTACTTGTGCTTTCCTGTATTTCTTTAAGGGAGTTATGTCCTTCTTGAAGCCCCTTTTTTCTGTTGGTGGTATTCTTGCATTTGCCTTTTGCCATCTGGTCATCTCTGGTATTAGCTGGTGTTGCTGTCTCTGACTGTGGTTTCTCTGTGCTCCTGGAAGATCTGTTCTCTCTGTGAACACTGATATGTAAGTACTTCTCCGAGATCTACTCTCTTATAGTTGTATTTGGGTATATAATTCTGTAGCCCCGGTCAACTTGGGTGCAGGCGGTAATCAGAAGACTCCCGTTCCAGGATGTTCCTAGGCTCTTGTGTCCTCCGGGTTTCAGGCTGTTTCCTCTGAGAAGCAGGGGTGGTCCTACTGTACTACCGGGCCTCTCTGCATTCCTGAGTGGTTAGCTACCTCTGTTCCTCACTTGGATATCGTACCCAGTGGCAGAGGACGGCCTCAAGCTGGACACAGAAACCAGAAGTCTCCTGCCAGATGGTTCCAGACAGGATCCTCAGTGCTGCAATGCAGGTCTCACCTGTGCTGGCTAACTCCTCAGTGCAGCTGGGTAGATTGCTGGCTTCCTGTGCCACTTGGGGATTGAGCGCTGTGGCAGAGGATGGTCCCAAACCGGGGACCAAAGCCAGAAGTCCGGGATAATTATTCTATATCATGCAGTATGTTGTTAATTTATTTGGTTGTAAGAATTAGAATTGGGCATTTGGGAAATTTTTACTGGGCATATGTCTAAAACAACCAGTACTTTGTTTCTAAAACAGGTAAAACTTTTAACTAATCTTTCTTGGAAGTATAATTTCATTTCTTAAACTTTCTGGTCCAGTTCCAGAAAATGCTATTCTTCCAAGTGAACCTGGTTCATTTTACTCGAGTTGGGGTGAGTATGGTATTAGCAATTGTGCTTTACTTTGTAAATTTAATACTGGGTAATTGGATGTTACTGATTTTATGTTCTTTATGCTGCCAAAGCAAGGTAAATATGTAGTAAAGAAAGAAAGAAAGAAAGAAAGAAAGAAAGAAAGAAAGAAAGAAAGAAAGAAAACATATACATGATAAATATATATTTGCATATATCTACCATACATGTGTAGTTCTATATTGATATTAGTTTTATTTAATATGACATATTGTACTGTTGTCTCCAAACATAAAAATTAGTAATTTCTAATGTTATCAGCGTGTTTATTTTCCACTTTCTATACCTTTAATACTGTGGAAAAGTCATAGCAAGAGAGGGGATATTGAAAGAATGGGCACTGTGTTCCTTATTGCCTATCAGACTAATTTTCAAATCAGGGTTTTACAGGGATGTAGGAGACTGGGTCTTGAACTTGACCTCCATAAAAGACACAAAAGGCCTACAATCTCTACCTATCATAGCAAAGGTGTTATGGGAAAAAGAACTATGCCAGAGTGAGCAGGGTTGGATGGCAGTGACAATCATACATTTCATCGTACCCAATTATTTTCTCTTTTAAATCATGGAGTCTTAAAACACCATTTTCCTTTAGCCATGTTTAAATAAATAAGAACTCTGGTAGTCGGTGCAAAATGGGGCTTCTTTCTAGCTAGAAAGAACAAAGACAGTCAGCTTGTTTCACTGTCTTTCCATCTTAAACTTTTACACAAAGCCAGACAACATGAAATACTTCAAATCTGATTTGTTTATTGTGGTCATGGTAAGTCTGTATAATTTTTAAAATTTGTTTTGTGGTTCAGACAACATTTTGATTTGTTAAACAGAAGTTTTCCACTGAACACTAGACATGTATCACATTATAGAAATTCAGCCCCTAGTTGCGAGCTTTTGTGATATTCTGCTCAAGAATTTGACTGTTTAAAAATGCTGTTTATATGACAAGGGATTCCTTTTCCATCATCTCTTTAATTTGGATTTCATTATGTATGTTTCATAGTGTATTTCTTTTTGCCCGAGGGACAGAATCCTTTGCTATTATACAATACATCTGGAATTTTATTATAATATAATACTGCATATTTCTGATTACATCTTGGTTCTTTGGTGTACATTTTCCAATTACTTGTGACCCTAATCAGTGTGTATCCATGGTATAGCATTTTCTCCTAATAGGTGAAGCATTATCTCCCCTAAGCAAGGCTAAGAACCTATTTACTTCTGTTCAAAAAAAAAAAGATGTATTCTATGAAGAATGTTCTGTTGCTTTTCATAATGTCCTTCTCTTTCCAGAAAGTCAATTTAGGGCCTTTACTTTAAGTTCATTGAACAGAGCCCAGGGTTCAGCCTTCTGGATGTTCAGTTATTCTATGATTATCTGCCAGAGTCTACCCTTCTCATCTGAAAATATATATTATACACACATAATGAAGTTTCTTCTCAGTGTTCCTTCCAGTTCAAAGCTCTAAGAATTTATGTTCTCTTTAAGTTGAACTCACCTGTAACAACTTTCCTGTTTTTCTTTTGGAGTGAGAATTGTTTTCTTTAAAAACTAAACTTTATGGTGTGTTAAAAATCATTGATTTTTTATTTCCTTGTGATTTTTCTTGTGAAAAGCTAACTGATAACTTCCAATCTCTTTACATGTCAGAGCCATTACTGGTAGTGTTACATATTTAATTTTAATAATGTTTGTGTCCAGATGTTTGGCATGACTCTCATTATAAATATCGTAGCTATGTACAAAGTTCAAGAAAATGTTAATATTTTTCTTTACACAATGTGGCTGACCATCTGTGACTGATACAGCCAATTAAATTATATACAGCTACTATGTATGACTATTCCAGAGTACAAATAGAAGCATAAGTTTTGTTTTTAAGGCTCTGAGATTTTGTGTAGTTTAGCAGCTATCACAAGTATCCAAGTGAAAAATTTCCATGTACCCAAAATACAGTCAGGTAGAAAGTATCCTAATTTAGATCTCTCTCAATGTTCCCAGAATACAGGAGCACTTGTCATAGATGATGCCCTTCCTGTTGAGAGGGAATTATTATTTTATGATACCATATCTTTTCTTTGATGTTGAAGATATAATTATACTTCCCAATCAGCGATTTGGAGTTAATCAAAAGAGAGAAAGGTTAGAAACACTTTAGGTAAGAAGGGTGGTTTCTATTGATCTTAAAGGAGAAGCTCCCTATTCTGAGATAATCTTTATCATACTACCTGTGAGAAGAAGATGCCCTCAAAGGTCATAGTAGAATATTCTTCAGTAAATGCCCACGGGAGATGTGAGGTTTCAGCACTATGACCACAAGGACCCGAAATTTTTGATCATCTAGAAGTATTAGAAGATAACCTTGAACCTCAACACAAAATACAGTTCTGGCTGACACATGGAATTTATCCTGGTAAAAAGCATTAAGAATAGATTTCAGCTAACTTATATTTAATTTTTGATCCATGAAAACTGTGATATAATTAAAATATGTTGTTTCACACCTCTATGTGTTGTGGCAAATTCTGAGTCATAAAACCTAACACAAAACCTAGGGAAGAACAAAAGCACAGTATAAAAGGTTGGTTACTATTTAATTGCCATTAACCTTTTAGGAAACATAGGATTTAGAATCAAAAATTTGGTTTATTTTTGTTTCTTTAATGATCTTAGACTTAACTTAGGCTTATATTTGGAGCACATACTAAGTGTTTTATGTGCTTCAGTGGGATATGATTTTTCTGTGATCCTTGTACACAAACCTCCAAGAATTACTGTTTCTAAACCCATTAATTTTATATGGGATGAGTTTTGACACTGGCCTGTTGCAGCTGATTAATAAATGTTTATGAGATGTGATTGTGTATGTTTTAGGCTATGCCTTTTAACATGTTGAGTTTTTCTTTCATTTATCAATTGAAAATGATTGCTTTCATACAGTGTATTCTGATTGTTATTTCCCCTTCCTCATATCTGCTGAGTTCCTATCCATCTTCCCACCCATCCACCTCCATGCTTTCTTCCTCACTTTCTTTCTGAAACAGCTAAAACATACCAACACACAAATTAGAACTTAAAAAAGCAAAGCAGAATCAAAAATGCAAGCATATGCACGCACACACACAGAGAGAGAGAGAGAGAGAGAGAGAGAGAGAGAGAGAGAGATCATAAAACCCACAAAAATAAAAAACCACAATATGTAAGCAAAAGGTTAATGAGCTAAAAATATAATGAAACAAAACAGCATGAAAGCAAAACAAAATAACAACACCACAAACCTCCAAAAACTACACTTGAGTCATTTTATGTTGGCTGTCTACTGGTGAGCAGAAGACCTACCCTTACATGTGGTTAATAAACTCAGTTACACTCTATTGGAAAATAATATTTGTTTCCTTTGCAAGTTGTTGCCAATTGCAGGTAGCTTCTAGGTTAAGGTAAAGTTGATTTCTACTTTCCTTTGTAAGTTTGAGGACTGCATCTGGCTGGGACATGTACAGGCATGTGAAAGCTGCTGCAGTCTCCTTCTGAGATCATATGTGCGTCTGTTTTGTGGTGTCATTTTCCTAGCTCCTCAGTATGATTGTTATAATTGTTGGCTTTGTATTTGGGGAGGGGGAACACCTAACACTGGGAGTAGGAGTCTTTTGACTCTTTTACCTTCTTAACAGAGGACTACTCCTTTGTGTCATTCATCCTGTTTGGCTCTTATATACACTTCCACCTCCTCTTTCTTTTATTTCCTCAGCCCTGAGGGAGTTTGTTGAAGAATCCCATGTAAAACTTAGTGTTATAGGTTCTCTCACTCTCTGCACACTGTCCAGGTATAAATCTCTGTATTTGTTTGTATTAGATTCTCTTATGAAAACCCATCAAGGAAGTGATCTATGGATATATCACAATGCCATTAAGAGTTATTTTGTTGCTATATCCCTTTAGCAGAATAGTAGCATTTAGTATTTCATTAGGTCCATGGCTTATTTACTCTTCTTAAAAGCCAAAATGGATCTTGACAGGTAATAATAACTCTATCTCAAAATCTATTTTCTTTTTCAATACAAGTACATATGATTTTCAGAGTGTGCCTAATTACTTTATAAGCTGGTCATTACAATGTTGATGGCACATCAAAATGAAAGAGTATAGATATTTGAAACAACATTGTAAAGTACCTAAAAATACCAAAGGAAATAAATACAGAAAATACATTTTAATATTCTGTAATTGAGTAAATGATAGCTTATGTGAACATTTACCATTCTAAGATGTAGTAGAAGCAGTAATTAAAGCTGAACTGTAATTTAGTGTTTTGATGGTCTTATTGCTCTCTTTCTACTTGGCCACCCTTCATTAATATTCATCTGTAAGTATTAGAGTTTTAACTTTCATGATGTTTTCCTTTGTATTAGATATTTTCATTATTTACATTTCAAATGTTATCCCCTTTCCCAGATTTCCCCCTGAAAACCTCTTCTTATCCACCCTCAGCACGTTGCGATGATTCTGTTCCCAAAACCATCCACCCACTCCCGCCTCCCTGGCCTGTCATTTCCCTACACTGGGGCATTCAGCATTCACATGACCAAGGGCCTATCCTCCCATTGATGTTCAACAAGGCCATCCTCTGCTACATATGCAGCTGGAGCTATGGGTGCTTCCATATCTACTCTTTGGTTGATAGTCCCAGGGAGCTCTGGGGGTCTGGTTGGTTGCTATTTTAGTTCTTCCTATGGGGTTGCAAACCCCTTTAGCTCCTTCAGTCCTTTCTCTAACTTTTTCTTTGGGGACTCTGTGCTCAGTCCAATGGCGGGTTGCAAGCTTCTGCCTCTGTATTTGTCAGGCTCTGGCAAAGCCTCCCAGGAGACAGCCATACCAGGCTCCTGTCAGCAAGCACTCAATAGTGACTGGGTTTGACTATTATAAATAAGGCTACTATGAACATAGTAGAGCATGTGTCCTTGTTATATGTTGAAGTCCAAAAGTGGTATATCTGTGTCATCAGGTAGTACTATGTTCAATTTTCTAAGGAACTGCAGATTGATTTCCAGAGAGGTTGTAGCAGTTTGCAATCCCACCAACAATGGAGGAGTTTTCCTCTTTCTCCACATACTGGCCAGCATCTGCTGTCACCTGAGTTTTTGATTGTAGCCATTCTGATTAGTCTGAGGTGGGTTCTCAGGGTTGTTTCGATTTGCATTTCCCTGATGAGTGAGGATGTTGAACATTTTTTTTAGTTCTTCTTGACCATTCAAGTGTCCTCAGTTAAGAATTCTTTGTTTAGCTTTGTACCCCATTTTTATAGGGTTATTTGGTTCTCTGGCATCTAACTTCTTGATTTCTTTGTATATATTAGATATTAGTCATCTATTGGAGGTAGAATTGGTAAAGATCTTTTCCCACTCTGCTGGTTGCTCTTTTGTCCTATTGACAGTGTCCTTTGCCTTACAGAAACTTTATAATTTTGTCTATTTTTGATCTTAGAGAATAAGCCTTTGTTCTGTTCAGAAAATTTTCCACTGTGCCCATGTGTTCGAGGCTGTTCCCCACTTTCTCTTCTATTAGATTCAGTGTGTCTGGCTTTATGTGGAAATCCTTGATCCATTTGCATCTGAGATTTAAATTTAAAAAATTATTAATTCACATTTCCCTGATGACTAAGGATGTTGAACATTTCTTTAGGTGATTCTCAGCCATTCAGTATTCTTAATTTGAGAATTCTTTATTTAGATCTGTATCCCATTTATAAGAGGGTTATTTGGTTCTCTGAAGTCTAACTTCTTGATTTCTTTTTATATATTTGATATGAGCCCTCTGTTGAATGTAGGGTTGGTAAAGATCTTTTCTCAATTTGTTGGTTGTGTTTCGTCCTATTGACAGTTTTGTTTGCCTTACATAAACTTTGTAATTCTATGAGGTCCCATTTGTCAATTCTTGATCTTACAGTATAAGCTATTGGTGTTCTGTTCAGGAAATTTTCTCCTGTGACCATGTGCTCGAGGCTCTTCTCCAGTTTCTTTTCTATTAGTTTCAGTGTATCTGGTTTTATGTGGAGGTCCTTGATCTACTTAGGCATGAGAATGGTTATGATCAAAAACTCAAGTGACAGCAGGTGCTGGTGAGGATGTGGAGAAAGGGGAACACCCTTCCACTGATGGTGGGATTGCAAGCTGGTACAACCACTCTGGAAATCAGTTTGGTGGTTCCTCAGAAAATTGGGCAGAGTATTACCAGAGAACACAGCTATACCACTCCTGGGTATATACCCCGAAGACGCTCCAACATGTAATAAAGACGTATGCTCCACTATGTTCATAGCAGCCTTATTTATAATACCCAGATGCTGGAGAGAGCCCAGATGTCACTCAACAGAGGAATGAATACAGAAAATGTGATACATTTACAAAATGGAATACTACATACTACTCAGCTATTTTTTTTCATTGATGACATACACTGTTTATTGAAAGAAGATGTACAGGAGAAGCATTGCGTGGATCTACTTTTTTTTTCTTTTTATAAATGATACTCAATTAAAGGTTTATAAATTCAGAACCTCTAGGCTGAAGAGTTTGTATGCCAGGATGAGATTGAAGAAATGAATCACAACAAGAAATCACAGTCCAAGATCATATCTTACTATTGTTTTAAATTTCCTGTTCAGAGTCAACAAGTTATTTTTGTTTGACTCTTCTAGCAGTGAGTCTACTTCTGAGATCTGTCTTGATGTTAACAGAGAGTTACAAAAATGAATGGTTCAACTCTTCTATTAAATATTGTTAGATAAACTCTGCTTTCTCTTTTGAAGGTATTCTAATGATCTTAATTGTGGATATTAAATACATTTTTATAAGATATTTGTTTATTTACATTTCAAATGTTAACCCCTTTCCATGTTAACCAACCAAAACCCCCCAATCCCATCTCTCCATGCTCACCCACCCTCAATATCCTGACTTGCATTACCCTATTCTGGGGAATTGAGCCTTCACAAAACCAATGACCTCTCCTCTTATTGATGTTGGAAATGGTCATCTTCTGCTACATTTGTAGCTGGAGATGTGGGACCCTTCTTGTGTACTCTTTGGTTGGTGGTATAGTTCCTCTGAGCTCTGGGGGTACTGGTTGGTACATATTATTGTTCCTCCAGTGTAGCTGAAAACCTCTTCAGCTCCTTGGGTCCTCACTCTAGCTGATCAATTCGGGACCCGGTTCTCATTTTATTGGTTGGCTGTGAGCCATGGGTGTTTTGATCTACTTTCCACTAAGGATCAATATCCACACTTTGGTCTTCCTTCATCTTGAGCTTCATGTGGTCTGTGAGTTGTATCTTGGGTATTCCTAGATTTTGGGCTAATATCCACTTATCAGTGATTGCATACTCTATGTGTTCTTTTGTGATGGGGTTACCTCACTCAGGATGATATTTCTAGCCCCATCCATTTGTCTAAGAATTTCATGAGTTCCTTGTTTTTAAAAGCTGAGTAGTACTCCATTGTGTAAATTTACCACATTTTCTGTATCCATTTCTCTGTTGAGGTACATCTGGGTTCCTTACAGCTTCTAGCTATTATAAATATGGCTGCTATGAACATAGTGAAGCATGTGTCCTTATTATAGTGGAGCATGTGTCCTTATTACATGTTGGAGCATCTTCTGGGTATATACCCAGGAGTGGTACAACTGGGTCCTCAAGTAGTGCTATGTCCAGTTTTCTGAGGAACTGCCAAATTGATTACCAGAGTGGTTTTTACCACCTTACGATCCCACCAGCAATGGAGGAGTGTTCCTCTTTCTCCTCATCCTCTCAAGCATTTGCTGTCTCCTGAGTATTTTTGATCCTGGTCATTCTGACTGAGGTTCTGATTGAATCTCAGGGTTGTTGCATTTCCCTGATGATTAAGGATGTCGAACACTTCTTTAGGTGTTTCTCAGCCATCCGATATTCCTCAGTTGAAAATTGTTTAGTTCTGTACCCCATCTTTAATAGGGTTATTTGGTTCTCTGGAGTCTAACTTCTTGAGTTCTTTGTATATATTGGATATTATATACAATATACAATATCTATATCCTCTATGGGATGTAGGATTGATAAATATCTTTTCCCAATGTGTTGGTTGCTGTTTTGTCTTATTGACAGTGTTCTTTGCCTTACAGAAGCTTTGCAATTTTATGAGGTTCCATTTGTCAGTTGTTGATCTTCGAACATAAATTATTGGTGGTCAATTCAGGAAATTTTCCCCTGTGCCCATATGCTCCAGGTTCTTCTCCACTTCCTCTTCTTTTATATTCAGTGTATCTGGTTTTATGTGGAGGACCTTTATCCACTTGGACTTGAGATTTGTACAGGGAGATAAAAATGGATCAATTTGCATCCTTCTACATGTTGACTGCCAGTTGACCCAGCACCATTTGTAGAAAATGCTGTTTATTTTCCACTGGATGGTTTTAGCTCCTTTGTCAAAGATCAAGTGACCATAGGTGTGTGGGTTCATTTCTGGGTTTTCAGTTCTATTCCATTGATCATACTGCCTCTCTCTGTACCAATATCATACAGTATTTATCACAATTGCTTTGTAGTAGAGCTTAAGGTCAGGGATGGTGATTCTGCCAACAGTTCTTTTATTGTTGAGAATAGTTTCACTCTCATGGGATTTTTGTTATTCCAGAAAAATTTGGAAATTGCTCTTTCTAACTCTATGACGAATTGAGTTGTGATTTTGATGGAGATTGCATTGAATCTATAGATTGCTTTAGGCAAGATAGCCATTATTACTATGTTAATCCTGCCAATCCATGAGCATGGGAGATCTTTCCATCTTCTGAGGTC
This sequence comes from Tokudaia tokunoshimensis, assembly GCA_036184795.1. Classification (NCBI taxonomy): domain Eukaryota; kingdom Metazoa; phylum Chordata; class Mammalia; order Rodentia; family Muridae; genus Tokudaia; species Tokudaia tokunoshimensis. The sequence goes on from BTHU01000014.1 coordinate 26,502,777, forward strand.
TTCTTCATTTTCTTTCTTAAGAAACTTAAAATTCTTGTCATACAGATCTTTCACTTGCTTGGTTAGTTATTTTATAAATAATATAAATATTTATTATATTTTATAAAAAATAACACCAAGTTATTTTATATTATTTATGGCTATTGTGAAGGATGTCATTTTCCTAATTTCTTTCTTACCCTCTTTATCTTTTGAGTATAGGAAGGCTACTGATTTCTTTTAGTTAATTTTATATCCAGTCACTTTGCTGAAGTTGTTTATCAGGTTTAAATAATCACTGGTAGAATTTCTGGGGTCACTTAAGTATCATATCATCTGCAAGTAGTGATACTTTGATTTCTTCCTTTCCAATTTGAATCCCTTTGACCTCTTTTTGTTGTCTAATTGCTCTGGCTAGGACTTCAAGAACTATAGGAACAGGAAGGGTGAGAGTGGACACCCTTGTCTAGTCCCTGATTTCAGTGGGATTACTTCAATTTTCTCTCCATTTAGTTTGATGTTGGCTACTGGTTTTGCTCTATATTGCTTTTACTATGTTGAGATATGGGCCTTGAATTCCTGATCTTTCCAAGACCTTTAACATGAAAGGATGCTGAAGTTTATCAAATGCTTTCTCCACATCTAATGAAATGACCATGTGGTTTTTTCCTTTTAGATTGTTTATATAGTGAATTATGATGGTGGATTTCCATATATTGAATCATCCCTACATCTCAGGGATGAAGCCTACTTGATCATGGCAGATGATCGCTTTGATGTGTTCTTGGATTCGGTTAGCAAGAATTTTATTGAGTATTTTTACATTGATATTTATAAGAGAAATTGGTCTAAAGTTCTCTTTCTGTGTTGGATCTTTGTGTGGTTTAGGTATCAGAGTAATTGTGGCTTCATAAAAAGAATGGGGTAGTATTCCATCTGTTTCTGTTTGGTGGAACATTTTAAAGAGTATTGGTATTAGCTCTTCTTTGAAGGTCTGATAGAATTCTGCATTGAACCCATCTGGTTTTGTGCTCTTTTAGGTGGGGAGATTATTAAAGACTGCTTCTATTTCTTTAGGTGTTAGGGGATTGTTTAGATCATTTATATGATCCTGATTAAATTTGGTACCTGGTATCTGTATAGAGAATTGTCTGTTTTCTCTAGTTTTTTCACTTTTGTTGAGTACAGGCTTTTGTAGAAGGATCTAATCATTTTTGGAATTCCTCAGTGTCTGTTGTTATGCCTCCCTTTTCATTTCTGATTTTGCTCATGTGGGTACTCTCTCTGTGCCCTCTGGTTAGTTTAGCTAAGGGTTTACCTATCTTGTTGGTTTATTCAAAGAACCATCTCCTGGTTTGGTTGATTCTTTGTATAATAGTTTTTGTTTCTACTTGGCTGATTTCAGCCCTGTGTTTGATTATTTCCTGCTGTCTACTCTACTTGTGTGTATTTGCTTATTTTTGTTAAAGAGCATTCATCTGTGCTGTTAAGCTATTAGTGTATGCTCTTTCCAGTTTCTTTTGGGAAGCATTCAGAGCTATGAGTTTTCTTCTTAGCACTGCTTTCATCGTGTTCCATAAGTTTGGGTATATTGTACTTTTGTTTTCATTAAATTCTAAAAAGTCTTTAATTTCTTTCTTTATTTCTTCAATGACCAAGTTATGGAGTAGAATGTTGTTCAGTTTTCATGTGTATGTGGGCTTTTTATTTATTTATTTTTTGATGTTTTTGAAGACTGGCCTTAGTCTGTGGTAATCTGATAGGGTGCATAGAATTATTTCAATCTTCCTATATCCTCTGAGGTCTGTTTTGTGACTGAGTATATGGTCAGTTTTGGAGAAAGTATCGTGAGGGTCTGAGAAGAAGTTTTATTTTCTTGTTTTGGGATAAAATGTTCTATAGATATCTGTCAAATCCATTTGATTCATAACTTTTATTACTTTCACTGTTTCCATGTTTAGTTTGTGTTTTCCTGGTCTGTCCATTGAGGAGAGTGGGATGTTGAAGTCTCCCACTATTATTGTGTGAGGTGCCATGTGTGCTTTAAGCTTTAGTAAAGTTTCTTTTATGAATGAAGGTGCCTTTGTATTTGGAGCATAGTTGTTCAGAATTGATAGTTCTTGGCAGATTTTTACTTTGATGAGTATAAAGTGTCCTTCTGTGTCTTTTTTGATGGTTTTTGGTTGAAAGTCTACTTTATTGGATAGTAGAATGATTACTGCAGCTTGCTTTCTGGTACCATTCGCTTGGAAAACTGTTTTCTAGCCTTTTAGTCTGAGGTAGTGTTTGTCTTTGACACTGAGATGTGTTTCCTGTATGCAGCAAAGCACTTGGTCCTGCTTATGTATCCAGTCTGTTAGTCTATGTCTTTTTATTGGAAAATTGAGTCCATTGATATTAAGAGATATCAAGGATAAGTAAGTGTTACTTCTTATTACTTTTGTTACTAGAGTTGGAGTTTGTGTGACTCTCTGTTTTGTTAAAAGACAATTTCCTGCTTTTTCTAGTGTGTAGTTTCACTACTTTTGTTGGTGTTTTTCATTCATTATCCTTAGGAGGGCTGGATTTGTGAAAAGATATTGTGTAAATTTGTTTTTGTCATGAAATACCTTGGTTTCTCCATCTATTGTAATTGAGAATTTTGCTGAGTGTAGTAGCCTGGGTTGGCATTTTTGTTCCCTTAGGGTTTGTATGACATCTACCTGTGATCTTCTGGCTTTCATAGTCTCTGACAAGAAATCTCATGTGTTTCTGATAGATCTTCCTTCATATCTTACTTGACATTTTTCTCTTACTGCTTTCCTTATTCTTTCCTTATTAATACATTTGGTGTTTTAATTATTATGTGATGGGAGCAATTTCTTTTCTGGTCCAAACTATTTGGAGTTCTGTAGGCTTCTTATATATTAATGGATATATATTTCTTTAGGTTAGGGAAGTTTTCTTCTATAATTTTGTAGAAGACATTTACTGTCCCTTTAAGTTGGAAATTTTCACTCTCTTCTATACCTATAATCCTTAGGTTTGGTCTTCTCATTGTGTCCTGGATTTCCTGGATTAGGTGTTTTTGCATTTTTCATTTTCTTTGACTGTTGTGTCAATGCTTTCTATTGTATCTTCTGCATCTGAGATTCTCTCTTCTATCTCTTGTATTCTGTTGTTGATGTTTATATCCTTGTCTCCTGACTTCTTTCCTATGTTTTCTGTGTCCAGAGTTGTTTCCCTTTGTGATTTCTTTATTGTTTCTACCTCCATTTTTAGATCCTGGATGGTTTTGTGCAATTCCTTCACCTGTTTTGTTGTACTTTCCTGTAGTTCTTTAAGGTATTCTCCCTGTTTACTTGTGTTCTCCTGTTTTTCTCTAAGGTAGTTTTTTATTTACTTCTTGAAGCCCTCTATCAGCATCATGAGCTGTGATTTTAAATCCAAATCTTGCTTTTACAGTGTGCTGGGGTATCCAGGACTAACTGTTATGAGAGAATTGTGTTCAGGAGTTTCCAATATGCCTTGATTTCTGTTGGTAATGTTCTTTTGTTTGCCTTTTGCCATCTGGTTATCTCTGGTGTTAGTTGGTCCTGCTGTCTCTGGCGGGTGCTTGTCCCTCCTGTGGGCCTGCAAGCCTGTCTCAGCACCCCTCAGTGACTGGCTCTCCCCTGGCACAGAGTGCTCTGGAACTGCCCAGTTCCCGGTTGCTGGTGGAGCCAGGTGGACCTAGATGTTCTGCCACTCCTGGTCCCTGCCTCCTGACTGTACCTGCCCACTCTGTCACCTGAGAGAAGATCCTACTCAGCTATTAGAAACAATGAATTCATGAAATTTTTAGGCAAATAGATGGAACTAGAAAATATCATGCTGAGTGAGTTAAGCCAACCACAAAAGAACACACACATTATGCACTCACAGATAAGTGAATATTAGCTCAGACGCTTGGAATCTTAGATACAATTCGCAGACCAAACGAAGCTCAAGAAGAAGGAAAACAAAAGTATGAATACTTATTTCCTTCTTAGAAGGGGGATCAAAATACCCATGGGAGGAGATACAGAGACAAAGTATGGAGCAGAGACTGAAGGAAAGATCATCCTGAGACTGCCCCATTTGGGGATCCATCCCATGTACAGTCAAAAAACCAGACACTATGATGGATGCCAACAAGCACTTGCTGACAGGAGCCTGAGATAACTGTCTCCTGAGAGGCTCTGCCAGTACCTGACAAATACAGTGATGTTTGCTCTCAGTCATACTGAGCACATGGTCTCTAGTGGAGGAGCTAGAGAAAGGACCCAAGGAGCTGAAGGAGCTTGCAGTTCAATAGGAAGAATAACAATATGAACCAACCAGTACCTCCAGAGTGCCCAGGGACTAAACCACCAACAAAAGAGTACTCATGGAGGGACCCATGACTCCAGCTGCATATGTAGCAGAGGATTGCCTTGTTGGACATTAAAGGGAGAAGAGGCCCTTGGTCCTGCAAAGGCTTGATGTCTCAGTATAAGGAAATGCCATGACAAGGAAGTGCATGTAGGTGTATTGGTGAGCAGGGGGAGGAGAGGATGGGATAGCATGTTTTTGGAGGGGAAACCAGGAGAGGCAATAACATTTGAAATATAAATAAAGAAAATATCTATTAAAAAATGACTAAGGGCCTAAACAGGTATTTTTCAAAAGAGCATATAAAAATGACAACCAGGCATATGAAAAGAAGTAAAAAAAAATTAAACTTCTTGCATACAATGCAACTCCAGCTTCCCCTCCCTGCACTCCTCTCAGTTCCCCCACCACACATCTCTAGATCAAGTCTCCTACTTCCTACCCCATCTCCTCCCATATATTCCCCCATATAAAAATCAGACCTCTCTTATACATCAACCAAGCACAGTACACACAACAAGATATAATAACACCAAGTTGGGCAAGGCAACTCAGTAGAATAGAAAGGTTTTTAAAGGAAGACGAAAGAGTCAAAACGCTTTCAAACTCTTGATGTCCTTGTTTTTCCTTTTCTTAAAAATAAACTACTGTCTCATATAAGATATTTCCCCTCCCATATTTATTCTAGGTTCTTCCTATCTCCTGTCCCCTATGCATTTCCTTTTTGCCTCTCTTTAGTAAACATCTGGCTTCCAAGAGACAACAACAAAACATGACAAAAAATAAAAAAAAGATTAAGCAAAAATGATCATATCAACATGGACACTGCAACCAAACAGGAAGACCTGTTGCACATGTTGTTAGATCCTGTACTTGCCGCTTCAGTCTCGGTGAGATCATATGTCCCTTGGTCAGTTGATTCTCCTGCTGTCCTCCATGAGCTCTGCCTCTTATGGTCTTTCTGCTTCCTCTTCTTTAGGATTCTCTGAGCTCTTAGGGGAAGGATTTGATGGAAACATCCCATTTAGAATCTCTTTCTTTTTAATATCTGGTTTGGATCTCTGCATCCGTTCCCATTTGATACTATTCAAGAAATCCTGCTGATTATGACTGGCTAAGGTACTGATCTATTAGTATAGCAGAATATCATTAGGAGTCACTTTATTGATAGTTTTTTTTTTCCTTTTTGACTATAGTGTCTTATTTTACACTAAGTCTCAGGGTTATCTAGTTCGTTGCTGGTTACCCAAACAGTGTCTAGTATGGGTTCCTTCCGTGGAGTAGACCTTAAGTCAAATGAGATATTGGTTGGTTACTCCCACAAGTTAGGTGCCACAATTGCCTTTGTATATTTTGCAGGAAAGTCTGATTGTAGGTCAAAGGTTTTGTGGTTTGGTTGTTTTCCACAACTCTCTTTTAGTAGCCTGCATAGTTCCTTCCTCACCTAAGAGACCAGGACAAAGGGTAGCAGCAGTGAGGGCCACACTGAGATATCAGCTCAGCTTCTCCATGTTCAAAGAATTGTGGGGATGTTGTTCTCCATATGGGGACTCACTGTCAGTCTGTAGAGAGCAAATATTTGTCTTAGCAATGGCATAGTTTGTTAGGAAATTTCCAGGGGACTTCCTTGGCCAGTAACTTAAATGAATGCAACCCATGACTGGAAGATAAGAGATAGTCTGTTAAAATTTCATATTCCCTATTACTAAGAGTCTTCATTAAGTTTACAGGTTACTTTAATAAATTAAAGGACGTTTGCACTGCAGTAGCTTTTTATACCATGCTCAAATGCTCCCAATTTCAACTGCCTCTCCATGTACTCCCCCCCCCCATTTTTCTCCTCTCATGTTAATCCTGCTCCCATTCCCACCTGAACTGAGTATCCAGTGACTCTACTATATTTCCTCCTCCCAGGGAGAAAAGGGAATCCCAACTAGACCCCTCATTTTTACTTATACTCTCTGAATCTATGGATTGTATCTTAGATATCATTAAATTAACAACTAACATCAACTTATAAGTGAATACATACCATATTTTCTGGGTCTGTTTTTTTATTTTTACTTCTATTCACTTGTATGTAAATTTCATATGCAATTTTTTAACATCTGAATAACACTTCATTGTTGTGAGTTTAGAGATGTGAGGAGAGAGTGACAGAATGAGAGACAGCAAGGGAAGGATACACACACACACACACACACACACACACACTCACACACACACACACACACACACCAGAAAGAGAGAGAGAGAGAGAGAGAAAGAGAGAGAGAGATATAGAGAGATGCTAAGGATCTTTCTATTGAGTCTCTATCTAACAGCAATTTCTTTGCATCATAAGTCCTCCAGCAACTAAGCCCTCAATTAGGTCATAAACCTCAGGTTCCAATTAGCTCTCAATGACTTGATCTATGAGTTAGGCATCAATCCTTCTTCTGCTATGAGCCTTTTGGGGTTCACTTTGGATATTATCCAAACTATAATACCATATGTTCATTTGATTTTACATCCTCAATATTTAAAGATAGGAAACCAGAAACACAAACAAAGATCTGTTTTGAAATGAACATTGTCATAATACTTTTTATTGTAGTAGGGAGTCATATTAAGTTTATCCGCTCAAAAAGGCACTCAGCACTATTTTAAACTTTTGGTTATAATATTGTTGTTCTGAATATGCTCACCTTATTTTTTTCTTCATGCCTATTTTCTCTTGGAACTTAAGACTCCTAAATTCCCAAAAAGGGACTTGTTGAAATTATTACTTCAGCTAAAATCACTTTCTGCTTTCCAATGTAAGTCAAATTCCTTCAATATAACCTGCCTGTTTCAAATTATCTTTCCATCTACTTCATGGCAAAGTTTAGTCTTAAATCTTCCTTATGTCCATCACTCTTCAAATGCAGACTCTTCATTTGGCTCCTTTCTCTTCCTGCACTATGGCTGACCTCTCCTCTCTCTTGTTAACTGTTTATTGCACCTACAGTGCATGAATCTTTTGGATTCTAGGGGATCTTATGTGTCTCCCTTTCTTCATCTCTTTGCATTGGTTCATCTCTTTTTATTTAATTATACTGTGAGTAGCGAGGATGTCACATATGCTGCAAGCAGAGTCTGCCCCTGTAGTTTTGTGTTCATTTGTTTCAGTCACCCTTGTTGAGCCCTTACCTTGAACAGTGATGAAGACTGAGATAAGCAGTTATTAACTGTTTCACAATAAGACAGATGTGATTTCTGTTGTTTTTACTACTCCTATCTGCCTCTACCTTGCAGTTAGTTTTCTGAGCTCCTGAAAATCTGTTGATTTAGTGATTAATGTGGATGAGGAAAATGAAGATATTCATGGATTTTATATTTATACTTGATAGCTTCATTTTCCTGAAATAACATTCACTATTGTGAAATATCACTTTTCCATTTTTTGGTAAAGAAAAGCCAATCACAGAAAATTCTGATATATATTTTTTAAATGAACTAAAAGTTAGTTTCCTGACACATATTGATTGGATATCCCAGACATATCTGTGTTGCTAACACTTAAGTTACTTATATTTGAATTGATACTATACCATTTAAACAGTTGTCATTTATCATATTTCTTTCATCTTCCATATAACCATAGATTTATGCTGAAATAATTTGATAAATTGTGCAACCAGCAAAATTGCTTTTATTCTATTCATTTGAAGGAAAAACAGAATAAAGTAAGTTTATGGAAGAATATTACATTGAAATCTCCCATAGGCAAACCCCAAATTATCATCCTTTATCTTTCCGTTATTGTAAGAGCATACTCCATGCTAAAGTACTTGTTTTGGTGACTTCTTTTCAGCATTTTAAAGACTCACCTCTTCAAAAGATGATATCTAAGTACCTTTCTCAGATGGCATGTTCTGGTAAGAAGCATTACAGGTTAATTAGTAAAGTAAAAGTTTAACTTATAAGTGCCTTTGTTATGAATAAAATATTTGCTGTAAAAATTAAAAAATATTCTCATAGATCAGAACTGATGGAATTTCCTATTGAAACACAGATCAGAATACTTCTATTTAACTTCCTCTACTGTCATTAATGTCTTCTTGCACATTTTATACTAATGCTTTCTCCAATTTTATTTGAAGTCAATACACACACACACACACACACACACACATATATATATATATATATATATAGTCTCATTTTGTGATATATATTTAGAATATCAGTGCTTTCACTGTTTAATGCAGGCATGGGGTTTTATAAATATTTTTACCTTGGTAATATATTTTTTGCATTGAATTATGATAACATTATCTCACCAAACAATCTCACATGAACATACATAGTACTTCTTTAGATGTCAAATTAATACATTTAATATAAAGCTTTTACTTATTCAAATATTTTGACTAATGTTAAAATTTTTGTGATGTTCAAAATAGAATATTTACATTCATATGTATCTAAATAATAAAAAACTGGCAATGCTTTTCATTTGATAATGCAAAGAACAATACTTAAATAAATAATTTTGTCAGTGCAATTTTGCTACTGTTGTACAATACTAGTTATTGAAATGAATAGCATACTTCCTATATATTTATGATGTGTATTGCTCAGTATGATGTAGTGTTTGATAATTATTAGCTAACTAAAGTACTACATGAAACATATTACTTTTACACATTTATATTAATTTTTCAACATAGTTTGAAGAAACAGAAGCAGTGCTCCATGTAAGCAATCCTTTAAGCCCTTAGGCACAAGCTGGCTAAATTTTGCCTCTTTCTCTTAGACAGTTAAAAAAAATTAGAAGTTTCTGACCTGAAAAATGTTTGTTTTATTCAGAAATGCTTAGTATTTTCTGAGACTGCTTTATTTGGCCATTAAATATTCCTGTAAACTACATAAGTAGTTTATTGACCAAGAGTCATCAAACTATTATTATATACCCATTCTCAACACTGTTTTTCAGCATTGGCCTTGAGGCCATTTGCATACAGGTCTCCTTAAATGAAAATAATATTTTTTTAAACTGTAGAGAGCCTGGTTAATTGATATTGGTATAGAGGATGATAGTAGAAATTAAAAAATAAAAAGGTATGGGGTACCACAAGAGCCCAACTATCCTTCTACATCTAAACTAATTAAAGGGCACAGTGACAGTATCCAAATTAACAAAAGTAGAAACAAAAAAGGAGACATAACAACAGACACTGAAGAAATTAAAAAAATCATCAGATCCTACTACAAAACCCTATATTCAAAAAAACTGAAAAATCTTAATGAAATGGATGATTTTCCAGACAAATATTATGTGCCAAAAGTAAATCAAGAGCAGGTAAACTATCTAAACAGGCCCATATCCCCTATGGAAATATAAGAAGTTATTACAAACCTCCCAAACAAACAATCAAGCAGACAAGAAACCAGAGCCAGATGGCTCTAGTGCAGAATTCTACCAGACCTTCAAAGAAGAACTAAAACCAACTTCCTCAAAATATTCCATAAAATAAACAGAAGGTACACTACTTAGTTCATTCTATGAAGCCACAATTTACTCTGATACCTAAACCCCACAAAGACCCAACAACAAAAGAAAGCTTCAGTACAATTTGCCTTATGAATATCAATGCAAAAATACTCAATAAAATTTTCCCAAATGGAATCTAAGAAGACATTAAGACCCCATTCATCACAATCAAGTGATCAAGTAGGCTTCATCCCAGGGATGCAAGGTTGGTTCAAAATACAAAAATCTCTTAGGGTATTTCACTATATAAACAGACTCAAAGAAAAAAAATCATATGATCATCTCATTAGATACTTTAAACACGAAAGGGTGTTGCATTTTGTGAAATGGATTTTCAGAACCATGCCATACAGACAGGAGCCTAATAAATTTTGCCGAGTTGTTTCATCTAGCATCTGAGGGAAACAGATGCAGAGACCCACAGCCCCACCCCCATCCCCATGTGTATTAGTTCAAGGTTCTTTCCTACTTTCTCTTCTATTAGAATCAGTGTATATGTATTATTATTTTTTTCAGGTTTTATGTTTCAGGATGTTTTGTGGTATGTTTTTATCTGTAAATAAACAGTGACCATGTTATTATGTTATTTATAGAAAAATAAAGAAAATCTACTAAAAGTAATTGTAGATAAGAGCTCATTAATACAATAATAGTAAATTATTTCCTTAGAAATAATTTACAGTTTGGCAAGTGTTTCTGAAATTCAATTCCTGCTTTAACTATTAAAGATATATATTCAATTTATAACTTTAATATATGTTATATTAATAAAAATATGAGTAGGCTAATATTATATATATGTATATATACATATATATACATACACATATATGTATATGTGTGTGTGTATGTGTGTGTGTGTGTAGAGACAGAGAGAGAGAAAGACAGGGAGAGAGAGTGAGAGAGAGAGAGAGAGAGAGAGAGAGAGAGAGAGAGAGAGAGAGAGAGAGAGAGAGAGAGATCTTCAAATAAAAACAGCTGTTAAGTTTCTCAGGAACTACATCACAAGAAATACTTGGTAGAGTCAGGTATTATAGTTTACAACCTGAAGTATAAAATAGCATATTTGAATCCTAAAGTCAGCATTTAAACTGGGTTTAGCCCATGGCTGATTCTTTTGGTCACAGTGAAAGTAATAAATGCATGTGCCCTTGTTTGCTGCTGGATGAAATTCTCTCTGAGGGTTGGAAGCCAAGCTTAGAAGAAGGCTGGAACACAGTTCTTCTCATCCAGAAAACTTGAAAGATCAGTAAAGAGAAGCAGTTGCTAATGCCTCACCCTTTTTCACATCTTTGCCATGATGCTATTTTCCCATTGGTCAAAGAATGTGACAGAGCCATGTTGAGTATCAGTGGGAAGTAGCTACCCAAGGCCACTGGAATAAAGACATGTGGAGAAGCTTGACAGTATTACAATAATCCACCAGTTATTAAAAGAGAAATCCCCTCCATCCTGGTGGGTTATACAATGGTTATTTCAAAAGGCACATTGATTTAAAATGAAACTCAGGAATAAAATCTTTCAATGGGTATGGAGAAAGCATTATATAATTGTAACTAATAAAAAAGAACTTTAAAGAGGTTCTATAGATTTTTTTCACAATATTGCTTTTCAATGGACTGGGTTATGTCATGAAATACTTGGAAAACATTCATACTTCTGTCTTAATATAGCCCTGCAATTTACATAGTATTGTGCATGATGGTTAACTTTTTGTGTCAAATTGACTGCCCAGAAATCTGGGCAGATGTTTTTCTGGTGTTTCTATGAAGATGTTTCTTGATGAGGCTAATGTTTGGATCTATGGACTGAGTGATGCTTATAGTCTGTTCACTAAACTGTGTAGTGAGGATTTTTACAATTATTTTGAGATCTGAATATAACAAAATTGAAATTATTCTTGTTCACTGATGATTTTGTTTATTTGATATTTGAGTTTTCAGCTTTTTAATGTTTCTTCTAGCCTTTTTGGGAGAAAGATATTTACCATTTGAAGCATTTTTAAGATACATCATTCTCTGTATTTGAGGAAGGAAAATGCCTTATACGTTTTTGCAAACAACACTTTTTAGTAAATTCTATGAGTGCCATTTCTCAGAAAATTGCTAATCTAGAACAACCCATATTATGGTATTATTATTTCCAGAATAACATAAAAAGGAAATGAAATGCATTGTTGATTAGTTTGAGTTTGCTACTCATGCTGTAGAAATTGCATATCTTTATTGATTCTGTTTATTTTAGAAGTTACAGTGATTTGTATATCATACACTTTTATTAAAAATAAATGCTTAATTTTATTTTTTCATTTTACTCTTTTGAAGTAATATTACAAAATGTGTGAAATTTTATTTATGTCTTCACATTTTACCATTTAATATAATGTAGATTAAAAAAAATATAATCACAGGAGGCAGAGGGAGGAAGGGACCTGGGTGGGAGGGGATTGGGGAAGGGCAACATGATCAATATGGGGAGAGGGGAGAGAAGCCCAGAGAAGCCAGCAAAATGAATGGAAATATGCAACCCAGGCATAGGGTGGCAGTTGTGGGTAACCTCTAGAAAGTACCAGAGAACTGGGATGTCAGAGACTCTCAGGACTCAGAGGGAGGGACCTTAGATGAAATGCCCCACAGTGGGGAGTCTATCTCCAGTAGATAGACAGGGCATCAAGTGGAGTGATGGGGTTGCCATCCCACAGTTAAGAAGTTCTGACACAGAATTGCTCCTGTCTAAATTAATTTCAGGGACAAAAAATGGAGAAATGACTAAGGGAGAGCTAGTCTAGTGACCAGCCCAAATTGGGGATCGATCTCAAGGGGTGGTATGTAGGATACCCTCTTGGAGACAGGGAGAGTAGGAATGAGATGAGGAACTTGGGGAGGGGGGGAACAAGAGAGGGGATGGATGGACAATAAAAAAAATAAAAGAAATTTTAAAAAAAGATATATTTTTTAAAAATTTTGTTTCTAATCTACTGAAAACTGTGTCAGCCACTCACAAAAGAGAAATTAATGTTCTCCAAGAGTCTCATTGGGTTTGCAAACCACATGTAAGGACAATCCATTGCCAGCAGCAGATAGCTCACACAAATGAATTCAGTGGTATTTAGAGAGATGTTTTGTCTCATTGTAACTGCCTGCAGTTACATCGAACAGGTTACCTGGAAGGGAAGCTGGGGATTTTATGGGAAGGTGGGGAAAGAGAATGAGATCAAGACAACAGTTGCTGTTCAAGGTCTCAAGGTATAATGGAAGACTCCAAATATATAGGCAGGGGAGAACCCATCTCCCAATAGCTGGAAACTCCACAGAACCAGTTTGGTTGCTCCTCAGGTGACTAGTGTATCTCAGGAAACTGCAGGTCCTTGAAGAATAATGGGCTTCACCTTGGTCTGAGGGCTCCACCCTAGGTGGAGGGGATTATGGCTAACACAGGAGTTCCTGCTCAAAGGCTGGGAAAAGAACTTCACTTTGGTCGATGTCAAGTTCCTGCCAGGTGGCATGGAACCCCAATAAGGCTCTCTACATCTCATAATGATTTGTTTGGGGACTTTATAAAGTTCCGTATCTTTTGCTTATTTATTAAAGTTTCTGATGTGTTTTTATGGGCTATGTATGTGTGCATCTAAGCTGCGTGGTTGTGGGTCTGCATGAGTATTTGTTTCCCATGCTTATTGTTGCTTTCGTTTTTTTTTCCTTTCTATGTTTGTCTAATTGTTTTATGTTTTACTCTGATTTGTTTGTATCTTCACTGGCCTATTTGTTTTCTAAAGAAAGAGAGAAAGGAGGTGTGGAATTGTAATGTTGTAGAGGTGGAGAGGATCTGAGGGGAAATGAAGGAGTGCTAATTCTAATCAGAATATATTGTATGAAAGAGAATTATTTCTAATAAATAAATAAATCTCTGACAAATGACCTATAAAATGTTATGAATCAAAATTTTTTTGTAGAGATGGAGACAACACTTCCAAAGACATTTTTATCATGAATGCTAATCATGCAATTTTGAGAAGTTATTCTTTATTTTTTTTTTCTTTTTTTAATTAGATATCTGCATTATTTACATTTCAAATGGTATCCCCTTTCCTTGTTAACCCTTATCCCCTATCCCATCCATCACCCCCGGGTCACTAACGCTCCCCACCCCCGTCCCCCTAATTTCCTGACTGGCATTACACTATTCTGGGGAATTGAGCCTTCACAACACCCATGGTCTCTCCTCTCATTGATGTCTGAAATGATCATCTTCTGCTACGTATGTAGCTGGAGTCATGGGTCCCTCCATGTGGACACTTTGGTTGGTCGTTTAGCCCTTGGGAGCTCTGGGGGGTACTGGTTGGTACATATTATTGTTCTGCCTGCAGGTCTTCAAACCTCTTCAGCTCCTTGGTTCCTTTCTCTAGCTGCTCTATTGGGGACACTACGTTCATTCTATTAGTTAATTGTGAGCCATGGGTATTTTGATTCACTTTCCAATAAGTATGAAAGTATCCACACTTTGGTCTTCCTTCTTCTTGACCTTCATGTGGTCTGTGGATTGTATCTGGGGTATTCCATGCTTTTGGGCTAATATCCACTTATCAGTGAGTGCTTACTGTATGCGTTCTTTTGTGATGGGGTTACCTCATTCAGGATGATATTTTCTAGCTCCATCCATTTGACTAAGAATTTCCTGAATTCATTGTTTTTAACAGCTGAGTAGTACTCCATTGTGTAGATGTACCACATTTTCTGCATCCATTTCTCTGTTGAGGGAAATCTGGGTTATTTACAGCTTCTGGTTATTATAAATAAGACTGCTATGAACATAGTGGAGCATGCGTCCTTATTACATTTTGGAGCATATTCTGAGTATATGCCCAGGAGGAGTGTAGCTGAGTCCTCAGCTAATGCTGTGTCCAATTATCTGAGGAACTGCCAAACTGATTTCCAGAGTGGTTTTACCAGCTCGCAATCCCACCAGCAATGGAGGAGTGTTCCTCTTTCTCAACATCCTCTCCAGCATTTGCTGTTCCCTGAGTTTTTGATCCTGGCCATTCTGACTGCTATGAGGTAGAATCTCATGATTGTATTGATTTGCTTTTTCCTGATGATTAAGGATGTTGAACATTTCTTTAGGTGATTCTCAGCCATTTGATATTCCTCAGTTGAGAATTGTTAACTTCTGTACCCCACTTTTAATATGCTTATTTGGTTCTCTGGAGTCTAAGTTCTTGAGTTCTTTGTATACATTTGATATAAGCCCTCTATTAGATGTAGGATTGGTAAAGATCTTTTCCCAACCTGTTAGTTGCCATTTTGTCCTAGTGACAGTGTTCTTTGCTTTACAGAAGCTTTGGAATTTTATGAGGTCCCATTTGTCAACTCTTGATCTTAGAGCACAAGCTATTTGTGGTCTATTCAGGAAATTTTCCCCTCTGCCCATGTGCTCCAGGTTCTTCCCCACTTTCTTTTCTATTAGTTTCAGTGTATATGGTTTTATGTGGAGGTCCTTTATCCACTTGAACTTGAGAATGGATAAATTTGCATCCCTCTACATGTTGGCTGCCAGTTGACCCAGCACCATTTGTGGAAAATGCTGTCTTTTTTCCACTGGATGGTTTTAGCTCCTTTGACCAAGATCAAGTCATCATATATGTGTGGGTTAATTTCTTGGTCTTCAATTCAATTCTATTGATCTCCCTGCCTGTCTCTGGAGCAGTACCATAAAGTTTTTATCACCATTGCTCTGTAGTAGGGCTTGAGGTAAGGGATGGTAATTCCTCCAGATTTTCTTTCATTGTTGAGAATAGTTTTCCCTATACTGAGTTTTAGGTTATTCCAGATAAATTTGGAAATTGCTCTTTCTAACTCCATGAAGAATTGCATTGGAATTTTGATGGAGATTGCATTGAATCTGTAGATTGCTTTAGGCAAGATGGACATTTTTACTATATTAACCCTGCCAATCCATTACCGTGGGAGATCTTTCCATCTTCTGAGATCTTTAATTTCTTTCTTCAGCGACTTGAAATTCTTGTCATACCGATCATTTACTTGCTTGATTAGAGCCAACCAAGGTATTTTATATTATTTGTGACAATTGTGAAGGGTGTCATTTCCCCAATTTCTTTCTCAGCCTCTTTATCCTTTGAGTATAGGAAGGCTACTGATTTGTTTAAGTTAATTTTATATCCAGCCACTTTACTGAAGTTGTTTATCAGGTTTAGGAGTTCTCTGGTGGAATTTTTTGGGTCGCTTAAGTATATTAACATATCATCTGCAAATAGTGATACTTTGACTTCTTCCTTTCCAATTTGAATCCCTTTGACCTCCTTTTGTTTTCTAATTGCTCTGACTAGGACTTCGAGTACTATATCAAACAGGTAGGGAGAGAGTGGACAGCTTGTCTAGTCCCTGAATTTAGTGAGATTGCTTCAAGTTTCTCTCCATTTATATTGATGTTGGCTACTGGTTTACTGTATATTGCTTTTACTATGTTTAGGTATGGGACTTGAATTCCTGATCTTTCTAAGGCTTTTATCATGAAGAGGTGTTGGATTGTGTCAAGTGCTTTCTCACCATCTCATGAAATAATCATGTGGTTTTTTTCTTTGAGTTTGTTTCTATAGTGGATTACATTGATGGATTTCTGTATATTGAACCAACCCTGCATCCTTGGGATGAAGCCTCCTTGATCATGTTGGATGATCGTTTTGATGTGTTCTTGGATTTGGTTAGCAAGAATTTTATTGAGTTTTTGCATCGGTATTTATTAGGGAAATTGGTCTAAAGTTCTCTTTCTTTGTTGGTTGTTTGTGTGGTTTAGGTATCAGAGTAATTGTGGCTTCATAAAAAGAGTTGGGTAATGTTCCTTCTGTTTCTATTTAGTGGAATACTTTGAAGAGTATTGGTGTTAAGTCTTCTTTGAAGATCTGGTAGAACTCTGCATTGAACCCATCTGGTCCAGGGGATTTTTTTGGTAGGGAGAATATTCATGACTGCTTTTATTTCTTTAGGGGTTATGGGATTATTTAGATGATTTATCTATCTTTATTTAACTTTGTTACCTGGTATCTGTCTAGAAAATTGTCCATTTCATCTAGATTTTTCACTTTTGTTGAGTATAGGCTTTTGTACTAGGATCTGATCATTTCCTGGATTTCCTCGGTATCTCTTGTTATGCCTCCCTTTTTACTTCTGATTTTGTTGATTTGAGTACTCTCTCTATGCCCTCTGGTTAGTTTGGCTAAGGGTTTATCTATCTTGATGCTTTTTTAAAAGATCTCCTGGTTTGGTTGATTCTTTGTATAGTTCTTTTTCTTTCTACTTGGTTGATTTCAGCTCTGAGTTTGATGATTTCCTGCCTTCTACTCATCTTGGGTGTATTTGCTTCTTTTTGTTCTAGAGCCTTCAGTTGTGCTGTTAAGCTATTAGTATATGCTCTTTCCAGTCTCTTTTTGGAGGCACTCAGAGCTATGAGTTTTCCTCTTAGCACTGCTTTCACTGTGTCCCAAAAGTTTGGGTATGTTTTTCCTTAGTTTTCATTAAGTTCTAAAAAGCCTTTAATTTCTTTCTTTATTTCTTCCTTGACCAAGTTATTGAGTAGAGTGTTGTTCAGTTTCCATGTGTATGTGATCTTTCTGTTGTTTTTGTTGTTATTGAAGACCAGCCTTAGTCTGTGGTGATCTGATAGGGTTCATGGAATTATTTCAATCTTCTGGTATCCTCTGAGGTCTGTTTTGTGACAGAGTTTATGGTCAATTTTGGAAAAGGTTCCATGAGGTGCTGAGAAGAAGGAATATTCTTTTGTTTTAGGACAAAATGTTCTATAGATATCTGTTAAATCCATTTGGTTCATAACTTCTGTTAGTTTCACTGTTTCTCTGTTTAGTTTTTGTTTCCCTGATCTGTCCATTGATAAGAGTGGGGTGTTGAAGTCTTCCACTATTGTTGTGTGGGTGCAATATGTTCTTTATTAAGGTGTCATTAATGAATGTTGGTGCCCTTGTGTTTGGAGAATAGATGTTCAGAATTGAGGGTTCATCTTGGTAGGTGTTTCCTTTGATGAGTATGAAGTTTCCTTCCTTATTGTTTTTGATTACTTTAGGTTGAAAGTTGATTTTATTCGATGTGAAAATGGCTATACCAACTTGTTTCTTGGAACCATTTTCTTGGAAAATTGTCTTCCATCCTTTTACTCAGAGGCAGTGCCTGTCTTTGTGCCTGAGGTGGGTTTCCTGTATGCAGCAAAATGCTTGGTCCTGCTTATGTATCCTGTCTGTTAATCTATGTCTTTTTATTGGAGAATTGAGTTCATTGATCTTAAGAGATATTAAGGAGAAGTGATTGTTGCTTCCTGTTACTTTTGTTATTAGAGGTGGATTTATGTTTGTGTGGCTCTCTTCTTTTTAGTTCATTAAAAGACGATTATTTTCTTGCATTTTCTAGTGTGTAGTTTCACTACTTTTGTTGGTGTTTTCCATTCATTATGTCCTGAAGGACTAGATTTGTGGAAAGATACTGTGTAAATTTGGTTTTGTCATGGAATACCTTGGTTTCTCCATCTGTGGTAATTGAGAGATTTGCTGGGTTATTTTAGCCTGGGTTGGCATTTTTGTTCCCTTATGGTCTGTATGACATCTGCCCATGATCTTCTGGGTTTTATAGTCTCTGGCAAGAAGTCTTGTGTAATTCTGATAGCTCTTCCTTTATATTTTACTTGACCCTTTTCTCTTAATGCTTTTAATATTCTTTCCTTGTTTAGTACATTTGGTGTTTTAATTATTATGTGATGGGAGGAATTTCTTTGCTGGTCCATCCAAACTATTTGGAGTTCTGTAGGCTTCTTGTATATTAATGGGTATATATTTCTTTAGGTTAGGGAAGTTTTCTTCTATAATACTGTTGAAGACATTTATTGGCCCTTTAAGTTGGAAATCTTCACTCTCTTCTATACCTATAATCCTTAGATTTGGTCTGCTCATTTTTTCCCTGGATTTTCTGGATGTTTTGGGTCAGGTCCTTTTTGTATTTTTCATTTTCTTTGACTGTTATGTCCATGCTTTCTCTGGTATCTTCTGCATCTGAGATTCTCTCTTCTATCTCTTGTATTCTATTGTTGATGCTTGCATCTATGACTCCTGACTTCTTTCCTAGGTTTGTATGTCTAGAGTTGTTTCCCTTTGTGATTTCTTTATTGTTTCTACCTCTGTTTTTAGATTCTGGATGGTTTTGTTCAATTTCTTTACCTGTTTGGTTGTCCTTTCTTGTAGTTCTTTAAGGGCTTCTACCTGTTTACCTGTGTCCTCCTGTATTTCTTTAAGGTAGTTATTTATGTCCTTCTTGAAGCCCTCTATCAGCATCATGAGCAGTGGGGTTTTTTTTTTGTTTTATTTTGTTTTGTTTTTCGAGACAGGGTTTCTCTGTGCAGCCCTGGCTGTCCTGGAACTCACTTTGTAGACCAGGCTGGCCTCGAACTCAGAAATCCTCCTGCCTCTGCCTCCCAAGTGCTGGGATTAAAGGCGTGTGCCACCACTGCCCAGCTCATGAACTGTGATTTTTAAATCCAAATCTTGCTTTTCTGGTGTGTTGGGGATATCCAGGACTTGCTGTTGTGGGAGAATTGTGTTCAGGTGGTGCCATGTTGCCTTGATTTCTGTTGGTAACATTCCTACGTTTGCCTTTCATCATCTGGTTATCTCTGGTGTTAGTTGGTCCTGCTGTATCTAGTTGGTGCTTGTCCCTCCTGTGGGCCTGTTAGCCTGTCTCAGCACCCTGGGCTGACTGACTGCCCTCTGGAACAGTGTGCTGTGGCACTGCTCAGCTCCTGGGTGCAGGTGGGGCTCTGGAGGATCCTGTATCACCTGGCATTCTGGTGTTCCCTGTGCTTCTGACTGTACTCTTCTGCTCAGTCACAGGAGAGGATTTGGTGTCCTCACCTCTAAATTAGGGAGTCAAATCACTCCCTGCAGAGCAGTTATCCCCTGGCAGTATAGGTGCACAGATGCCTGTGGGGCTGCCCAACTCTTGGGTGTAGGTGAGGCCCTGGTGGGCCCTGTCCCAGCTGTCCTGGCCCTCAGATGTTCCCTGAGTTCCTAGCTGTATCCTCCAACTCAGTTTTTAATTTTTCTCTATGAAAATTTTTGACTATTTTTATATTGCTCTATGAAATTAAATTCATTGTATTCCACAAACCGTTTTTTCTTTTTCCTATAACACATGTTTGGAACCAGAGAAACCCATATTTTGTTGAACATATCTTACAAAAATTGGAAAACAATGGAAACATCAGTAACATTAATAATTTTAAATTATTATTAATAAAGTGAAACTTTGACTTGACAAACTTTTCATGCACAACTTTGCTTTATGCCTGTGTATAGAACATTTCAGAGCAAAACAAAAAAGGCAAGATGTGCTTATGCTATTCATGAAAATTTCAGAGCACAGCATGCTTCCAGTGAGGCAATATGTTAAAGCTACATTTTTTTTTCATTTATTGAAATGATGATTTCTAAATATCTTGAGAAAAGTTTGGTTTGTGAAGTAAGAGAGTAAAATAAATAATGTTGATAATAAGGCATCATTCGCTTTAGTTACAAATTCATTTTGTATCTTCTATCTTATTTACAAAAAAAGCTCAGAGACAAAAACATAGTGCATCTGAACAGGCCAAGTGGTCACAGACACCAGACTATACAGATGGGCAAATTCACTGAAAAGTGATCAGAAAGAGAACATCTTGCTTTGTCCAAGGGAAGAGAGAATATGTACTTGCTGGTTAGAAACACAAGCCTGACAAACAACAATGGACAATGGCAATGACAATCATAGCTGAATGTCAAAAGTAAAATTATAGCCTTTTCCCCATCTTTTTCTACTACCTCTCCAAATACAATATTGCAATAAATACCCATAATTTTAGTAAATATAAAAAATTGAATTCTAAAGATGTGTTATTAAACCTTTTGATGTCTTGGGACTTTTTTTATTTTTTTGGCTTTTTATATTGTTATTTCTCCCAAGATTTCTGTTATCAGCAATTAATTATCTTATATGTATTATCAGCACCTGATATCTGATTCGGTTAGTATCCTTTCCTGTATTTTTCTTCTGTTATCTTGTAGTAAGTACAAACTTCTGACTTTTTGTTCTTTCTTTTTTATTATATGGAAGAGTAATATTTGGGAAGTAACAAGAAGAGGCTCTTAGGGTAGAACCCCATGACATCATTAGTGTCTTTATGAAAAGAAAGATAGCCTTGGTCTGTATGTCTGTGTGACCTATTCTTGCCATATTATGATGAAGACCTGCACTATCGACCAAACAGACATCAGTGCCATGTTGTTGACCTTTACAATGTCATGATTGTGAGCCAAGTGAACTCCAGGCTTGGTTCCATGAGCATCATAAGAGACAAAAAGCTAGAAGCATCTATAGATTTCTGGCCACCTTTGTCAGTTCTAGGAAAGAAGCCATAAAAAGTCACTACAATAAAACAGTTCAAGATCAAAAATCAAACAGGAATGCTTTGAGGGCTGCATGCCTCTCAAGATGGGCATTTATGAGCATGTTGAGTAGACAGAGAAGAATAAACATAAGCAAGACCAAGCATTAGGTTGGGAAACACACAGAAAAAGGGTATTTTACACAACTAAAGGGTAAAGACTACAAGAAACTTGTTCCAGGTCTCTGTGACTGCCTAGTACAAGAATGAATGATTTTGGAAAACCTGCTTAAAGTCAGAAATAGACAAAGCAATGAACCAGAAAAGTAGCCTTTAAAACCACATGTTAACCCAGAGTCAGTTCGTGCATAGATGCCTTGGAATGCTTGATTAAGTCCTTTCTTATGCTCAATTTATATCCAAAAGGTAGTATTATTTTACTTCTAAAGCAAAGATAAGATCGTGTGTGTGTGTGTGTGTGTGTGTATACACATGCACAATCTTCTTACTAGAATGTTCTACAGTTTTGGATATATGCTGGACCAGGGAAATGTGACTCTGACGAAGCACTCTTGGTTCTGATCTCCAGAACCAAGATCTCCAGGTTTCCATCCAAATGAGAATCAGTAGTCATTTATTATATAAAATGAGAGCAACAACTGCCACCAGATGGCACCAAATTGCAGGAAGGCTCATAGGGATTGAAACTCAAAGGTTGTTAGCTTATAGACCTGGGATAAGGACCCCAGGCCTTTTATTTATATGCAACTGTGATGAAGTATTGTATTTAGATGAAATTTCAGATTCTACATTGTATATCCTAACAGAAGGAAGAGAAAAAAGCTTCGTGATGGGAGACAAATACGAGATAATTTGATTCTGTTTACTCACTAATGGATAAATCTATCTAGTTGCTGTGACAACATTGGAATGATAGGAGTAAAGAGGGTAGAATTATGCCTTTATCATTTTATTTCACCCAAAAGTATTAATAAAACATTTGACAAGCATAACTGGGTACAAGTGATGGAAGAACCTCTTTCTTCATTTATTTTCTTTTTTTTTTTTTTTTTTTTTTAATTTAATTTTATTTTATTTTTTTAATTTACATTCCAAATCACTTCCCCTTTCCCGTTTCCTCCCTCCCCGAAAGTCCCATAAGCCCCCTTCCCTCCCTCTTTTCTCCGTTCAACCCCCTCTCATTACTCTGTCCTGGCGTTCCCCTACATCCAGTCTTTCCAGGACCAGGGGTCTCTCCTTCCATCTTTTTAGAAATCTATTGATATGCTGATTGTGTCTAGGGTATTCTGAGATTCTGGGTCAATATCCCCTTATCAGTGACTTCATACCATGTGTGATCTTTTGTGATTGGGTTACCTCACTAAGGATGATATTTTCAAGTTCTGACCATTTGCCTAGGAATTTCGTGAATTCATTGTTTTTAATTGCAGAGTAGTATTCCATTGTGTAAATATACCACATCTTCTGAATCCATTCCTCCGTTGAGGGACATCTGGGTTCTTTCCAGCTTCTGGCTATTATAAATAAGGCTGCTATGAATATAGTGGAGCATGTGTCCTTATTGCATGCAGGTAAAGTCTCTGGGTATATGCCCAGGAGTGGTATAGCCGGATCCTCCGGAAGTGTCATGCCCAGTTTTCTGAGGAGCCGCCAGACTGCTTTCCAGAGTGGTTGTACCAGCCTGCAATTCCACCAGCAGTGGAGGAGTGTTCCTCTTTCTCCACATCCTCGCCAACAACTGCTGTCTCCTGTGTTTTTGATCTTAGCCATCCTGACTGGTGTGAGATGGAATCTCAGGGTTGTTTTGATTTGCATTTCCCTAATGACTAAGGATGATGAACATCTCTTTAGGTGCTTCTCAGCCATTAGATATTCTTCAGGTGAGAACTCTTTGTGTAGCTCTGTACCCCATTTTTTAATAGGGTTACTTGCCTCTCTGGAGTTTAACTTCTTGAGTTCTTTGTATATCTTGGATATTAGCCCTCTGTCGGATGTAAGGTTGGTAAAGATCATTTCCCAGTTAGTTGGTTGCCGCTTTGTCTTTTTGACGGTGTCTTTTGCCTTGCAAAAACTTTGTAATTTAATGAGGTCCCATTTGTCTATTCTTGATCTTAGAGTATAAGCTATTGGAGTTCTGTTCAGGAAATTCTCCCCTGTGCCCATATGTTCAAGGTTCTTCCCTAGTTTCCCTTCTATTAGTTTCAGTGTGTCTGGTTTTATGTGGAGATCTTTGATCCACTTAGAATTGAGCTTAGTGCAAGGAGATAAGGATGGGTCAATTTGCATTCTTCTGCATGTTGACCTCCAGCTGAGCCAGCACCATTTGTTGAAAAGGCTATCTTTTTTCCACTGGATGGTTTTAGCTCCTTTGTCAAAGATCAAGTGACCATAGGAGTGTGGATTCATTTCTGGGTCTTCAATTCTGTTCCATTGATCTTCATGTCTGTTACTGTACCAATACCATGCAGTTTTTAACACTATTGCTCTGTAGTACAGCTTGAGGTCCGGGATACTGATTCCCCCAGAGGTTCTTTTACTCTTGAGAATAGTTTTAGCTATTCTGGGTTTTCTGTTATTCCAGATGAATTTTTGAATTGCTCTTTCTAACTCTATGAAGAATTGAGTTGGGATTTTGATGGGGATTGCATTGAATCTGTGTATTACTTTTGGTAAGATGCTCATTTTTACTATATTAATCCTGCCAATCCATGAGCATGGCAGATTTTTCCATCTTCCGAGGTCTTCTTCAATTTCTTTCTTCAGAGACTTGAAGTTCTTGTCATACAGATCTTTCACTTGTTTGGTTAGCGTCACGCCAAGATACTTAATATGGTTTGTGGCTATCGTAAAGGGTATTATTTCTCTTACTTCTTTCTCAGCCTGCTTATCCTTTGAGTATAGGAAGGCTTCTGACTTGCTTGAGTTGATTTTATATCCGGCCACTTTGCTGAAGTCGTTTATCAGCTGTAGGAGTTCTCTGGTGGAGTTCTTTGGGTCGCTTATGTATACTATCATATCGTCTGCAAATAGTGATAGTTTGACTTCTTCCTTTCCAATTTGTATCCCTTTGACCTCTTTTTCTTGTCTAATTGCTCTAGCTAGAACTTCAAGTACTATATTGAAAAGATATGGAGAGAGAGGGCAGCCTTGTCTAGTCCCTGATTTTAGTGGGATTGCTTCAAGTTTCTCTCCGTTTAGATTGATGCTGGCTACTGGTTTGCTGTAAATTGCTTTTACTATGTTTAGATATGGGCCTTGAATTCCTGATCTTTCCAAGACCTTTAGCATGAAAGGATGCTGAATTTTGTCAAATGCTTTCTCAGCATCTAATGAGATGACCATGTGGTTTTTTTCTTTGAGATTGTTTATGTAGTGGATTACATTGATGGATTTCCTTATATTGAACCATCCCTGCATCCCTGGGATGAAGCCTACTTGATCGTGGTGAATGATCGTTTTGATGTGTTCTTGGATTCGGTTGGCAAGAATTTTATTGAGTATTTTTGCATCGATATTCATAAGAGAGATTGGCCTGAGATTCTCTTTCTTTGTCGGATCTTTGTGTGCTTTTGGTATTAGTGTAATTGTGGCTTCATAGAACGAGTTGGGTAGTGTTCCTTCTGTTTCTATTTTGTGGAACAGTTTGAAGAGTATTGGTGTTAGGTCTTCTTTGAAGGTCTGATAGAATTCTGCACTAAAACCATCTGGACCTGTGCTTTTTTTGGTTGGAAGACTTCCAATGACAACTTCTATTTCTTCAGGGCTTATAGGACGGTTTAGATGGTCTATTTGATCCTGATTTAATTTTGGTACTTGGTATCTGTCAAGGAAATTGTCCATTTCCTCAAGATTTTCTAGTTGTGTTGAATACAGGTTTTTGTAGTAGGATCTGATGATTTTTTGAATTTCCTCAGTTTCTGTTGTTATCTCTCCCTTTTCGTTTCTGATTTTATTAATTTGGATACTATCTCTGTGCCCTCTGGTTAGTCTGGCTAAGGGCTTATCTATCTTGTTGATTTTCTCAAAGAACCAACTCCTCGTTTTGTTGATTCTTTGTATGGTTTTATTTGTTTCTACTTGATTGATTTCAGCCCTGAGTTTGATGATTTCCTGCCTTCTACTCCTCTTTGGTGTATTTCCTTCTTTTTGTTCCAGGGCTTTCAGGTGTGCCATTAAGCTGTTAGTGTATGCTGTCTCCCGTTTCTTTTTGGCGGCACTCAGGGCTATGAATTTTCCTCTTAGCCCTGCTTTCATTGTGTCCCATAAGTTAGGGTATGTTGTGCCTTCATTTTCATTAACTTTCAAAAAGTCTTTGATTTCTTTCTTTATTTCCACCTTGACCAAGTTATCATTGAGTAGAGCATTGTTCAGCCTCCATGTGTACGTGGGTTTTCTTTTGTTTTTGTTGCCATTGAAGACCACCCTTATTCCATAGTGATCTGATAGGAGGCATGGGATTATTTCTATCTTCTTGTATCTGTTGAGGTCTGATTTGTGACCAATTATATGGTCAATTTTGGAGAAGGTACCATGAGGAGCTGAGAAGAAGGTGTATTCTTTAGCTCTAGGATGAAATGTTCTATATATATCAGTTAGTTCCATTTGGTCCAAGGCTTCAATTAGATTCACTGTGTCCCTGTTTAGTTTCTGCTTTCCTGAACGATCCATTTCAGAGAGCGGGGTGTTGAAGTCACCCACTATTATTGTGTGCGGTGCGATGTGTGCTTTGAGTTTTAGTAAAGTTTCTTTTACGAATGAGGGTGCCCTTGCATTTGGAGCATAGATATTCAGGATTGAGAGTTCTTGATGGTGGATTTTTCCCTTGATCAGTATGTAGTGTCCTTCTGTGTCTTTTTTGATGACTTTGGGTTGAAAATCAATTTTATCCGATATTAGGATGGCTACTCCACCTCGTTTCTTGGGGCCATTTGCTTGTAAAATTGTTTTCCAGCCTTTTACTCTGAGGTAGTGTTTGTCTTTGACACTGAGGTGCGTTTCCTGCATGCAGCAAAAAGCTGGGTCCTGTTTACGTATCCAGTCTGCTAGTCTATGTCTTTTAATTGGGGAATTGAGACCATTGATATTAAGAGAGATTAAGGCATAGTGATTATTGCCATCTGCCATTCTTGACGCTATCTTTATGTTTGAGTGGTTATCTACTTTTGGGTTTGATTCAAGAAGGTTATTATCTCATTTTTTCCAGGGTGTTGTTTCTCTCCCTGTATTGGAGGTTTCCACCTATTATCCGTTGCAGGGCTGGATTTGTGGAAAGATATTGTGAAAATTTGGTTTTATCATGGAATATCTTGGTCTCTCCATCTATGGTGATTGAGAGTTTTGCTGGGTATAGTAGTCTAGGCTGGCATTTGTGCTGTCTTAGTGTCTGCATGAGATCTGCCCAGGATCTTCTGGCTTTCATAGTCTCTGGTGAGAAGTCTGATGTGATTCGGATAGGTCTTCCTTTGTATGTTACTTGGCCCTTTTCTCTTACTGCATTTAGTATCCTTTCTTTGTTTAGAACATTCGGTGTTTTGATTATTATGTGACGGGAGGTATTTCTGTTCTGGTCCAGTCTGTTTGGAGTTCTGTAGGCTTCTTGTATGTTCATCGGCATCTCTCTCTTTAAGTTAGGGAAGTTTTCCTCCATAATTTTGTTGAAGATGTTTACTGGCCCTTTAAGTTGCAAATCTTCACTCTCATCTATACCTATAATCCTTAGGTTTGGTCTTCTCATTGTGTCCTGGATTTCCTGGATGTTTTGGGTTACGCGTTTTTTGCATTTTGCATTTTCTTTGACTGTTGAGTCGATGCTTTCTATGGAATCTTCAGCACCTGAGATTCTTTCTTCCATCTCTTGTATTCTATTGTTGATGTTTGCATCTATGACTCCTGATTTCTTCCCAAGGTTTTCTATCTCCAAAGTTGTCTCCCTTTGTGATTTCTTAGTTGTTTCTACTTCCTTTTTTAGTTCCTGGATGGATTTGCTGAGATCCTTCACTTGTTTGTTTGTATTTTCCTGTATTTCTTTAAGGTAATTTTGCATTACCTCTTTCAGGATTTCTTCCTGATGACCCACGTTCTCCTGCATTTCTCTGAGCGATTTTTGTGTTTCCTCCTCATGGGATTCCATCTGTTGATCCATCGTCTCCTGCATTTCTTTAAGCAGTTCTCGTGTTTCCTTTGTAAGGGCATCTAACCGTTGATTCATTTCTTTAAGCAATTTTTGTGTTGCCTCCTTATGGGCATCCGTCTGTTGACCCATATTCTTCTGCATTTCTTTATGCAAATTTTGTGATTCCTTTGTGAGTGCATCTACCCGTTGATTCATCTCGTTAAGCGATTTTTGTGTTGTCTCCTTGTGCGCCTCCATCTTTTGATCCATGTTCTCCCGCATTTCTCTAAGCGATTTTTGTGTTTCCTTTGTAAGGGCTTCTAACCGTTGATTCATGGTCTCCTGTAACTCTTTATGAGATTTATTTGTGTCCTTCTTGTGATCCTCTAATAGCATCATGAGAAGTGATTTTAAATCCAGATCTTGTCTTTCGGGTGTGGTGGGGTATCCAGGACTTGCTGCTGTTGGAGAGTTGGGTTCGGATGGTCCTACATTACTTTGATTACTGTTAGTAACATTCCTACGTTTGCCTTTTGCCATCTGGATACCTCTGGTGTTAGTTGGTCCTGCTGCCACTGGCTGTTGGTTGGACCTCCTGTGAGCCTGCAAAGCTATTTCTGCCCCCCCCTGGATTACCAGGATTCCCCTGGCACCGATTTCTGGGGCCTGCCTGCTCCTGAGTGACTTTGGAGCCCTAATGTGCTTTGCCCCAAGTGATCTTATATTGGGGAGGCCTTGCACATCTAAAGGCTCAGCCTAGTGGATTCCTGGAGCAGAGGTCGCCAAAGGGAGGCTGGCAGGCTCCTGCCCTGTGCAGGGGTGTGTGATCTCTCCTGGGGGGGGAGGGGGCGTCCCTCTGCCAGGCAGAAGTCCCACAGCAGATCTGGCGCGCTGGTCACTGCAGATCAGCCCAGCACCTGGGAGCAGGTTACACACAAGCTGCCTGAACCCGAAGCGATATTATGCCTGTCTGTCTCTGAGCCTGGTGGTCCCAACTACCTGGTCACTGGAGCAAAGATGGCGGAGGGCACTCTCCGTGGCGCTGCTCACCCTGTGGTCACGATGGCCCGCCGATC
Organism: Tokudaia tokunoshimensis; assembly: GCA_036184795.1. Classification (NCBI taxonomy): domain Eukaryota; kingdom Metazoa; phylum Chordata; class Mammalia; order Rodentia; family Muridae; genus Tokudaia; species Tokudaia tokunoshimensis. Next base: position 26,531,284 of record BTHU01000014.1, read on the forward strand.
TGGCACCCAGACGACCACAGCGCCAACCCGCCCTCGGGCACAGAAGTAAGCCCCAACAGGCCGTGTCCCAAGTGATGTTATATTGGGGGGAGAGCCTGGGTACCGGTCTCTCCAGCGCAGTCCGCGGGAACAGAGGTCGCGGAAGGGAAGCTGGCGGGCTCCCTCCCTGCGCAGGGTCCCTCCACCAGGCAGAAGGTCCCACCGCGGAACTGGCGCGCTGGTTACTGCAGATCAGCCCAGCACCTGGGAGCAGGTTACACCCAAGCTGCCTGAAACTGAAGCGATATTATGCCTGTCTGTCTCTGAGCCTGGCGGTCCCAACTACCTGGTCACTGGAGCAAAGATGGCGGAGGGCAGTCTCCGTGGCGCCGCTCACCCTGTGGTCACGATGGCCCGCCGATCTGGCGCCCAGACGACTACAGCGCCAACCCGCCCTCGGGCACAGACGGAAGCCCCAACAGGCCGTGTCCCAAGTGATGTTATATCGGGGGGAGAGCCTGGGTACCGGTCTCTCCAGCGCAGTCCGCGGGAACAGAGGTCGCGGAAGGGAAGCTGGCGGGCTCCCTCCCTGCGCGGGGTCCCTCCAGCAGGCCCTTCATTTATTTTCTAAGTACTGATTTCATGAATATTGGACAGTTGGGATTATCAACAGGAGACTGGGAAATTTGATTTTTGTGTGTATTTCTTGGTTTGTTTAGATTTGTATTGTTGGATATTTACTGAAATAGTATTTGCTTTGAAGTGTGTAAAATCATTGAGACCCTTTCCTTGTATAGAGAAAATGTGAATGATCATTACCTACAAATAATTTTTAGATACTTAAAATTTGACAGCTTGCAAAACAAAATTTTAATTCATTCTTTCTTTGCTTCTTTGTTTCCTTCTTTTTCTTTTTCTCTTTCCTTTTTGTTAGTGTTGATCTTGTTTATTTACTGTACTGCATTTTACTATATAAGAGAACAACCCACTTGAATATAAATCTTTACTTAATAGTTGAATATGTCCGATTATATTTCAGCTGAACTTCTGAACCTATTTCTTCTTTATGAATATATTTGAACTCTATCTGGTAACATAGTTTTCTCAATGTTTTATGATCACACATTTCTTATGACCTGCCCAGTGGTACTATTATTGCTTCTTGCTATAGAGGTCCTTTTGCTTGTGTAACATACTTCCTGGAGAAGCACAATCCCTAGTTTCTATAGTTGTATTTGCTGTAGAATTACCCTCAGAAGATTTCTATGTTTAAGCAACCTTAATATGCTTAACTGTTGAGCTATGCATTTAGCAAGGGCTATGACTGCCTTTTTTGTGCTTTGGGTGGCCTAGAGTAGCATTCTAGTGAGGAGCTGGGCTGGAGAATTACTACTGAGACAGGGCAGCACTAGTTAAATTCCTGAAAAATAATCTCAAATTTTCCAGTTTTAAATTAAATAAATCTGAGCTCTGACTAGAGATGCTATTCCTTTTGAGGAAAAGATATGAGTAGGCAGAGTGCTGGGCCCTCCTTTGTGCATTTTTAGGAAGAACTAAATGTTTTTTATTTGTTTGTTTATTTTTTTCCATTAGAAGATATTGTCATGCCACATTTTGAAATCATGCAAGTTCATTGTGATGGATTGCCTAATTGCTTTACTATTTATCTCTATTTTGCTCCATAACTGCTAATCTCTTTTTTCATAATATATTTATTACTAATTAGTGAAATTTTGCCTGTGGGATAGAAATGGACACACTGAGAAATTCTCTACTCTCTATTCTATATTTGATTCCTAACCTATGATATTCTACAGATATGTTTGCCTGGAGCACAGTTAACATGTGTGTCCTATAGCTAACATACTAGTGGAGTATACCCTGGTAATTATTTTAGTGTTTATTAGTTATAGTTTTGATTTTTAAAATTTTGTTACCACTTCATGATAAATGAAGAACTGGTGACATAATCTATAGTAAAAAATAATATTTTTATATTCTTCTAAGTACTGTTGATCATTTTATGAAACTTATTTTTAGATTGTATAAAATAATTTCTGTTGTGTTCCCTGTTAGAAAATGGCATTTTATTGGTACCTGACTTTAGATAATTGCTAAACAATTTTAAATTTTGGCAGCTGAAGTACACAAATCTTTATTCCTAGTTGTTTTATATGTATTATTTTTAATAATTATGTGTAGTGAATTAAGGGAAATAATCCTCATTTCACATATTAATTGAGGCAATAAGCAAAACATACCTTAAATTGTATTGTTATAAAAATTCACAAATACAGAAATATACATATTCTGTCAAATGATTCTTTTAAACATTTGTACTTTTATTTGTAACAAACAAATAGATTGTGATACCTTAAACAGGTGAGGTAATCAGCCTTGGAGTAACTCTGATCGCGTGCTTTGGCCTTTGGGAAGCAGCAAGGTCATGGGTGAGAGACATTGCTCTTTGATGAAACCAAAGAACAGAACATCAAAGCACTCTGAGCTCTTCTACATACAATATATCAAGGGAACGCAACACTCTCATGTAAGACAAAGTCTCAATCTAAGAAGCAAGTATTCACTTTAAATATTAAAATACTAAGATCCAGCTAAATCACTAAAATATGTGCTTTAAATACTTGAGTGATGAGCACTTTTCCTAATAAGGCATATTGGTTAAACTGGAGAAATAAAGTCATAGGATTATACTAAAATTAATGGGAGTCCCATACAGTTTCTATCTGTTTGTCAACAACTTCCAACAAAATTTAGTTTAGAGACATAATCTGCATTTATTTAGCAATTGATAGATTAAAAATAGCTTCTCAGATGATTTATATGATTGGTTGAGATTTGCTTTATAAGTATATAAAGCAGAATTAGAGAGCAAATTGCTTAATTGCTTAAAATGAGTTGTTATCATGCATCAGTTAATGATGGGTGCATGTTATAAGAAATGTATCATTAGGGCATTTTTTCATGCAAATGATAAAGAGCCTATTATTTCATACAGTCATAATTGTTTCCTATTGTTGAGCCAACTCTGCAATTTTATACATTGATGCTCAGAGGGATTAGTCAAAGTTTCATTAACTGAGATGCACAGCAGGATACTGTGACCAAAGTGGTGTTGTACACTAATAGCTCATGTGGTTGTTTCCTTATATGCTGAAGGTGTTCGTTTGCAAATTACTTCTTCATTTTTTTCTTAATGGAATGCTATCCATTTTCAGGAATAGCCTATAATAGGATATAGAAATCCAAAGAGGCAACAGTAGCAGAGACCTTAAAATGAAAGCAGGGAAAAGATGACCTGTATTTACTGGATATATAAACAACTGTTGCTTTTGTGCTCAGGCTTGGCACAATGTGGTGAGCCTAACAAAACAGTCTTGAAGCTTCTATTGCACTCAGTCGAGATTGACACCTGCATTGCACAGAATGGAGGTAGATCCAAGAAAACAATAACATGAATGGGTTTAGATGACAATAAATTACAAAGCATAAACAAAATACATTTATTTCACTAAGACCCTATGAAGCACAGGACTGTCTTTGAAAGAATGGTGAAGAGAGGAGATCTGCAAGGAGATCATTTTAACTCAAATCAGAATTATACAGTGAAATAAAAGATATATTGGTGAGGACTGAACATAGAATTAAGGCAAACAGAATAAAGCCTTATGGATCGCATTTAGTTAATTAAGGAGAGTAAAAGTGTGTTTAAGCATAGGTTGCTATGGGAGAATGATGAACTGTAGTTTGTTAAAATAGGTAGTACTCAGTCATATAAATCCCTAGGGGTCGTGATTCCTTTCTAAGCAGAATTATGTAATTGAAAAGTACTTTAAGGTGTTTGTTACCCTGTGTTTGTAGATCGGGTTTGGTGTGCTTGTCTCCTGTGAGATTTTCCAAGAGAAATCCCATTACACTGAGGGTTTCTGATTTTGTTTACAATATAAAGTTAATATCTGAACAATTCTCTGTTTCAGATATGCATGCATGTATATGTATACATATAAGTGTATGTGTATGTGTACATATATGTATACAGAGACAAGAGAAAGGGAAAAGGTAAGGGAGACAGAGATCTTCCTGTTGAGAAAATACCCTTCTTTCCATCCAAGTACTTGGTAGAAGCTACCCTAAATGGAACTTTACCTGCTATAAAGTCCTTACTTTGGTTTCTGTTTCTGTTTCACGTTTTCAGGTTTTTCCCCTGTAACAGGTACTACTCAGTTTCTCTCATCTATGGTTATTTCTCAAGTCGTTTGTTTTCCAAACCTTATCTACCATTTGTGTCTCTGAGACTCAGCTTTTCAAAATGAAAACATTTGAAGGAAAAGACAAAACTTTACTGATATTTCTTAAATATTACTATGACTACTATATGAAGAATAGAGAGTGGAGGCTGGAAGATATCCAGGAAAAAGTAAGAAGGATAAAGAGAGTGTTCCAAAACTGAACAACATGTCAAGATATCCACTGCTATTAACTTTTCCAATCAGAGCTATTTCTTTGGATGGTATTGCTATAAATGATGATTATTCAATGAAGGATAAGAAGAAAACTATAAATTCTATTCCTCCTTGTCAACCCAGAAGTCAACATTGTTTAATTTGTGCTTTGGCAGAAACCATATTTATATTTTAGAAATACATTTACATTTTGGAGGATGTTCAGAAGATTTTGAGAAAGTAGGACATCAAAAATGTATGATTTGGGACTCCAGTTAGTTTTCTATTAATCTTCAGTCTTTTCTTGAAAGGACAATGGGCACTTTCACAGGGATACTTCTTTAGTATATTGTATTACTCTTGTCCTTCACTTTTAGAGAAGAGATTATTTAAGAATTCCTATTTAAATTTATTTAAGAGTTCCTAGATCAACTATTTTGAAAATTGAACCCCTTTAATTTCTTCTGAAAAATACAGAATCAGTTGAAAGGACAAGACTGTTAATTCTCAATTATGTTTTGAGAATAATAAAATTACAAGCATTTTAGAGCTTTGGGTATAATTTTCTACCTACCATAAACTCACTTCAGAATGTTTTCTTCACACTCAAGGTCAGGGCATTAGTGCTCATTAAGAACCATATACATGCACAGCTTGAATATTCATCAAAACTCTGATCAGTTACTTGAATTGATATATATATAATGATCCACTAATATTACCCCTCAGTCAGCAATCTAAGGATAGCATTTCCATTAGCTCTCTTTCAAAATGGAAGGTTTACTATTATTATTGAAGTATGGTTAGGTCAATAGATCTGAAGCCAATTGACAATGAAATGTTAGTGACTTCAAGTTTCGAAGATGAGGGCCAAACTCTATCTGAAACCAATATATTATGTAAAGTGATGGTTCTCTTATCTGTGGGGAGTACGAAGCATGATTGAGATTAATAAAGTAGGGACTGCCTTCTGGGCGTGTGCTTTTATTGGATGCTGGTGGTGGATTTACACTCTCTACGGAAGTTACCTTGTCCTTATGTATGAACATCTTAGGGTCTTTCTAAAAGAATGACAAAGCACCAAAAATACATGGAAGGAAATTATTCCTAACATAAGGACACAAAAGGGGAAAACCAGAGAATATATGTGTCCATCCTAGAATGATAAAAAAAGAAAAAGAAGTAAGTGAACAAGGAGAAAACAGAAGGAACGTGAAACAAAGGAAAGAAGGAATAATGGAAGAAACAAAGGACAATTACTTCTTTCACACTGTCTTATGTTGGAATTAATTTGATATTCTAATAATAACTTGCCTTTGAAAACTTTCCATTGTGATATGGATCAACTCAATGAACATGTAGCTAAGTAGATTTGCAGTAACTGAATGGCAGCATTTTTCACAAGAATAATTATACACTGAATACATATCAAGTGCATTTCAATGTAAGCTTTTGAATAATTTCTTTTTGTAAATTACACACGGCTGAGTAATTTCTTCAGGAAATGAATGGTAAAGTCTTCAAGCAGCCAAAGATTGGTGCTTGGGTTCAGGTTGAAGGTCCCTAGAATCCACGTGAATGTTGTAGATTTTAATTGCAGTCTCTGAAAGCAGATGAGGCCAAGGTGCCTAGAGGTACTAGCACTATCATGAATTCTGAATTTTTTTTAAGGGATCACGATTCAAAAAATAAGGCGTAGAGTGATTGGAAAAGTCTATTGACGTCACCTAAAAATCAACAAGCTGATGAGTATTATCCTCCCCTCATCCTGAAGAAAACATGAAAGAAAAAAATTAAAAAATGTAGATTACAGAGTTTAGGAAATAAGTTCTATTTCTTGAGTAAAATATTGGAAAACTAACTAGAAATACACACACACACAGACACACACACGTGTGTGTGTGTCTGTGTGTGTGTCTGTGTGTGTGTGTGTGTGTGTGTGTGTGTGTATTCAGACACCTCAGAGCTACCAGAGACTAATTCACCAACCAAAGGGCATATATCTACATGGCTGATCTGTGGCCCTGGGCACATATATAGCAGAGGACTCCCTTATCTGGCTTCATTGAAAGAAGATTCACTTAATCCTGTAGAGACTTGATGCTCCAGGGAAGGGGAATGCTGGGAGGGCTGAAGTTGTGGCTGTGAAGGAATGGGAGGGTGGGGAACACCCTCTCAGAGGCAAAGGCATAAAGAATGTGGAGGGGATACTAGGAATCGGTGCAACATTTGGAATGTAAACAAATAAAATTATTAAAGTAACAGGAAAAATATATTTAATTATATGTTTTGTTTATATTATATATAATGAAATATAATATATACAATAAAATATATAATATGATATTAAATGTGATGTTATATTAAAATGTAATATAAATTTAATAGTAGAAGAATATTTTATATATAAATATATATGGGTTATATATGCTAATTTCTTCTTCCTTTTCATTTCCTATTTCTTGAAAGTATACATTGATTTGACTTAAGTAACCAGATAATTACACTGTTTACTCAAGTTCTTTCAGGTGTCTCAGCTTGCTTTCCAGAAAAACCAAAACTGTGAGTTTTGAGTTCTATTGAAGCATTTGTTCTTATAGACAGAATTCTCAATATAATGACTCTTTTGGACTTGTTCCTACTCTAAACTTTCTGTATCCTTCCCCTCTATTTAAGTGCATTTCAAATGGGATATATACGGCAATAGAATTGGAACAACTGGAAAAACCAAGAAGCAATCTCTAAGACACTTAGCATTGTTCCCCAGAAGTTTATTAATGATCACTATCTTCCATATAAACATATGTACATATATTTACCTATGTTTGGCTATGTGGATGGAAGTGGAACCCAGGTCCTGTCATATATTCAGACACTTCAGCCAAATTTCCATTAATTTTACCTTTCAGGATCAGCCAGAGGAAGTTATGTATATTCTGAAATCAATCATGCAGGGTCTTCATTTTTTCTTTAAGTTCCCTGTGTCCTATTCATAACTTACCTTACATCCTTACATCCTCATTGTTTTCCTTCACTCTTTTTCACTTCCCTTTTTTCTTCCTATACGGTGTTTTTCACCTCACTCTCTGAATATGTGTCTCTACAAAGACAATATAATGCTAGACCAATTCACAAAGCTAAGCTCTAAATAATCTGTTAGTTCTCATACACACACTCCCACAAGTGCTGTTTTCTTTAGCTGAGACTATTTTCTTGTCCTCTCAATATTATTCTCTATAATTCTCATTTATGGCAAACTGATTGGTGTCCTTCTATTGTCTCTTTTTTTAAATGAAAATAATACTTAAACCGAGAAAAGGATATTTGGATGTATGACCTGAGGTGAGAAAATTTCTTTATGAGGCTCTAGGCTCCCCAAATTTTTTATCTTTCCATAATTTCTGACATATTTTAGCTTTATCAACAATGATAAAACTAAAACCTCTAACCTTCTGTCAATATTAAAATATATAATCTTTAGGGAGTAGTAGAGATGATATAGATTGAGATATTTTCATTTACAAATACATTTGACTTTATACTATCCATTCTATTACTTTGGGCTACATATTCTAATGATTTACTAAGACTGATATTGTACACTAGATGTAGTTCATATTTCAAAAGTGACTGAAACATTCTGTATGCGTTTAGTTAAGTGAAAACTTCCATCTCTCAGTAAATTGTTTTTAAGCACATGAAACATAAAACTTGTCATCTTAAGTATTCATTTTAGTGGTATCAAGTTCATTCACAATTTTATTTAGTTAAATTCAAGAACACTTTAGAATTTGCAGATCTAAGTTTATGTCCCTTAGAAAAACAACTCTTATTTTCTCTGGGAGTATTTCAAAATCAATTTATAACAAGGAAGAGAATTTTGATATGTTTTTTGCAGCACTCTTAGGGCCTGTGAAGTAGCTTGAGTTTAGTTTCTTTGGCCATATATTTATTTTTAATCCTTTCTATTGACTCCCTGTTCTCTTGTCTTCCATCCTCACTTCTCCTTCAAATATTATTCTTTACAAAAACAGTAGTTCCAAAATGATAGCACGCATCCTCCAGATGAAACCATTGGTGGTTTTCTTGTACTCTGAGTCAAGCTCTGAATCTAAAATGTTACTGCACCTTGCAGGCTGTGTTCTCAGTTATCGCAGAATGCTTGTTTCTATTAGTGGAAACACCCTCATTGATGATGTCATAGATTCTGGAGAGAGACCACACTATTCTCATACATTCTTGCAAATACACATACTGGAAACGTTATATATTTTGAACACTTTTTGAACTATTTTGAAAATTTTGATAAAATTTTATTTCATTTCTTGTGGATTGAAGATTGTTTTAAATTCATTTTTGAGAATATCATACATGACTAGTTTGATTACATAGTTTCCAACCCTCTTTCTACCCCTGTAATAATCCAGTACCCTCCACCCTCATTCAAATTCCTGATCTTTTCTTCCTATCATTATGTTAAATGTTGCTCATATGCTTAAATCTTTGGGACTGACCCAAAGGAATTGGATAACCCATCAGGGGGTCATTGCTAAGATCAATCATCTCTCTTTCAGAAGCCTTAAGTCTTGTAACTTTCAGTGAAGGAATGAAGCTTTATGATATTTCCTCCATTACCTTGGCATGTCAACAGGCCTGGAACTGTCACTGTGCTGGTGATATTTTGGTGACCACATTCTTGAGGTTTCATTCATGTACCTTGACTGATAATCAAACTATCTCATAGCAAATGTGCTAGTTCTCAGGCCTCTTACAATCAATCAATCTCCTGTAAGATTCCCAAAGAACTTTTTTTGTTTTGTTTTTGTTTCTTTCAGGTATGCTAAATGAGTTTGGATTTTTCATAGCCAGTTCTTTTTTTAAATTTATTTATTTATTTACACTCCAGATTTTATCACCCACCTCCTGTTCCACATCCCATACCTCCCTCCTTGACATCACCAAAAGGAATTTCCCACACCCCACCAGACCTCCACACTCCCTAGGGCCTCAAGTCTCTGGGGTTAGGTGCATCTTCTCTCACTGAGTCCAGACCCAGAAGTCCTCTGCTGTATATGTGTTGGGGGTCTCTTATCATCTGGTGTATGCTGCCTGGTTGGTGGTCCAGTGTTTGAGAGAACTCGGGAGTCCTGGTTAATTGAGACTGCTGGTCCTCCTACAAGGATGTCCTCCTCCTCAGCTTCTTCTAGCTTTTCCCTAATTCATAGCCAGTTCTTTAAATTTTGACCATTGAGGATTTCAGTAATGGTCTCTGTATCAGTTATTATTTTTTATTTGTTAATTTGTTTGTTTTGATTGGGTAGAAGCTACACTTATCTGTGGGTATAAGAAAACATAATAGGAATTCAGTTAGAAATATTCTTATCTAGTAAAGTGGCAGAAGTAGGTTTTCTCTAGGGGTCATGATTTCATTAGCCATGTAATTAGCTAGGTTTACAGTACTAGGCAAGAACTTTCTACAGTTAAGTAGGCCTTAAGTCCAGTTAGATGGCTGGTTTTTTTTTTTTTTGTTTTTTATATCCAAATATAAATGCTACTATTGGACCCTTGGGGGATGTCTTGCTGTTCTGATCATTGATGCAGTTCACAAGCTTTACAGGAGGGTAGGGCTATTGATTGCCTTCTCTCTTGGCAGGTTTCATTGCCCCTTCACATCTTATGAGAGTTAGTCCTATGGGAAGTGGTTTTGGGTCAGTTCTATAATCATATTTCAATATTGTCTTTAAAAGAAACACTTCACTGTACTGTAATACATTATCATCTGAGTCTAAAATATACTAATAACCATGTCATAGTTTGTACTAATAGAGGAAACAATGTAATCAATTACTACACTGAAAACTACTAAATAGAGACAGGAACCATGTTTTCCCTCTAAATATAATGTGAAATTATATCATATGTGTGCTAAGGCCAAGAAATCAAATTTATTAGAATTGTAGTTTGTGGCAAAAGAAGTCAGTGGTTCTAAGTGTGTCAATAAAAATGACCAGAGGAGGAAATTTTTTTTTCTGTAAATGATATAACAATGAAGAATGGTTCTTGCATTTTATTTACATACCCATTAGATATGCCTCTTTTATGTGAGTAACCATTAAGCTAAAGTTTTAAAATGTTGGGTAATTCCAGTTATACTTAAATTCCTTGCTCCTGAGAGTGAATGAAAGCTCATGAAACCACATGAAACCACATTAGTTATATATAAGGTGTAAAACTCAGGGGCCCAAGTTGAGGGATATTAATATATTAACCCAGAGTTGGAAAACTTTAATTGTTTTGCATAAAAATAAGAGAAAGAGCAAGAAAGAGTATTAATATTATGCAAATGATAATCTCTCTCTCTCTCTCTCTCTCTCTCTCTCACTCTCTCTCTCGCTCTTGTTGAGGCTTATCAACAATCTTAAAATAGACTGGAGAGTGTGAAAATCTAGCCACTGTTGTCAACTCTTTTCATGTGTGTCTCTGTGATTTTCTCATTGTAATGGTATCTATCCTGAAGTTATTTTGTGCTGCTTGTCAGAGCAATTTAAAATCATGGCAATACAGAAGAAGACTGGTGAAAAGAGACCATTCTCTCTGGGAAACTAGCTGTTAGCATGAGATTCCGATCAGGAGACTTGTTTGTCAGTCACCATGGTGATTACACCACATCCAAAGCTATGATATATTCCTGGAAATTGAAATAAGCTCCTTTCAACAAATAAATGAAACTACTAAACATTCAAGGGCTTTCATGTTATTACGTATCTAGTAATCCGTAGCAATTAAATATTGATTTTCAAAATATTTAAGAAAGGAACTAGAGGCTACTTGTCTGTTAAGTTATTACTTCAGTTCAAGAAACTAAAAAAAAAATCAAAATTAGTTTGGATTGGGAATAATAATATATTGGTGGTTGTGAGGTGTTTTTGAGAAGTGATTTTAGTGATTTCTTTATAGTGTGTATTCCTTTAGTGAATTAGCTCAATTAGGAGCAGAGGTCAGTAAAGCTAAGGACTTAATCTGCCTTTGAGGAATTTGGGTGGGGACAGCAGCTGGGTCACATTCCAGGCCAACAGGAAAAATGGATTTTTTCAAAATTGCTAATCCATAGCTCCAGTCCTTACTATTCATGGTGTCCTCAAAAATGTATGCCAGATACTCCACAACCACAGCAACTTTAAAAATGATACCTCAACACATATTGCTCAAAGTCACCAGTGATAGCTTCAGTTATGCGAGCTTTTTCTCATCTTCTCGGCTATCTTATTTATTCTTGAAATACAATAGAATTGAAAGTACAAGCAGAAACTGAATACAAGGGCTTGTAAAATGCAGCATGAGTTTTTATAACTCTTTATAATAGCAAGAACCCAAAGCCAACCAAAAAAAGAATGAAATAATTGATATTTTGTATGTTACACAAAATAAGTGTTTATAATCTCATTTTTTTCTAATTTATAAAGTGATTTTTGAATTAGAAAAAAGACTCCTCTTTTATCCCTAGGGTTCTGTCGCTGAGCCTGAGATTTAAAACTGATAATGGGAAAATTAACTCCAGTTAGCCATACAAATTAGATTTCATAATCTACAATGTATAATCATATGTTAGAAAGACATACAAATTCAATTTCACAATATTAGTTTTATATGCTATTGGACATCTTCATATACAGAACGTGGAGACCAAACAGTGCAGTTGCAGACTGAGAAAGAACTGAAATACAGCAGCAAACAGTATACATTAGTGACCAGGGCGATTCCAGAAACAGCACTGTATTTGTGACAAAACAAGGAACCCTAACAGGAGGTATAGGCAGAATAGAGAGTAGAGGGGGAGAAACACACTCAGTGTAGCCATGAAAAGGATAAAAAAGGAGATCTTCCAGAGTGGTTGTACCAGCCTGCAATTCCACCAGCAGTGGAGGAGTGTTCCTCTTTCTCCACATCCTCGCCAACAACTGCTGTCTCCTGTGTTTTTGATCTTAGCCATCCTGACTGGTGTGAGATGGAATCTCAGGGTTGTTTTGATTTGCATTTCCCTAATGACTAAGGATGATGAACATCTCTTTAGGTGCTTCTCAGCCATTAGATATTCTTCAGGTGAGAACTCTTTGTGTAGCTCTGTACCCCATTTTTTAATAGGGTTACTTGCCTCTCTGAAAGCAGTCTGGCGGCTCCTCAGAAAACTGGGCATGACACTTCCGGAGGATCCGTCTATACCACTCCTGGGCATATACCCAGAGACTTTACCTGCATGCAATAAGGACACATGCTCCACTATATTCATAGCAGCCTTATTTATAATAGCCAGAAGCTGGAAAGAACCCAGATGTCCCTCAACAGGAGGAATGGATTCAGAAGATGTGGTATATTTACACAATGGAATACTACTCTGCAATTAAAAACAATGAATTCACGAAATTCCTAGGCAAATGGTCAGAACTTGAAAATATCATCCTTAGTGAGGTAACCCAATCACAAAAGATCACACATGGTATGAAGTCACTGATAAGGGGATATTGACCCAGAATCTCAGAATACCCTAGACACAATCAGCATATCAATAGATTTCTAAAAAGATGGAAGGAGAGACCCCTGGTCCTGGAAAGACTGGATGTAGGGGAACGCCAGGACAGAGTAATGAGAGGGGGTTGAACGGAGAAAAGAGGGAGGGAAGGGGGCTTATGGGACTTTCGGGGAGGGAGGAAACGGGAAAGGGGAAGTGATTTGGAATGTAAATTAAAAAAATAAAATTAAATTAAATTAAAAAAAAAAGAAAAAAAAAGAGTATTATATCCAATAAACAGTAAACATATAAAAAAAAAAAAAAGGAGATCTTCATCAAAGATCTATGGAGATGCCATCTGGCCCCATGCAAAAAATACACTTTAAAATCCAAGATTGCAATAAGTATAGCAAGAGACATTGGAGAAAGTATCCCGCAATGCCTTCCTTGCTGTCTAGTGTTTTGCTGAGGAATTGTTTTATAATAGTCTTACAGTCAACTATTTCAGTTGAGGAGAGTGAAAATTTATGTCTTTGAACTCCACTGGCATTACCCTCTCCACTGACTAAATAATCAGTAAGGACCCTGGAACTGGTTATGACTTGAATGCTGATCAATGAAATAAGTCTTCTTGGTAAGAAGGGGAGGCTGTACTGCACAGGGAATCATAGAACACTTAGAGCTGAGAACTGCCTCCTTACCTCCCCCAGGAAGAGTGAGACCAGCTGCGTAGGAACAAAAACGGGAACAGGTATTGCAAAATCATGCTTGGTCTTGCCTTTCCCCCTGCTAGCACAGATTGCACTGCACTGATAGCTGATAGCACTCTGGTATTTCTCAGACTCACAACTACACTACAGAAGATCTCTGATTGGAAGCAGTTTCCATCACAACCTTGCTTAGTTTAGCTAGCAGGAGTTCTCTGAGGCCGCAGGGGTGGGGGGCGGGGGAGGGGAGGCGCTCCAGCATGTACTGCTTTGGTAAATGTGCCCACAGAAAACACCAATGCGAATTACGCACAGTAGCAATACTTTAGACTATTCCCTAGCACATAATTCATGAAGGAAATAGCACTTGACATCGTGAGGAAGAAATATTGACTAGCATTTTGTTGTAGTTGTGGTTGCTGCTGTTGTTGTTTAATTATTCTGCTTGTTATGTATTTATTGCATTGTTTCGGTCTTTATTATTTCTTATAACTTTATCTCATATACTGGTATTCTAGACTTATGTACTCTCGCATTTTTTTCTGTCCCTTTCTTTTTATTCCTTTAGTATTGTGACCTTAACTTTGCCTGTCATATTTACATTCCCAGTTATCTCATAGGAATCCTATGTCTTCAAACCTTTTTGGATTTGCTACCAATGACTTCAATTATCATTTCTTTTATTTTTGAGATCATGATATAATTACAAAATTTCTCCTCTCTTTACTCCTTCCAAAGCTTCTCATATATCCCTCCTTACTGTCTTTCAAATTCATGATCTCTTTATCATTAATTTATATTATATTCATATATACTTATATTTAATATGTATCACATACATATATTTATACTTATACATATATAATTAAGTTTATATATATCTATAACCTGCTCAGTCTGTGTAATATATATATTTATGTGTGTATGTATGTGTATATGCATGTGTATTGGATATTCAATATATTTGGTATTGGATAACCAATTGGTGAACCTTCCCCTGGAGAACACTATTAATGTAAATTTTAGCATTACCTGTTTAACTTGTAGTTATTTGTGTAGGTATGAGGTCTATGGTCTCTTCCACACCCTGGCATGTTTATTGTTAATTTATTGTTTATTCACTTATTCAAATCATGTCTAGACTGTTATGTTGATTACTAAGATTTAGCTTCTGACACTAGTAGGAAACTTATCTCAAAAAACTGCCTGATCTCCTGGGTCCTACAGTCCTGTCCACCCACCCAATTTCCCCTGAGCCTGTGTGAGAATGTTTTCTAGTTATGTTTACTTTTGCTGGGCTCCACAACTGTGCATTTTGATTTGTTGGGCTTTTCTTTTCTTTCTTTTTTTTTTTTTGATATTTTCTTTATTTACATTTCAAATGTTATCACCTTTCCTGGTTTGCCCTCTAGACAACCACTATCCCATCCTCCCTCCCCCTATTCTATGAGGGTGCTCTCCCATACATCTACTACTGCATTCCTGCCCTGGCATACCCCTACACTAGGGCATCAATCCTTCCTAGATCCAAGGGCCATTGATGTCTGACAAGTCCATGCTCTGCCACATATGTGACTGGAGCCATGAGTCCCTCCATGTGTACTCTTTGGTTGAAGATTTAGTCCCTGGGAGCTCTGAGGAATCTGGTTGGTTGATATTGTTGTTCTTTCTATGGGGTTACAAACACTTTAGCTCCTTCAGTCCTTTCTCTAGCTCATCCATTGGGGACTCTGTGCTCAGTCCAATGGTTGACTGTGAGCATCTGCCTCTGTGTTTGGGAGTCTCTGACAGAGCCTCTCAGAAGACAGCTATATCAGGCTCCTGTCAGCATGCACTTCTTGGCATCATCAATAGTGTCTGGGTTTGGTGTCTGTATATAGGATGGATTCCCAGGTGGGGCATTCTCTGGATGGCCTTTTCTTCAGTCTGTGCTCCACACTTTATATTTCCTCCCTTGAATATTTTGTTCCCCCTTCTAAGAAAACTGAAGCATCCACACTTTGGTCTTCCTTCTTCTTGAGCTTCATGCGGTCTGTGAATTGGACCTTGGGTATTCTAAGCTTTTGGGCTAATATTTGCTTATCAGTGAGTTCATACCATGTGTCTTCTTTTGTGACTCGGTTACCTCACTCAGGACGATATTTTCTAATTCCAACCATTTGCCTAAGAATTTTGTGCACTCATTGATTTTAATAGCTGAGTTGAATCCATTGTGTAAATGTACCACATTTTCTGTATCCATTCTTCTGTTGAAAGGCATCGGGGTTGTTTCCTACTTCTTTCTATTATAAATATGGCTTCTATGAACATAGTACAGCATGTGTTCCAGTTATATGTTGGAGCATCTTTGGGGTATATGCTCAGGGTATAGCTGAATCCTCAAGGGGTATTATGTCCAATTTTATGAGGAACCACCAGACTGATTCCCAGATGAGTTTTTTGGTTTTTCGAGACAGGGTTTCTCTGTGTAGCCCTGGCTGTCCTGGAACTCACTGTGTAGACCAGGCTGGCCTCAAACTCAGAAATCCTCCTGCCTCTGCCTCCCAAGCGCTGGGATTAAAGGCATGCGCCACCACCGCCCGGGTGTACCTCATTCTTAATAGGGTTATTTGGTTCTCTGGATTCTAACTTCTTGAGTTCTTTTGTATATATTTGATATTTGCCCTCTATTAGATGTACAGTTGGTAAAGATCTTTTCCCAATCTGTTGGTTGCCTCTTTCTCCTATTTACAGTGTCCTTTGCCTTACAGAAGCTTTGCAATTTTATGAGGTCCCATTTGTTGATTGTTGATCTTATAGCATAAGACATTGGAGTTCTGTTCAGGAAATTCTCCCCTGTGTCCATGTGCTTGAGGCTCTTCCCCACTTTCTCTTCTATTATTTCAGTTTATCTGGTTTTCATGGTCTAATTTTGCTGAGAAAAGAAACATCTTCGATGAGGGCTGAAAACAACACTTATCTCTGGACAAGAAAAATGTTTAGATGGCTCTTAGGGATTGTGCTGGTTTAGTAACATGGTGACTGAGGTTCTCTTCTAAGATCCATGATGTCAGTATCATATTATCACATTTTAAATGTTAGCTTATTTCCCACTCATGCGTCTCTTAGAATATTTTCTCTTAAAAATACTTTAATATATATTGGAAGTTGCTTTGGTAATGTTAAATGATTTTTCTGGACTTTTTAAAAGAGTTGAGTTTACTTAAGATGAGCAGGGCATGGATATGAATGAAGTATATTTATGGAGATAATATGGCTGCAATATATATTCATAAAATCTATTATTTTTTGTGGAAAAAAATAAAACCTACTTGCTGCTAAGTCTGATCACCTGACCATTTTATCTGTAGAAAGTTGTATGATAATTATCTCCAAATGTGTAAACACACACATGTGCACACACATATAGATAGATAGGTGGCTCCTATTACATTTTGATAAACAAATTAAAAAAAAGAGAAGCTTGCATTGGGATAAAACAGAAATTATCTGTAATAGAAGAAAATAAATAGGGAAAACCACTTCCATCTACCTGGAATCTATGATACACACAACCACACATAAGTGCACATACGCACATATATACATAGACAAAAACATACACAAAACTCACATACAGAAACATGCAGAGTCCCCAGACCCACATGGATTCTATAGTGTTAGTATATGTGCTGCCGAAGTGAGTACTGTGGATTCTATAGTTAAAACCACAAAATACTAAAGTAGTTCAAAATTATTGCTGTAATTGGTTATCAATGTGATATCAATAAACATCCGTAATAGTACCAGACTATTCAGCTCAGTTTTGTTGGCACCATGACTCTATTAACATTTCTCTTGAAGCAAATTGTGGAAAGCAGCCTTATGAAGATCTCTGAGTTCAAACTTAGAGAGTTAGTTTTGCTCCACTTTTCTACTTTACTGAAATTTAAGAAGAGAAAATCCTAAGTGAATCCCTAAACATTAACAATTGATACCATAACCTTTACTTAAGACATGAGGTTACTTTAGACTAGGGATATTTCTGAAATCTACCTGGGAAGCAATGGTTTGTGGCTTGCTGGTTTCTGTGGTTATAGAATACCAATAAATAGAGTCTTATATTGATTAGGGAGTGAGTACTTAAAGGTTACAAACTGACAGAGAAAGAACATGGGATTTCTGGAAAACAAACTCAAGTGCTACATACAAAAGACTCATAAAAGAACTGAGAAGTTGAAAATTATGGAATCTAGTTAAAGACAAAGTTAGTCATGCCTAAAGCTAGTAGGATCATGCTAATATCTGATAAATATGTGTGGGTCAAAGGAAACATGGTGAAAAGAATATTTTCACAGTAAATGAAAGTCCACATGAAAGATTAAGGAATCACCAAAATAGGTAAAATACTCGGAAGTGGAACTATTGCACTCACACACTTATAATAACAGAAAACTTTTGAGAAATATTTTTCCAGCAATTGAAATATATTACATCTACAAATGACGAGCCAATCAAACAGAATAAAACTCTTGTTTTAATCAATAGCAACATGGCTTTTTTAAATAAGAGCTGATCTGCTTCCACTTCTATGTGCTACACATTCAAGTCACTGTTTGTCCTTGTCAATCTTTAATTTAGGTATATGAGGGTGTAAGAAAGTATATTACTAAGATTTCCTTTATAATTTTTGTTTAGCATACTTTAACATATTATCAAACATTTGGCTACACATTCCTATAAAGTTCTAATAGAAATATTTGATACTGCTAACTTTGTATTTTCTCCATCTTATTTTTATTTACATTTTGTAATATTTAGGAAGATTTGGGAAAAGGAACAAAATACTTTCATTTTATATATTCTTCGTATTTACAGAAAAGAATATTAAAAAGACAAAAAGCATAAAAAATAAATTCAAAAATGAAAGAATAAAATCTATGTGAACAAGATCAAGCGTTAGAAAATTGTCACACATTTAGTCTCTGAAAAAAATACAAGCAGTTTATATGAATTGAAGTAAAATGCAACATGCTATATTGAACTAAAATAAATAAAAAAGTATTATTATAATCATGTAATTAGAATTAAATGTTCCATTTAGAATGCTAAACACATGTATTTCATTAGTTTTACAAAATGATATATGTGAGAGCTTGTGATAACATTATAGATTTCAGAATACAGTAGTGACTAAATGTTTTAATCCTGAAGTCTCATTAAAAATAGTTAACAAAAGTACATATATTTTCTACAAATATAGCCACCATAATGTCAATTAATGATGTGGTAGATTCTGGGTAGGGCAGGCAGTAATCAATTTGCAGTAATTTTCACATTTTGAGCCTGGATTCCAAAAAATAAATCATTATTTATTCAAGGACTGATGAACTCCAGTGGTCAGAACTGAGAAAATTCAACTGAAGGATGAAACTATTAATATTTGGAACATTATTCTTGTTAATGCACTTTTTCAACACTTAAAGACCAGTGTGAGTAATTGAGGTCATTTCTCCCAGGAATCCAGAAGTCTGCAGCGTGCACGTGCATGTACTGATTCTTTGAAATTGGCCACCATAAGCCAAAAATAATTATTCCACTAATTACTAAAAGTGAGGGAGATGCTCAGTGTATAATGTGGTGATTTATGGGATTTATTTATAATTTGGTAAAAACATGAGGTAAATGTAGAAACACTCATTCATGGGAATTAGCCAAATGAGAGGTGGCATCTCTTGATATTGAGGACTTAAATGGATATAGCTCAAGACATTTTTCAAGAAATATCTTACACGAAATGTATCTCTCAGCTGTTTTCTGTCCAAAGGCAAAAAATGTATAATTTTAAGGAAAAAATACTTTTAGTTCTACACATTCTGTTTAATAAATTAAACCTGCAAAATATGTTGATACTTTCAGCAGCAAAAAGTTCTTTAATCAATGCAAACATTCATGCACTTCCTCCAAGTGTGCTGCCAGTCACTGCATGGTGCACCCCCGGATTGCCATTACCTTGTTAGGGTTTTAAATACGATTATACATATTGTAGAAACTCACAGATGTCCACAAATACTCTGAGAATGTGGAATAAAAATTTTAAAGTTCTGAAGCTATAAAATATCGCATAGGTAGCAAGTATAAAAATGGTGTCTTTCATAAAAATGACTTACATTTTTTTCTGTTATACCATTAATTTTCATTTCAAACATATATTCTTCAAATCAACAAGTGCTTAGTGAGTGTTGAGCGCTTGATGCAACCTCTTCTTGACACTGAGATTGATAGAAGTCATGGTCACACTTTTAATGATTCTCTCAGTAGAATGCAGGGTATTTATAGGCTCCTATGGTGACATGCATATTCCTTTGGTGCTCACATGGGGAAACTTTGTATTTTTGAAAAAAAAAAAAACTGAGAGCAGATAAACACCACAAATTACAAATCTCAGACACAGAAAGGTCAAAATATCTCTGGTAAATAAGCTAATATTTGTATTTGCAAAAATGAGTAGAAAATAAATTTTATAAACAACTTGACAAAGTTATGTAAAAAAACGTGTTTTTTCCCCATTTATTAAACTTTCAAACAGAGTTTTCATAAATCATTTTGGGGATAAGCTTTGTGTGTGTGTGTGCGTGTGTGTGTATGTGTTCTATTTTGTTTTCTAGAAATATAATTTAGAGGAGATTTCTACTGAACTGTTTGCAATTCAATGTAAAGGTCTTCTGGATATAAGGCACAATATTAAATATTACTGAATCGAGAAATTCTAAGCAAACAAACCTTATCTAATCAGAAAACATGTTGAAATACTCCTTCTGACATATTTTTCTGTACACAATAAGCCAAATGTTAGCACTATTAATTAATGAATATAGTCTTAATTTTTAATTTGTTTTATGTGTGTGCATGTGTGTGGGGGCAAGAGGTTTATCTTCAAGTTCTCTGGCACTCCCCACCTTACCTTTGGATAAGGGATCTCTTGGGAAACCTGATACTCATTGGAAGACTAGAATGGATGGTTGATAAGCTGGGGGATCTCACTGCTCCTGTCGCAGCTCTGCTATGGTAACACATACACAGCAATACACCGGGCGTTGCATGTGCAGGCTGAGGGTCCAAACTTTAGTCTTCATGCTTACATAGCAGACACTTCCTTGAATGAACACTCTCCCCAGCCTTTACATGTCTTCTAATATTCACCTCTCTAGTCAGAAAAAATAAAACTCAGGTTCTTATCTTTGACTGCATTGAGTTAATGAGAAAAGTTAATTGTTCTTCCCTTTAATTGTTGAGAGCTTTCTTAGTCTCACAACAGCAACAACCAACTGGGTCTGATTGCTCTACTTGGTAAACAATGGAAAATCAGTCAGGAAAATGTTGCCAATTTTAAGTGGCAATAAAGCAAATCTAGTAAAGGCAGAGTGACACAGGATGAAGACAGTGATGGACATTTTGTTCACACCATTTAGTGTGTGCTGAAAAAGTAATTATGTTCCAGAAAATGGAACCTAGTCGCTGCTTTTTGGCAGGAAGAGTGACGAGTGTTTTCATTTCATTTCATCCAAAACCAGCTAACACTGTGTGATACACTATCAGATGTTCAAAATACATGGATTTGAAATGATTACACTTCCTAGAAAGAGTTAAGTGGGGAATCATTTAGCAATGAATGCAAATAGCTATGCCAACATAAAAAAATAAAATAAAACAGCTTGCTTTAAAAGGCGCAGTATATTTGTTGTAATCTTTTTAAAACCTGACTAAACATGCATGACTTGAGAACTGATATACTCTTTACACTGCGACAAAATTGAAACAAAAAAAGTCTTTTAAAAATAAACAGAATCTTCTGGTACTCAAATCACTCAGTTAGAAACACCTGATGAGATGAGGATGATGATACTGAAGAGGTTGGAAAGCTGATGTCTCTCACCTACACATTTGAAGAGAAATCTTTCAAATGTTGTGGTCCTTTCACTGTAGACAGCAGCTTACACAATGTTTTTGTCTAGTACTGAAAGCAAACAAAGAAATAGTCACTCTAAAGAAAAATTCTAAGCTTTGGAGTTGATTTTTCATACTTATACTAGAAAAACCATTCACAATTCCTATGTGGGAAGACTTCAGATTTTTCTGGAATATTTAGAAACTTATTTTAAAATGTTTCCTCTACATCTCTACATATTAGCACTATTTTTATTTTCTATTTTTTAATAGTTGGATATTTTAATGTAATTATGTCATTGCTACCTTTCAAACCTCCCATGATCCCCAAACTATCAAATTCATGACTATTTTTTTACTAGGTTTTTTTTTCATTTTTCTGAATTTATTTAACTTTAACACATAGATTAATTGTAACAAGTAAAGATCATTAAGAGAAAATATTTTTCTTTACTTTTCTTTTTTTATTGAATATATTCTTCACTTAAATTTCAAATGTTATTTCCTTTCCCGGTTTCCCTCCTTCCCAGAAAACCCCCAACATATCCTCCCTGCCCATGCCTCCATGAGGATGCCCCTCCACCCAACCCACTCCTCCCCTCCCCTCTTTGATTTCCCCATGCTGGGGAATCTATCCAGCCTTCATAGGACCAAGGACCTCTACTCCCACCGATGTCTGACAAGGCATTCCTCCACCACAAATGCAGTTGGAACCATGTGTACCCCTTAGTTGATGGCTTAGTCTCTGGGAGCCCTGGGTGGTCCAGTTGGCCAACATCCCTTATTCTTCCCATGGGACTGCAATCCCCTTCAGCTCCTCCAGTCCTCCCTCCAACTCCTCCATTGTTGATCCTGTGCACAGTCCAATAGTTGGCTGCTAGCATCTGCCTCTCTATCTGTAAGACTCCGGCAGGGCTCCTTTCTGTACGCAATTCTTATCATCCATAATAGTGTCAGGTTTTGGTGACACTTTATAGGATGAATCCTCAGGTAGAACAGTCTCTGGGTAGCCTTACCTTCAGTCTCTACTCCAAACTTTGTCTCCATAATTGCTCCTGTGAGCATTTTATTCCCTTTCTCAGAAAAACCAAAGCACCCACATATTAGTCTTCCTTATTCTTGAGCTTCATGTGGTCTGTGAATTGTATCTTGTTTATTCTGAGCTTTTAGGCTAATGACTACTTATCAGTGGGTACATACCATGGGTGTTCTTTTGTGATTGGGTCACCTCACTCAGGAGGACACTTTCTAGTACCATCCATTTGCCTAAGAATTTCATGAATTCATTGTTTATAATAGCTGAACAGTACTCCATTGTATATATACCACAATTGTGTGTGTGTGTGTGTGTGTGTGTGTATATATTTTTTTTTCACAATTTCTGTATATTCATTCTTCTGTTGAAGGACATCTGGGTTCTTTCCAGCTTCTGGCTATTACGAATAAGGCTGCTACAAACAAAGTGGAGCATATGTCCTTATTACATGTTGGGGCATCTTCTGGGTATATGGCCAGGAGTTGTATAGCTGGTTCCTCAGGTAGTACTGTGTCTAATTTTCTGAGGAACTGCCAAACTGATTTCCAGAATGTTTGTACCAGCTTGCAATCCCACTAGCAATGGAGGAGAGTTCCTCTTTCTCCATATCCTCACCAACATCTGCTGTCCCCTGAGTTTTTCATCTTAGTCATTCTGACTTTGTGAGGTAGAATCTCAGGGGTTTTTTGATTTGTACTTCCCTGATAACTAAGGATGCTGAACATTTCTTTAGGTGCTATTTGAGTTTCCTCAGTTGAGAATTCTCTGTTTAGCTCTGTACCCCATTTTTAACAGGGTTATTTGACTCTCTGGAGTCTAACTTCTTGAGTTTTTTGTATACATTTGATATTAGCCCTCTATCAGGTGTAGGATTATTAAAGATCTTTTCCCAATCTGTTGGTTGCTGTTTTGTCCTATTGACAGTGTCCTTTGCCTTACAGAAGCTTAGTTGTTTCTCTCTCTCTCTCTCTCTCTCTCTCTCTCTCTCTGTCTCTCCCTCTCTCTCTCCCTTCCTTTCACCCCTCTTTCTCATTCCTTCTCCCTCCCCACTCTATTCCAACTCCTGCATTATTAAGTATATGAGTACAACCTGATCATTAAGTCTGTATGTTATATGGTACTTGTCTGTATGTTTCCAGGTTTGACCATTAGGTATTTGAAAATCACAACACATTCTTGCTTCCCAGATACCATGTAGTGTTCATTGCTACTCTCTTCATAATAGATAGGAAATTACAGCAGGTTAGATGTGGACTAGTGAATGGATGGATAATAAAAATGTGGTATAGAACATAATGGGATATAATTCAGATGTAAAGAAAAAATGGAATTATAAAATTTTAAGGTGGAGAGAGTGCAGAGTGCACTCCACAATCTTTGCTCCAGCACCAGGGCAGCTGGGACCTCCAGGCTCAGAGACAGACAGGCATAATATCGCTTGGGTCTCAGGCAGCTTGTGTGTACCCTGCTCCCAAGAGCTGGGCAGGTCTGCAGTAATCGATGCGCCAGCCCTGCTGTGGGACTTCTGCCCTGCAGAGGGACGCCCCCTTCCCCTCCCTCTGGGAGAGATCACACACCCCTGCACAGGACAGGAGCCTACCAGCCTCCCTTTGGCGACCTCTGCTCCGGGAATCCACTATGCTGAGCCTTTGGATGTACAGGGATTCCCCAATATAACATCACTTAGGGCAAGGCACATCAGGGCTCCAAAGTCACTCAGGAGCAGGGCAGGCCCCAGAAATCGGTGCCAGGGGAATCCCGGTAATCCAGGGGGGCCAGAAATAGCTTTGCAGGTTCACATGAGGTCCAACCAACAGCCAGTGACAGCAGGACCAACTAACACCAGAGGTAACCAGATGGCAAAAGGCAAACGTAGGAACATTACTAACAGAAATCAAAGAAATATGGTACCATCCGAACCGAACTCTCCAAAAGCAGCAAGTCCTAGATACCCCACCACACCCAAAAGACAAGATTTGGATTTAAAAATCACTTCTCACGATGCTATTAGAGGATCACAAGAAGGACACACATAAATCTAATAAAGAATTACAGGAGACCATGAATCAACGGTTAGAAGCCCTTACAAAGGAAACACAAAAATCACTTAGAGAAATGCAGGAGAACATGGATCAACAGATGGAGGCGCACAAGGAGACAACACAAAAATCGCTTAAAGAAATGAATCAACGGGTAGATGCACTTTCAAAGGAATCACAAAAATTGCATAAAGAAAAGCAGAAGAATATGGGTCAACAGACGGATGCCCATAGGGAGGCAACACAAAAATTGCTTAAAGAAATGAATCAACAGATAGATGCCCTTACAAAGGAAACACAAGAACTGCTTAAAGAAATGCAGGAGACGATGGATCAGCAGATGGAATCTCATGAGGAGGAAACACAAAAATCGCTTAGAGAAATACAGGAGAACTTGGGTCAACAGGCAGAAATCCTGAAAGAGGAAATGCAAAAATACCTTAAAGAAATACAGGAAAATACAAACAAACAAGTGAAGGATCTCAGCAAATCCATCCAGGATCTAAAAAAGGAAGTAGAAACAATTAAGAAATCACAAAGGGAGACAACATTGGAGATAGAAAACCTTGGGAAGAAAACATGACTCATAGATGCAACCATCCACAATAGAATACAAGAGATGGAAGAAAGAATCTCAGGTGCTGAAGATACCATTGACTCAACAGTCAAAGAAAATGCAAAATGCAATAAACATGTCATGCAAAACATCCAGGAAATCCAGGACACAATGAGAAGAGCAAACCTAAGGATTATAGGTATAGATGAGAGTGAAGATTTGCAACTTAAAGGGCCAGTAAGCATCTTCAACAAAATTATGGAGGAAAACTTCCCTAACCTAAAGAGAGAGATGCCAATGAATGTACAAGAATCCTACAGAACTCCAAACAGACTGGACCAGAACAGAAATACTTCCCGTCACATAATAATCAAAACACCAAATGTACTAAACAAAGAAAGAATATTAAAAGCAGTAAGAGAAAAGGGCCAAGTAACATAAAAAGGACGACCTATCCGAATCACATCAGACTTCTCACCAGAGACTATGAAAGCCAGAGGATCCTGGGCAGATCTCATGCAGACACTAAGAGAATACAAATGCCAGCCTAGACTACTATACCCAGCAAAACTCTCAATCACCATAGATGGAGAGACCAAGATATTCCATGATAAAACCAAATTTTCACAATATCTTTCCACAAACCCAGCCCTGCAAAGGATAATAGGTGGAAACCTCCAATACAGGGAGAGAAACAACACCCTGGAAAAAATGAGATAGTAACCTTCTTGCTTCAAACCCAAAAGTAGATAACCACTCAAACATAAAGATAGCGTCAAGAATGGCAGATGGCAATAATCACTATGCCTTAATCTCTCTTAATATCAATGGTCTCAATTCCCCAATAAAAAGACATAGACTAACAGATTGGATACGTAAAAAGGACCCAGCATTTTGCTGCATGCAGGAAACGCACCTCAGTGTCAAAGACAAACACTACCTCAGAGTAAAAGGCTGGAAAACAATTTTACAAGCTAATGGCCCCAAGAAATGAGCCAGAGTAGCCATCCTAATATCAGATAAAAGTGATTTTCAACCTAAAGTCCTCAAAAAAGACACAGAAGGACACTACATACTGATCAAGGGAAAAATCCACCAAGAAGAACTCTCAATTCTGAATATCTATGCTCCAAATGCAAAGGCACTCTCATTCGTAAAAGAAAATTTACTAAAGCTCAAAGTACACATCGCACCTCACACAATAATAGTGGGTGACTTCAACACCCCTCTCTCTGAAATGGATCGTTCAGGAATGCAGAAACTAAACAGGGACACAGTGAATCTAATTGAAACCTTGGACCAAATGGAACTAACAGATATATATAGAACATTTCATCCTAGAGCTAAAGAATACACCTTTTTCTCAGCACCTCATGGAACCTTCTCCAAAATCAACCATACAATTGGTCACAAAACAGACCTCAACAGATATAAGAAGATAGAATTAATCCCATGCCTCCTATCAGATCACTATGGAATAAGGGTGGTCTTCAATGGCAACAAAAACAACAGAAAACCCACATACACATGGAGGCTGAACAATGCTCTACTCAATGATAACTTGGTCAAGGTGGAAATAAAGAAAGAAATCAAAGACTTTTTGAAATTTAATGAAAATGAAGGCACATCATACCCTAATTTATGGGACACAATGAAAGCAGTGCTAAGAGGAAAATTCATAGCCCTGAGTGCTGCCAAAAAGAAACGGGAGACAGCATACACTAACAGCTTAATGGCACACCTGAAAGCCCTGGAACAAAAAGAAGCAAATACACCCAAGAGGAGTAGAAGGCAGGAAATCATCAAACTCAGGGCTGAAATCAATAAAGTAGAAACAAATAAAACCATACAAAGAATCAACAAAACGAGGAGTTGGTTCTTTGAGAAAATCAACAAGATAGATAAGCCCTTAGCCAGACTAACCATAGGGCACAGAGACAGTATCCAAATTAATAAAATCAGAAACGAAAAGGGAGAGATAACAACAGAAACTGAGGAAATTCAAAAAATCATCAGATCCTACTAAAAAGCCTGTATTCAACACAACTAGAAAATCTCGAGGAAATGGAAAATTTCCTTGACAGCTACCAAATACCAAAATTAAATCAGGATCAAATAGACCATCTAAACCATCCTATAACCCCTGAAGAAATAGAAGTCGTCATTGGAAGTCTTCCAACCAAAAAAACCACAGGTCCAGATGGTTTTAATGCAGAATTCTATCAGACCTTCAAAGAAGACCTAACACCAATACCCTTCAACCTATTCCACAAAATAGAAACAGAAGGAACACTACCCAACTCATTCTATGAAGCCACAATTACGTTAATACCAAAAGCACACAAAGATCCAACAAAGAAAGAGAATCTCAGGCCAATCTCTCTTATGAATATCGATGCAAAAATACTCAATAAAATTCTTGACAACTGAATCCAAGAACACATCAAAACGATCATTCACCACAATCAAGTAGGCTTCATCCCAGGGATGCAGGGATGGTTCATTATAAGGAAATCCATCAATGTAATCCACTATATAAACAATCTCAAAGAAAAAAACCACATGGTCATCTCATTAGATGCTGAGAAAGCATTTGACAAAATTCAGCATCCTTTCATGCTAAAGGTCTTGGAAAGATCAGGAATTCGAGGCCCATATCTAAACATAGTAAAAGCAATTTACAGCAAACTGGTATCCAACATCAATCTAAATGGAGAGAAATTTGAAGCAATCCCACTAAAATCAGGGACTACACAAGGCTGCCCTCTCTCTCCATATCTTTTCAATATAGTACTTGAAGTTCTAGCTAGAGCAATTAGACAACCAAAAGAGGTCAAAGGGATACAAATTGGAAAGGATAAGTCAAACTATTACTATTTGCAGACGATATGATAGTATACTTAAGCGACCCAAAGAACTCCACCAGAGAACTCCTACAGCTGATAAACAACTTCAGCAAAGTGGCCGGATATAAAATCAACTCAAGCAAGTCAGTAGCCTTCCTATACTCAAAGGATAAGCAGGCTGAGAAAGAAGTAAGAGAAATGATACCCTTCACGATAGCCACAAACCATATAAAGTATCTTGGTGTGACTCTAACCAAACAAGTGAAAGATCTGTATGACAAGAACTTCAAGTCTCTGAAGAAAGAAATTGAAGAAGACCTCAGAAGATGGAAAAATCTGCCATGCTCATGGATTGGCAGGAATAATATAGTAAAAATGACCATCTTGCCAAAAGCAATATACAGATTCAATGCAATTTCCATCAAA
Organism: Tokudaia tokunoshimensis; assembly: GCA_036184795.1. NCBI lineage: Eukaryota > Metazoa > Chordata > Mammalia > Rodentia > Muridae > Tokudaia > Tokudaia tokunoshimensis. The sequence continues at coordinate 26,559,765 of BTHU01000014.1, forward strand.
ATCCCAACTCAATTCTTCATAGAGTTAGAAAGAGCAATTCAAAAATTCATCTGGAATAACAGAAAACCCAGTATAGATAAAACTATTCTCAAGAGTAAAAGAACCTCTGGGGAAATCAGTATCCCGGACCTCAAGCTGTACTACAGAGCAATAGTGTTAAAAACCACATGGTATTGGTACAATGACAGGCATGTAGATCAATGGAACAGAATTGAAGACCCAGAAATGAATCCACACTCCTATGGTCACTTGATCTTTGACAAAGGAGCTAAAACCATCCAGTGAAAAAGAGATAGCCTTTTCAACAAATGGTGCTGGCTAAACTGGAGGTCAACATGCAGAAGAATGCAAATTGACCCATTCTTATCTCCTTGCACTAAGCTCAATTCCAAGTGGATCAAGGACCTCCACATAAAGCCAGACACACTGAAACTAATAGAAAGGAAACTAGGGAAGAACCTTGAACATATGGGCACAGGGGAGAATTTCCTGAACAGAACTCCAATAGCTTATGCTCTAAGATCAAGAATTGACAAATGGGACCTCATTAAATTACAAAGTTTTTGCAAGGCAAAAGACACTGTCAAAAAGACAAAGCGGCAACCAACTAACTGGGAAATGATCTTTACCAACCTTACATCCGACAGAGGGCTAATATCCAATATATACAAAGAACTCAAGAAGTTAAACTCCAGAGAGCCAAGTAACCCTATTAAAAAATGGGGTACAGAGCTAAACAAAGAGTTCCCACCTGAAGAATATCTAATGGCTGAGAAGCACCTAAAGAGATGTTCATCATCCTTAGTCATTAGGGAAATGCAAATCAAAACAATCCTGAGATTCCATCTCACACCAGTCAGAATGGCTAAGATCAAAAACACAGGAGACAGCAGTTGTTGGCGAGGATGTGGAGAAAGAGGAACACTCCTCCACTGCTGGTGGAATTGCAAGCTGGTACAACCACTCTGGAAAACAGTCTGGCGGTTCCTCAGAAAACTGGGCATGACACTCTGGAGGATCCGGCTATATCACTCCTGGGCATATACCCAGAGGCTTCACCTGTGTGCAATAAGGACACATGCTCCACTATGTTCTTAGCAGCCTTATTTATAATAGCCAGAAGCTGGAAAGAACCCAGATGTCCCTCAACGGAGGTATGGATTCAGAAGATGTGGTCTATTTATACAATGGAATACTACTCTGCAATTAAAAACAACAAATTCACGAAATTCCCAGGCAAATGGTCAGAACTTGAAAATATCATCCTTAGTGAGGTAACCCAATCACAAAAGAACACACATGGTATGCAGTCACTGATAAGGGGATATTAACCCAGAATTTTGGAATACCCTAGACACAATTTGCATATCAATAGATTTCCAGGAAGATGGAAGGTGATACCCCTGGTCCTGGAAAGACTGGATGTAGGGGAATGCCAGGACAGAGAAGCGAGAGAGGGTTGAATGGGGAAAAGAGGGAGGGAAGGGGGCTTATGGGACTTTCGGGGAGGGAGGAAATGGGAAAGGGGAAATGATTTTGAATGTAAACAAAGAAAAAAACTTAGAAAATAATATAAAATTATAAAAAAAAAGAAAGAAAAAAATTTAAGGTAAATTGATGGAACTAGAAAACATTATACCAAGTGAGTTAACCCATACTCCAAAAAAGTCACTTTTTCTCTTTTGTAGATGAATTCTAGTTTTGAACCTTTAGACATGTGTCTTTAGCTTGAAATTTCTGTTGATGATGGGGATCTGGATGGCCACATGAGAAGGAGAAGTTAGTAGAACACAGGCAATATGAAACAAACTTTTAGGCAACACAGAAAGGACTCCCTGGGTTGTAAGTCTATATTATTTACTTATATGTATATAAGTGGTCAAACAAGAAGAAGCAGGGAAGTTGGGAGGGATCTTAGACATGGGAAGAGCTTGAGGAAAGAGACACAGGAGAAAAACGATGGGATTATATTCAAATTATATTGAAGAATTCTATAATGAATAAAAGTGCCTAGTCAAATAACTTAAGGAGAATTCAAACTAATACTACTGAAATCGTATCCATAAGGTCTTCATAATTTGGCATGGATTTTTAAAAATTAAATGATGGTGCTATAGTTCAAATGCAAAAATGTAACCATCAGAAAAGGTATATTTAACTTTAAAAATCTGCACCACTTCATAAAGCTAGCACAGCATGAAAGCTTTTCTCTAAATCGCTGTGCCATTGTTTCCCAGACAGCCTGGGCTGGAGTAATTAGGTTTGCTTCTCTTTGTGAAATCCATTGAGAACAGCTCAGTGGATAATGAATGTGAATCAGGAAATCTTCAGCACATTCATTTTTAAGCAGCACTCCACAATGACTGCTGCTTCTGCCTTCATCTCCACTAAGCAAGAGCAGCACAAGTCCAGGATGCCTGAACCTGGCTCCTTCTGACACCGCACACTCACTGGGGGATGTGAGTTCAGTTCTGGTAGCTTGTTTTAGTATTTCAGTTTTTATTCATGTTAGGCACCCACCAATGTTTCCAGGTTATTTGTTAAAATTACATCTCAGAATATAGAAGAGCCTGAAATCAAGGTTTTAAGTTTTTTTGGTTTTTTTTTTTTTAAGAAATATAACCTCTTGTAATTATTCATGATATTTGAATGACATTTGGAAACGAATCACAATGGAAAATGCTTTAAAAAGCAAACTAGAGAGTGTCGTGGCTTGGGTGGCACAATTTCTGTCTTAAAATAATACTAATTTTATTTAATGGCCTCCTGAGGAAAAAATGATTGGCAATGATCATTTTAAAGAACTCAGTAGTGATTATCTCAAAACACCTCAAAGGATTTCCTTCAAATCGTTCACGATGAATTAATAAGACAATTATTTTTAATGCAACTGGGATGATTCAGCAATTTCACTGCAATTGATTAGTCAGTATTATTAAACATCCAGTTACTTATTTATAGCTTATAGTGATTTAAAGCAAAGGAATTTTATAATTAAATGTTATAAAGATATAGAGACATCACATGAGTTCAATGATGTTTGTGATTTTGAAAGGACTAGCCACTTTAAGTACTCTCAGGTTCTAATCTATAGCTTAATTATTTAGAATGTTTAGGTTATGCTTATGATTCTCGAAATCAGTTCATTATTCTCTTTTCTGCCTCCAGACTGATAAGTAAGTGGAGTAATGGTAATCATTTCATGCGGTGAGCAAATGACACCAGGAGAGCTAGGATTTTATGATAGACCTGTAAATCAACTTTGGTGTTTATCCTAGCTACGAACACCAGAACGTCCACTTAAAAGCTGGACATGGGCACTACAACTTTCAGTTGTAGTCTTTGTGTCTAGGAAGCTGTTTTCCATAGATGCACTCAAGACCGTGAGTCCTAAGCAATGACTACTAATGCATCTTTAGTTTTAGATTATCTTGAAAGGTAAATTTGCCACCCAAGAGGATAATATTGAATACTAAATGGTAAACCATCATGTTCAGTCCAATATTTGTTGGCAAGCATGCACCTCTGTATATGTCAGGTTTTGACAGAGTCTCTCAGGAGACAACCATATCAGGTTGCAGACAGCAAACACTTCCAGGCATCCACAATAGTGTCTGGGTTTGGTGACTGTATATGGAAAGAATACCCAGGTGGGATAATCTCTGGATGGCCTTTCCTTCATTCTCTGCTCCATACTTTGTCTCCATATTTTCACTTGTGGGCATTTTGTTCCCCCTTCTAAGAAGCACTGAAGCATCCACACTTTGATCTTCCATTTTCTTGGGATTCATATGGTCTGTGGATTGAATCTTGGGTATTCTGAGCTTTTGGGCTAATATCCACTTATCAGTGAGTTCATACCATGTGTGTTCTTTTGTGACTAGATTACCTCACTCAGGATGATATTTCTCTGGAAATTGTGATATTTTAAAAAATATCACAGAATTCCTGTGTCTCCCCAGCTCAAAGACTTGTGTTGTATCAGACACCTTTTACACTGAGCTAAATATTTTAAAATCCACATTTGAAAACTACCAGGTCTGCTACTGATAAAGAAGAACAATTTATTCTAAAAACGTAATGGGATGAACAAGCGACAGTGTTAAAACTTAAAAAGGAGTTGACAGACATTGACCATGAAATTTCAGGGCTGGTAACATGACTTAAATTTACAATATTGCAAGAAGGGTCATTAGTAACATTTTTTCTTTCTATCATAGAAACAGCCCTGGTCTGAATCCATATGTGGGAGATTTCTGGTGATTTTAATAGAAGTCACCAAGAGTGAAGCAATACATGATCCTAATATGAAATTCACAAATTAAATATTAGGGTTAATTAGCAAATTTGAGGCTAGTCTGGGATATGCAGGAAACATTGGCCAACAAATTCAAACTAGTATTGAATATGGAGGGCTCTTTATTAGATAGATCTTGCTAGTTGGTACCTGTGATGTAAAGAAAATATAACTCAAGTTGAGCAGCTTCTGCTGTTATAAAATGAGAATATCTTCAAGCTTCAAGTTATATTTCAGATTTCTTAGTTGCAAGGTGCTCTCTATGAATTATTTTGTATATTTTATTTTCCAATACAAATAACACATTCATTTAAAAATGGAAATTGAAATCTAATACATACTAACAGAGAATAAAGAAACATAATCAAGAACAAATCTTTTTACAGTATGTTTTGTAAAAGAATGTTGAACCTGTAATTCTGAAAACAATACTTGGCAAGTAATTTCTAGCTTAGCTTTATGCAGTAGCCTGGTATATTAACGCATGTATCTTAGAAATGAATGTAAATTCATCATTATGAAAGAAATGATAGATTTCTGACAATGCTCTGACAGCTGAATTAATGTGTATGAAGTATTAGTATTGATGATAAACATTAATAAATGCTGCAGGTTCTTGAATTAAAATGGATGTAAAACAATTTTTGCCTCTTTGCAAAATTCATGCAACACAGCATAGAGATCACTTATATATGAATAAAAGAAGCACTTCATCTTAAAGCAGAATGCCGCCTACTGTAATATTCTTATAGAGTTTCTATATATGATGCTTAGGCCCTCCATAATCATAAACAATAATTGTTTTTTCAGTGTTTACTATAAAAATTTTAATATGAGTGCTAGTAGTTCATATTCATGAGTTTTATCTTTAAAATAAAGTAGGTATTCTGAATGGAGCTATTAGTTATGAAATATACAATACCCACCAATTTGGACCCTTTCTACTAGTGTGTCATTAATAATCTAGCAATTCCAGAAAAGGCTGTGTTTCAGTCAATGCTTAAATTGTATATTAGTATTTGAGTTGTTTCAAAGAAAAGTCATTTTGGACTTTTCTAATGTTATTCCCTCTGATAAATGACAGGAGGAGGGAAAGTCTGCTATGAGATGTGCCTCTTAGCCATGACTGGGATATTTCGCCCATAAAATATTGATAACATATCTGTTCAAAAAAGTCATGAATAGTTCTAATAGCTGACATTAGATGGGAGAAATCTGACAGGGCCCACCTCTACACATTACAAAAGCAACGAATGAACAACTTTAGAGAGTAAAAGGGAGAGGCAGTGTCAAATGGCCAGAACCCCCAGAGCTTCCAGAGACTGGACCACCAACCATAGAGTACACATGGAGGGACCCATGACTCGGGACACATATGTGGCAGAAGATGGCCTTGATAGACATTAGTGGGAGGAGAGGCCCTTGGGCCTGAGTGGGTTCGATACCTCAGTATAGGGGAATGCCAGGACAGGAAGGCAGAAGTGGGTGGGTAGTTGGGTGGGGGAGCACCCCCATAGAGGCAGGGTGAGGGGGATGGAATAGGGGGTTTCCTGAGGTGAGACCTGGAAAGGGGATAACATTTGAAATGTAAATAAAGAAAATACCTAATAAAAGGGCAAAAAAGAAAAGAAAAAATTCTTCCCCAAGTATGAGAATCCTGACTGTCTATCTAATACCCAATGGTGAACCTTAAAGTGTTGATAAACCCAGGCAACACTGAAGGAACTTATTGGGATCTATCTCTCTATGTCTCTATGTCTCTATCTATCATCTCTCTATCTATCTATCTCTACCAACTCTAGATCTCTATCTGTGTGTGTTTATTCATTTATATGTATATTAAAAACAGTGATTAAGGTAAAGGATTTGATTATGAGAGAGAGAGGAGGAAGAGATGGATATGGGACAGGCAGAAAGGAAGAGACAAACAGTGAAAAGGATGACATATATATAATATATATATTATATATATATAATCATTTCAGACAGTCAGTCCTTATCCCCATTTGTCTGCCCTCATCCCATTCCTCCTCCAAGAGGATGTCCCCATCCCTTACCACACCCACCCCACCAGGTTTCCCCACTTTAAGGGGCCTCAAGTCTCTAGAGGGTTAGGTGAGTCTTCTCTCACTGAGGCCAGACAATGGCATATCACTATATTTTAAAAATAAAAAAGTACATGTCTCAGATTCTTCCCATTCCTTTAGTAATTATGGAGTAGCAAAAGGAGCTAGTATAATGCAAAGACATGGTTAAAAATAAGAAAATTTTCATGGAAGGAAGTTTTGTATTTTTTTTAAATTTTTTGTTTCTGTTTGTTTTGTTTAATGTCAAATTAAATTGCAGCTATTGTCATGAAAAAATAATATAAACATGAATATAAACATGGAAAAGCAACCTGTTGGGAGGGGTAGAGTTTAAAAAACATGAGGAGAGAAACAAAAGGTTGGAAAATGAGCTGATTTAGAAATTGTTACATACATGGAAAGAATCATGATAGAAAAATTAATAAGAATAAAGGAAAGATGAATCCAAACAGACAGACTTGTGACTGGAAGCCAATACTTTAGGACTTGTGATCAGCATTATTTGTAGATTCTGGCACATTTCACAGTTCAGTTTCAATGGAAATATAAATTGTCTTATAAAGAATCAAGTTTTACCTTTGACTTTATGTCTACTTTTACTGACATTTTAAATAACCAGATCATGCAAATCTATGCCTTGACTTTTAGAATATCTTATTCAAATATTTAGGAAGATTACATAATTTCATAGAGGCAACAGAAAAGAATTCTATACACATAATTGTGAGGCAAAACTAAACAAGTCTTATCTGAAATGTGTTGAAAAGTTTAAATCTTGTCAACTAAGATCATCTTGCCCACCAGGACCTAAATCATTGGCTCCAATGTGATGTAGCTTTGGGTGTGACAATTCACAGTAATATATTTCCTCCTGCACATTCTCCTAAAGGAGATGTTATTTTAATTGTCTTATTAAGGACCATGTGTTGTGAGAAAAATACAATATCCAATATATCTTTAAGAATGCTTCCATTATAAAACTTTAGTAAGAGTTAGCTGTTGCTCACTTCTCTACAGATTGAACCAACATATACCCAATACATAATCAAAATTCAAAATTTTCCCTAGTATTCTTACATAACATATTGCTTTTATGTTGGCCAATCTAAATTATATAAAGTAATTATTACACTTACCTGGTTATAATGGAAAATGAAAATAATTGAAGTGAATATCTATTTAATGTTGCACCACAGTGATGTATACCAGTCAGGATCTGGAGGCAGGGGTGGGTGGGTGGGTGGGAGAGAACCCTCTTAGAGGAAAAGGGGATGGGGATGGGGTGGGGGATTCATGGAGGGGAGACTTGGAAGGAGGATAATATTTGAAATGTAAACAAATACAATGATCAATAAAGTTAAAAATAAGAGTCAGGATCTGGCACTGGGAGTTCTCTGTTTATCTCCATCTGCTGAAGGCAGAAGCTTCTCTGGTGATGGCTGAACAAGACACAGCTCTGTGAATATAGAAGAATGTCTCTAATAGTCATTTTATTGCTACATCCCTTTAGTACAGTTTATAATGGTTCTTTTTGTTTTTGTTTTTTGTTTTTATTAGATATTTGCTTTATTTATATTTCAAATGGTATTCCCTTTCCTCATTACCCCTCGGGAAAATCCCTATCCCATTCCTTCTTCCCCTGCTTAACAATTCCCCTCCCACTTTACTGACCTGGCATCCATCTACACTGTAGCATCGAGCCTTCACAGGGCCAATGGCCTCTCCTCTCATTGATGTCTGAAAAGGTCATCTTCTGCTACATATGAAGCTGGAACCATGGGTTCCTCCATGTGCACTCTGATTGATGGATTGGTCCCTGGGACCTCCATGGGGCTACCAACCTCTTCAACTCCCTGGGTCCTTTCTCTAGCTCCTCCATTGGGAACCCTATGCTCAGTCTATTGGTTGTCTGTGAGCCATGGGTATTTTGATCCTCTGTCTAAGAAGATCATCCTTCTTTTTGTGCTTCATGTGAGTTTTATCTTGGGTACAGTGGTTCTTAAACTTCCTAATGCTGTGAATCTTTAAGACAGTTTCTCATGTTGCAGTGACCCTCAATCATACAATCATTTCATTGCTACAACATAAATGCAATGCTTCTACTCTTTTAAACTGTAATGTAAATCTGTGATATGCAGGATATTTGATATATGACCACTATTTAAGGGTGATTCAAACCTCTGAAGGGGTCTTGACCCACAGGTTGTCTTAGGAGAAGGGTAGTATTGAGCATTCCCTATGGTCCCTGGCCTGTCTATTCAGGGTCTTGGTCACAAAGCAGTGTCAAACATGGGCCCTATATCATAGAGGGATTCTTAATCGAGAATAGATACTGGTTGGTACTTAAACCAAATTAGATATGCACAAAAGCTTTGTGCCACTCATGTAACTTGCAGAAAGTCCCCTTGTTGTTATAGTGATTGTTGTTCGACGGGGTATACGTATCTCTTTGGTAGCTTTTAAATATCTTCCTGTACCATGAATAATAGTCTGTAATGTACGGGCTCTATGTAGGCATTCTAATGATTTTTCCATTAATAACTTTATATTCATTCATTAATTAAAAATGTGTAGTTTATTCACTTTTTCTGTGTGCATGTGTTTATGTAACAGTATATAAGTAGAGGTCAGAAGATAATTTAAAAGAGTTGTTTTAGCCGGGCGGTGGTGGCGCACGCCTTTAATCCCAGAACTTGGGAGGCAGAGGCATGAGGATTTCTGAGTTCGAGGCCAGCCTGGTCTACAAAGTGAGTTCCAGGACAGCCAGGGCTACACAGAGAAACCCTGTCTCGAAAAACCAAAAAAAAAAAAAAAAAAAAAAAGAGTTGTTTCATCTGTTTCCTTCCTTTCACAATGTGCTTCTCAAGGACTGAGTTCAGATAATCAGACTTGTCAGTAAGTGCCTTTTCATGCTGTTCATATTATTGGCCCTCATGAATTTTCAATTACTATATTATATATATATATATACATATATGCATATATATAGTAATAGAACTTAATATTTCATATACTAAGGAAACTATAAAAGTCAATATATCACAGTTTCATTAGAAATATTATGTTTACTTCTGTCCCCTGTCCTTTCTGCTGGGGCAGACTCTTGCCAGCTCTGCCACAGTGAAGACACCATTTCCTGATACATCCTAGAGAACCAGCTGCACTCAGGGCATTTGAGAACCAACTACAATCAGAGTATTTAGAGTGCGGAGAGGCCTGGGAGCACAGTGTGTGCACCACATCCAGGTGGAGCAGGGAGATAGCTAAGCAACCAGGGCTTGGAGAGGCCTGAGAGTGCAGAGCTGATCCTGGGCCACAGAGCTACATACACAAACACCACAGGAAAGCTGGTCTCCCAGGAGGGCCTACATACCTGTGTGCACAGAGAGAATGGGAATCTCAGGAGTAGAGATACACAGGTTTGCAGGACAGATAAGCCACAGAGACAGCAACACCAGCTAACACTGGAGATAAGCAGATGGCAAAAGACAAATGCAAGGACAGTACCAACAGAAACCAAGGAAACACGGCACCATCTGAACCCAGTCCCCCCACAACAGCCAATCCAGGATACTGCAACATAACGGAAAAGCAAGAGCTGGATTTAGCATCACATCTCATGATGCTGATAGAGGACTTTAAGAAGGACATAAATAACACCCTTAAATAAATGTAGAACATGGGTCAAGAGGTAGAAGCCCTTAAAGAGAAATCACAAAAATTCCTCAAAGAAACTCAGGAGAACATGGATCAACAGGTAGAAGCCCTTAAAGAGGAATCACAAAAATTCCTCAAAGAAACTCAGGAGAACATGGATCAACAGGTAGAAGCCGTTAAAGAGGAAACACAAAAATCCTTTAAAGAATTTCAGAAAAACACAAACAAACAAGTGAAAGAACTGAGCAAAACCATCCAGGATCTAAAAATGGAAGTAGAAACAATAAAGAAATCAATAAGGGAGACAGCTCCTCAAAAGGGAGATAGAAGACCTTGGAAAGAAATCAGGAGTCATAGATGCAAGCATCAGCAACAGAATACAAGAAATAGAAGAAAGAATCTCAGGTGCTGAAGATACCATAGAAAACAATGACTCAACAGTTAAAGAAAACGCAAAATGCAAAAAGTTTGTAATCCAAAACATCCAGAAAATCCAGTACACAATGAGAAGAACAAACCTAAGGATTATAGGTATAGAAGGAAGCAAAGATTTACAACTTCAAGGTCTAGTAAATATCTTCAACAAAATTATAGAAGAAAATTTCCCTAACCTAAAGAAAGAGATGCCCCTGAACATACAAAAAGCCTATAGAACTCCAAATAGACTGGACCAGTACAGAAATTCCTCCTGTCCCATAATAATCAAAACACCAAATGCACTAAACACAGAAAGGATATTGAAAGCAGTAAGGGAAAAAGGACAAGTATAAAGGCAGATCTATGAGAATTATACCAGATGTCTCACCAGAAACTATGGAAGCTAGAAGATCCTGGGCAGATGTCATATATACCCCCAATGAGAAAATAATTGTCAGCCCAGGCTACTATACCCAGCAAAACTCACAATTACAATAGATGGAGAAAACAAGACATTCCATGAGAAAACCAAATTTACACAATATCTTTCCACAAATCCAACTCTACAAGGACAATGGGTGGAAAATACCAACACAAGGATGGAAACAACACCCTAGAAAAAGCAATAAAGAAATCTTCTTTTAACAAATCCAAAAGAAGATAGCCACACAAACAGAATTTCACCTTTTAACAACAAAAATAACAGGAAATAAAATTCACTTTTCATTAGTATCTCTTAACATCAATGGACTCAATTCCCCAATAAAAAGACATAGATTAACCAACTGGATATGTAAATAGGACCCAACATTTTGCTACATACAAGAAACCCACCTCAGTAACAAAGACAGTCACCACCTCAGAGTCAAAGGTGGGAAAACAGTTTTCCAAGCAAAAGGTCCCAAGAAACAAGCTGGAGTGGTCATTCTTATATTGGATAAAATCGACTTTCAAACAAAAGTTGTCAAAAAAGATAAGGAGGGACACTTTAAACTGGTCAAAGGAAAAATCTACCAAGATGAACTCTCAATTCTGAACATCCATGCTCCAAATGCACCCACATTAATAAAAGAAACCTTTCTAAAACTCAAAACACACATTGTACCCCACACAATAATAGTGGGAGACTTTAACACCCCACTCTTAGCAATGGACAAATCGTGGAAACACAAGATAAACAGAGACACAGTGAAACTGACAGAAGTTATGGACCAAATGGATTTAACAGATATTTACAGAACATTCCATCCTAAAGCAAAAGAATATACCTTCTTCTCAGCACCTTTTCCAAGGTACCTTCTACCTTCTCATGGTACCTTCTCCAAAACTGACCATATAATTGGTGACAAAACAGGCCTCAACAGATACAGGAATATTGAAATATTTCCAAGAGCCCTATCAGATCACCACGAACTAAGGCTGGTCTTTGTTCAATTCAAACAAAAAACAATGGAAAAAAACACATACATATGGACACTGAACAATACTCTACTCAATGATAGCTTGGTCAATGAAGAAATAAAGAAAGAAATTAAAGACTTTTTAGAATTTAATGAAAACGAGGACACAACATACCAAAACTTATGGGACACAATAAAAGATGAAAAACTCAGGGGACAGCAGATGCTGGAGAGGATGTAGAGAAAGAGCAACCTTCCTTCTGGTGGGATTGCAAGCTGGTAAAACCACTCTGGAAATCAGTTTGGGAGTTCCTCTGAAAACTGCACATAGTACTACCTGAGGATCCAGCTATACTACTCCTGGGCATATACCCAGAAGATGCTCCAACATGCAATAAGGACATATGCTCCACTATGTCCATAGCAGCCTTATTTATAATAGCCAGAAGCTGGAAAGAACCCAGATGTCCTTCAACAGAGGAATGAATACAGAAAATGTGGTATATATACACAATGGAGTACTGTTCTGCTCTTAAAAACAATGTATTCATGAAATTCTTAGGCAAATGCATGGGACTAGTAAGTGCCATCTTGAGTGAAGTAACCCAATCGCAAAAGAACACACATGGTATGCACTCACTGATAAGTGGATATTAGTCCAAAAGCTCAAAACAAGCATGTTACAATTCACAGACCACAGGAATCTCAAAAAGAAGGTAGACCAAAGTTGGGGTGATTTGGTTCCTCTGAGAAAGGGAACAAAATAATCACAGGAACAACTATGGAGACAAAGTGTGGAGCAGAGCCTGAAGGAAAGGCCACCCAGAGACTGTCTTACCTAGGGATTCATCCTTTAAATAGTCACCAAACCCCAAAACTACTATGGATGACACGAAGTGTGTACCGAAAGGAGTTGTTATGATTGTCTTTTGGAGGGACCCTGCCAGACCCTTACAGATACAGAGGCAAATGCTAGCAGCCAACCATTGGTCTGAGCACGGGGTTCACAATGGAGGATTTGGAAGGCAGACTGGAGGACCTAGGGGGGTGGTGGTGTTTGCAGCCCTATGTGAAGAATGATAATGTCGGCCAACCAGACACCCCAGGGCTCCCAGGGACTAAGCCATCAATCAAGAGGTACACATGGTTCTAGCCAAAAGATTGGCAGAGGAATGCCATGTAGGGCATCAGTAGAGGAGAGGTCCTTGGTTCTATGAAGGCTCAATAGAGGCCCCAATGTGGGAAAATCGAGTGGGGGTCGTGGGAGTGGGATGGGTGAAGGGGCATATTCTTTGAGGCAGTGGGTGGGAGGATGGGTTGGGGATTTTCAGGGAAGGGGGAAAACCGGGAAGGGGAATAACATTTGAAATGTAAATGAAGAATATAGTCAATAAAAAAAAAGTGCAGAAAGGAGCCTGTTTTGTTTGTCTCCAGAGGGGCCCTGCCAGAGTCTTATAGCCAACCATTTGACTGAGCGTGATGTCCCCAATGGAGGAGTTGGAGGGAGTACTGGAGGAGCTGAAGGGGCTTCTAACCCCATGGGAAAAATGATGATATAGGCCAACCAGATGCCCCAGGACTCCCAGGGACTAAGCCATCAACCAAGCAGTACACATGGTTCCAGCCAAAAGTGTGGCAGAATGACTTGTTGGGCATCAGTGGGAGGAGAGGTCCTTGGTCCTATGAAGGCTCAGTAGATTCCCCAGTGTGTGGAAATTGAGGGTGGGTAGGTGGGAGTGGGTTGGGTGGCGGGGCATCTTTTTGAAGGCAGGGGGTGGGAGGATGGGTTGGGGGTTTCTAGGAGTGGGGAAACCTGGAAAGGGCGTAACATGTGAAATGTAAATGAATATATTCAATAAAAAAGAAGACAGCCTCAACCTTAGAAAAAGAGCTACAGAGAAATATGCAAAAGCCTATGTCTGGGAGTGGAAGTGGAATTGCTATATACATGGTATGCATGCATGCATGGAATTGTTATATACATGTTCATTTTAAACTAGCTAAGTCACATTTTCCAAAGTAGCTATATCAGTTCACACTCCCATCCTCTGTGTATAATAAAAAGCCTTAGTATATATGAATAACAACAACAAAAAGAATATTATATTCTTCATATTTAAAAGGTCAAAGTTCAAGCACTTGTTTTTTTAGCTCTCTTAAATTATTTTATAATTTTATAAATGGCTAAATATTACTAAGTCATGACATAATCAAACCATATTTTTTTTTTTACAAAAAACTGAAGTAATTTTTTTCTGCATTGCTTTCTGTTGATTTATATATGACAAGTATTGGAGATTTTAGGGATGTACTTATAAGGCTTACACGTGTTCCTGAAACCAGCTGTGTTTCTTCAGTAACTACGCATTTGCCACATGAAGACATGGCAGTTGTCCACTAACAACAGTGACTCTAAAGTCATTTTAAAGAGCATTTTTTTAAATTTATTATCTGTTTATTATTAAAACTTGAAGATTCATTAAATGCAAATTGAAACAACCTTACTCTAAATAAAGAAATCATGAATTCCAGATTTGCGTGATAAGTAATCATTGTACTCCTAGATGTTAGATGCTGACAACTGACAAACATAAGAATGCTGTTTAGAAATCAATAGTACTAGAGCAAAAACTTGAACATTAATACACGTATATTTTTTTTACTATCCAAAGTAATGTAATGGAAAAACCCAAGACAGTTTTACTTGCTTATTTATTTTTCAAGATCTAGAGACTGGATCCAGTGTCTAATACATGCTGTGGGACTGTTTTTCTACTAAGCTACAGATTTTGCACTCAGTTTTCAAATGAAGATGGCATATCAACTCTATTATATTATGATTTTGAATATCAAACAACTCTAAATGTTTATTTCATGGGTGAATACCACATGTGTTACTGTATTAAAACTCATTATTAGATTCATCGTAGTTTAATTAAGACACTAGTGAAGGCTTAAAATAGATATGTTGATTTGGAATATTATTCCTTTTATATTTGTTTAATTTTTATTCATTGTAAGTAATAATTTATTTAAAATATTTGTGACATTTTTCTTGAGTACTGTCTTGAGTTGAGCACTAAAAACATGTAATCAGAGCCTGTACACCTTTTAAAAGCTCTCATGCTTTTACATTCTCATTCAAGCCCAGAATGTTTGCCTGCTTGTAAAATTAGATTGAACTTTAGGGAATGTCAGTAGATAAGATAAGAATCTTGAGAAATAAACTCTAGTAACTGAGGGAAAATTACTGTGGCTTGATATGGAAATTGATGGCAATATATAGCTACACACATTATAAGTTAGAATGCGGCAGAAACGAAGAATAAGCTAATATACCATGGCAGAAGAAGATCATGCCAGTGGACCCAGTGAAATCCCTCCATTTGCAATAAACTAGGATGTATAAAAGTAGTAGCACCATTCATAATTGATTTAGTGTTGAATGATTTTTACTTTCTTCGTGTAACTTGACCCAGAAGTAGAAAACTGGAGCAAGCTCTCACCACAAGGTATCTGTCTGGTACTCTAGTCTTTGACTTGAAAATCTTATAGACACTTTGCAACTCGTTCTAACTGTCCAAATAGATTAAGACAAGATTCATACCTGAACTCTAATATTGCTGCTCTATGTCGAGCACTTAACAGAACGGATAGACTAAGGCAATACCAAGGAGTGCACACAGAGTGTCAGGTTAAAGAGTTCAGACCCACTGGAATAAGAGCTATGGCAACACAACCTGATCTACTTAACAGGAAGGAGCTTCTGCTAGTTTATATTTAGAAAGCATTATGAGAAGGGGGAGGATGAGTGATGTGACGTCACCATGAATGTTAAAGCTATTGGAATTATTAAGCTGAGCTATAAGTCTGGTCTTATCACTTGTAAGCTTTATTATGGTGAATTGGCTTTCTAATATTAGAAGCAATAATGATTTTTATATCATAAAGTTATGAGATCCCCCAATGCCTAAGCAAAAGATAAATGTGAAATGTCATATGTTTTTGGAGAAAATTATTTGAACAGTTTCTCATGGAAGAAATAATCTGTTTTTTTTTTTTTTTTTTTTTTAAAAACCTTAAGTGGATAACTAAATGTGGCATTTTTTTTTCTGACAGATGAGAAAGACTAAGAGTGGCCCCAAGAAATGTATGGGTTAATGATAGTGCAATTATAGCATGCAGGCTTCACACATTGGGGAGTTAAGAATTAAGGAAGATCTTTGAAGGTGGAATTACATTAAGAATAATGCCTGGGATTTAATGTAGATGAGATGTACTTAGTATGATCTATGGAAGCACCCACATGACTGGCTGAGGAATGGCCCTGGAAATGTAGTAGTTATACTCATTAAATTCAGATTTTATCCCAGTTATCCATATGGTAGTGATTTATAACTATGGTACCTGACCTCCTGTGTGAGGGTAATGGTCAAACAATACCAAGGAAGCAGGAAATACATTACTGAACACAGTATACTGAGGCCCTCTTATTTCTGTTTTGAAACAAGTTGAGATTTTATTTATAATCTTAAGTTTCATAACAATTAGTATATAGTGTTCTTTACCTTCTGTATATGTTTCTTGGAGATCAATGTTATGCAGTATTTCCAAAACAGTCTACCAGCTTCAAGTCTACACTCAAAAGATATCAGTTGAGTGACATTTCTTTATTTTAATGAAAAAATAATATGCAATAATTTTCTGAAATTTTTGTTTCTTGGTAGAAACAAAATGGAGTGACACAATTTCTTTAATGTATGAAAGACTCTTCAGATTTTTGGGGGGATTAGTTTATTTTTCTCATGTTTATAAGTTCTTATAAATTTTTATATAATGAGAATTTAAAGTCCATATTCTTGATCCCCTCTTTCCAGATTGATATCTCTTTCTCTACCTACCTAGTGTATGTTATCTTTTACACATTTTTAAAAGTCCATAAATTATAGTTTGTGCTGCACATATACTCTTGGATGTAAAGTTTTTATTAGAGGCTGATCAAATCATCAGGATGTATGCATATAAAAAATCCTAAGTCAACTTCTTTCAGAACCTGTCAACTGCCAATAGTTACTCCATTAAGGGCTGTACTTTGTGCCTACTTTTATGTATGTTGGGAGTTTTTCCTAGTCTGATATGGCATAGGTCTAGAGTCTCAATTCCTGTATTTTCACCAATGCTATTTTTCTTCTCTGTCCAGAAATCCGTTCTCACATAGTTTTCCACTGTCTCTGGCTCTTAAATTCTTTCTGTTTGCACTTTTTCAGTGATCCCTGAGACTCTTGAAGAAAACCTTTTATTTAATATCCAATGTAAGTCTAAGTACTTCACAGTCTCTTATTTGTTGCATCTTGATTCATTGTGGTTTTCTGTGTTAATTATCATGTACTGAAAAATGAAGTTTCTAACCTGTTATAGGCATGCCTATGTGAACACAAGATGACCAAGCAAGAAAGGAGGAAAATAGCTGGGTAGAGAAGCTATAATTAAGAGGTTGTCATGTGAGTCAAGGTTTTATTTTCAATTTGATTGTTAATTGTGATTATTTTACAGAAGAATACAATTAATTAAGGTAAAATGTGACTATCTTTCAATATTTGTATTTTGACCCTGTAGCAGAATTCAAGATTTTGTCTTGTTCCATAAGATCATGTGGAATATTTGCTACCAAGATATTTCTGTTCCATCCCCACTATAACTATCCGAACAAGAGTTAAGGGATATTTTTAGTAGATACACAGAGAGGAAAACTGGCTCAAAACAGTGAAAGATAAAATCAATAGAGCCTGAAGCCTTAGTGAATATTGCTGCTCAAAGAGGAAACGAGACTTAGAATTGTATTCCCCTTCCTGTTTCCACCTGATTTTCAGTGTGAAACATTGAGTTAGGAATTATCAATGGTGAGCAATTTTAGCAAAAAAAAAAAGGTGAAATCATGAAATCCTGTTGACTATGACATAGCCTAATAAAATATCAAAATAAACCAATTAGAAGTTAATATAAACCATGAGAAGTTTTTGGCTGCAGCTGTGTATTTAGCAGCCTTAAAATACACATCATATCCCATACTGATAGGGCAGAATTTAGTCACAAGGAAACAAGATGAGAGTGATTGGTTTGGTGTGGGATTAAAAAGCAGTAGCATATGAGATATCATAAGAACATTTTTACATTAATAAGTATTAAATTTTCAAAGGAAAATAAAAGAAAAATGAAGCTTCTCTGGTGAAGCTTGTCAGTATTAAATAGTTCCATATATATGGATGAGACTGGGTTTCTCCGTGAAGCCCAGGCTTGCCTTTAACTCACAGAGATCTTCCTGCTTTTGTTTCTCTTGTGCTGGAATTAGTATTGCCATTGTCCTTAATCAGGTCTTCTTTAGATCACCATGTTGCTAAAATACCATAATGCAACATTCTTCTCATTAATAGAAGACATATCCTCTGCAAATGTCCTGATCTGCTGGCTGACTGTAACAATGTTTCCAACCCCCTTTCCACATCCTCAGAACATTAGGAGCAGGGCTTGTATTATAAATGTATTGAGTTAGCAACACCAGAGTGTTTTGCTCTCTGTACGTTGCCAGCTGTGGATTTCTGTAATTTCATCTGTTGCTATAACAATTGACTATGGTAATTGTTGAGAACTTTATCTATGGATATAAAGTATTTATAGTGCAGTAGTCATTATAGTGGTTTAGCAGAATGGCAGTAGCATGTTCTCCTGCAGAGTTTCCTTCCTCTTCAGTCATCACTAGTGGTCAGTTTTATATTGTCAGTCAAGAGTTTACCACGATTGAGTGTGCCAGTTAACAGCTGATGATTACTTCCAAGATCTATCAGCCACTATTTTGTCATGGAGGTTATCTTTCTTGTCTGAGCATTGTTGAGATTGAATACCTCTCTTCTAGATCAAGAGCTACAGGCAACTTATGGTCGCTAAGAGAGAAAATATTAATAAGAGGAAAAACCTCAGGACATTTTTTTTTCCAAAACACATTTCCACTGGGACTGTTTTAAATAGACTCAGCAATTATATGCATATACACACACATTTGTTTGTGTGCGTGTGTGTGTGTGTGTGTGTGTGTGTGTGCTTAAAACAATTAGAACTAAAAAAGAAGAGGTGGGAGCAGAGGGCATGACAGGAGTAAAAGGTAAAAGGAGGAATAGAAACCATAAAACTTTAGTGCTTGTGTATGAAATTCCAACAGAAAATTAAACTAAAAGCTATAAAGTCTTAGTCCTCCAGCAGTGGCCCCCTTACTGAGTTTTTGGGGAATGCCAGGACAGAGAAGTGAGAGGGGGTGAATGGGGAACAGAGGGAGGGAAGGGGACTTTCAGGGAGGGAGGAAACGGGAAAGGGGAAATCATTTGGAATGTAAATAAAAAAAACCTTAGAAAATAAATAAAAAAAATAAATGTACTATTGTTTAAGATGTTAGCTGTATATCAAACCTTTTAAATATTTTGATATTTAATCAATTTCACTCTAAGCTTTTTCTCAGAAGAATGTGAATGGGGAACAGGGGGAGGGAAGAGGGCTTATGGAACTTTCGGGGAGGGAGGAACCAGGAAAGGAGAAATCATTGGGAATGTAAATAAAAAAATATAGAAAGTAAATAAAACAAACAAACAAAAAAAACCAAAAAAACCCCAAAAGACAAACAAGCAAACAAAAAAGAATATTCTATAAATCTTCAACTTCTCATTATTTTCCGTTGTTAAGATTCATTTATTTTAAATTTAATGCATAAAATCTTCTTCTGTGCTGTCAGAGCTCCCAGAGACTAAACCACCAATCAAAGAGCATATACAGACTGGTCCGGAGGACACCGGCGCATATGTAGGAGAGCTCTGTTTTGTCTGTCCTCAGTGGAAGAGGATGCACCTAATATTGGAGAGACTTGATGCCTCAGAGAGGGAGGATTCGTGGAGGAGGAGGGGGTGGGGCACTCTCTCAGAGGCAAAGGGGTAGGGGGATGGGGAAGAAATCTGTGAGACCAGGAGGAGAGGGAATATTTGGGATGCAAATAATTAATTATAAAAAAGAAGAAAGAAAAGTTGCTCTGTGGGGATGATGGATTTGTAAGTGTGGAACTGAGAGGGGAGGAGGGAGGGGGCTGTGGTAGGGATATAAATAGAATAAAAATAAATTACTGTAGAAAAAATAAAATACAAAAAAAATATGAAAGAAAATAAGAGCAACAAAAACAAAGAAAACAATCTTATTTACTGTCCAAAGCTGCAATTTATCTTTATCAAACTTGTACAAACTGTTTACAAAGGACTGAATGTTAATATTAAGGTTACCGTAGTTAAATAATTGACTACATGTAATGTTATAGTTGAATCAAGGAAAACAGATTTGTAAGAAAATCCTTTGATGTTTTGAGAATTCTCTTACAACTGAGATACTTGAATCCTACAGGTTTAGTTTTGCAGTGGGCTTTATTCCATTATAGGTATTGCTGGCTAGCCTTGAGCAGAAGAGAGCTGCAGTCTGTACAAAGAATTTGCAGTTTTCCTGATATATACACACTTTAGATGAAAAAAAAAATGGGATCGAACCCTGCAGCTAAAGAAGTATTGTAAATACAGAACATGGTAAAGATTTAAGCACTAAACTGCTGTTGCAGAACTAACTGCAAATTGAAGAAAACATCTCATATTGGTGATATCTTGCTGTTGTTGCTTTTATTTTCTTTGTTCTTTTTTTGTGTTTGGAGCATGTGTCATTCAAATCATTTTATTACTTTCTAGTCACAATGACAGCTGTCAGTGTTTAGCAAATAAACAAACAAGCAAACAAACCAAACAAGCAAGCTAAAAGAAAATCTACACAAACATCTGTTCTTGCTCTATTCAGTTCTTTTAATAGTTTTTTTCCTTACAACCTCTCTAATGACAAGAACTGAAAGTTCGCAAATGAATTTTAAATACTAAACTAAGTTTATCTCTTGCATTATGTAGCTAACTTGCCTAATCACACAAATTTAAAGCATGATATTTAATTTTTTATTTTATTTCTTTTTTTAAAAATGTTTTCTTGTATAGATTTTATGGTACTTACACAGCTCATAAAATACTTGTGAAAATGGAACAAATTAACATAACTGTCATCTGTCATCGTTACATAGGTAACTTTGTTGTCTTCCTTTTGGTAAAAAAGCAGCTAAAAATATTCATTACCATGAATCCCCCAAAGAGCATAACTTGCATATGTCCAGCACCTACAGTGAGCATTAAGTCACTAGCCTTTCCACACCCTGTTTCTGCTGCTTAGTAGTCTAGAACTTAACATCTGCCCATTCTCTTTATTCCAAAGGTTCCCATCAAACATCTAGAAAACAGCATTAATTACCAACAACACAAATGCAATCCTCACCCCAAGGTTTTTTAGGTTATCATTTCATGTTTTTGATCCATTATTGTGTTGTGAGGTTTTCTATTCATTTGATGTAATTTTATTATGTGTGTAAAGCCTAAATTTCTGAAATTATATTTAAAGAACTTTCCCTAAGTTCTATATTCTGGAGTTTTCCTCAGTGTTTCTGAGAGTTGCAGTTTCTGATCACACAGTGAGGACATGGACTTTTATTTAATAAGTTGAAATTTTTTTTTGTGATGTACAATAAGCATCTCCTTTCATGTTTTGCACGTGCAAATAAAATATCATAGTGTCCTCTTGGTGTCATTGTCAAGACTTGGATATGTTATGGATATTTACATTTATTCCCAAGTTTTCATTATGGTCTAGTGTCCATGTATCTTTAGTCAGTTACTACCACATTGTTTTAAATCTATAGTTTTACAATATAACTTTAAATTACAAAGGGTGGTACCTTTAAGTTTAGTTTTCTTTCTTTTTATAGTTTTGTATATTAGGAATCTTGTTTCCATTTGAATTTTGGTGTGTTTTTATTCTTAGGAAGACAATGCTACGGTGTTTTGCTAGACATACAACTGGGTTGAGAAAATTACTTTTTGTAATATGGAAATTTTATTTATTATTTTAAAGTATTCATTTTAAATTAATTTGTGTATAAGTAGCATATTTTTATGTGAGTATGTATGTGTGCATGTATGTTGAGGCTCACAAAGGCAAAAGTTAATGGATCCTCTGCAGATATAATACTTTATAGAAGTGTTAAACTAAGATCGCCTGAGAGAAAAAAAATGTGACCTTACAGTAAGAACCATCTCTCCAACCAACAACGTGGCCAGTTTAACAATGTAGAGTGATTTCTAAATAAGTATAAGAAAAATTTTCATTCTTCAGTTCTTTTCATCAATAGTTTATAATTTTGATTTTTATAGTCATTTTCTTCTTAAATTTATTCAGGAGTATTTTGTATATTAGTGTTATAGTAAAAACAATTTCTTCCTTGATTATAAAAATGCTATTAATATCTCTATGGTGATATCTACATGGTGATATCTACATTTTTTTTGTAAGAGTTTTTGTTTGCTTGTATTATATTTGACTGTAAAATATTTGGATGATTTTCAATATAGGATCAAGTCATATGCAAGTATATACACAAACATAGTTTTGTTGCTTTTCTTTTTAATTTTGGTGTCTATCTTATTTTGTTTGTCTTTTCTAACTGTTCTTTATGAGTTCTTACAAAGCCTTTGTAAGACATTTGATGTAAATAGTCATTATTGCACTAAATGAAGTAGCCCAGACTCTGGGCGAAAAATGACATATGCTTTTTTCATATCTGTAACTCAGATTTAGATATTATATGTGTGCAGTGGGAAGGGTCATGTACATATAGGGCATAAGATTAAAGGAAGAGTAAATATGATATATATGTGGAAGTCTTAAAGAAAAAGAATAGAGGAATTGAACAGTGTAAACACAGACAAGTGACTGTTGGGAAATAGAAGAACAGGGTTGTCTTAGTCAGGTTTTCTATTCATACACAAACATCATGACCAAGAAGCAATTTGGGGAGGAAAGGGTTTATTCAGCTTGTACTTACACACTGCTGCTGATCACTAAAGGCAGTCAGGACTGGAAATCAAGCAGGTCAGGATACAGGAGCTGATGCAGAGGCCATGGAGGGGTGTTGCTTACTGGCTTGCTTCCCCTGGCTTGCTCAGCTTGCTTTCTCATAGAACCCAGAACTACCAGGCCAGGGATGGCACCACCCACAATGTGCCCTCCCCCCTTGATCACTAATTGAGAAAATACCTTAGAGCTGGAACTCATGGAGGCATTTCCTCACCTGAAGCTCCTTTCTCCAGTCTGTGTCAAGTTGACACAAAACCAGCCAGTACAAAGGTGAATGGAGAAAGAGATCAGAGTGGGAGAAAAGGACCAAAATATCCTAATGAAATTCATTGCTTTGGATGCTCATTTTTAACAATAATAAATGAATAAACAATAACAAAAGTGGAAATCATTTTCAATTGAATAATGTTTCATGTTTCATCCAGTGATTGTAATTCTAACTAGTAGTTTTTATGCGAATGGCCTATGTTATATCATAGAAATTTTCTTTGATACCTAACCTGTTGATCTTTGTTCTTTTATAGTTTAATTTTGAGATTGTAACATAATTGCAATTTCTTTCCTTACTCCAAATTCTTCCATATACCTTTCCCAGTTCAACTTCATGGTCTCCTTTTTATTTTTAGTTAGTGCATGTATGTCTGTATTTGTATATACATATATAAACTTAAATATAGCATGTTGAATTCTTGTCATGTTTCTTTTATGTGTTTGTTTCAGAGCTGATTGCTTGGTACTGGATAACCTCAGAAGCATGGTGTCTTGACACCAAAATATTGAAAATTTCCACTGTATTATAGTTTTGTGTGTGAGAGACCAGTTGGGTTAATTATCATGACTGCATTAAATTTAATATAGGTATTCATAGAGAAAATTAGACTCAAGCATATACTACATACTAGAATAAAAATTAAACAGTAATTAAGAGATTGAGGTCATCCTTCCACACTTTCTCAAGTTATTTCTTGTAATAACATGAAAAGCTACTTTCCACATTTAATGAAGAAGATAACCAACAAAAATTAGATAAGGTATTGAAAATGTATCTAAGAAATTTCGATACAACAAGAGGACTATTGTTTCTGTCAGATTTCACACAATTTTAACAGAAAAATTATTTATATAATCCTTGGTGACAACATATATGAGAAACATTTTTTTTAAACTTAGTCATGCATGAATACTATGTGTATTTGTTTTGATTAATTTGGTTTTATTGCCTGATTTGGTTATAAAATATGCAGGCAAATGTGCCTGTAATGGCTCACCATGTGAGATGAATATTACCCTGCCCCATGCCCTTCAATTACTATTGCTGATAATATTGTGAAATTCCAATAATAATTTACAATTGTATATGATGACATGAAGAATGGATAAAGATAATAATCTATATTTATAGTCAATAGAGTCAATATTTGATGTTATATATACTACATTTTTGAATTATAATTTTAAATTATATGAAGTTTTAAATGTAGCTATTAGTATAAACAAATGATCAGTATTGATAAAACAGTTATCAAATATGCTAAATGAGAGGCTAACATATAGATTATCTAGTATGATTACTGGATTTCCAATACACAACATAAATAGTGCATGATAGTACACACCTTTAATTCCTAATTTTCAAAAGTTGCAATAAGAGAATCAGAATGTGAAGGACATCCTTGGCTACAAAATGTGTTAGAAGCCAGTTTAAGCATACAGGAGATTGGGAAATGCAGACTCTATGAAAGAAGTGCTTGCTGACAGGAGCCCAATACAGCTGTCTCCTGGGAGGCTCTGCCAGAGCCTGACCAATACAGATGCAGATGCTCACAGTCAACATCAGACTGAGAACAGAAACCCCAATAGAGGAGTTAGGGGAAGGACTGAAGCAGCTGAAGGGGTTTGCTACCCTATAGGAAGAACAACAATAGCAACCAATCAGACTCCTTGCCCCCAGAGCTCCCAGGGACTAAACCACCAACCAAAAAGTACACATGGAGGGACCTATGGCTCCAGCCTCATATGTAGCAGAGGATGGCCTTATCTGGCAGCAGGGGGAGGGGAGGCCCTTGGTCCTGTGAAGGCTTGATGCTCCAGTGTAATGGAAGGCTAGGGCAGTGAGGCAGGAGTGGGTGGGTGGGTGAGGGAGCACCCTCATAGAAGCAGGGGAAGGTGGGATGGAATAGGGGGGTTCTGGAGAGGAAACCAGATAAGGGGATTACATTTGAAATGTAAATAAATAAAATATTCAAAAAAAGTAATAAAAGTACATCAAAAATAGGTCATCAGTTGTTAGATATATAATTATGAGATTCACAATTATTAAAAGTTAAATTTATATAATTGATTAATACAATTTAAATTTGCGTCAGAGTGGAAAGAATCCCTGTATGATTTCTACATGTTAAGGAAAATGATATAAATACAAGATATTTAGATCTTAAAGCATGAACTTTAGTACCAGATGTACTACTTATTGAGAACTAACAATTGATTTACACATGATAGCTTATCATTCAATTTTATTGTAATACTTCCCTAATTCTAAACGAGGACTCCAAATTACAATTTAGAAATCAGCATGAAAGTAAAAATTTGCTGCTTAAGGTTAGGAAAGCAGGATTACACTTGAACCTCATTTGATATGTATATTTTGGGAGGGGATAAATACACATAAATGGTATATGGTATATGTGCATATTGGATATTTGTATGTAAAGGATTTGAAGTACACATGCCTTTGTTTTTGGCCTCCTTGTGAGTGTTTGTGTGTGTATGTATTTGTTTTTGTATGTGGTATGTTTGTGTGTGTGTGTGTGTGTGTGTGTGTGTGTGGTATGGTGTGAAAAGCACAGAAGAAGATTTTCGGTATTCTCTCCTAGTATTCTCCACCACATTGCCTTGAAAAAGAATGTCTCACTGAACCTGGAGTACAATTGGCAATCAGAATACCTCAGTGACCTTCCTGTTTTCATCCCACCAATCAGTTAGAGAAAATATGTGAGAACACCAATTCTATTTGTTATTTTGCTTCAGGGTTATGAGCTCAGGTTCTTTTTAATTTTCTTGGAATAAACATTTAATTACAATTAGGTAAAATTTAGAGAACCAAGATACTTAAAATGCTTAAAAAGGAAAGTTAAATACTAAAACTTAAAAATTTAGAATAATGATTATTATAAAAATGCTGAAATAAGAAGAGATAAATGACAATTCCAATTTAAAAATAAGTGATTTAACGAAACAGTTACAGAATAAAAAGAAAGGTAATTGTGAAATTGAAGTAAAGAAAAAAAATGTAATAGCAAATATTATTTAAAAAAAGGAAGAATCTTGTAAGAGAATCCAAATGTTGAATGAGTGTTTTATTTATAAATGAGTTTTATGATTATAATAAATTTATATAGTGATATATCCAGTGTAAATATCATGAGGATAGACTTTAGAAAGGAGCAATAATGACAATAATGAAACAGGGAAGCAGTATCTATCATTTGTAAATTCCACACAAAAGAAAATTAAATGCCTTATAAAATTGTTAATGGAAAAACATGAATAAATGAATAACCATTGGAAAAACAGCATATTCAAACCATTACTATCTACTACTGACAGTAGTTATTGATTTGTTATAAGTTTGTTTTTGAAATTGTAGTATCAGTATACCATTACCCCGCCCTTTTCTTCCTCCAGAACTTCAAAGCACTCTCACATTCATGACTTCTTTTTAGTTCATTGATATTATATATATTTTAATATTCCTTTATTTTTAAATGATTATTTCAAACATTTTTATGGTTGAAATGTTTTTAAGACATTATAATTTATTCATCTATCTATGAGAACTCATTTTGTATTTAAAAATTGCCTGCAGGTCTGTAACAACCCCTGTGAACCTAATTAAAAAGTGAAGTCTACTAGCAAACCAAGATTTGATGAGACATTACTGTGTTCAAAACCGTCAACATTTTGGAAACATCTTTTCCCATGACCTCTGCAAGTGATTGTTAATAGGAAGGCACTGCAAACAAAACCAGCCGAATTAGAAATATTCTTAATGTGTTTAGCTTGTCTGTTCATTTTCTCAAGTCAGTGCTCCCAATAGTGACAATGCTAAATGTTAATAAAGACAGGTGAAGGTGAAAGAGAATAAAGAATAGATGAGTCTAACGGTAACACAAAAGAAGTGTCAGCAAACACAGTGATGCCATCTTGTGTGTCACACAAGAAAACAGTTCCTGGTTTTACTGATCTTATCTGCTTTAATTTTAATAACCATGACCACCCAGAATAGGAGGGTGCCCTTGAAGAATCTGAGTGACAGAGGTAAAAGCACAAAACATATTAACTTTCAGAAGTTTGGAATGTGTATCTATAAATCTTATAATTAAAAAAAATGTATAGCAAAGTATGAACATCTTGAAATGGTTAAATTGGTAAAAGAATTTCCCATAAAGTAGCGATATTTTAGATGGTATTTCTACTGCTTAGTAGACATTTCTAAACAGTAACCAACATCACTAGTGTTGTATGGATTGCTTTCTGATGAGTTTATGTATGCTGTAGGGAAATACTGTGCTACATGGGAGACAACAATGTTTAGCATTGGATGCTCCCCACTGTCTTATACAATTAATAGATAATGATACTTTGGCGTTAAATATTTGAGACACATAAATTACATGAATAACTACTTCAATTAATTCCAGGCACAATCATTTATATCTTTGAGCAGGGATATCATTATTTTCTGTTTTTCTTATATCATAAATTATTATTGACTATCTTCTAATTAAATAGTCATAACACTAGGACTAGTAAGATATATAATTAGATATCTTAAGGACTGTGACAGATGATTTTATATAACCACTTGATGAAGGTGTGATAACTAGTTGTTTGAACAAATACTACAAAGGAGTTTTCTCCCAAATGTGTATAGTACTGTGACTGATATTTGTATTAGAATTGATATATATCTGTATATAAATCATAATTACTTTGTATAGTTCATAAGGAATATTGACCATTCTCAATCCCTATACTCCCTCATATTCCTACTACTGTGATCTACCTCGTGCTTTCCTACAATTCTTTTGCTCATTGTTGTGTTTATCATGATATTTTGTGACCCACTGGATTTAGTGCTAAGTCTGTGAACATGAATTTAAAGCTATCTTTTGGACTCAGCAATGGAGGCACAATGGAAGACAATGATTCCCAAACATAAGCCAGTAGTTGAGCAGTATTTGATAATGTCCCATGAGTCCCTTACATTCAAAAAACAGCAACAACAACATCATAGTTTCATATGCACACATATAATGATGAAATCACTCCATATTGTTACTTCATATCAAAATTAAGTATCCCTTGGAAACAAAATAATTCTCCTAAAGTGATGTCTGCAATAAGAACTTATTAGGTACTCCTTAAAGGGACATAACTGAGTAAACCATCAAAGATCAGCTTTGAGCAACATTTACTTCTTTGTCAAAATTGGAAGTGAGGAAAAATAGATTTATGAAATTGGCCACATTGGCAATAAAGTCTGAAATCCAGAGAACCATCAAATGTTATCTTGAGATCTTGATGTAAAATTAAAATTTAAATATGAAATGAATACATTGCATATTAAAGCTTTTGTGGTTAGTGCATGGTCCTTTCCACCATTGGCCCATAATTTTCTAGCCTTCAGTTTCATCCTATAAAGTGGGATCACGAGTTCTTAATTTTTTTTCCTCCTCTTGCTAAAATATTTCCCTCTCGCAGCATAAAATTCTTACTGAATTCTGATTTATTTAGGGTCCATTGTTTCAACAGTCTATCAGATTGAGTAACATTAGAAATCTCTTTATTGTATTTTGCTTCTCCCCATTTTCCATGTTAGGACTTCAGTTTTGAGGTGGAATATATTTATGTATAAAACAGATATAACCAGATTGGAAGTAGAGAACATATTTAATGAGTGCAGGTAGTTGTGGATAAGAATAATTGTTTATCAATCTTTTCCTTTTAATTATGTTTGAAAGGGCTGGCACCAGAAACTCCACCTAATCAGTTTGAGAACTTTGTAGTCTATCAATCAAACCTTGAGCATTTCCATAGCTTCCTTCTCTTACAAAGTCTGAAAGTTTCTGTCATGGAAGACAGATACAAGGTCACTGATGTCCTGTATCTGTTCACCCCAAAAAGTCCATATGGATTAAAATTCCTTTCTTTGCCTGTCACCATTCCTATTCAATGATGTATTTGAACAGGTGGGCAAACATGAACTGTTGGGATCCCAAAATTGAGACTTTTACCCAAAATCCAGTAACATAGTCAGTTGACTTTAACTTAAGCAGTTTGTCCTCAGGAATGTTAGTAGTCCTCATCCATTTAGTGGAGGTTATATCATAAAGTGAAGCTTCTTAGGAAAAAAAATCTGCCATAATATCATTAAAAGGAAAGGCACCCTGCATATTTTCTCTGTACCCTAGAATAAATCCCACAATATGATCTCTTTCATGAAATTTTAACAGTCAACCAGACTAGGAGATTATCAATTTGGTGCTCTCCACAAATGTGTCCATCAACTCTAGAACTGTTTTGTTCCTAACATTTTTTACTAATATAGTATCTACATTTCACATAGTGGCATGTGCACATTTATACTCTTTACATCCCACACTGACTGCTCCCCTCCTGGTCACTCACTCCCGCAATCCTTCTATCCCCACTCTCCTTCTCCTCTGAGTGGATGGAGGCTCTTCTGGTTATCCCCACACACACCCTGGTGCTTCAGATCTTTGCAAAACTAGGCATTTCCTCTCCCACTGAGGCCAGAGATGGCAGCCCAGCTAGAAGAACATATCCCTAGTGCAGGAAACAGCTTTTGGGATAGTCCTCTCTCCATTTATTTGGTATACACATGAAGACCAAGTGGCACATCTGCTACTTATGTGTGCAGAGGCCTAGGTCCAGCCTGTGTATGTTCTGTGGTTGGTAGTTAAGAATCTGAGAGCCTCTAAGGTCCAGGCTAGTTAATTATGTTGGTCTTCCTATGGAGTTCACATCCCCTTTGGACCTGCTATCCTTCTGTAAGGGTCCCTAAGCTCTATTCAATGTTTAGATATGGGTGTCTGCATCTGTTTCTATTTCTTTAAAGATTTAGGATGCAGCACTTTCCTAGGAACTGGAGTATCTTCTAAGTTGCATAAGCAAAGCACCTCAATCCCTGTGTATCTGAGGAACCCTTTCATCTGAGCTGAGCTGGAAAATCTAGAAGTTTAAAGAGATAAATATATACTGGGCAGCCTGCTTTTGTTTTCATTTCAAAAATGATAACTTGAAAATATACATAGAGAGAGGACTCTGATTCCTAAATTCTAAAGATTTGGCATCTAGAAATGCAATCTTCTACTATAAGGTTGTTCTCTGTTTTTCAATAAAAATAATTTGTAGAAATGATGTCACATATGAAAAATGATTTCAGACCTCAAATATTGGCAATGTTAAGTACCTTTGCCAACACACATTCCTAATATACATTGGTAAGATTTTTCAAATACATTACTTTCTTCAAAGTTGACATGATTGCTTAAATTGTTGATGGTAGGAGAACATTTTCAAGATATTTTGAAAACTAATTATGAACAATTAAATAAAGAATACTATAAAATTGTATATTTATAAGGGCACACTATTTCAGGAAACTGATATGTAATACTCAATAGTTCAAATACTATTTAATAGAAAATTTCTAACTTTCAGAAACATTATAATGACCAAACATGAAATTTTTTAAGCTTAAAGAACATGTGTTTTTCAATAGGTGGCAGGGTGTGAGAGCATGAATATTCTCTGCTAACTAATTTTTTATTAATTTTATTGATGTTTACATCCTGATTCCAGACCCCTCTGAGTACTCCCTCCATACATTCTCTCCTGCACCCCCCTTTTCCTTTTTCTGAGAAGGAGGAGACTTCCCTGAATACCAGGCATCCTGCTAGATCAAGTCATTGCATGACTAAGCACATTCTCTCCACAGGTAAGCAACTGGGGCAGGCGCAACCCCTGCTCCAGTTGGGGGACCAACATGAAGATCAAGTTGCAAAACAGATGCATATATCAGAGGGGCCTAGGTACAGACCACATATGCTATTTGGTTGGTGGATCAGTCTCTGAGACCAACAAGTGTCCAGGTTAATTGACTCTGTTGGTCTTCCTGTGGAGACCCAATCCACTTCAGGTCTTTCAGTATAACTCTTCCATAAGGTATCCTCAGCTCTGTCTAATGTTTGAATGTGAGCATTGGAATATGTTTCAGTCAGCTGCTAAGTGGAGCCTTTCAGAGGACAGTCATGCTAGACTCCTGTCTGAAAACATAACAGAGAATCATAAATAATATCAGGGATTGGTTCTTGCCCAAAGAATGGGACTTCAGATAGGACAGTAACTGGCTGATCATTCCCTCAGTTGTTGCTCCATTTTTGGAACATGCACTTCTTGTAGGCAGAACAAATTATGGGTCAAGGTTTTGGAGGTTGGTTAGTATCCTTATCTCTAAACTGAGAATCGGCTACAGGAGGGGGCTACTTCAGACTCCTTACACCTCACTACTAGGTGTCTTAGCTAGAGTCACCTTTCAAGACTCATTGGAGTTTCTTACGTTTCAAGTCTGTCATATACTAGCGATCCACCCACATTTCCATTCACTCCCCTGGTTCTTTCCCAGGCTCTTCCTACACCATCTCCTTTTTCTCCTCCCTATATCCTCTCCCACCCAATTTCGTCCCTCTATCTACCTCAGATGACTATTTTATTTCTCTTTCTGAGTGAGATTCAAGAATCCTCCCGTGGACTTTCCTTGTTATTCAGTTTCTTTGCATCTGTGGATTGCAGCATTGCTATCCTGTACTTTATGGCTAATGTTGCTCACAAGTGAAAATACATTATCCATGCTCTTTTGGGTGTCTGAGTTACCTAACTCAGGATAATATTTTCTAGTTCCACCCATTTGACTGCAAATTTAATGATGTCCTTGTTTGTAATAGCTGAGTAGTATTCATTGTGTAAATGGAATACTTTTTCATTTTTTGATTGAGTGACATCTGGGTTGTTTCCAGCTTTGGGCTGTTATACATAAAGCTGCTAATTTTTCTAATAGGTCCATGTTTATGCCCATCTCAAATTATAGAACCCTCGATATACCTTGTTTTTTGCTTACCTTAATCATAAAAAAGCTCTGTTTATATAATTTATTTATTGAGACAATTGTCCCGGTTAATTGGTATAAGGAGGTGAGTTTCTTGGAACTGCCATCCATGAAATTTCTTGTCCACATTTTACTCATTAAGAACAAACATTCAATGTTTATTCTTTCTTGTAGATGCCAGCTCTGAATTTTAGATATGAATAAATAACTGAAAGATATGAGAAAGTTTAAAAAGGTGTGTGTGTGTGTGTGTGTGTGTGTGTGTGTGTGTGTGTGTGTGTGTGTTGGGAGCAGAGGGAGAGATAGAATCTCTACAGATAATAATACTAGGACACAGTTGCTATGAAGAGAGAATTGAAGGCAACAGGCAAGGGCAGACATACCAGAAGTGGGAGAGGACAAAACTGAGGAAGAGAGAATGAATAATTAATACAAAGGATGTTTGAAAAATTTGCAAGAAGTTTTATTATTTTACATCTACTTAAATATTTTAAGCAAATCATACACACATATACATATGTTCATACACACACACACAGACATATATATATATATATATATATATATATATATGAACATATATATATATATATGTTCATGTGCACACAAACATACACACAGAGAAGGGAGCTATGTGCCTAATTGAAGTTATAATACTTTAGGGTGACAATGGTTAACCCAAACCATAGAATGTTTAACAGAAACTCTAGTGCCAAGCACAAAAATACTTTTTTGAAATTATCAATCAGGCAAGTCCAAAGACATAAAACAACATAAGCAATAAGGAAACATTTGGTTCCACAAAATACATGCAGTCAATCAGTTATTTTATGCTTTGAAATTGTTACCTTATCATTCTCACATAAAATCTCTCCAGAATTCTGAGCTATTCATCTACTTATCTTGGTCCATATCCTTGGTTATTCTGAATGCTAAATGTTTTATCATTCTATTTCTATAAGATTTGGCCCAGACTCCACCATTAACCTCTTCCACTGTAGCGGATATTAATTAATTTTACAAAGTTTTAGTTGTTAACTCCAAGTACAGGACGTCAGTGTGTGATGAACGTTGTCTATCTGGCCTCCTGCCTTCCTTGTGTGGCTGCTCACAGTTCACTTTCTGGCTTTTACTATAGTGTATTTTCAGTGTTCTTTCTTTACCAAGAAGTCATGTTTAAAGAGAATGGAACATTGTTACAATGAGTCTTACTACTCTTTCTAGTTTTGACATTAAGACTTTTGTGAAAAAATAAATTTGTACCTAGTCTTTAGAATTTTAGGTAATCTAAAAATCTGTAATATACATTTGTTATATAAATTATAGATAATTATATACATTTAAATTTTTAATTTTTGTTTATGATTTATTATAGGTAACTAAATTATTTATATTGTATATTTCATGAAGCCTGAAATAGTTTCATCAAATAAGTCCTATTCCTTTCTAAATTCAATCCCAATAGTGTTTGTTGCTTATTGTACTAAGTAAATTCCCACAGTTATTGTGATTTATCTCCTTTCTCCCAACTTGCAAACTTATTACAGTGTAATGCCTAAGAGCTTCATTAGAACAAAATCTTTGAAGTTAATATAATCAATGAATGTATGCAGTGTTGGGATTTCAGCTCAGTATTAAAAGAATTCCCTACCATCTTACCATTTATGAGACCCCAGGTATAATCTTAGGCACTAATGAAAGTAAACCAAATTTTGTATGTCTATGATTTTTGGGTATAGAAAATTGCATTTTCTTAAAAAATTTCATTAAACTTTAAGAGAATGTACTATACCCTATTACATTCTTATTAATGATTGATCCTGTTTTCAGAGAACAGAATCAGGTTAAAATATTAAATACTAAAATTCACCAAACTAGACAATATGGGTGATATAAAAATTATCTGTGGAAATTATTGGGAATGAAATGCATATTTGTAAAGGAAGAAAATGTGAGGCAGTTTCCTCTATAGAAAATATTGTCATTTTTTAAAATTAATATATATTTATCCTGCATAAATGCATATTTTTGTTGACATAGACTTTCATAAGTGTTATGTTAAATGTATGCAGTCTAGTATTTTTTATGTTTTGAGTCTGTTTTGTTTGTTTGTTTGGTTTGGTTTGGTTTTTCGAGACAGGGTTTCTCTGTGTAGTCCTAGCTGTCCTGAAACTCACTCTGTAGACCAGGCTGGCCTCAAACTCAGAAATCTGCCTGCCTCTGCCTCCCAAGTGATGGGATTAAAAGCATGTGCCACCACTGCCCGGCTTGAGTATTAATATTAATTGCATACATTTATTTTTATAATTAAATTCTATGATTAAAATATAATTCTTAAGAATATACACAATATATGCTTTTTGTATTAAATAAAAGCATTTTTCAGGGTAATTTCATTACCTATGAAACATTAAACTTTCCAACACAAGTAACATTGTGAGGAATATATTAAAGACAAAATTGAAACTCTAGAGGAATGGAGCTTGAGAAATCAATCAACACTCTCAGAACACTATTAGGAAAATTTTCTCTCTAAATTTTTATTGTAGACAAGGACTCAGACAATAGTATTAATAAAGTTTTGTACTTACTGAAACATTTTTTTATTAAGAATAAAATGGATTATAACTTTCAAATTTCCCAAAATCAGTATAAGTAGCAATTAATTCTATTTTACCTTAACCAAGTTTCTTTTAGAGTTGATTTCTAGTTCTAATTGTCCTTCTGAAATAAATTGAAACATCTAATAGATGCATGTATTATATTATAAATTCAATTAATATTTTCTCCAGTAAAATTTCAAAGAACTTAATTATGCATGCTACATTTACATTAAAATAGAAATATTTAAAGTGCAATTCTGTGGTATAAGTATTTTCTACCAGGGATTAACATTATGCATTAAATAAAAGACGTGGTAAATGAAATATAAATCATTTAAATATTACTGAGGCAAAGTACTACTATGTTTTTTTAGAGGAAATTCAAAAATATTTTCTTGTCTAAAAATAATCTGTCATTGTCAAAGAGAATTGATTTGAAGCTATTAATGCTTGTAAGTCTCTACATAAAAAAAGGAAATAAGAAATTGAAAGTTAATAATTTAATGATATATTATCTAAGTATCTTAGAAAAATATCTTTCAGCAAAGCAGGAGATAATTTAAATCAGTTCTGAAAATAATGAAACAAAGCAAAGCAAAAAAAAAAATGTGAAATCCTAAGAAACAATACAAAGAATTAAAAAAATGAAGTGTTGTTTCATTGCAGAGGTTGATAAGACTGACCAATCTTTAACCAAGTTAACCCAAAGAAATACAGGGAGGAACTAAATTAATAAAATTGGAGATTAAGAGTGGTAAGTATAACAGACACAAAGAAAATTTGGAACCTTCTAATTGAATCTGATGCACAATATAGAAGTTTCTAAAAATACATATAACTATGATAATGATATAAATGAGACTATCAAATAATGGGGGAGTCTTAGCTGAACATCTCTTGTCACCAAAAGAAACTTTCAGTACTAAACATACCATAATCGAAACATATCTAATTGAGTTGTTGAGCAAATAGATTTCATGTAAACCTCCAAATAAGCATGGATGTTGTGAAGGCTATTGTTTGCTTTCAACAAACAGACAGTAATACCTCAAGGAGAAATTGAGATGGTGCCTTCCTCCTGGAAGTTACAATCTGAACACTATCAAAGGAGAAATATAAACACCAAGCCAGCTACAACCATTTTAATCTATAATGGTGATCGGTCTGCAAGTTATAGTAGGGCAATGTTGGTGAAACAAAGCTTGTGAGAGTAAACAACGAATATATGACTTGACTTAGGGTCCAATCCATGTGATGGAACCCATATCCAGTACTTCTTGGATGAAGATCCTGACACAAGATAGTCCAGAGACCTGGGATAAACCAAACACTACTTTTCTGCTAAAGTAATGTAGCAATAAAATAACCTCTAATGACATTCTCCTGTATGCATAAATCAGAAATGCTCAGCCATCATCAGGAAAGTTTCCTCCTGTTACAGAAGAGAACAAATACAGAGGTCCACATCCTGACAGTGTGGAGAGAGTAATAGTGCAGAGAGTGAAAATGCCTCCATCAAATCCTTCCACTCAGGGCTAAGAGACCTCTGTGAGAAGAACTCTGCAGAATGAATATAAGGGCAAGAGTGGAGGAAGGAAACTATGGAAACAAGGTCTTCTATAAACAGCAGGATTGATGCACACAAAACTCAAAGAGACTAAGGGAGCATAAAGAGTACTTCTAGGAGCCGTACCCAGATGGAGTTCCAGAGCTGAGACAAGAAGTGGACATTTCACCCTTTTCCTTGTCAGAAGACATCTAGGAAAGACTATGGCTGCTTTATATGGCTGCAATGGCTGTGTTTTAGGATGAACGGTCCTTAGAGACTTCATCCCAGGATTGCTTCTTGCTGCTGATATGATTTTCCTGACATTATTACATAACCTAATGATTCCTGGGCATCAGCCTACTCTATTGATCAGATTTTCTATGAAATCAATATGAAAATGCACTTTTATGTAATAATGTTGTTTAGATGAATTGGTGATTTCATAATTCCTGATAATGATATTCTAGAACTCCTAAATTGATACAGGTAATCTCAAGTCCTATAGAGAATCAAAGATGCAAATAGAGCTCTGTAAAACTTCATGTATCATGGGCTAATTGCACTATGAAAAGAAGACCGGCTTAGAAAAATTTGAAATGTAGAAAAAACATACCTTCTAGGTTGGAATGAGACCATTATCTGGTAGCTAAAGTTCATAAATTAGAAATAGTAAATTTATTAGAAGTGCAAGGACAGAAAATAAATGGACTCTTTTATCCATACAAAACTTCAAAATAATAAAGCAGGGCAGATGATTTACCTTTTGACAAAACCATGATAATTTATGACATAAAAATTATTGCTTTAAACATATGATGAATTTATGGGGACTAGAAAACAGAAAATGCATGTTTAGTCAGGTACTAAACATGGAAAGTAATGGAAAGACATGCAAACAATTCTGCTGTATTTCCTTAAGCTTTAATGACCTATGGCAGGAACTATTGCCTTAAATTTACTATGAACTTACATAGTGTAAAAAATGTTTTTAAAATCATATGAGCAATTATCCTGAGAAGGTATAAAAACTAAGAACAACAATAAAGTGGTAATGTAGCCCTTTTCTGCTTCACCCATAATCCATAATCCTTTAAATTTTGTTCCTTTCTTCATGTTTTTCTTTCTTTTCTCTTCATTTCCCTCTGATTCACAGTTAATGAATTCCAAGTTATTTGCCTGGCCAAGTAGATGTCCCTAAGTCAAAGTTAAAAAAAAAAAACATAACTAAGTTTCTTTGACTTGGTGCTATTAGCAGGAGGTTTGCTGGAAGCCATCAGCTTTTAAGGCCCTGAATAGCAAGAATGAGTTAGATCACCAAAAGTCATTAACTCTTGGCCCCAGTCACAAATGCCATGTTCCTTGTTGTCTTTCCCCTAGAACCTGACTGTCAGGACTCTACCTCAGCAATCCTCAACCTGAAAGCTATCACCAGTTGATAACCCCTTTTTAAACGAAAACCTAGTTTTCTCCAAGGGACTCTTACTGGGAAAATAAAGTGCTTCTACAGGTAGTCCCCATGCCCAGCAGCAGATAACCAATGACAGACATGTTCTGATAGTTATGATAAAACTTACCTTCAACTATGGTTACGGACTTCATATTTTTTACTCTGTGTGTGTGTGTGTGCTCAAATTTTTCAGTGTCTTTGTGTTTGATATGTGAGTGTGTCTGTCAGTCTCTCACTCTCTCTCTCTCTCTCTCTCTGTGTGTGTGTGCTTGTGTGTGGTGTATGCTCATATTTTTCAGTGTGTTTGTGTATCTCTCACTCCCCCACCTGTGTGTGTGTGTGTGTGTGTGTGTGTGTGTGTGTGTGTGTGTGTGTGTTTTACTGGTACCTGAACACAGACCACTGTTCATGCTAGGCAAACTCTCTACTACAAAACTACATCCCGGTACTCTTCCCTTTCCACTCTTTTTTTTTTTATTTTATTTTATTTTTTTAATTTACATTCCAAATCACTTCCCCTTTCCCGTTTCCTCCCTCCCCGAAAGTCCCATAAGCCCCCTTCCCTCCCTCTTTTCTCCATTCAACCCCCTCTCGTTACTCTGTCCTGGCGTTCCCCTACATCCAGTCTTTCCAGGACCAGGGGTCTCTCCTTCCATCTTTTTAGAAATCTATTGATATGCGGATTGTGTCTAGGGTATTCTGAGATTCTGGGTCAATATCCCCTTATCAGTGACTGCATACCATGTGTGGCTAAGATCAAAAACACAGGAGACAGCAGTTGTTGGCGAGGATGTGGAGAAAGAGGAACACTCCTCCACTGCTGGTGGAATTGCAGGCTGGTACAACCACTCTGGAAAGCAGTCTGGTGGTTCCTCAGAAAACTGGGCATGACACTCCCGGAGGATCTGGCTATACCACTCCCTTTTCACTCTTAACTAGGAATGGTCTACTAAATTGCCCAAGGCAGTCTTGCATCTAATTCATGATTTTACTTCCTTAGTTCCAGAGTACCCTGGTTCCCATGACAGTGCTATCATACCCAGAATAATTGTTGATTGTTCAGGGTCTTAGATGCAGTAAAGCAATTATTGTCTTTATGGGAAATTTGGGTAAAGACTCAACAGAAACAGACAACAAAGTATGTTAAATGACATTTGAAGAGTTGATTTCAAGAAAAATCAGCACTGGCTTTGAACATCAACCCACCACCTGTAACTCCCACTGTGCTTTTGATTAAGATAGATGACAAGAAAAATCATCCCCATTCCCTGAACAAATTCTCCATCCGAAGCCAGACAAACTTACAAAAAATATTTTTGAGATATTTGTTTTGGAATTACATTGACAACTGAGGGAATAATCTTGATTTAAACCTTAGGAGTATATATGTGTTGGTTTTAAGGAAAGGGAGCATTAAAGTTATCCACAAAAATTTTTAAACTGAATTAAATCCACCACAGACTCATTGACTTTCCATATGTGAGCCAGGTACATAGATTTGCTTTAAAAATGTTCTCTATCATGATCTGTCACCGATCAACTAAATTTAAAATTCATTATGATATTGCTTGTCATATTAAGAAACTTAATAATTCAAACTTCTATTATCTATTTTGATAACCACCTGTAATTAGGCTCTCTTTTGTTTCTAACTCTTGGCATTTCTTGCTTACATTACCGTGGCCTCATAAATTTATATTAAAAACAACTCCCGCTATAACCAAATAGAATCAGTTTAGTAACTGATGTTTTTTTATTTCAAAACTTCTTTTCTTATCATCCAATGGGCCTCATGGACACAGAGCCTTGTTGTCAAAATTTTGTTTGTAAATATCTTAGTGTCATTTCATTGTTTTAGTACAACAAAGGTAAGTCTGAAACAAAGTGTATATTTATAACACAAACTTAATGATTTCAATGCTGATCTCTTTTTATCTACATTTTAACAAATTGTAGAGTTAAATATATAATGCATACTCATGAGATCCCTTTTTTAATCATTTAACAAATGTCATTGACATAATCAATAACTTGTTCACAAAACAATCAGTTATAGTCATTAAAGTATATGCATTTATATTTTATTCTTAGACAATTTATTCTGAGTATATTGTTTCTTCATCATTATGAAAAAGAATAATAGATTATTGTAGCACAGATTAGTCATTAGCTACATTGTATTTTTCCTCTTTAAAATTAGAACTATTATTTTATGATACATATTCATTACAAGTATGTTTCTTTTTACTTAAAGCTAAGAACATTTAATCCATTCATAGAGTGGGTACTATTGAAATCTCCCACATGCATTAAAGGGTATTTCATTTTGTCACAACATTTACTATAATCTTCTTTTCCCCCAGACTGTTTCCCAGCAACAGGATGGTAGAAGTGGAGAATAATCTACAGATATACACAAGATGAAGATATGGAACAACAACAAAAACAACAACAGTACCTGAGAAAATAAGATATAAACAATTATAATCAAAGCAACTCATTATTTTTTATTGAAAGCATAAAATTACTAAATAAAGAAGCAATTAATTATATGCTTTATTTCTGGTATTATTTTAAGTAATTATTATTGTTTTTACTATTTCCACTTTGATTTGTTTTTATGCATGTATATGAGTATGGTGTACACACATCTGTGCAAGTGCAAATTCTTGTGGAAGCTATTAAGGAAGATATTAAGTGTCCTGCTTTATCAATGTCCACCTTATATTCTTTTAAGTCAGTGACTCTCAGTATATCTGGTGTTAGGGTAGTGAGACTCATGTTTCTTTCTAATCAATTGCAACTTACAACAAACAATTCTAGACTAGAATGTATTGTATTTTTCACTGATTTAGTCTCATATCACAATGGATTAATAGATATTCAATATGTATTCATATATACTAGGAAAAGACACTGGAAACTAGTCATTTATAGAACTACATATTTTGTACTAGGTATGTTGCCAAGAATCAATGTTTTTTAAATGTTTAAAATGTTTTACTGATGTTTTTTCCCCTAGGGCTCAGCTTGGGGACACTAATTAGTACAAAAAAATAAATGAAATTTGATTCATACTCATTGTTTGAACTAATGCAGACTAAATATTAAGTGTAACTTTTCCATTTTAAAGCCATTTTGGTGTCATATAGACTTCGCAGATATTTATAATTAGGAAGAGAACAATAATGATATCTTTAATGATTGCCCATGGCACAGACATTGGGGCCACAGTCATGGGAAATTCAATCACCTTGGGATATCTCACTGTGATGAGAGTTGTGGTGTAGTAATTATTATCTTTCTACCAAGAGCAGAATTTACTAAGTGCCAATGTTTAACCAACCTTAAAGAAATTTAATTTTGATCATTATCTTCTTATCAACATATGCTATATAATCAAAGTCAGACTGATTTTATTGAAGAATTTCTTAGCCAAAGGGGTGTGTTCTCATATTTTCTTTGGCATTGGAGGTGCTATCTTTCCAAATTATGTATAATTT
The DNA here is from genome assembly GCA_036184795.1 of Tokudaia tokunoshimensis. NCBI lineage: Eukaryota > Metazoa > Chordata > Mammalia > Rodentia > Muridae > Tokudaia > Tokudaia tokunoshimensis. The sequence goes on from BTHU01000014.1 coordinate 26,600,940, forward strand.
GTAGCTGTGGAATTCCTAGTGAGTGAACAGTAAAGTCATATCATTCTTCTTAGTTGCTGTAGCAAAATTTATGCATTTCTGGTATTTATTCTTCAAGAATTCTTCAATTTGAAGTTATTTAGACTCATAAATGTTTATTATTAAGATATAAATTACCATATAAGATAATTTGTTTCAAGATGCATGAGTTATCCTTTGGCCTAATGCTTCACCGCACACATGCTCATTTAAAAAGCATTATAGGAACACATGAACGTTTACTGTGACATACTTGAGTTGATTCCTAAGGTGAGATTTATCACACTACAGTTGTGATTTCAGTATGCTCCTTGGCATTTGAAGTAAAGAATCTCTTAGCAGAGCATAGACTCTGCTCTGAATTCGTGTGCATAATAGATTTTGTAACTTGAGGGAGATCCACATACATTCCTAGCTTAGTTTCTAAAATGCAAAAGAGCGTATTGACATGTATAATGTTCAAAGTTACTACTATAACCTCAGGCCAACGAATTTTATAGGTGGATGGTGGCAAATATTGTTCTATTTTTAATATGTTTTTCTTCTAGGCTGTGCATGAGCTTCATCAGTTCTCTCATGTTCTGCATTAAGGCACAAGCCAGCAGGGAGGTTATAAATTTATATCAGTAGATCCAGCAAGAGCAGAACAGGATTAGTTTACTGCTTACTCCCAGTGCCACATTTAACAGGGCAATTCACCTTCAGACACTCGGTTTTATAATCTGGTAAATGGAAATTACTATTCCCCCAGATACCAACAGTGGGTGAAATAACTTTTGTAGGCAAATTACAAACTAGCTGCCACATCATATGGTCAATAATTATTGGGCTAATTGCAATTTTACTATGGAAACATAGATAGAAACTCTGACCTGAAACACCACAGTTTATAAAAGCTTATTGGTAAGTAGCTAAAACAAATTTCTGAAATGACAGGTTTGTTTAGATTGTTTTCATCTTTTAATCTTTTGAAATGTTGCCCTTGCTTAAAAATCAGAAAACTTTCTGATCTTATGGCAACAACATTTTCAACAGTATTTATCATTCACAATGTTTTATTTTTTGTTGAAATAGTATAATATTAACCAAATAACTGCAGCAAAAGATAGTGACGAAGTTCGTATAATTTGTGGGGGAAATCCATTTAAATATAGCCATTTTCATACACACATATATATATATATATATATATATATATATATATATATATGAATTTAACTCCATATTTTAGTCTTTTGCCATGTTGTACTTGATTAAATACCTATGTGTAATTGATGAAATATGTGTTTAACATTATATTAATTCTACAGTCATTGCTATCAAAGCTATGTTTTGGATGTAAGATTCTATTTTGTTATAATTTACACGTTAAATATTATAATTACTTGTGACTTCCAAATCAAATGTAGACTTCTATGAAAAGCTTTTTCTTGTCCACTGTCCTAAAAGCACCAATGGAAAATAAAAATAATGTTCTCCCCACTTTCTTTTATGGCTTGGCAATCAAGAGAAGTTATGCAGAACCAGGTTTATGAGCTATTATAAGAGTGGATAAAAATCCTTTCAGTTGCTTAACAACTAGTAACAGTAAACCCATGCATTGCACATTTAGAACCTGCCTGTGTCATGTGAAGTTTAGATCTGATGAGCAGAAATCTTGTTTAGTGATATTCTTCCAAAGTTCGTTTATTGTTTGAAAATTTTGTGCATGCATATTGATCAAATCCACCCCCCACTATCTACTCTCAAATTCTTCCATAGTCACCTGACCACTTTCCCCTTCCAAAGTCAGGTTCTCATTTTAAAGCCATCCACTGAGTTGAGAGTTTTGCATGCAGGTATTAGCATCTACTGGAGAATGGGAAGCCTCTCAGGATTTGTATTCTTGAGGATGACTGAATATTTCTTTTCCTTTGACCTTCAATGGTCAAAATTAAATTAGGGTGGGAATCCTGAAGCCACTCCCCTATTCATGCTGGGACTTTTGCTGTCTTGATTTTGTTAAAGTTTTGTACAGACAGTCACATCCTCTGTGAATTCATATGTGTAACAGCCTTGCCTTGTCCGCGTTTTTTGTTGGTGGTTTGCTTGTTTTTATTTCAACAACATTCACTACCTCTGTGTTTTAGACTTTTTCCAATGCCTCTACCACAATGACATCTCAACCTTGGGAAGAGGCCTCTCTTTGCCTCTGTTCAGAAAGTCTAACTTTTCCATAAGGTGCCAGGCTCCAGCCATTATGACTTGTCAGTCTTTCATCTCTCATGCTTTAAAAACCATTGGCGTGTAGAAGACTCACACACATTTCCAGAACATATTAATTTTTTACATGTAGGCATTCAGTGATATAAGCTTTTCCCTTATAGTCACAATTATTGAGGCCTGTATATAGGGGTAGAAATTTGTAGTTTTATTTTCATAAAATTCTAAGTTTTTTAAAGTTTTCTTCTTGAGTTCTCCCTTGATTCAGTTTTCATTTAACAGTGTATTGTTTTAGTTTTCATGAACTTTGTGTATTTTCTGTCATTTCTATTGTTGTTCACATCTTGCTCTATTCCTTTGTCAAACACAATGCCAGATCATGTTTTAATATTAGTAAATTTGTTTAGTATTTAATTATGTTCCAATGTGTTGTCTAGTTTTATATTTATTGAAATGAAGAAAAATATTTTAATAGGATGCAACATTATAAAGTTCATATTAGAGTTTAGCATTTCAAAGGTAACTCCTATTGAATAGAAAGAAAGAAGGTATTTAATACAAATAAAAGTTTATGGACAAATTCCATTATTATTTATTTAATAAAGGTTGAAAATAAAAATGTATTTTCAATCTCTACAAAAGCATATATTGTTCTTTGTACAGTAGTATTTGGTAATAAATTTGATGCCTAAGCTGAGTAAGTTGAAAAAGAGAAAGACAAAATCTTGGTAAGAAATCTGAGTAGTGATATAGTGCTCAATTAACATGTAGTTGATATTGTGTTTAGTCTGCAAAATGAAAAAAATAGACAACAGAGATAGAGAGAGGGAGATGCAGAGAGAGACAGAGTAAGAGAGATAGGGAGACACAAAAAGATAGAGACAGAGACATAAGAAAAGACACAGAGAAAGCAGGGAGATAAAATAATCAACTAAAAGAATAAACATGTTTACAAGTATTTAGAAAGCAAGCACAAATATAGACAAGAGAACTAGGAAGAAAGAATAGAAAAATATGGAAACTAATATGAGTCATTAAATATCATGAAAAGGAGATCTTTTAATAGTTTTTTAAATTGTCAAAATTTCCATTTGAATTAGACATACAATAAAATGATTTATTCCATGAAAGTCAATTTTAGCGTCTTTTTCTATAAATTTCTTCAATTTTATCAGAGATATTTTCCATGTATATTTACACAATGGAATACTACTCAGCAATTAAAAACAATGAATTCATGAAATTTTTAGGCAAATGGGAAACAGGGGGAGAGAAGAGGGCTTATGGGACATTCGGGGAGGGGGGAACCTGGAAAGGGGAAATCATTTGGAATGTAAATAAAGAATATAGAAAATAAAAATAATAATAATAAAAAAGAATAAAAAATAAAATAAATCTTTTATAAAAAAAGAGACAACAAAATAAAAATTATTACTGATGTTGAAAAAAAGAATATAAAAGAAACTTTAATGATTGTAAGTATTCAAGTTTAATAAAATAAGTGTAGATAATCTATGTACTTTCCTAGGAACCTATATATTAAACATTTTCTGAGAAATAAGTGTAAAGAATTATTATATTTGAATAAACATTCACAACAATTTAATATTTTTTTTCACAAAATAAAAATCTTAAGAATTTGATGATACAGTGTATGGTTCTCTATGTAATAATCAAAGAATATGTAGTTTCTAAAATGTGAATATTTTGCTTCTCCAAATTCCAATACTAAATTTATATGCCTATTTGAGGATATATGGAGCTTGTATTAGGATGTGATTAAGCAACAGAGCAGCAAAACCCTTGTAAGAAATCCTGTGATAGATTTCTTACAAGAACCTCATGGAGCAGTGTTTTCGACAGGACTGTTTTCAACAGGGCCACTAACCTTACTGACTGCAAGATATCTGAGACAAAAATGTACAATCAGTGTGAAAACCATGTGTTTATAACTTAATATCAAAATAATAACCAATCATCCATAGCACGCTATTAATTAACAACATCTTGCCAATCAGCCTACAGTGAGAAAGTACTATAGTACAGTGTTTCCAAGGAGTCTGCAGCTTCAAAGAATGCTATTTAAAACATGCCCACCAAATAACTTGATGGAACAATCTAAGAACTGTAGTAGAGTTCATATTTGTATGTACAAAACTCCTGTACAAAATGATCGGATTTAAAATGCACCAATTCTTTGAATAGGTACTGTATTCTGAAGATATATGGCTAGACTATCAATACACACATGCTTTGTGTTTAGAATAATAAGCTGCTCCGTGTAATTGAACTACATAGATAGTACAAATCAAGAGTAAATCTATTTGTATGTATCTAATAATAATAATAATAATAATATTTAGTAGTTTAGATTAATATACTGCAATGTTTCTTTTTAGTCAGCAAAAACTTAGTCATTTTGGCATCATAAACACTCTCCTGGACATTTACCAAAAACTAAGAATTGTTTTCAATGAAGATTTTAAGTATAATGATAATGAAATTCATGCTTGCTATAATATGTGATGAGTCAAATATTGTCCTACACACACCACTTGGAGGCACCAGGATATCTGATTAGTAAATTGGCTAAATTTAAAAAGAATAATACAGATTGATTTCACTCTTAGTATTCTATTGCCATCAAATTTTCTCCTTTTGTATGGCAGGTATTAAACAATGACCAAAAATATATTAGAACTACATTTTTGTACTGGTGGCCTCCGCTCAGCTGAAGAAGTTAATTGTTCTGGAGTAGCGCTGTTATTTTAATCTATCCTTTTATTGTTTCAGATTTTTCTATAACAATTGTGTTTTTTTTTTTGACCATACCATACATTTAATATTGGTTCAAAGCATATACAATTTTCTGCAGAGCCATCAGTGATACTGTTTCCTAATTGGCACTGTAACTATATCTTTTATTATTATTATTATTATTATTATTATTATTATTATTATTATTATTATTATCTAGACTAGATCAACCTCTGGGCATGCCTGTGAGGAACTTTTTTTTTTTTCAATTTACATTCCAAATCATTTCCCCTTTCCCGTTTCCTCCCTCCCCTAAAGTCCCATAAGCCCCCTTCCCTCCCTCTTTTCTCCATTCAACCCCCTCTCGTTTCTCTGTCCTGGCGTTCCCCTACATCCAGTCTTTCCAGGACCAGGGGTCTCTCCTTCCATCTTCTTAGAAATCTATTGATATGCGAATTGTGTCTAGGGTATTCCGAGATTCTGGGTTAGTATCCCCTTATCAGTGACTGCATACCATGTGTGTTCTTTTGTGATTGGGTTACCTCACTAAAGATGATATTTTCAAGTTCTGACCATTTGCCTAGGAATTTCGTGAATTCATTGTTTTTAATTGCAGAGTAGTATTCCATTGTGTAGATATACCACATCTTCTGAATCCATTCCTCCGTTGAGGGACATCTGGGTTCTTTCCAGCTTCTGGCTATTATAAATAAGGCTGCTATGAACATAGTGGAGCATGTGTCCTTATTGCATGCAGGTAAAGCCTCTGGGTATATGCCCAGGAGTGGTATAGCCGGATCCTCCGGGAGTGTCATGCCCAGTTTTCTGAGGAACCGCCAGACTGCTTTCCAGAGTGGTTGTACCAGCTTGCAATTCCACCAGCAGTGGAGGAGTGTTCCTCTTCTCCACATCCTTGCCAACAACTGCTGTCTCCTGTGTTGTTGATCTTAGCCATCCTGACTGGTGTGAGATGGAATCTCAGGGTTGTTTTGATTTGCATTTCCCTAATGACTAAGGATGATGAGAAATTGAAGAAGACCTCAGAAGATGGAAAAATCTGCCATGCTCATGGATTGGCAGGATTAATGTAGTAAAAATGAGCATCTTACCAAAAGTAATATACAGATTCAATGCAATCCCCATCAAAATCCCAACTCAATTCTTCATAGAGTTAGAAAGACCAATTCAAAAATTCATCTGGAATAACAGAAAACCTAGAATAGCTAAAACTATTCTCAAGAGTAAAAGAACCTCTGGGGGAATCAGTATCCCGGACCTCAAGCTGTACTACAGAGCAATAGTGTTAAAAACTGCATGGTATTGGTACAGTGACAGGCATGTAGATCAATGGAACAGAATTGAAGACCCAGAAATGAATCCACACTCCTATGGTCAATTGATCTTTGACAAAGGAGCTAAAACCATCCAGTGGAAAAAAGATAGCCTTTTCAACAAATGGTGCTGGCTCAACTGGAGGTCAACATGCAGAAGAATGCAAATTGACCCATTCTTATCTCCTTGCACTAAGCTCAATTCTAAGTGGATCAAGGATCTCCACATAAAACCAGACACACTGAAACTAATAGAAGGGAAACTAGGGAAGAACCTTGAACATATGGGCACAGGGGAGAATTTCCTGAATAGAACTCCAATAGCTTATGCTCTAAGATCAAGAATAGACAAATGGGACCTCATTAAATTACAAAGTTTTTGCAAGGCAAAAGACACTGTCAAAAAGACAAAGCGGCAATCAACTAACTGGGAAATGATCTTTACCAACCTTACATTTGACAGAGGGCTAATATCCAATATATACAAAGAACTCAAGAAGCTAAACTCCAGAGAGGCAAGTAACCCTATTAAAAAATGGGGTACAGAGCTAAACAAAGAGTTCTCACCTGAAGAATATCTAATGGCTGAGAAGCACCTAAAGAGATGTTCATCATCCTTAGTCATTAGGGAAATTCAAATCAAAACAATTTGTTATAAACAAATTGGAAAAAAGAAATAGCATTTTGTAAACTGAAGTCTAAGAACTTTAAATGTTATATGTTAAGTATTATAAACCAAAAGAATTTTCATTAAGGATTTATGAAGAATTCTGAGATATCGAGTTGAACATGGAGTTTTAAAAGGTGTTTTAGATTTGTAACAGCCTTACATAGAAAAATTAATGAGGTCAAAAATTTTGTATTGATTTTTCCTAAAATTCTTATTTCTGTCTTAATCTCATTATACCATGGATGTTTTCTTTAAGTACATAATTGAAAGACAAGAGTGTACAGATACCAGGTTTTAACGTGCGCTAAATGAGCCAGAACTATGAACTTCTGATAGACAATGACTCTATTCTGAAAGGTATTTCTCACAGGAAATCAGCATCTGTTGTGCTCTCTTTATAATGACAATAAATTAAAATTGTGTGTAATTTCTCCTTTCTTTTCCTTACCACACTTCAACTGAAAAAAATCTGAGTTGCTTACTAGAAAACTTTGTCTTCACCAGTTTAATTCATATTGGAATACTTTCTAGTGCAGCAACATGTGAAATTAGCATGTCACATGTAAAACTATCACCCTAAAAACATGACAAACAAAAGATAGTAGATGAATATGCATATAGTTGTTCCTTGAGAAGCTTTATGTTTTTTTCAGAGAAAAAAAAATGGGCAGTGTAAAAGATCCTTTCTACTGTTGAAGTTAAAATGATCATTGCAGTGTAAATGTTGAATGACTCATTTTGTGACGAGTTAGTTGAATTTTTGTCCCTCAACAGCATGTATCAAACAATTTTTCAGAACTGACATTCTAAAAATTTCAAGATAACATAATTAAGCATGCAGGTATGCATTTGGCTAAGAGTAAAACTGCTAAAATTCTATTTGGAATAAACTGATCTTATTACAACCAATATTCAAAATAAGCAAAATAAATTTTAGCATGTTTATATATAGTAATACTTAGTGGTTTATAGGCATCTAATCAGGAAAATATAAATGCAAAAAATAGCAAGATAGTATTAATGAAAATCATGTTAAACATAGATGGTTCTTTCTTACTAGCATACTTTGTTTCTACAGAATGACAACTGTAGATTTTTTTCAGGTAGATTGTGTTGAAAGGAAAGGACAGTCTCCCGGTAGACAGACAGATTCTATACACATAGAAATAAACAAGGGCTTTATCTGTGAGTATGGACCATCATGAGCCAATTCTTTTCCCTCCAGGTACACTCCCTTTAGTGATGTAGCTGTCCGACTGGTACTGAGATTGATGTGTGCCTGATGAGGTTGGGTGCCAACATAATTATCTGAAACAGAAGGAGATGTATGTTGTCACATATGCCAAGAATAAAACCTGATGTTTACACAAAGACCCCTGGCATAGGGGCACAAATGTTTCTGTTAAGCAAACTCTATTCTAAAATGGTTTAAAGGAAGATGAATAAAAATGGATGTTCTGTATCCCATTGTATAGTGTAATCAGGCTTATAACAGTATTGGATACCTTCAGACACATAATAATGTCTAAACTGAAATTGAGTCTATTCTACAGATATCAATTCTTCTGTAAATTTATTAATTAAAATTATTTTAAAATTTTCTCAGAATAAGAAATCCAATACTTTCCGGCAATCTAATTTTTTGATATCTTCTACCAAAGAGTGAATCTAAACATAATTAATGGTTTACATCCTTACTTAAATCCTGTCTTATGAAAAAAAAAAGACTCGTGAGTGCCAACAAGAGTTCTGAAATTCATTTGTCAGTATAGTTAAAAGATTTAGATTTTCCCCAAAATATTTAGTAAGTTCCTAATGAAATTTCCATGGTTATGTTAGTCATTTATGCATGTGAATATCTGATACAAACCTGTGACTGTGAGTGTTATTCTGGAATGTTTTATTGTCCTCAGAAATCTATAACTCAGTATTTTGGTGTTTTTTTTTTCAAATATTACTTCTTCAGAGAAAGCACAAAGGACTGGGTACAAATTGAATCTTAAAATATTGTTAAAATAGCCTCCTGTCATTTTTTTATAAATTCATGAAGTATTCTGCTGTGTTATATACTATTGACCAATAAGTGGATACTAGAAAAGGTGATCAAGCTAAAATCGCATCTCCTTATTCTAGTACAAGTTAAAATGCAATGTTACAGTTTTCCTGAGATGGAAAGTTCAGAAACACAAAGACATGAATAGGAAAGGGCATGAAAATTCGAAACATGAAGAATTACTGAATGGATGGGCATGATTGTATTGCCTATATAAAAATGGTAGTTACCTAGTATAGTAAGGCATGTCTTTAATCCCAGTGGTCAAGAGTAGACAGAGGAGGGAGAGTATCCATAAAGTCAGATAGGAGAAAGGGCAGACTGTGGTTGGGATTAATCATATAAAAGAATAATAAATGAATGAATGAATAAATAGTACAAATAAAATGAGTGGATTATATAAACTCAAAATAAATTAAAATACATATTCTTTAGACAAAAATGTATTTGTTCAGTTATTGTAGAGAATAAAAATAGAAAACAACCATTCCTAAAAGTTTTAAAGAAATGTCTAACTCCAAATTCACAGACTCAAAAATCCTTACTATGACATAATATATCCTCTAACACAAGAATACTCTTATCATGTAGGCTCCCTTCATTTTGTTTCCTCATTCCTGCCAAACTGATATGTCCAGATTCATAATTGAGTGAAATGAAGTTTCATTATTTTATTCTAAGAGAGGTTTATTCGTCTGCCAAGCCTATTCCTGATAGATTAATAATGAGATTTTTATATTTGATACATTATATAAATATATATTATATATAATTTTATTTGTCTATTTATTTATTTATTTTTACTTATTCACTCTACATCCTGCTCACTGCCCTCCTCTTGGTCACCCACTCCCACAATCCTTTCCCCAGCTCATATCTCAGGGACTGGAGAGATGGCTCAGCAGTTAAGAGCACTGACTACTCTTCTGAAGGTCCTGAGTTCAAATCCCAGCAACCACAAGGTGGCTCCCAACCATCCGTAATGAGATCTGACACCCTTTTCTGATCTGTGTGAAGACAGGTACAGTGTAATGATAAATTGTTTTATATTTTAAAAGTTAATTAAATAGACGGACCATAAAAGCAGAAAGGATCTCTCTAAAATTAAAGGCATATAAAAGAGTAAGGAACCTAGAGTCAACAATGAATTCTGCTATTCTTCCATTCTTTATCTGTTAGTTAACATTCTAGAATTATTCTGTTGCTATGAGTAAACACTCTGACCAACAGCAACTTGGAAAGGAAAGAGTTTATTGGCCTGCATCACTGTTTCAAGCCACACTCCATCACTGATGGAAGACAGGACTTGAATCCAAGCAGAAACCAAGTAGGAATGCTATGCTACCAGTCTCCATCTCACTAACCTAGAACTTTTGTCCAGGCTGGGGTCACCTGTTAAGGGATAGTACCATGTCAATTAGCAATCAAGAAAGTTTCCCACAGACATGCTGACAGGCCAAATACATTACAATTGTGGTTTTCTTTTCCAGGTGACTCTAGGTTGTATCGAGTTGACAATATAAACTACCCTGAATATGCCAATCCTTTGTGAATTGAACAGAAAAGAAAACACATCACTGGTTAACCCATAATTTTTATAGTTATATTGCAATATTAAATATGATCTAACTTTTAATTCTTTAAAAGTGAATACATTTTAAAACCAAAACCTATTTTAAAAATCCAAATCTATTTAAAACTCTAAAGACTCTTAACTGTGTATTCTTATAAAATAGAGAACAATTTATATTCTTATTAAAAAAAAGGACTGAGAATGGTTAGATTAAAACAAAGTTCAACAGTGGAAACTGAATCTTACATTCAGAATATGGCATTTGGAACTCACTTAAACCTTATGAGGCCCAAAAATGCTCAGGCAGCTCCACGTCTCTGGCTCTCTTATGAGCACTAAACACAGCTTGTCTTATAAGCCCAAGTAATTCTATACACATCACTGGTCCTGGCAGCCATTTCATGTTTCTAGCATCTCAAATATCCTGACATATCTACTACCATTGAGCCAATGATCCTGCCTCAGCCCATTTCAGTGAATGTAATCCTGAAGCTCAGTTGTTCTCCATGACTCCTTCAGTAGAGCATCACTCGTGTCCTCAAAATCATTTCCAGTGGGCAACATTTCAACATTTCCCTGTACTAAACCAGATTATGAGTTTCATATTAATCACAGTTAATTCTTCATCTCCAGCTGTCAACTACCATGTCTTAATCCAAAACATCACACAACAAGCTCCTACCAAGACTTTGTTTGACTCTTAAATACCACAGTTTAGTCCCCAATTGTTAACATTTTACCCAATATTAATATCACATAAGATCTTTAATCTCTGGGCACTTAATGTATATTCTATCTCAATGTCACAAATGCTACCAGAATCTTCCCCAAACACAGTGGCTGTGGCTATGTATACCTCAGTGATATCTCATTTCTTCTGGAAGCACTTTCTTTTCTAGCTTGCTTTGTTGTTATGATAAACACCATGACCAAAAGCAACATAGTAGAGAAAGTTATTCACTTCAGCTTACATTTCCAGGTCATCATTCATCAGTGGGGAAATTCAGGTCAAGAATTGAAACCATGGTGAAATGCTTGCTTCTAGAGCTATATTTAACTAGCTTTTTGATACATCTCAATGGTATCACCTAAAATGTGCTGGGCTATCCTATACTAATTTTCAATCAAGAAAATTTCTTATGGAACTAGAACATGTAAGACTGATCACAGTAATTCTTCCATTGAGGTTGCTTCTTTTCAGAAGACTGTAAGTTGTTGTGTAACATTCATAATATAAAAACACTAGAACACTAGGTATGGGAAAATTTTATAATTATGTATGTTTTTTCTTTTAAAATATATAAGGCATGTATAGCAAAATTATTTCACTGACTTTCTGCTGGGATTAAGTGCTTAGCATAAATGAAATATTCATTGAATCGTCATATGTTTTTATTTTGCTTTGATAACATCTGCCAATACTAAATACCAGCCATCAGCATGTAAAGAGTGGCTATGCACTTGTAGAATTAAATACTCATCATTAATAGTAACCTTCACTGTCTAAACACATCAAAGTAGATGTTTATTTATCTTGTGATTTTGCTGAGAAGATAAACTATGGTCCTAAAACACTTACATCAAATATCAGATGCAGATATCACATATGTACTCACATTGAGTAACTTCTAAATATATGAATCTGATTAAGCACTATGGGGAAGTAAAGTATTTAGGAGTGGAACAGGTTGTTGAATCTCAATATTACTCATATTTTCTCTGTTGAGTCACTTATCCTGAAATGAATGACTATCTAATTTTAAATAATGAGACTATAATTGTGAATTGTGAAATATCAAAAATGTCAGAGTTTTTTTTCTTTGAAATTAAAAATATTGGATTATATCCTTTTGTGGCTAAATCATTTTATCATAAATTGAGGGCAAATATTTTTTTCATTCTTGTTCCATATATTATATTTATCTTATTTTAATTCTTAAAACTATATAACTAATATGTGTGTTAGCTTTGCCATGCTGTATAGAATATACTAGAAGATCATTTTGGCTCATGGTTTCAAAAGTTTTGGTTCTTGTGTAGATGTTTCTACAGCTTTAGGTTTTTGCTGGTTTAGAACTCTGTGGTAGAATAACTGACAGAACAGAGAAGTTTTTGGACTGTGACTACAGAAAGAGAAGGCCTGAGTACCATCAACCCTTCGTAGCATTCTACCCCACCAATTAACCTACTTTCTCTAGACTTTTCCAATAAATATCCTGTGTCCTTGACTTTGTACAATCAACTGAGAACCAACCAAGATTTTGCATGAGAATTTAGGGATTAACTTAAATCCAAACTATAATATTTTGTCCCTTGAATCCAAAGTTTTATGTTCTTTTAATAAAGAAGACATTCATCTGTAAATGTCTTTGTAGTCTCAGTATCTCTATCATTTCTTAAAAGTCCAAACCCAAAGTCATTGCCAATGAAGGAGACAAACTTTTCTCTGTGAAACCTTGTTACAAGAAAAAAGCTATATCCTTTCAGGAAATAATGGAATGTGAAAAACATTCATAATCTGGAAGGGATTGATAGGAAAATAGCAAGGAACAATCAGAAAAAAATCAATATCAAAGCCTATAATGGAAAACATTATTATTATGTTTATAAACGCATTACCTGGTTTCTAGAAAACAGAGTATTGTGTTTCTAGTTCTAGTTGGCTTGGAAAACACCATTTCTGTGCCTTTCTGTCTATGTGTGCACTTGAATGTAATCATAAACTGGTTTTGTTCATTTCAGATTTCCTTAACAAGTGGTCTATCTCACTGACTTCCCTGCACTGGCATCAGTATCACAGCTCTATGTCTTGCCTTGCCCAGAAACTCTTTGCACAGAGACTAAGACTGTGGCACACAGTATCATTGAAAATTTTGGACACCTCCATGAGCCCTTATTTATCACTGTATCAATTTGAACAGCAACTTAGCTTAGATAATATTTGAGTATTTTGGTAGTTGAACATGGAAGGATTAATCCTTTCCATATAATACCCATGGCTATGTATGAGAAATGAAGTATTGTGCTGTTTTCAGATCCTTTGAGGTACATTTCTTCTTTTATACCCATGAGCCTCATGTGAATGAGAACTGTTTCTGGGGTATACTTATAGAACCTTTGCTATGCTTGTAGTCATAGGGACTGAATCAACCCAGGAACTATTGACAGTTTATCATTCTATTCTTTCTAACTTGCCATTATTGAGCTTTGACAAATATTTTCAAGCACATCTTTAAATAAACTCCTTTGTGGATAATGGAAGACTCAAAAGGCATCACTACTGGATGGAGAGCTATAGTCAATTAAGAGCTGAAAAGAGACTCCCATTTTAGTCAACAATAAGCCCTCTTGTTGTTACATCGAACGGGTTACCTGGAAAGGAAGCTGGGGATGTTGTAAGGGAAGGTGGCGAAAAGTGATGGAGACCAAGACAACATTGTTGTTCAAGGTCTCAAAGTTTAATGGAGGACTCCAAATATATAGGCAAGGGAAAACTCCCCAAAGGATGGAAGCTTCTCCACAGAACCGGTTGGGTTGCTCCACAGGTGACTTAATGTTTTTCAGGAAACTGCAGGTCCTTGAAGAACAATGGGCTTTACCTGGGTCTGAGCACCCGCCCCAGGTGGAGGGGATTATGGCTAACACAGGAGCCCCCTTCTACCTCTCTCCACCCCCCCACCCCCTGCTCAAAGGCTGGTAAATTAATTTCACATTGGTCGATGTCAAGTTCCTGCTAGGTGGCATGGCACCCCAATAAGGTTCTCTCCAATCCAGCTCCAAGTCACCAGGCTTAAAACACTTAGAAATACAAGCAGATTTAAAGGAACTCAGTAGATCTATTATTATCATTTATGTATACGCACGTATGAATACATGTGTATGCAACAATAATAATTAAGGAAAATATATATTTGAAAGAGACTGGGAAAGCACAGTAGAAGTAGTAGGGTGAAGGGGAAAGGGAGTAAATGTTTTAAATAGAGTATTCATGGATGAAATTTATAAAAAGTAAATACATATTAACAATTAAAAATTTCGGTATATTTTTACAAATTATAGGTTCATCATACATTATTTCCCCAAATATTTGTTGCCATTTTAAAAAATAAAAGACAATTTGCCTGTATATTTCCTTTTATTATTTTATTCAAGTAAGCGTACTCAAACATTATTATGAAGGCAAATATTATCCTGAAACAGCTTTTCTCAGTAGCCTGCTAGAAATTGTTACTGTAGCTAACTCCAACATTTTCTGGAAAGTAGGTCCATATATAGGTACTTTTCACTACTCAAGTATTTTTTCCTTCTGTCATCCATGTACTGACTATGACTGAACCTGCTTAGTTTGTAAGAACTAGTGAGACTGGAAACACGCATGTGTAGTATGGCTTCTGATAAATTCTTTAACTTTTGCTTAAGACAATGTTTGTCTTATATCTTTAATGATAAAGATATTGTTGTACTGCTAGTGAAAGAGTAATCAATTTCAACTCTCCTAGTACTCTGTGTCTGCTAAATTTTGTTTTAGAGTATATTTCCTTTTCCACTTCCCTGCGTTCTCTTCTGTGTAACTAGGAGCATCTAAGACTTGCCCCTTGAAGTGTAACAGTCTCATACTCAGAGGATTTGGGTTACTTATTCTTGACCCTAGGCACACTTTCTATTTCCTTTGACAGGGAAGTCACTCCATAAGCATAACCAAAACTGTCTATCATCTTATTTTAACTCTGACCTGGCCTTGAAAGTTTGTTCCCCTATGGCCATCACAATTGCATGTTAAACTCTGTGTCAAAGAAGACCCTGTTTGGCTTGTTTAGCTTTTTTCCTTTGAATGGGTGACTACAGAGAAGATTTGTAATACTTTTAAACATTGACATTCAGTTTCCTTAGCCAAACTGACAGTGTGTCCAAAAATATTATAAGAACTCTAAAAGGTAACACAAATAACCCTTGCCTTAAACAGTGTTTCCTGGGAAACCATCACTGAAATGGAAGTTTAAATGCCTATATTTTATTAGGTAGTGCTCGTATGTTTAACAAGGATTATACAGTGAGAGAGGAAGCTTGAGATGAAGCAAAGTTGAGATGTTAATGACTGCAGATGGTCATCAATTTTTTTAGAACTATGAATGCCTAGGAGAGTAGAAGACTGGGAGAGTGCCGAGCAGGTCTCATCTCTCATGTGGTTGTATTTCCACTTATCTTGTGCTTCACATGTTTTGTTTGCTAGGTTTTCCAAATGATGAGGGAATTTGCTAGTTGCTCCTGTTGATTACCTACATGCTTGACAGATCACCTTCTATGACTCCACAACACACAAAATCCTACCTTCTAAAACCTAGGTAACAAAGAATTTAAAAACAAATATTGGTGTGATGATATTTTAAAATAGAATGAAGTGTAACCATATTTGAAATATGTCTGCCTTTTTAAAGGCATAATTTTATTTATAAATAATCCATATCTTCCTATGAGTGTGGGTTTTTTTACTTTACTCACCTATCTGCTCTGGTCTACAGGGTCTTTATAACTAAGAAATTTTATTAATGAATTCAAATTCTGAAATATTTTATTAAAGTCTGTGATAATTCGAGAGGTCAAATGTGCTAAGCTCCTGGTATTCAAATTTGACATTGTTTTGTTTAAAAGATGAAGACGTATGCTGCTTAGATTTTTCTGTTTATTATATTTATAAATATGTATATCTCAAATTACTATGGCTGTCATCTACCTAGCCCAATATTCAAAAGACCTTTCACTTTTATAATAGCAACTGGTTTTTATTTGTAGACTCATATTTAAAATCATATAATGCCCTCGTGTTTAACCTGCAAATGACAGTCCTATTGACTTTTCAAACCAGTGTTGTGCTTTTTTCCCATTACATTGCTTATTCCTATGGTTAAAGGAATCCTTTTGTGAACATTAATACATAGATTTCCTGTCCTTATTCTTTTTTATATCTATTGTAGCATGTCTTCTTTCTTTGAACTTTTTATCACTGCCAAAGCAGTTTTGCTACTTCTAATTCTTGTTGTTCAGGCCATCATTCTTTGCTTGCTAATAACAACTATTTTCGGTATTTGTTAGCACCTTTTTAAGGATTTAGACAGAGTATTAAATTCTATATATAGAGAGGATGATCTCATATTAGTTAATTTGATCCAACTTCACTTAACATTCTATTGTATCTAGCAATTTTGGGGGACATTGTCCAAGTATAGTGTCTTTGTTTCTGCTGTAACACACACTGTGATTCTTTCAGAGATTAGTGCCTTTTCTCTTTTAGCAGACATACATGTTTTTTTCAATTCATTTCTTTCTTTTGGTACATAAAAATGGGTCTTCTTAGTGAGAATGCCAACACCTGCACCATGTGTGCTTGAAAAGTTCAACACACACTTTGCCTCCTGAAGACAGGTCCAGTCTGCAAAATCAGTTGACGAATCTCCTTTCAATATCTATTAATTCTTAGAATGTTTTGTGGTACCAATTGGTGTTGATTAAGTTAATCAGGAATCAAAATCAGGTGAACTAGTGAAGTGTGCTCTGAAAAAGACCACCTGTAAGAGCTTGAGGAAAGCAGTGGTAATGAGAGGGAATTTCAACTTTAGTACTTAACATCAACAGTGTCTTTAGAGGTGGCTTCATTAATACCTAGAATTGATTAATTACTTCAGAAACCTTCTGCATCCACCAATGGATTCAACTTGTCCTGAAGTGTTAGGGTGCCTAGGGAGATGTGTTTTCATTTGGCCAAGAGGGGTGCATGACATACTATGTCATACTACTTCCAGTTGCTAGGATTTCAAGTCTTTAAAGTAGTAAGAGGGTAGGGGATTATACCAAACACTTCCTTTCCTAATCTTGGGACTCAAATCATAGCATATCAAAATGGATTCTCATGAAGATGCTGACATGAATGCAATTGCATAGGATAATGGACTGAAGTGCGGTATTAACAATTTTATATTCAGCCATCAGTCTAATGGTATGTGAATGAAATACTTGAAGTTCTCACAAGCTGCTGATTAAGACAGACAGAGATAGTTACACCCAACCATTGGCCTGAAGTTGGGGACCCCTGTGATTTAATTAGGGAAAGGCTTGAAGAAACTGAGGAGGAGGGTGACCCCATAGGAAGAGCAGCAGTCTCAACTAAGCCAGATCCCTTAGATCTCTCAGACATTGAGACACCAACCACACAGCATACAAGAACTTGCCTGAGGCCCCAGACACATAAACAGCAGAGGACTGCTATGTCTGACCTCAGTGGGTGAAGGTATGGGTTCTCTAGAGACTTGAGGTCCCAGGGAGTAGGGAGGATGGATGGGGCTGGGGACACATCCTCTTGGAAACAGGGGGAGGAGGAATAGGATGAGGAGCTGTGGGAGGAGTTGCCAAGAAGGGGATAAAGTCTGGATTGTAAAAAATATAAAAACAATAACAATAAAAAAAGAAAAAGAAAAAGAAATTCTGATAAAGTATTCTTACCACTTGTTCAGTTACTTGTATGGATATGATTTCAGAGCTGACCACTTGGTACCGGATAACCAATAGTAAAGTCCTTTCACTGGGTATATGAGATTATGTTTGTTTCATACACACACACACACACACACACACACACACATACCTCACCTCAGGAGTAAAGGAGTTAATATTTAAAAATAAATTGGTGTTATGTTAATATGAAAAAGTACTTACAACAAAAAGAATTTATCAATTCCACCTATGTTCATGTATAAACTAATATTCTGAGATTTTTTTTAAAACCTTTCTTTTTCCCTCTTTTATTTGCTATGTATTACAATTCAGATTTGCTTCCCGAGAAATGTTGGTTTTTCTGCATTTGTTTTTTCTAATAATTCTCCAGACATTTCACATTGTTTCACTCTCATTCTTGTCTGGCTCTTGCTTTTGGAGTGGAAGAAACCCTCACTGGACTTGTATTCTCAACTGGGTTCTAGAGTATAACAGGTTTGAATAAGAACAGCCCATACGTTTAATTGCTTAGTCATCAGGAGTATCCTTTGTGAGAATGGTTAGAATGTGCAGCCTTACTGGAGTAGGTGTGGTCTTATCACTAAGGGTAGGCTGTGAGGTTTCAAAAACCCAATCCAGGGTTAGTGTCTATCTCTTCCTGTGGCATGCAGATTAGGATGCTGCTGTCAGTGTGTGTGAATGCCACTCTACTCCCTGCCATGATTATAACTGGACTAACCCTCTGAACCTGTAAACAAGCCCCGATTAAATGCAATCTTTCTTAAAAGTTGCTGCGGTCTTAGTGTTCCTTCATAGCAACCAGATTTTGACTATGGGATAGGTTCTAAGCTTTATCTTATATTTCATGCGTTTTACAAATAGTATAAATTTCAAAAATTTGAGCAGCCTAACACTGAATAATATTTTTCTCTGAGAAATCTGAGAAACATCTACACATTTTATTTTATTCCATGTGTCCTTATGTAACATAATGCTAATTTTGAGACTTTCATGTTAATAAACATACATTCTTACATCCTTAAGATTGTATTATACATGTGGCTATAGGTTAAGTAATGTAAAATGCAATATAAATTTATAAAATTTTAAATATATCAGGTTTTAATTCATTATTGAGTTTACTCAAAACTTGATCACATTGTGGATAACTGATGTAGAAGGAAAATAATTAACATCAGAGGTAAATTGTTATATACTCTTCTCCTGTACAGCATCTTCAATTTATCTACATTATACCCAGTAGCCTTAAATCAACTTAACTTTATCTAGTACTCAATACATTCTCTGAATGCAGGATAAACTTTTAAGATGTTTGTCAGCCTACTCTTGCAAAACATGATGACTTTAACTGTGTCCAATCAAATCTAGATTATATCTCCCAAAGACAAATGGCAATCATTGAAAAATTTTTAAGCACGAAACCCATAATTGGTTCAGTTATTTGGCATGATTAAGGATGAATCAGAGAACAAAGGATGCTTGCAACAAGAAAAAAATTCAAGGAGGGATACTCTTCTAACCATTACTGAACAATATGAATTTGAGGGCCCTGCTTAAGAAATCCTTAAATCTTCTCTGTGTTGTGAAATGTCAAAGAAGGTAAATGAATAGACCACTCCCAACCATGTAATAGGTACACTCCAGTTAGTTAAGGACAGCAGCAGACTGAGATGTTTGTCAGCTATTGACCTAAAGTCTATAAATGGACATATAACCTAACTGCATTCTAAGCATTCATGTTTATATCTGTACAAAAATGATCATGTCAGCCATGGGCATAGATGCTTCTTTATGCAGTGAGCAATAGTAAAGGCTGAGACTCATAACTGCTTAAATTGTGGAGAGTGACTGTTGAGTGCTCAGCCACAAAGAGTCTCTCTATATCACCTCTGCAAAAGATTACTGAGAAGCAAAGCCAGAAAGAATGTTATGATCCAAAGGATGGAGAGTAATGCTGTTTTATGAATATGGATATGCTTTGCAAACATGAACGTACAACAAATAAATAGTACTGCACAAGATTGTACACACATAAAAGACATTGTGCTATGGAAGGCAGTATATGGGACCGAACTGAGTCTGCAGGCAAGGGAGTAGGAAAAGGTTTATGGAGAGTATAAAATATGATCATGATATTTATTATCTATGTCATATTTAATATATATATACTATATATATACTGAACATATTTAATATAGGTGTGTGAAATTATCAGAATGCTGTTAAATTAAAAGCATCTTAAAATAGAAGAGAACAAAAATGGTTAGTTTGTTTTTCTGTAAGCTCAAAGGAAAGTTCTCTATTCATTTGAGAACCTGGAAGACTCCAGGAGTTAAACTTATCTTTCTTCTTTCCCTTCACAGTATAGCTCCTCCTGAGTGTTTTTTTTTTTTTATAATTTGCTTCTAGTAGGTTGTGAATTACAGTTCTATTCCACATGTCCTCATAGGGAAGTTTCTATTTATGAGTTGTCACTCGATTTCCTGACCCCTAGTGTCTTTCTAATTTGAGAGATAACAATTTCTTCTGTGTCTCTGTTTTCTAAGGTTGTTTAGTTTCATTATTTTTCATTTTCTATTTTTTTTTCTTTTTCTTTTTTTATCTTGCTGTTGATACGGACAGGTGATACTAAAGCTTTTTATATGAGTGACTACTCCTGCTAATCCATCTTTTGTTGTTGTTGTTTTATCAGTTGAGAGATTCCTTGAAGCAATTGTGTTTCAATATAACTTAGAAAGAAAGGCAACACTCAAGTTTATTGAATCAAAAAATATAAAGTCAGAAATGGATTTGTGTATTGATAATACATATTTTGAGCAACACAGAAAGTATGTACAGAGAAAAAGCTTCAAAAAGACAAAAAAGGAAAGATCAAGTATGGGGTTCCTCTCAGAAAAGTCAAAATTTCATTGTGATTCATTCCTAGGTTATTACATATGTTTACTAGATTTTTGCCAGTATTTGAACAAAACGCTAAAATAGAGAAAATGTTAGAGGACTTGCATGTAATGAGTTTAAACATTATGTTTACAATATATTTCTGCATTTTGTGCATAAAAATATAAAGTATGCTCGTAGGTTAAGATTGCAAATATTTAAAATACATGTAATAAACTATATAGTAAAACTTTTCTAAGTACCTCTTAATTTTGAATTAATGGTATGTATCTCAAATTGTCAGAGTGTTTTATTTACATTAGTATAGTCTTGCTGTCTTCAGACATACCAAATGAGAGCATCTGATCCCATTACAGATGGTTATGAGACACCATGTGGTTCCTAGTAATTGAACTCAGGATCTCTGGAAGAGCAATCAGTGTCTTAACCACTGAGTCATCTTTCCAGACTCATTGTCAGAGTGTTTTAAATGAAGAAGTTTGCAAGAATAACTTGCTTTTACTAATCCTTTGGCATATCTAAAATGTGTTAAATAAAACTCCAAATATATAACTTTGAAAGTTAATAGTCAGATATTAATAAATGACAAAAATATTCTATTACCTTTAATATTAAATTATAAAATTAACACATCTTAGAAATCATCAACGATTTAATTATTAATTAATTTAATTGAATTAAAATTATTGATGAATTAGTGATTAAACCAAATATTTTAATTTCTAGTATCTGTTTATTTAAAAACAATAGTGAGTTACTTGCAGCTAATGCTATATTGTTGAGCTATATTATGTTATTATTTAACAATGGAGTATCTACTATTAACAGAATTTTTCAATGCGTATTTCCAAAACTCGTTTGTTCAAATGAAACAAACAATATAAACTGTTCAATTTAACTTATTTGAATGCATAACTCTGAAAATTTAGTTTTCCCTTTATCAAATGAGACAAAGGAAAGACCATATGAAAATTATTATGTAATAATTTAATTTTTTTATTTTAAACAATGACTCATAGTATGCAGCTATTTTTAGCATCCCATGGAGAACAAAGGATTATCTTAAACAAAATGTGCACTTACTAAAAAAGTGAGATTTGAATTAAACATGCATTTTTGTAAAGAGTTTCATTTTTACAAGGTATATGAGTAATGCTAACTATTATGTTATTTCAGTTAGCTCATTTAATTATAAAATATATATAAAATATATAATTATATTTTAAAGTGATCAGTTCTGGACTAACTTGGTAATGTCCAACTAGAAATAGACTGAGTTGAAAACAAGACAAAATTTCTGACATGTTACCACCTCAACTCTGTTGGCTACATGATCCAAAGTCCTATTACAATGTGCTATTACTGACCAAATATTCTGTTGGGTGCTTGTCTTGCACATGAGATGCAAACAAGTAAGCAGATCAATATTGAAATAATAGACTTTCTTACTAGTACTTGAAATACAGCTGTCATGTCTGAAGTAAATTTAATGTAGTTTCTTATTGGACTGACTGAATTCTTAAATATATAAGACTTTTTGGTGTTTTCAATGATAGGCATTTATAGCTGCTAATTCATTGCGTTTTTGATCAAATTGTACCAAGACCTCTTAAAATGAGACCTAAGAATAAAATACTACCTTGCTTAACTTTTCTTCCATCTTAATTTATAAAAGAGTTTAATATAAGCTATTTGAACTTATATTTTCTTGGTATTACTAAAACAATTTAGGGGATGTAAGTTTTCATTAGGCATGAGATAATGCAAATTAAAATTTGAAAATATATGTAACAATATAATTCATCGTTTAGGAAAAAAAAATCATTGCATAGGGGCTGGATCAGCAGCTAAGACCATTTGTTCCTCTAGTAGAAGACTTGGGTTTGATTCCTAGCACCCACAATGTGGTTTACAACCATGGACATTTCTAGTCCCAGAAATTATGACTCCCTCTTCTTAGCTACATGAGTCCTAGGTATTACATATGATAACATATAACATGTATATGTAAACAAACATATACATGGGTAAAATATTCACATATATAAAGTAAAATAAATAAATAATCTAAAAAATACTCCCGAAATCAAATCAATATATGTAGATTAGTTTTATCTAATGAGAAAATTATAAAATTTAATGACATAAGAAAGAATGTTTTACTCTAAATAATTATGTAGAAAACTTCTAAATATCAGGGTGAACTTGTAAGGTTTTATAACAATGTATACTAACTCCCTTTCTTGTTTGTGTTAGAGAGAGTTGACAAAAGACTGTTATGCACAATGAAGAAATAGATGATTCTGTGCCATAACCTTGATTATAAATTAGATCTCACAGTATCATTTGCATTAAAAACCTAGTGATTTAAAATAAACATATCTTTAATTGGACATTCCTATTAGGTTTACACAGACACTGACATTGTGTGATTTCATCCAATTTATTACCATCAATAATAGTCTAATAGTGATAATAATATTATAAAAGGTTGAATAATAATAGTCAACATGTTTGAGTATTTCTTTTCTCTTCCTCATAACTATAGATTTTAGTGTAATATGAGATTTAAGCCAAAATGGTATTATTATTAAATGATCTTCTCATGAAATCCCAGGACTGTAGCTTTAATCCTCAAAGTATCTGTATTTTAGGTCTGTCATATACGTGGGTAATGATGGGTAAGTGGGATCTTAAGGATACAGAACCAATCCCATTAAATTAGTATCTTACATGAAGAAAAAGAAACAGCAAGATTGTTCATACATAGGGGAAATGCTAGAAGTGAACACAGTGAGAGGGAGAACACAGGCCAGCCAATGACGGATGTTTCAGAGAACAACGAACCTGCTAGTACTGTGATTCTGGACTTCCAGACTTTAGAGACTTACCCCTCACAGTCCATGGTATTTTGTTACAGTAATAGGTAATTCAGTACAGTCATTACTACCATCAGTTCAGTGATTTAAAAGACTCTTTTATGATAATTGGGAAGTGCTGATTTCTACACTAAAGATTAATACAATCATCAGCTTAAAGCTAAAGTTTTCTGCCTTTTTAATTGTCATTATTTAAGTAATGTGACAAATTTTCTCTCAGAAAAAAAAAAGTGGGAAACCTATCAATAGATTTTTATTACAAATAAATGCTTCATCAAAACCACAAGTAGCCAGTAATTGCAACTCATTGAAATCCAAGAAGGGTTGATGAGGAAAGTTGGATTTTGTTTATATTTTGTTTCTTTTACTATTGAAATGGGGATGACTAAAGAGCTGCCCTTGATATGACATATGAAGTAAATGAAGAAAGACACAATGTTCTTGTTAAGAAGGGGAGCGAATTATCATGTCAATGCAAAATATTAAGTAAGATAAGCTCAGATTCCAAAATTTAAAAAGGAATGAAATTGAGTCAAGAAGGGATAAAGAAGGGATAAGCAGACTGTGCAAATACTCTTGTGTTCGTTTCAAATTGGTAAATTCCAAAATGCAGAATAAAAATTTAATCTGCTCTCTAATGTAAAAACATACTTGTCAAAAATGTTGTTAGCTTTCTATTGATAGTGGAATACATTACTTTTAGTCTTTATCTTTATTTCCCAGTAAATGTTTATAAAAAACAATATCTAATAATTTAACCACACTAGGAAACATATTTGTATTTTCTTTTCATCCCTTTCTTCCCAACTTTCAGAGATATAACCATGAAGAGACTAGTCAAACAGTTCACATTCCACTCTTTTTTTTTTCTGTGGATAACTCTAACTTTTTGGGCTGCATGCAAGTTGTGTAGAGCACTATATGTTCTCAGCATTTGTGAGCTGTCACCCATGCTGCGGTAGGATTTTGGTGATAGAGCTACCTTTCAGCCATGTCTGCTCCTGTAAGTAGCCATTCTTCCATACTCACTTAAATAACATGAATAAAATTCATTGCTTCACTCCTTGGGCACTGGTGGTTCCTTCCTTTTGTCTATCATCAGTTTTCCATCTGAAAGGAGATGTTTGTGCATGTCTTCCCCAACCCAGTGTTGTATAGCATGGAATCTTAGAAACACAGAACTTCATCAAATTTTGAAGATTTTGGAAGGATTGTGGATTTATTATTGAAAGTGAAATGAATAATTCAAATACTGACTTCTTTCACATGGCAACACAAACAAGAGAATCATATCTCCAAGCATGTATGTTTGGTTTTCATACAGAAGAAAATATTAGAGGGAAGATGACAGGGAAATTATCTTCAAAATTTCTAACTGTATATTTTAAAATAAGGACTATGTTTTCTTTCATTCCCAACAACAGAATCGATAATCTGGTGGAAGTATTAAATAGACACATTATTGGTCAATATAGGTACACACTTCTTACTAATCAATGACACTGTCTTTCCTGTTTGTTTGTTTTATTGGTTGGTTGGTTTTTTAATGTAATATGGTCCCTGTCATCATCTAAATGTTTCCAGCAAAGGCACACTCTCCTTTCTAGGAATATATTTAAGATGTGGGTTGCTCTTGATGCTATCTAAGGTCAGTTCCTGTTGCCTCCCAAACTCTGATCTTATTTGGTTTAATTTTTGAATTTGCAAATGCCAGGCACAAAATGTCCTACAAAGTAGTTCCATACAAGCAATGGAAGATGTTCAGATTTTGAAGGGATATAAGAGAAATAATTAAGTGGAAACTGATATCATTTCTTCGATAAAAAAAATTCTTTACTAAGAAAGAGCTTGATAATTATAATGGGCTTAGGTATAAGTAATACTGTGATATGTATTTGCAGTACGGAAAGCCAAAAAGAAAGACTGAAGATGATTGAATGACTGGAGTGTGAGATCATTCTGAACTCTGCAGTGCAGAGTGAGACAGGGATGCTTTTGAACTCAATCTAAATTGAGTCAAGCTTAGCAATTGTCTGTAATTTGTTGGAGAGACTCTTTATCACATATTATTTGAAATTGGATTTAGTATTAAGATTAACTATACATAATGGATTTTTGATAGGACCTGCAGAATAATTGGCTGAGAGAATAATTCTGAGATATCACTGATCAGCTGGGATCAGGAATTTCTTTTCTTTCTTTGTAGGAACAAATTGAAACTAGGGCTCCATCTACACATATTTAATGTCTCAATGTTAGCTGAAGTGTCTGTGTCATGCTGGAACTCTGACTTTTCTGAAGGAAATTAACTGGAAAGACTCCACATCTCACTCAAATATCAGTTTCTTAGAAGTGAACCTATTATGCATGATACTCAGTTTTTGTTTCATACCATTTTGATATAATTATTTTATTTCTTAAAGTTTAATTTTAATGGTTTAAGCTTTTAAAAAGCTAAAATGGTACTTCTTTTTGACTGGTATTATTCTGCTGAAATCCAAGTGCAGACTTATCTTCCCATTTTTAGGTATATGTCACTCATAAATGTTTGAATAACTAATTTCTGCTCACCTTTTGGGTTCCAAGGCTGAGGTTCTTGCTGATTCTCCACTTTCTGGTTTATGAGGTTGAAGATGCATACTGTGTTCTCACTAGTTCATGCTTTCAAATCTTTGGTTTCTTCTGTAATGAATCCCTCTGTATCAGCCAGCATCCCTTTATACCTCACAAAACTCTTCCTCCTGCTCAGTAAACCCACATCAGGTAACATCCACAACAATCAGAGAAGACACAAAAGATCCTATACTGGGAGGTTGTTTCGGTTTTCCAATTCTCACTTGCCATTTCTCTTCCTGAACACGAAATGACTGAAATTTTCAATATCTCTGCTTACTGGAAAAGAACTTATTTGTTGGATATTGACACTGTGTAGAAGTTTAGGCCTAAGGTCAACTGTACATGTCATGGCTATGGTCATGACAATTTTAACAAAAGCTTATGTTCCTGGATGATCTATTAGCCCAAAAGCTCAGAATACCTAAGATACAATTCAGAGACCACATGAAGCGCAACACGAAGGAAGACCAAAATGTGGATTCTTCAGTCCTTCTTAGAAGGGGGATCAAAATACCCATGGGAGGAGATTCAGAGACAAAATATGGAGCAGAGACTGAAGGAAAGGGCATTTAAAGACTGCCCCACCTGGGGATCCACCCCATATCCAGTTACCAAACCCAGACACTATCGTGGATGCCAACAAGTGCTAGCTGACAGGAGCCTGATATAGCTGTCTCCTGAGAGACTCTGCCAATGCCTGACAAATACAGAAGAAGATGCTCACAGCCAACCAATGGACTGAGAGCAAGGTCCCCAATGGAAGATCTAGAGTAGGGACCCAAGGATCTGAAGGGGTTTGCAGCCCCATAGGAGGAACAACAATGTGAACCAACTAGTACCCCCAGAGTTCCCAGGGACTAAACCACCAACCAAAGGTTACACATGGAGGGACCCATGGCTCCAACTACACATGTAGCATAGGATGGTCCTGTGATGGCTTGATGCCCCATTGTAGGGGAATGCCAGGACAGGAAAGTGGGAGTGGGTGGGTTGGTGAGCAGGGGGAAGAGATATGGGATAGTGTGTCTTTGGAAGGGAAACAAGTAAAGGGTGATAACATTTGAAATATAAATAAAGCATAAAGCAAATATCTAATAAGAAAAGTAAAAATTAAAAAAAATTGTAAGTGAATACTTTAAGGAATGAAAATATTGTAAAAAAAGAAAGAAAGAAAGAAAGAATTACAAAGAGAAACACTGCGGCTGTGTTGGATACAAGACCAGGAAATCTGTGGGGTTCAGTTCTAACACTGGCAAGTTTGTACTCTTATTCATAATGTCCAAATAGTGTCTAAAATGTTGGCAACTGTTAGTTTCAAAGATTATTTGATGCTTTCCATGGAGCAAGCCTGTATAGTTTTACATATTTAAATTCTAAAATATACCTTGTGTTGGTTAATAAAATATGAGTGCAGGTTAAAAGGTATATGTGCTAGAGTCAGGGGATTGTGTTGTGGGTTGTTTTTATAGGGAAGTGTTTGTACCAATCTTTAAAACAAAATTGCTTTGTTGAGTGGCAACCACTGTCAGTTGACAGTCTGGGACTTGCAATTCTTTCTTAACACAGTGTAAACAAGAAATGATTTTTCTTACTTCAAGCCACTGAGATATTCTGGCTTTTGAAAATTGCAAACTGGCAGATCTTCTCCTGACTAAGGCAGAAACTGAAATGTTGTGAAGGTATACTATGTACCAGAAAACTCCATCTCATGTGAAATAATCAAGGACATGGAGGAAGGATTCTATTATTGGAGTCTGGAGTGGAGGTGGGGTGGGCAACTTACACTATACAAAAGCAAAACTTTCCCTAAAATATCCTCAGAGATAATTTGGAAAGTAGAGGATCTGTTCCACATTTGTATCATTAAAAAAAAAAAAAAAGAAAGGAAAGCAAACAAAGAAAACAAACCTTTGCAAAAACACTGCAAGTCTACACTAATTCCCAGTGACATTGATTTGAGAGACACAAAAGCCATGTAGATAGAGGCAAACATTCCTGCAATGTGACAGAAGTACATGTGACAATTTCTGCAAAGTCACAAGTACATGTGACAGAAAAGTAAGCAATGTTTTGCTGACTTCTAGTAGCCCCAGTACTGAGAAAAACACTGGGTTGGAGTGCTCTCGTTGTAAACATGCAGAGACTCTAATGTGTAGTACATTTTCTCTCTAAAGATGGGAAGAAATAAGGGAAGAAAGGGCAGTCTGAATCATTATAATGTTTGCTTTCATTTTTATTCTCTTTTATTTTATTTTTTTTTCTTTTGCCACCACTTGAAATATAAAAGATCAGGAAACACTATATGTGCATCTCTTGAGCCCCTTTGATCCCAGAAACTTTCCCTTCACTCTCTGCTGGTCTTCTCTTCTGAAACTCTTCCTCTGAGGAGAGCTGGACTATTTCATACATTTTGTCACTTGGGATTCTGCTTTCAAAACCTATTCCATAAAGATGTCTTTATCAATGAACACTTGTTTCACATTTTCTCCTTTATTTGCTCTCTGAAAATTGGCCACAGTCTGTTAATTTTCTATGCTATGGAATGTCCAGTGCTTCTAAGGCTAAACCTGAGGCTCACAATCTATTTGGGGGCCAGATGACCCTTACACAGGGATCACAAATCAGGTATTCTGCATATCTGATTTAATATCACAGTTCATAACAGTAGCAAAATTGCAGTTGTGGTGCATCAATGAAAGTAATTTTGTGGATGTAGATCACGACATGATGAAGTAACTGTTTTAAATGGTCACAGCATTACCAATGTTGAGGATTATTATTCTGAACATTTGACATATTTTATTTATATTTTTAATTATTTATTTACTTTACATCTCAATCACAGCTTCCCCTCTCTCCTCTAATCCCAGTACCCCTGTTTACTCCCCCCACTTTATTTCTATCTCATGAAATGGAAAAAAGGATATCTTAATTCAGTTCCTTATTTACATTAGTAGTCATTCCTTTGAGCATCTACCTCCCCTTACTTGATAAAAAAATACTATGCTGTTATCTAGTGGAAATATTGTTTTAACCAGCATGTGCTCACAAACTTCTTACTGTAGTAATTATGGTTCCTTCTTATCTACACGTGGCCAATTACATGCTTTTAGTTGTTTAACCCTCACCAACTAAAACTTTTGTTTCTTTCAAATATCCCAAAATCTCTCATTACACACACACACACACACACACACACACACACACACACACATATATATATATGGAAAATAAAAATATTAAGTGCCATTGCCCATATTGTAAAATTTTATTTCTTTTAAATTTTGTATTACAGACAGACAGTTGGTTTTGGGAAGTACATCCTATACAAAGGCATGCAAATTTGCCTACATGTTTCTAGGCCAGAGAAAGAGCTGAAGTGATTTACATTCAGGTTTATTCAGTGCTCTATTCATTTACATTTGCTAGTGTGCTTCTGTTATTAACACTTGTATTAAAATATTTACTCATATATATATATGGTATCCATTCACGTCATGTGCATTTATTTAGTTCTTGTAACTTTTCTGAAGCAGAGTATTCATATTATATTATGTGGCTTAAAGTGTGACTATTGTTAATTTGAGTCATGTGTTTCATACATTTGGACTTTCCCATCATATAAGAACTCAACTCTCCTTTGATAGGAATACAAGGACGTAAAGATATCAAGGTAGAATTTTAGATCCTTCACAATTTACCTATTCAAGATTATATCTCATCTTTATTTTCCTAATAAAACTTTTAACCTTTCAAAATGACAGTGTATCTTAAAATTCCATAAATATTCTTTATTTGGGTTGCTGTGTTGTGAACGTGTGTAGGTGCACATATCTACATGCTTGTGAAGTCAAAAGAAGGTATCTGATCCCTGAGTTACCTCACAGGGGTTTTGGAATACCTGGATGATGGCATGGGTATTAGGATCTAGACTGTGGTCCCCATAATTGTGCAGCTACAGATGTGTCATCTCTCCAGTCTATTAAATTTTCTGACATCACCTTTTGATGGGAAAACCAATTTATCACACTAATATTTTTAATCCTGATTTAAGAAAAGTTATAAATTTTAAATACATTCTTTGCATATTCTAAACCTAAATACACATAGATTAATACTGCTATGGACTAAAGAGCTATTTTCACTAATGGTTTAAAGGATACACAGCAGAGAGCTAATTCAAGAAGAGGGCAGTGGTATGCTAAAGCAACCCACATAATTGCTCTTTTCTCACTGGGTAAGATCATAATTACTTTTTTTTCTACAACCTGTTTCCTCCTGAGAAGCTCAACCAGGTAAGACCATGTCTGTCTGTGTTCTACCATGTTCCTTGCACACTGTCTGTTATATTCTAGCTGTCTTTGGATGCACTGAAGAGCACAAGAGTTGCTATAGTACTGAAACAAAAAGCCTTCTGACTTAGTACAGCCTGAGCATCAGATCTTGTGGTGCACAATTTCTTGCTCTCTAAAGTGATGGCTCTGAACTAAGCAGTCTCAAGGTAATCTTCTTTTTCCAGTTGTAGACAATTAGAACTTATTGTTTTCCTTGCCATAGGATGGATGTAAAATCTTTATTTGGGCTTATAGCTAAATTCCCATTTTTTCCTCTTTTGACTTACACTCCCTGAGGAAGCTCACTTGTTACTATCTTAGACAATTCCTGTTCTAATGTTTCACGTACACCTACCTACCTACTCAACTCTCTACAGCAAGCCTATAAGTACAACCAAGTCTTAAAATTTGTTGCTTGACTTCCCACAGATCTAAAGTTTAGTCTGTTTTCCTAATGGTTATTTTTCCAAATTGCATTGACCACAGACTGAGTCACCTAGATTCTCATGTAAGTTCCTTCACCTGGCTTCCTGGCTTTTCTTCACTGTTCACCATCGTTTCCTCCACAGCTGGTGGATTCATCAGTTTTTTGTGTTCGCTTTCAATCTGCCATCAATCCTAGCCATGGCTGCATTAGCAATATAGCAGGTTTTTTTCATCTTTCTTTCTTGTCTTACCCATTCATGTCTAGAATGGTATTTATAAATCACAAACCTGATCTTGGCATTCCCTGTTTATATTCATTCCATGACTTCAACTATATGAATTCAATAAATGAATAAACCCAGGCATTACCTTTTTGACCTTTCAAATCCCTTCCCTTAGAAAAAAAGTTTCATTAGAGTCCTACAAAAAGAGAAATGTGAGCCAGGCAGTGGTGCATACCTTTAATCCCAGCACTTGGGAGGCAAAGGCAGGCAGATTTCTGAGTTCGAGGCCAGCCTGGTCTACAGAGCAAGTTCCAGGACAGCCAGGACTATACAGAGAAACCAAAAAAAAAAAAAGACAAAAGAAGAGAAATGGCCTTGTCTTCCAGGGTTTTCTGTCACCACATGAAACATATACTGCAATACCTATTCAGTTATTTTTACCTAATTTTCCTTTATCCAGGTAACACCTGTTCAGTGGGAATTCTTTATTTTTTTGAGTGCACGAATCTGGGAGACTTCCAAAATCTGTAAGCCTAACATAAATACTCTTGACACAAACTTTCATTGAAACTTACATTTCCAACTTACATACTCACAAAATGTATCGGTATTACTTATTACTAATCCTTGTGAATGATGTATGACTTGCTAGTGTGACATTTTATTGTCAATGAAGAATATGGAATCCTAGGTCTGTTTAAGAATTTAGCATTGGGAATTTAATGAAATACACCTTTTCAAGAGTGAAAACTCCTACATTTTTAGAATTTACTCTACTTAGAAAAACATGAATATTCAATATAAAATAGTAAACCAGACAGATATAAACATGTAGACTTTGAGTGGTTGAGGACTGAATGTCAAGAAATTCATCCTAAACTCTGTGTGTTGTGTCTCAGAGAAAACACTATGAATTATCAGTTGTAATTCTAACTATGCAGAATGTTGTAGATCAGCAGGATTTGTGCATCTGAGGCAGAATTTCAACACTGGATATATAAATTAAAAATAGTGTCAAAGAATTCTTGAGCCTTAAGTCTACACTCCTTCAATAAATATTTTAAACAAGTTGTATGTGTGTATGTGTGTGTGTGTGTGTGTGTGTGTGTGTGTGTTGTGTGCATGTGCATGCCTGTGTGTATCTGTATGAGCATATATGTAAATGTGCATGTTTGTGTGTGTGTAGGCTTGCCTAGAAAAATGTATTAACGTGCACACAACTGTATGTAGTGATAAACAGGATAGCCAATATAGTATAACTTTCTTGGGTATCAGCCCTGAATATTAGCAATTAAAAATCAAAGAGAAATCAATTCAACTGAAAATGTCTCTCCTTTTATAAATATATCATATACAAATTGCTATTATTTCAAATATACATGATCATTTTAAAACCTTAATGGCATAAAATATTAATAAGTGCTTCATTATTGTTAGGATTATTTATATCTCTCAAAAGAATTGGTCAAGCTATACAGCACAGGATGTTTCTCTTTCATTTAAGCATAATGTTATTACTAAAAAGACAATACTAAGGCAACTGACATAGGAACAGGCAAAAGCCTGCCTTCACTTTTAGTGAATATTAACTTGTTTGTGCTGCAGTTTATGTTTTTATTTATTTGTTTGTTTGTTTTTATTGCAGTCAAAACATCTTTGGAGGAAATACTAGAGCTAGATTAAGTCTTAGAATTTCTCTCCTCCCTTTTAATTTATATATGTGGCCACCTGGTGTAGACCAATCTGGCAATAATCTCTTTATCTTCCTTCCTTAACATCTAAAACACTGTAATCACAGTATAAGTCATCTCTTCTGGCTACTCTGATCATTCTTTAAAGTAAGTTAGACTAGACAATATGGAATAAAGTTATTTGCCTAGACGTATTTGTATCTGCCATTCTTATTTGTAAGCTGTGGTTCATGATATCAAATTGAAAGTGCTTGGAAATGGGCTTTACCTCTACATGTGTGATGCATCTTATATATACAAAGATATAAATTTGCCAGCAAAGGGATCTTGACTTTTTTATTTCATTTAGAACTTTGACTTCAGAATTTTCTCAAGTGCTCTTGTAACTTTCTGAAAGGTATAATCTGTTCTTCGCTATGTTAGGTCTTTCCTGTTATTATCACTCACAACCAGCAAAACTCACTGTATTTTATCAAAATAGCATGTGGACCTTAGAACACATATAATTAAAGAGATGAATCCAAGTCTTTTCATAATTACTATTAAAGTTAAGTATTTGTTAATCCTGAAGTCAAAATTCATAATGCAGTCCTATGTTTGTTTATGTATGTAATATGGCTTATTCACAATTTATTTTATTTGACTTGAAGTAAGTTACTTTTTTATCAATATCCCTTAACTCATTACTTTCATATATATTTACCACATTTCAAAATGTGTTTTTATTTCGGGGGGATTATAATATAATTACATAATTTCCCCCATATTTTTCTCCACCCTTATCTTGTCAAATAGTTTTGCTTCCTCATTTTCAAATTCATTACCACTTTTTCACTAATTTTTGTTTCATAAATATATGTGCATGTATACATGTATATCCCTTGACACATAAATACAGCCTACTTTGTATCATGTTACTTGAGGGTTTTTTTTTTTTTTTTTGCATTTTAACTGTTTTTTTTTCTCTTCCAGCTTCATCCTTTTGGGTTGGGTTGTTCCTCTTTTTCTGTGCACGTTTTTCATTTTTACAATTTTCTCCATCACTGTCTCCTGATCCCTTCTTAAATGTCTCACCTCACATCTCTCCTCCCTGTCTTGACAGGAAAATTCATTTAAACTGTGGACATGACACTTGTCTCCTTCATTCTTCCAGCTATTTTCTTCTAACACTTAGTTTTTATTTATGTCTTACTAGCTTGTTTAACACTTATGTAATCTATTTTTATTTTCCATATGTTTTCCCTTTCCTATTTTCCTTCTTTAATCCCAGTTCATTCCTTTCTTCTCAATGGCAGTGAGGCAGAGTCATGTAGACAGATTCTCAGAGAGGGATTGATTGATGGGTCTCAACATAGTTTGCATTTTGCTCCCTGGATGCACATAGACATGTATCTTTACTCCTTCTCAACTTGTACAAGTATTGTCAAGGTTAAAGGCAATGATTGTGAAGTGTCAGCCTGTTAGCAGATTGTATGAGTTTTAATCCAGTAACATTGGCCAATCTGGCTGGAGTACACATCCTTAATCCCTTTGGCTAGAGTATAGACATGCTCTTAGTGGCCTTAGTACACACTTTTAAAGAAAAATCAGTTTGCGGAAGGAAGTAGTCATGTTTGAATGTGACATCTAATTGAGGGAAAGTCAAAGTGATAAATCAGAGAAAGACTTGACAGAATGGGTCAAATATAGGATATACCCAACTCTTATGAGAATAGCTCAGTGGGTGAGGGAGTCTGTCAGTTGGTAGTCAGTGCAATGAGTGCAGTACAGTGGAGTTCAGTTCATTAATGAATTAATGAAATTCAGTGCAGGTCAGCAGAGGTAGTTGAAGCCAGAGAATGAGGAGGTACCAGAAGAATAGAACAAATTGCCAGAGTTAGTTGGAGGCCAAGTAGAGCAATTCAGTGACAAGCTAAGAGAAGCCAGACTGAAACAGTCACCTTCGAGAGGATTTTTGAGCCACAGCAACTGCTTTGAACTAGTTAACCAGAGGTCAGAAAGATTTATTGCTGTCTTATCTTTGTTTCTGAGATGTCTTATATGCAGTAGAATTGCCAATTCCTTCCTGGCTACAGTAGGGAAGGCATAACATGCTTCCCTCCCCTGGAACAGAGCAAGCACATTGTAGGCCTGCTCAGTGTTGATGGTTGCTGTGGGCATTAGGCTTGTTTATATTATAGTGTGTATAGTTTCACGTTCCTCCTTCAAGGAATGATCTCTATGATGAGGTTAAAGACTCCATGATCATCAGAAACAGCACAAGTCTGGGAGGCAGTTTGCTGGATATCACAGCAAACTCGTAGGATGCTGTGATCTTCAAGATAACCCTTATGGCTGTGGGAAAGAAAACTGAAAATGTGAGTTTGAAAATACATAATTGACCAGGCAGTGGTGGTGCATGCCTTTAATCCCAGCACTTGGGAGGCAGAGGCAGGCAGATTTCTGAGTTTGAGGCCAGCCTGGTCTACACAGTGAGTTCCAGGACAGCCAGGGCTAAACAGAAAAACCCTGTCAAAAAAAAAAAGAATAAGAAAAAATACATAATTTCTCAACTATGCAAAATACAAGAATGCAATATGAATTACATGAGGGGCTTCACTGACCTAGAAAAATATGCAATTGCATATGAGCTGGCTTGTCAGACAGATATTAAGGAAGGAAATATAAAGATTTAGTGAGTGGTGATCTCACCCAACTAAGTTTTTTGTTTATGCTTACAAAGATAGGCAGAATTCTGAGTTCATGGTGAGCTTGCAACCTAGGGAGTTTAGGTCCAGGTCCAGGCCAGTACCAGGTAGGAATGGTAATTTCAGGGTACAGTCTCACACAGCTACCTTATTGTCTGTGCTTAACAAAGGTAGGCAGATCTCAGAACTCTTTTGCAAAGTTAAAAAAAATGTGTATTTGCTCTTTCTTTTTAAGAATCAAGGGACTCAGGTCAAGGGATTGATTCATGGGATAATCAAATGGGAATCTGGGATAATAAGTGAATTAATATTTTAAAAAGATTGGACTTTTTATCTGCAAGAGATGTGCTATACATATAGTTTTCAGGATACCAAGTGAAAACTGTCTGGAGCAGAACATAAGCCACCACCTTGTAACTCACAATTTGACTTTCAGTCATAAGTTTTGCTGATCCCAGAGATATCTTCTCTCTCTCTCTCTTTTTTTTTTTTGTTTTTTTTCGAGACAGGGTTTCTCTGTGTAGCCCTGGCTGTCCTGGAACTCACTTTGTAAACCAGGCTGGCCTCGAACTCAGAAATCCTCCTGCCTCTGCCTCCCAAGTGCTGGGATTAAAGGCCTGCGCCACCACCGCCCGGCTCTCTCTCTTTTTTTAATTGGATATTTTATTTATTTACATTTCAAATGTTATCCCCTTTCTTGGTTTCCTCTCTGGGTACCCCCTATCCAAATCCCCCTACCCCCACTTCTATGAGGATGTTCCCCCACCCACCCACTCCAACTCTCTGCCCTCCCATTCCCCTATACTGGGGCATCAAGCCTTCACAGGACCAAAAGCCTCTCCTCCCATGCTCGACAAGGCCATCCTCGGCTACGTATGAAGCTGGAGCCATATGTGGCTCCATATGTACTCTTTGATTGGTAGTTTACTCTCTGGGAGCTCTGGGAGCATCTGGTAGGTTGATATTGTTGTCTTTCCCCTTCAGTTCCTTGAAGTGAATGATTGCAGCCAACCATGGAACTGAGCACTGGGTCTCCAATGGATAAGGTTAGAGAAAGGACTGAAGGAGATACCTTCTCTTCAAACACCTCTCCGGGCCAAGAGACCACTGGTGTTGAGAGATTATAATTATCAATGATTGTTAATTTCTGTCATTTTGATGTTGCTAATGAGAGAGAGAGAGAGAGAGAGAGAGAGAGAGAGAGAGAGAGAGATTTCAAATTTTTTTGTTTGTTTTTTTTGTTTTTACTGGTGTAAATTATTTATTTCCTGTGTTTCTTAGGTTGTAATCAACTCAGGGTTGGAATTTTCCTTGTAGTATCATCTGTAAGGTTGAATTTATGAACAGAAATTGTTTAAATTTTTTGGTGTGTGTGTCTCTCTCTCTGTGTATATGTGTGTAAGATTTTGATTTTTCCATCTTTGCTGATGAAATTTTTTACTGGGTATAGTAGTCTGGACTGACATTTGTGATATCTGTTCAGGCCCTCTCTGGTTTTAAAGTCTCT
Organism: Tokudaia tokunoshimensis; assembly: GCA_036184795.1. Lineage (NCBI taxonomy): Eukaryota > Metazoa > Chordata > Mammalia > Rodentia > Muridae > Tokudaia > Tokudaia tokunoshimensis. The sequence continues at coordinate 26,638,312 of BTHU01000014.1, forward strand.
TGAGAACTTGGGTGTAATTCTAATAGGTCTGCCTTACACATTACTTGGCTTTTTACTTACCAGAGAGATTGAAAAAATAAACAAATTAGTTGCCGTTGGATAGTACTATAGTGAGTTCCTATTATTTGGTTAAGGAGTTGACTTAAATTTTTGTTTGTTGGTAAAAGCAACTACGATATTTCCCTACAATAACATTTTACAATTACCAGTGCAAATAGTTTTCATGTTGTTTATATATCCCTACCCTACAGTCTAAGGTCACTAATATCCACTTATAATTCTAGTGCAATTTGAAACCTGGAATACATGTATAACATAATTTTCTAGCTCTTCTATTCTATGTCTATTGTAAATATAAGTAGACGCTGAGCCCCAAGTTATGTTTGCCTTGCAGCACTGGACATGGTTCAGGAAGCATGCCCTTCTACCTCACCCCCAGGCTTCTGGCCTTAAAGGCTAATGTAGAAATCTCACTTAGTGTCTAGAAGATGATGAGGTTATCATGAGAGAGACAGGATTCAGAAACGCAAATGTTCTTTGAGACTAGAAACGAATTAATGCTGCAGAGAAAGAAACAATAAGATCCATAGCAAACAATTTCATATATGTGCTCCTATTGCCCTCTTCACTTCTATAAACACGTAGCTGTGTTCTGTTAAATATTCTAATATTACTATTAGAAAGGCAATGGTAGACGTTGGTTTGATGTGTTCAAAGTAATTCATATGGTGATAATTCAAACTGGGTCTTCTTCAATTCAACCCTGGTATAGGACAATAGGAAAGCAAGAATTAAACAAAGGTTTTGGCACTAAAAGATTTTATCCTAATCTGTTCTGTTTGCAATGTGTTAAAATGAGTATTTTTTAACTCTGGTCTCCAAAACCTGCTACCCTAAAAATTACCCTTTCACCGGTGACAGGTATCAAGATAGCTCTGGGGAATTCTCTGGATGTTTCTATTGTAGTTCCAAACTAACAGACTTGAAACCACACACATTTCTGCTATAGAAACATCTCTATTAGTAATAAAATATCAGATTTTATATTTCATAGCTAGCAATATGTCTCTTGCTGGTAATGACTGTTGCCTCACAGCCTAGCAACCTGAGTTTAATATCTAATTTCCACATGGTATAAGGAGAGAACTAATCTTTACAGTTTGTCCTATGACCTACCCATACATATGATGGTGTACACACACACACATGCACAAAAATAAATATAAAAATAACTAGTTATATTTGTAAAACACATGGATAATAAAAAACCCATAAGATCAATTTATTTTCAATATTAAAATGTAACAGAATATTCCCAAATGAATAGATGACATTTTATCTAATAATTGGAAAGAAACTGCTTGAAATTATTTCAGAAAATAATGGTCAAAGACTACAGTAAGAAACTACTATTTATACAAGTTAACTGTTCACATAGTGTTTTAAGTATTTGAGTAAATGGATGGTATAATTATATCTAATTTGTGTATGAATTATTTTAATACCAGCATATTCTGAGAAAATCCTGCTAAATGAGCATATTTATTTTATAATAATTATAAACAAATGCTAAATTTCATAAAATATCACATATAATAAAAATGAAAAGTTTTCTTACATTAGTTTATAGTGCATATTCAATGTGAAATCCAGGTACTATTTTCATCCTTTGTACATTATAGAGAACATGATGGATTTCCATGGCCATTCTCGATGTTTCTTCAGCTACCATTATGATACTAACATCCAATTTGACAAAGTGCATATGTTTGTCTGCCTTTATTTACACTGTAAGTCTACAGTGTCTAAAAGTATTATAGGTTAGATGAAAGACTCTCAAACATATTTGTTAAAGGAATAAATATATTATCACTGCTTCAAAGAAGATCAAAAGTTATAAAAATTTGTAAAATCAAATTTTATAATTAAATGTGATCTTTACTCTTATATATATATATGTGTGTGTGTGTGTGTGTGTGTGTGTATGTGTGTGTGTATGACTCTTAAGAATTAGTTTCACTTCCTTATAGTTCTACATAGAGAACAAATAAAGCAACATTTGCGAAGATAGATTTTTGAGGGTAAACCATGAAGAGTAGAAAAAAATTGATGACTGAATTAAGTTATTTCACTGAATGTTAGGGCTACAAATTTTGTGAATATTCTGTTTCCTTCTTTCTTTCAATAAATATAATTTTCAAGAAATGCAAAAAAATTAAAGCAACTGAGGTATGTTCTTCATATTGCCTAGCAGTGTTCAGAAGACAGTATGGATTTCTTATCTTGAAAGCAAGCCTGTAGAATTCATCTCCCAGCTATCCTTTCTCCCTCCCTTCTCTCCCCATTCTTCCTTCTTCTCTCCATGATTTGCTTCCCTTCTTACACCTGGAGACCTTTTATTCCCCTGTTAACCATCCTTTCCACCTTCGTATTCACCTGGATTGATACAGTCTTCTCTTCATACTTGACTCTTGTAGAACTATCTTTTACATTTTAGTCTAAAAAAAAGAAAAAAAAATGTTCCTCAGAGTCATACCTAAACAGCAAATGTGCCAGTGCTTTAATGATCCTTAAAAATTATCCCGGGATGATGTGAAGCAACTTCTTATTTAGCTTAGGTGACTTAGAACAGCATTAATTGAAATATAAGCAACAGGCGGTCTGTTCTGCAGCTTAACTAATATTTAGATGAAGGTGACTTCCCCTGGGGTGGCTGACTATCTTTACAGACTTTGCTTGGACACAGAATGAAGAGTCTCTTCTCCTGACAAAGAAATTGAGACTTCAGCACAATCTTTGTTATCTCTCTCTGCTGGTAAGCTGACCAGCTGCCACAAATCATTGCCTCTTTAGCCTGACAAGCAGTAAAATACCCCCGAGGAGCCCTGTTTTGTAGCAAAACAAAGATTAGAATAATGATAGTTTGTAGGAGGCAATGTATATGTGAACCATTTTCAGTTCTATAATGTTCTGTACATGTGAGCTGTTTTCATTACCTATAATTGAAGTTGCCATGAGTTATTTTTTTCTGTGCTGGGTGAGAAAGTCTTTATTTAACTCAGGCTTCCTTTTGTATTGTGGGGAACACATGTCTCACAGGCATTAAATGTGACAGCTTTCTGGAGAGCTGGGGCTTGTCTGTAATATCGTTGTGAATGATCTCTTAAGGTTATATAGCTAGTCCCAGAATTTGGCATTTTAGTAGGTAAATGAATTATTTGTGAAGGAAGGTCATTGTGCAATGCATTATTGAAAATACCGACGATGATCCAGTTTGCTGACTTTTTCAGAAAACAGTGAATCCTGCATATTTTAATACTAATTGCACTTAGAGGGTGCGGTGGAAAAATTTCAGAAATGGAGTGATGAGTTGGAGGTTAATGAGGAAAATATAGATGGCATGTTCATTAGTACCTAGTGGCACTTTAACCCTCAGCATCCGAGGGGCTGCTATGTGTCAGTACTAATTCTCATAAGCATGGCAAGAGAACCCAGTGTGTCTCTACTCATCCTCCTTTCTTTGGGGAGTTTGAATGCAAGTGTCCTACATATCCTTGGAAGCCATCACGTAGTCTTTCCATGTACGCGCTGACATTTTAGATCCAAAAATCACGGGCTCTGTTGTAGTTGAAATTTACCCGCTCATTTCCCACTTAACTTTTTTTTTTCAAATAATTCAGGTAAAAAGAACCGTGCCTTGTGTTTTTCCTTAGTTGACATAGTCTTGAAGAACTTATCTCAGGGTAGTTCTGCTACCCAGTCATCAGTGGAATAAACATGAGTTTATACTCTGAGTGGAGGAGATAAATTACGTTACCAAGATAAAGTTATATGTAACACATAACAGTGTCCATACTGCTGGTATGTGCATGAAATTTTCTATTTCTGTCTAATTTTTGTGCAAATGTTATGAAGTCATGTACACATTTGTTCTTTCTGGAATAGTTTTATAGAAACCATCGAATCGTAACATAAAGTCATCCTGAAGCATGATTATTTCTGATGATTTGTGAGAGGGCAAAATAAGTAACACCGGAAACTAAGCCTTTTGTCTAGTATAAGGAAATTTCCTTAAAATATATGCTGGTAAATTACATTGTACAGTTTGCCAAACCAGTTATACTGGTCTATAAGATCTTTTTTAATTTCCAAGAGTCTACTATGTGCTTTGAAGGTAGAATATCCAAGCAGTAAAAATTACAAACAAGTCATCCAATTATTTCTGCTACCACATTTATATGCGTGTAACCATACATATACACACACATATAAGTTACCACGCTTATATATATACCTATTCTGCAGCTAGTAAAGTATGCATTCTCAACCAAAATTTAGTACATCACAAACCTTGTCTATTATCATGCTGTTCTCTCTTCAGTCTGGATGCTATAGTTCTCAACATCACATGGCAGGTTCAAGAAATAATATACAAAGGCTTAGAGACAACATAACAGTGTTTCATGGACCAGAACTCTTATAAATACATACATAAATACATGGCCATAAGTAGTAAACTAACTTTGGTTTCAGTTTCTACGTGGACAGAGAGTGTAAATAAGCAAATTGATACCTTCTATGTGTTCAAAATACCCTTATTCTTTTAGTTATTTGAGAGAGATCAATTCGCTTATAAAAGAGCCATTTGTCATATAGTAGAAATACCTACAGAAGTTATAAAAGAACTGTTCACAAATAATGACCTTATGTATGAAAATGGAACTTTTTGTGGAACTAAATAAGTGGTCCTGAGATGTCACAGGGGTTTATCCCAGCAGGACTTATAGAACCAAGTGCAACCTGTCTCTTGCTACCTATAGAAAAAGGATCCTTGTGCAAATTTTCTGAGTGTACACTCCAACACCATCAGGAAAACTGAAGCACATTTAATTCAATGAGAGCTTTATATTAATCAGAACCAGAGCACAGAGCTCATTAATGTGCTTACAAGTCCTAAGAAAGATTTAGTGACGTGTTTCCTATTCTCCCACTGAGAAATCCATGAGCTGTTTCTGTTCAAGAACTCAATTGCCAAAATCTTTTCTGTCTATTTCTGAATGTGAGCTCCACAGTAGAGATGAAAGTATAACAGTCGGAAACAGTCCCCTAAAATATTTATCCTGCCCATTATTATTGTCAGTGGCTTTAAACACTTCTTTTCTTCTGGGTTTCTTTTAAGTTTAGTATACTTTTGTGGGATACTATGTCTGTGAAGAGCCATATAATTTAAAACCAAAGATTTCTAAAGCATGAATAAACTTCCAAACTATTTTTGAAGGTTTCTCATCTTTAGCCAGGCAAGGTAGCACATGATAAGGAATATTCTAAACCAAGAATGACTTTTATACTTGTTTCCTAAAAAAAAAAAAAAAAAGAAAGAAAAAGGCAAAGAAGGTTTTAGAGGAAGTGATCTTACTTAGTCTAGATAGAAAAGTAGCATGAGATAGTTGTTGGGGTTCCAGGCAATGTTTAGAGAGGTTGTAAGTAAGTGAGGTAACAGATTAGCATGGTACTGTGTGCTTCCCACCTCATGAATGAAACAGTAGTCAACCAATAGACTGGCAAGAAAATAAATAAGGTGTAATCCTCTCCAAAACACATCAAAATGTGACCTTTATTCTAAGGGCCAAGATTCAGCTCTTGTAAAGTGTTGCTGTAACTAGGCTGCAGCCAAGCAAGACTTAAGATAGGGGCCTAGTTGCTGAGATGATTCACTGGGTCATAAATAAAACGACTTAAGGAATTTGACACGGAGACATACCTCCAATTTTGAGCCTAGAAACCATTTCACAAAAGAAAAAAAAAAGGACTTCCATGTTGATTGTTGATTCTTATGCCAGCCCAATTACTAATTAAAGAAAAATGTGCTATCAGGTCTGGTGATACAAGCCTATAATTTCAACTACTTAGGAGGAATATGTCTGTAGAATCACATGTCTAGGGCCTGTTTGTGCTATAGAATATAGAGTTCTTCATCAGTATGTCCTACTTAGTGAAATTATGTCTCCAGGCAAACAAATGAAAAGAAATCCATCTAAAGGACTAAATAGATATACATTACCACCCAACAGATTGATTTGATTCCCGAAATCTTTGTAAAGGAGAAAAGAGAGAACTGACTTCACAAAGTTAGCCTTAGGTCTCCATTTAGGGCACACAGATATATCACCACACATGCACACACACACGTGCGCACACACACACACACAAACAAGTAAATAAAATATTATTAAGGTAAAGGTAAAAAGAGAAATTGAAGCAAAAACGGAATGTTTAATTCAATCTGTTTAAGACAAACAGCTTTCCTGAAGCTGTGTATACTTGGTCAAGGAAAATATTTGAATTTGGTAAAGGTATTTCCCTCCCTCTGCTTGTCTTTTGCCTGTTATTTTGTACCCAATTAACATTCTTTATTATTTTACTGATATTATTATGATGAAGTGATGAATTTTCAATTTATCATAGATATTCAGAGTTGTCTACCAAGGCTGTGATTAGGAAAAGGAGTAATTCCAGGCTGATAAATTCCAGCTAGGGACACTTGATGATATTTTGAAATTGCTTTACGTTGTCATTTTGAAAAGTTCTATTTATTATTACAGAGTGAAAAATTGAGTGTCTGTTTAATGTCTTACAGCTCAGTAGGTAGATTCTGCTAAATCTTTCTTCTCTTCCCAATGCAATCCAAATGTCTATAGAGCTGATTTAAGAATAAGTTTAAAAGTGTGTATATAGAGAGCGTTTAATGTGAAGAATTTCAGTTATTTTGCTTTTAAAGACAGATGTTAAGGGATGCAGGGAATGAAGGAGACAGTATATGCAAATGACGGAAGCAGCATCATTCTGAATATGTGTTTGAAATGCCTTGATGTAGATGTACTATAACATTTATGCTCACATAGCATTTTCAGAAAACTTATTAATAAAAATATGCCTTGACATCTTTGATAGATAGGGAAACAAGCCTACCGCAGTGTTTCTCAAATCATATGTAAAGTAAAGCCACCTGCAGAACCAGAATGAAACATGTTGATGCTAGTGCTCTGTGTGCAGACAGACTGATTAGGAATCTCTAGGGGATGTCCCCTGATAGTGGTATGTTAGCAAAGGTCCTCAAGTGATTCTAATGTTCAGACAAAATGAAGAATTACTTATCTAGGACCAAAATACAAGTGTGTTTTTTATGCAAAAAACTCACTGCTCTTTCTTGGTATACCCTGGGCTTCCTTCTGTCTTCAGTTATATTAAGAAAAAAAATATGTGGCACATGAATAATGATTTAAGCATATGGCTAATCTAACTTCTATATTAAACTCTCCATAAAATCATTTCTTTTAAATCTGTCCTTTATTATAATCTACTCATTGCAGTTTCTGTAAAAGGTAAAGCCATTGTATCTCAACCAGCAGGATTTTATTTATTTTTGACTAATGTATCAGTGGTGATATATTTCCTGGTCTGTTTAGTAATGCTTACATAATACCTGCTTAGCAGTAGGTCATCTATCTCAATTTCTCTGACCTTCTGGTTGGTTTTCATAACAGGGATCACATTTCCTCCTCGTATAGACTGTATTTGATTTTAAATCACAACTATTGGTGGTGAAAACTCATAGAGGCTTGTAAGGGGGAGTTGAATCAACATATTTTGTTTCTAATTACTTAAATAAAGGTACGAAAATCATCTGCTTTAAGCAAGTATTTTTATAAATTATGTACTCATAAATCTCATCTAAATGAAGTGCGTGGACTAAAACAAAGTCCAAAAGCACATTAAATACATAAAACTTTAAGCGACATATTATTCTAAACAAGGTCTGAAAATATGAAAGTGGCAATACTGTCAATCATACTTCACTGTCACTTACTGAAAAGGAACATACAGTGCATTAAATTCTAATGTGAATTAATTTGACTATTTGACACCTCCTTTCTGTGTAGCAAGTTACATTTCAAAAACAAGGAAAGAAACATATAGGAAAAAATAATCATATTTTACCAGAGGACATATACTTCATACCAGCAAAACCTCAGATGCCAGCTCAAAAGGCAATGTTCTTGGCCACTTCACTATTAAAATGTTCTATGTAAAAGCACAAGATCACAGAATAGAATTACTGGAAAAGATACAGCCAGCAGCAGATAGAGATTGCTGTAAATATTGTCTATTTTTATTTTCAGATATTGAATATTTCACAATTTTGCATAGGAAATCATTACATGATTTGCCTTATGTATATGAAAATAAATAGAATATGTATAAAGTATAAGTAATTTTAATATCAACTATACATGGACCTTTAGTTATTAGTGATTGCCTCATGGATCGGTATTTCATGTGACACACTTTCATGTGACACACTGATCTCAAGCTACTAAAATTGTAGTTTTCCTAGATACAAATGGCAAATGGCCTGGGAAAGGATTAGAGAAAGAATTTCTTTCACGGTAGCCTCAAAAATTATAAAATTTTTTGGGGTAACTCTCAATCAAGCAAGAAAAATGCTTGCCCATGATAATCTTCGATTTTAATGTTATTTTATATTTTCTACAATTTTATTAAAAATATTTCCCATGTAAATCTTCAATTCTATCATAAAATGTTCCTACTTCCTTTTTCAATATATTTAGTAATGTTTTTTATGTCTACCATTTTACTCTTTAATTTTCCATGAAAATTGTCAATCTTAATGTGTTTTTTGACATGCTTCTTCAATTTTGTCAGAAACATTTTCCATGTAAATCTTTAATTTTATCATGAAATGTTTTTACTTCCTTTTTCAATAAAAAATAAAATAAAATAAATAGAACAATATAAATGAAGAAAATGCCAGAAGATGGAAAGATCATGCATCAGTTGGATAAATATAGTAAAATGACCAACCTACCAAAAGCAAGAAGATCAGTGAACTTGCTATGAAATTGTGTCTCCTAAAATATAGAAATTATGCCTTTAAAGCCTTCTGTCCCCTCCCCTTCCCCCCCTCACTTCTTCTCTCCTCCTTTCTCCTCCCCCCTTCGTTCCCTTCCCTCCTTCACCTTCTTTTTTACTTCCTTCCTTCCTCCCTCTCTCCTCTCCTCTCCTCTCCTCTCCTCTCCTCTCCTCTCCTCTCCTCTCCTCTCCTCTCCTCTCCTCTTCTCTTCCTTCTCTTCACTTTTTTCTTCTTAGAATCTCACTGGGTATTTCTGGCTTGCCTAGAACACACTACTTAGAGAGCAGACTGGTCTAAGAAAGCACAGGGATCTACTTGCCACTTCATGGTCTGTCATTAAAGATTTTAGGTGTGTGTCCCCATGGCCCGCTGGGTTAGAAGATCTTTGTAGGCAGTGCTATTTTAGAATGGAAGGTCACACAAAAGGTCAATCTTTTGCCTGAAACATATTTATTAACACAGAGACCCTAAAGAGCTATTACAACACTTAGATTATGTGATTTGACAGGTTACTGTGATTGGCATATATTTGTAAATATCCAAAGTGAAGTTATGTAGTTTTAATAAATCACCTAAAAATGTTTCAGTATGACTTTTATTACCATGTTAGAATTTTCTGATATTAATATGCTTGCAAGTTAAAACCATATTTTTATTGTATATATCATAATATATAATTGATATATAATATAATATGTAAGCATAAAATACACATTATCTGTTGTTTTAGAAATGATAAGGGGATATTGACCCAGAATCTCAGAATACCCTAGACACAATCAGCATATCAATAGATTTCTAAAAAGATGGAAGGAGAGACCCCTGGTCCTGGAAAGACTGGATGTAGGGGAACGCCAGGACAGAGTAATGAGAGGGGGTTGAACGGAGAAAAGAGGGAGGGAAGGGGGCTTATGGGACTTTCGGGGAGGGAGGAAACGGGAAAGGGGAAGTGATTTGGAATGTAAATTAAAAAAATAAAATAAAATAAAATTAAAAAAAAAAAAAAAAAAAAAGAAATCAGAAAGAATTGCTTTGACTACTTTAAGTGTTTTAAATATAGTATTTATGATTTTGCTATACTAAATTATATAAATATATTTTAAAGAATTATTTAAACAATACTTACAAATTACTTTTGAAACTTGTAGTATTCAAACTTAGAATATACAAAATCATGTCATATTCTGAAGTAAAACTAATACCAAGCTGCATCCATTACATTATATAGTATAACAATTAGAAATTGATGAGCTTAAATTAATTGTAATTTTGTTGATAATTCATATTTATACATTTATATGGTGAGTGTCATGATGATTTGATTCATTTATACACTATGCTATAATCAAATTAGGATAATTAATGCTTCCATAGGTTAAGGCATTAATTGGTTTTGTGTGTTAAAAATATACAGCACTTTTGCTTAATACACAGTAACAGCATTATCTAATTTACAGAATACTTGTTTAACCAACCTGGTGAGAAGACAGACTCAAGAAGTTTCATGCTTAGAAATAATTTCAGGCATAACACTATCTGTCAGTCCTCAGAGCTTACATCTTCCAATTTAGCAATGGAACCAGTGAGTCAATTTGTAAAATTTTGAATTCTGTTAAGTAGACTTCTTGTTTCAATGTATGACTCTCTTTTATTTATACTTATTTGTCCATGTTTCTGTCATTACCCACAGTCTCCTTTGGTAGTGAAGGATTATTCAACAATACCAGTCTCACTTCAGCTGCTTCTAAAAGCTTGTACTGTGTATTACTGAAAAAATTACTATAAACATGTTATATTCAGAACACATTTTGAAAGAATTATTTTTATTTTGTGTGTATGCATGGGCCTACTTGTCTGTATGTGCTCTACCTGCATGAAGGTGCCTTGGAACTAAGAAGCCTTGGGACTCTAGTAACAGGTGGTTATGAGCCTCCTGAAAAGCCAGCCTGGCTCCTCTGTTAGAGTCACAAAGGCTTTTAACTATTAAGTCATCTCTCCAACACCAGGATACAAACTTTTTGTCCACAGAAATGTAATTTCCTTTATTGACAGTATCTTTTAATCTCAACTTCAGTAAATAGAAAGATAACTTTTTCTTTTTCTTTTTGTAAGCAAAATATCTGTGAATCACACAAGCCATTACTGGATGGCAACTGGAAGTGGTCATGTGCAGTCTTGGCATTTAAATATTAAAAATAAAATAATATACCTTTGATAATCTCTCTTTTTGATTCTAGTTTTAATTTCTTAAATATGTTTGTCTCATAATTATGAACTGCGGTGCTGTGGTTGTTGCCCTTGGTTGTCTCTTAGAAACTGATGATGAAGTTAAGACACTAGAAATTTAGGATGCAGGAATCAGATGACATAAACTGTATCTACTCTGAAGGTTTTATTTCAGGCTTTAACTTCCACAGTACCAGAAAGCATTATGGAAGCTGTCAAGAAAGCAGTCAATAATCCTGTCCATATATATATGTATGTGATATATATGATATTTATGCAAGTGGTTGCTCTCTCATTAGAGGTCAGAAAAAATGTCAGATTCCCTAAAGTAGGAATTAACAGGAAGGTGTGCACTGTCCAGTATGAATGCTAGGTTTTGAACTTAGGTTCTCTGGTACATTCTGATAATTATTAGGTCATCTAATGCTCTAGCCCCTAGTTTTAAAATTTGAAAGGAAAGGAAAGAAAGACATTTTGTATGGCTGTCCTCTGAGAGGGTCCACCCATCAGCTGACTCAGACAGATGCTGACGCCCACAATACAACAGTGGATGGAGCTTGGGGATTCTTATGGACGACGAATAGGAGGAAAGATTGCAGACTAGAAGGGCATAGGAACGAACACAGGAAGATAAACAGAGTTAACCAACCTGGACCCTTGGGGCTCTCAGAGACTGAACAGCAAAGCAAAGAACATACACAGGCCTGGGTTGTACCCAGGTCTCCCCGCCCTTATGTAGTAGATTTGCAGCTTGATATAACTGGAGCAGGAAGGGGCTACTTCAAAGTTGTTTCCTGTATGTGTCACATACATTTCTAGCTGCCCTGTCTTGTCTAAGCGCAGTGAGAGAGGATGTGCCTAGCCTTGAAGAGATTTGAAGTCAGGGAGTACTCAGGGGAGCCCACTTGCTCCGAGGAGAAGGAGGGGAGGTAGGGGGAAGGATTTTGGGAGGGAATGACTGGGAGGGAACAGTGATGAGAATGTAAAGTTAATAAGTAAAAAAACAAAGTCTCTCTCTCTCTCTCTCTCTCTCTCTCTCTCTCTCTCTTTCTCTCTTTCTCTCTCTCTCTCTCTCCCCCCTCTTCCTACTCCTTCCCCCACCCCTCCCCTTCTCCTCTGAGAGGGTACCCCCTGTATCCCACACACACACCCTGGTGCATCAATTCTCCGGAAGAGTATTAGGTGCATCCACTCCCATCGGTGGGTGTCAGCTTCATGAGGCTAGTTCATGCAGCCCTGTTGGAGAATGGATACCAGAGTCAGGCTAAAGCTTTGGGACAGAAATTTTATCTTCAAATCAACACACACCCCCTATCCATCTGATTATTGATCCATTATCCATTACTGATCCATAGTGCTCAAAACATTAACTTTTGAATCCAAGTCTGTTCTTCACTAGAGTTAGAGATGATTAAATACTAATACAGTCTGATAGAAGAAGAAAGAGAGGAGGTAATAAAGAAAGGTAGAGTGAAAGAGAAAGCTTTCAAAGGCCGAGTTCCAGCCTTTCATTGACAGAAATGCTTGGCTTTACTCTCCAAGTTTCGAACATACCAGAGTATGTACAGTACATCTTGATTACAAGGATGTTATTTACGTCGTAGCTATTAAAAATCGATGACATGTATCAAGCGTTTAGTAAACCTTTACTTAAGATTGAACTCTGCTGTGGATGGAGGTGGATGGTGATGGGTTACTGGCTTTGCTTTGCTCAGGCACGCAGATCTTATTTGTAAAACTTAAGTCAGTTGGTGCTTATTTTCTTTGTTCTCACATCCTTATATTTTATAGCATTATATCTTGGTACGTTTGTGCTGTGTTTTCTTTTAATTGAGGAAGAAAAGATTGCCCAATCAGATATAGCCACACATAAATTCTCATGTATGAGTCCAGATTCTGTAAGGGACTGTTCATGAACATTTATTTCACAAGTATTCAAGTATGGTTATCAAATTAATGTAAATAAGCATAGGTTTGAATATGATATTTTATGTCATTGTTTTTGTGTAAGAACACTCAGGTTCCTTGAATTTTCCTATGAGCTTGGTTTTTGTAACTCATTTTATGAGATGCTTTTAAGTTTGTCTGTTTACTTCATACTGTAAAGATGCTGCCACATTAAAACAGTCTTATGCAGATTTTCGGAATCACCCTATCTACCCCTTCCCTAGGCAGTACTCCCTCTGTAATTGCCAAAGTGGTCTGTGGGCTAGAAGAACAGACAAATGTTGAGATGTGGACAGACCTAATTAGCTTTAGAACCCTAGTAAACCTCCTTATGTGAGAGTCATAATTGTAAATACAGCCTGCTTCAAACCACTCTATTTGAGAGCAGTCATAACGAGTACCATCTGCCAAAGTGGAGGAAGAAGGCTGCTTGGAGCAGTTGGTTTGTAGGACGAGCCTCTCATCGTGTCACTGTGTTCTGGCTCTTTGTTTCAAGAAAGTACATTTGATTTGACAATAAGCTCTTATGTTTCCTTTTAAATATTGTTTACATGGGAGTTAAACATCAAATAAACAACAGGCATTGATGTTAAGATATCTCCAGCTGATTTCCTTTGTGTTTTTCTTTCATCTAGGAGAGGATTATACTCTATTGTTCCTATTTACATTCAAATCACTTGCATATGTTGTAATTAAAATCTTTGAAGTTTACTGATTTCCAATATGTACAGAGGACAATACCATTTTTTAATCTACATAAGCTATACAAATAGATAATATAAACATAAAACTCTTAAGCTTTTGTGGTATATATTAAAATTACTAGAGATGTCTTTCTGTCATAAAGGATTTTCTTGTCTTGGTATTGAGGCAGGGAATATAAATGATACTAATATTGAAAATTTTTCATATGCTGTCCAATTCATGCAGTTGCCTGTTTAAAGGCATTACTTTACAAAACAATATAATTTAATTATAAATCAATGCATGAAGTATATTCATTGCTCTGGTTCCTAAGAAAATGTGCTATTGCTGACAGAATAGGTTATGTAATGTAGACCAAAGTGATAAGGAAGGACATTTGGGAGCAAAATGCCTAAATTATTACTAACAAAAGGTACCAATGAGTTAAAAGTAGGTAAAAATAGGAAAAAGTTGGTAATCCAGTTTTTCAAAGATCATAACTGTTGCTTTAGCACAGAGCAAAATTATCAGTGTAATCAATTAATCAATCATAAAAAATAATCATTATTGCTCAACATCTGAGAATAGGACATTTTTGTCATTAGCCCAGTCCAGTGACTAGGTTCACAGTCACAAGAATGCTCTATATTTATGACCAGAAGCTGTGTGCATTTGGTGAGGACTTAAAGTATGACCAGTTCAATTTAAAATATCTAGGATTGTCATACTTGCATATTTAATCATTGAGAGTATTAATTTTTTTATTATTAATTTTATTTTATTTTTTTAATTTACATTCCAAATCACTTCCCCTTTCCCGTTTCCTCCCTCCCCGAAAGTCCCATAAGCCCCCTTCCCTCCCTCTTTTCTCCATTCAACCCCCTCTCGTTACTCTGTCCTGGCATTCCCCTACATCCAGTCTTTCCAGGACCAGGGGTCTCTCCTTCCATCTTTTTAGAAATCTATTGATATGCGGATTGAGAGAGTATTAATTTTAAAAAAATCATTTTAAAAAGAAAAAATGTTTCTTGTACAACTGCAAAACTGATTCAAAATATTATCTAGCCATATAAATTTGTAGCTTCACTCAAATATATATATATATGTTTATATGTATATGTATATATGTATATGTGTATATGTGTATGTGTGTATGTTTATCTGTGTTTATGTGTATATGTGTATATGTATATATGTATATATGTATATATGTATATATTCATACATATATATGAATATATATGTATATATATTTACACACATATATGAATATATATATGTATATGTATATACAGAATCAGAATAGGTCATCAATACTTTACTCAGTTTTTCATCACTATAGCAAATATAGGTAATTAATTTGTCCATAGAAAATGTAGGTTTGGGCCCACAACTTTGATGCTCTCCTTCCCTCATTGTCAGGATATACTGGACCTGTGACTGCACATCACACAAATGACAATTGTGTCAGAATAAAGCTGTTTTTCTCATTGCCAGGAAGCAAAAGTAAGAAGAGAAAGAAATACGCCAATCCTTGTCAAGGTCACAATCCATTGATTTCATGTCTTCATATTCCACTGCCTTTCAACACTGGGAGCAGATCTTCCAGTAATGCAAGGTAGGGGACAGAACATGAGCAAGTGAAACGTCAGCAGACACTAAGC
Source organism: Tokudaia tokunoshimensis (assembly GCA_036184795.1). Taxonomy (NCBI): domain Eukaryota; kingdom Metazoa; phylum Chordata; class Mammalia; order Rodentia; family Muridae; genus Tokudaia; species Tokudaia tokunoshimensis. Next base: position 26,653,765 of record BTHU01000014.1, read on the forward strand.
AAAACCTAGGCCTGCATCATCTTTCAAACTTGATTCTTATTAACCCACAATAAAATATCTGAGTGCACATGTTGTTTAATAAAGTTCGAGAATTGGATAATCTGAAGTCATGAGATAAATCTCCATTGGGAAGTGTTCATACAGATCACTGATGGTAAGGAGTGGAGGAAGAGAAATGGGCGGAAGAAGCCCCACCTTATAATCTGAATATGCTCCGAGTATTTGCCTAACCCTGTACCTTTGACCTGATAACAGACGCCTTACCTAGTGAGTTAATTTTGCACTGAAGATGATATAACTCAAGGAGAGATAGATTAACCATCCTTGCTAAAAATCTAATTCTCTTCTCTGTCTAAAAGAAAAGAATAGGAAAAGAGTCATATAGATTTTGTCTTGACAGAGGGCTCATTATTATTTTGGGGGTTGTGAAAAATAATTGATTCCTGATTCTGAAATTCATTAGCATACAAAATAAAAAAAAGAATCCATTCTAGACTTCTTGAGTATGTTGATGCAAGATAGAAATCCTCCATGATCTTCAATTCTATAGTTATCAAAGAAATCTTATTAAAGTTATTTAATGATAATGGCAGTTATTTGCATATTTTCTGTCAGACATGGTGGTGTGTGTTTCGTATATGTTATTTTGTTTAATCTTGTCATCCTACTGGTACTATGCATCTGGGAAGGTGTCCCAATAGGTAGAATTTTGTACTTACCAAACATCAATACTTGAGTGAACATCAACTTCCTATGTGATTCAAATTACAATTCCATTTATCATGCAATCTTTTCTCATTCCATCTCCTAAAGACTATACAATGTAAATATTCTTGTATTAACACATTTTTATATCTTGATTTCAAATATAATTTCAAGAAACATCTAAGGTGAAATGAATTAAAGAAGGCATAGTTGTCATACTTCAAAAATGCAAATTCAGTTTCTAATATCGAATGCTCTCATATATGGAGTTTTGACTTTTATGCTGTTGCAAATTGCTTTAAACTTGAGAAACAGGAATGGTTAAAAGACCTCTGTATAGATTCTTGCAAAAATGACCATTCTAATGACACTGGCTTACCTCATTTTCTTCTTCAAGTACTCTGATGAAGAGAAAATAAACAAACAAACTTTCCATGAAATTAAAAAGAGAAGTTTCTGAATTAAAAACTAAAGAACAGTTAATATAAAGTTTTTGAAACTTGGAAGAAGCATAGGGACAAAAGAAGTGAACAGTAAGAAGGTAGTAGATAAAAGGGAAAAATGCATAATGGTGTTATAGAAGTATAGTTATTTTAGCTGTTGAAAATGAATCAAAATATTTGATTCTTGAGAAGAAAAGTAAAGAAACAGTGTGAACATATGATTTGGGGAAAAAGTATAAGAAGAAAACTAAATTCAGAGGAAAGAAAAGTTGAACTGCGGCAGCAAAAAAGAAGTTGGAAAAGAGGAGCTGGTTATGCTAGTAACACAAGCAGCATGACCTTAAAGAGAGATCAAAGAAAACCAAATGTGCGGGGCATCTGGATTGAGGTCCACAGGTTAGCAAAACTGGGTACCAGCTATTGGAAATGCATGTAGATAGGAAATGTGAAATTCTTTGTGTATAAAGAATTTATATATAGATTCTATGTTTTTTCTTTTTCATTAACGTACTTATTCACTTTACAACCCAATCACAGTCTGCCCTCCTCCTCCTCCAGGTCCCAACTCTCACACAGCCCCTCCCACATCCTCCCCTTTCTCCTTTAAGAAGGGTTGGGGATTCCACCTGATAACTTTTACCCTGGCACCTAAAGTCACTGAAGGACTTGGTGCATCCTCTCCCACTGTGGCCAGAAATGGCAGCCCAACGAGATGAACAATATCTACGGTCAAGCAACAGAGTTAGAGGCAGCCCGTGCTCCAGTTGTTGGAAGACCTGCATGAAGACCAAGCTGAACATCTATGACATATGTGCTTGGGGAGGGAGGTAAGTCCAGTTCATACATTATCCTTTCTGGTTCATGGTTCAGTGTCTGGGAGCCCCCAAGTGTTCAGTCCAGTTGACTCTTGGTCTTCCCGTGGATTTTCTATCCCCCTCCTCCAAGTTCCCTCAATCCTTCCTTCAATTCTTCCACAAGACTCCCTGGTCCAATATGACGCTATGGGTCTCTGCATCTGTTTCAGTCAGCTGCTGAGTGAGCCTCTCAAATGACAGTTATGCTAGGGTCCTGTGTGCAAGCATAACAAACTATAATTAATGTTAGGAATTGGCTCTTGCTTATGGGATGGGTCTCAAGTTGGGCCAGTCACTGCATGGCCCTTTCCTCAATCAGTACTCCATCTTTACCCCTGCAGCTCTTATAGGCAGGACAAATTTTAGGTTGGTGATTTTATGAATGGGTTGGTGTCCTAATTCCTCCACTGGGGGTCCTCCCTGGGTACAGGTGGGAGCCACTATTAGGATCCATTTGCCCCACTTATAGGATTCTCAGACAGAGTTACCCCATTGAATCTCCCCTATCCCAGGTCTCTGGCACCTTCTATAGATGCTCTGCCAGCTAATGATATCTATTTCCTCCCCCAGCCTTCTCTCCACTGCTCTCCCCACACCTGATCCCCTCCCCCACCTGGTTCCCCTCCCCATCTCCTTTCCTACCCAGATCCACCATCTTTCCACCCTCTGTCCATTTCCAATGACTATTTTATTTCCATTTCTGAGTGAGACTCAAGCATCCATTATTGGGACCTCCTTGTTAATTAGCTTCTTTGGGTCCATGAATTATAGCATGTTTAACCTTCACTTTTTGCCTAACATACACTTAAGTAAGTACATACCATGCATGTCCTTTGGGTCTTAGTGACATTTTCTAGTTTTATCCATTTGCATGGAAATTACATGATATTCTTGTTTTATACCATCAATAGGACAAAACAACAGCCTACAGAATGAGAAAGGATTCTGATATTCCACCTTATACTCATTAGAATTACTAAGATCAAAAAGTTCAAGCAACAGCACATGCTGTTGGAGCAAGGGAAACATTACTCCATAGCTGGTGGGAGTGTAAAATCATATAGCCACTTTGGAAAAAAAAATCTGGCTGTTTCTCAAAAAATTGAGAATAGTTCTAAATCAAAACTAAATCACTCCTGTCATGACACCCAATAGCTGTTGCACCAGACAGCATGTTCTCAGCAGTTTTATTTGTAATAGCCAGAAACTAGAAACAATCTAGATGCCCCTCAAGTGAAGAATGAATAAAGAAAGTCTGTTGTATTTTTAACTGGTACCATCCAGTATCTTATTAATTTTTATTTTAAATTAAACAGAATGTCAAATTGACTACCATTTGCTTATCTGTTGGCTTTCTATAATGAACATGAAGTCATTTGGTAATTCACTCTAGAAAGTACAAGTTCATAGCAATGAGGAGCAACTCTGGAATATATTACTTCCAGTTTTCAAGCTATGCATATAAGGGTGTCAGGCATTTAAAATATTTGATAAATACTTTAAAATTCTTTGAAAACACATAATATTGACTATTCCCATTATTGCAGTCTAACTTGGATTCATGCAATGACCCTTCTGAATATTTTGGCATTGTAGCTGAGTAGTTTTTTCAGTATCTTAATGTCTACTCTTTTATGCTGTGGTTTTTGAGGCTTAATTGCAAAATACCTCCATCTACCTTCAACAGTTGTTTTTTTAAATAGGGTTTGAGTTATCTGTGTATAGTTCTATTTTTACATATGGTTAAAATTAATAAATAGGAATTAAATCAATTTATTGTAAATTTCTTTTTAATCAACTTTACTTCAAAATGTATTTATAAATGCATAAGAATTCATTATACCTGTTTGCAAAAACACACTCCCTTTGTCAAAGGTTGATTCATTTTTGTTCCTTTTGAATTTTTACTGTTATTTATAAGTTTGATTTATTATTTTAATATTCACAAAGCTCAAATATATTCTTTTAAACAACCATTAAAAAACTGAACTCCCCCAAAATTTCAATACCTAGTAGTGCATATTCATATCTACATTCTCATGATAAGATTGTATTGATCAGACAATGGTTAATATGTTGATAATATCCATTCCATATTCAGTCACCATAATGTAAAATCTGAGTTCAGAGTCTACTTCAGTTAAAGATGTATATTATGGAGAAAAAAAAGAATGCTGGCACTCTTAGAAATTATTTAATGGGCTGAAGAGATGTTTTGTGAGTTTAGAACAGTGGTTTCTTTTTCAGAGAATGGGTTTAATCTCAGCAATGACATGGTGTCCTAAGTTGTTTATAATTTATTACCAAGGGATCTGATACCTGCTTCTGGCCTCCATGGGAGCTGCAGACCTGTGATATAAAGACAAACATGCAGTCAAAACACACATACAAATAAAATAATATAAAATAAGCAAGTCATAAAAATTTAAAATAATATGAATTGTAGACTATTCACTTACACTTAAAATATAAAAAATATTAAAACAAAATGAATGACCAAAACTTTTATAAACAAAAGAGGAGCTTTTAAATGCTTTATTTGTGTGTGTGTGTGTGTGTGTGTGTGTGTGTGTGTATTCACATGCACGTGTGTGTGAGCTGGCATGAACACCTGGTAAAGTAAGAAAAGGCTGGACAATGATATCATGCATCTTCATCTCCCATCCTCTCTTTTTTTCTCTTCAGCATGTTACTTACCTGTAACTTTTAATAAATTAGCTCACCATCAGTTATTCACAAACTTTGGTAATAATTTTCCTTCATCTTTTCTGCCACTGTTATTTACACTTTTTCATAACTGTCCATTGCTGAGTAACTTCCAGGTCCTTGAGTCTTACCCTTTCTTCATTCTCACGTTTGACTGCCTGCATCTTTCCATAGTACATATTATATTCCTACTAATTTTAAACCATAGTCATGAAAATGTTATATAAATTATTGACAATATAAATAAGATGTACATTCTCCAGGCTTATAAACCAGTTCCTACTATTACATCTTCATGTACATTAGAGCTTAACACTGCTATATAGTTTACCTTAGTTACCATTTTTTGTAACATTAGGTTTCTGTACCTTGCAAAGGAGAAAATAGGTGTATAAAAAAATCTGTGTCCAGATTGCTACACAAATATCCAATGTATGAGAGTCTTACGTTAACTGTAGCTCAAATCCCATATAGCATAGCAAGTTGATTTTTGACAATGAGTAGTTGCCAGGATTCAACTATGACCAACACAAAGAAAATTATTCAGAATTTCTCTCTGCTTCTATCTGCCAATTTTCAGATTTTGCTAATATAGATAAATTTTGTGATAAGAAGCAGAAAATAATTAGAAAATGTATCAAGTATAAGAGAGCATTTATTCAGTCTGTGTCTGTTGCAAAGGAATACTTAGAAAGTAAAAGTCTGGACTTGTGATACTGAGTGGTATTTGAGTTGAATCATAGGAACTGAACTATCAACAATGTTATAAAAATTTATCATACATTGTTTTGTGTCCAGAGAAGTCTACATACATACCATCTATGTGCACAGAGATACATTGATTTGTTATTTAGAGTTAAACTGATTTTTTTTTAAAAAAAACACATGGGTGTTATGAATCTTCTCAATTTTATGGCTAAATATTTTACAGGTATTAAAATGATACAGCTTTAAAGTTTCTGACTGATTTATAAGATAATCAAAATTAAGTATCAGCAGGTATTAATGCCTCAGTGAGAGGGAAATTACAAGAAAACTATGAGCAGAAACCGTTTCTTGAAATTGGTTAAATGTGTACAGAATTCTTACAAGCACTAATAAGTCTTAGACAAGTTGACTTCTGTAAAAAGGTTATAATTTCATCAAATACGTATTATGATGCCCCAACCTAATAGGGATATGAATACAATACTTTAATCTGTGTAGAATTATCAACTTTTTGTAAAGGCAGTGTGTAACCTTAAGTGTTTTAACCTTGTATTTAATGATGGCTCTTAAATGCTTTAAACTGCCTCGGGGCCCAACACCTACCAGATGTAGCAGAAAAGAAAGGATACAGGGAAGTGGACCTGTTTAGAAAGGTTCTTTGGAACAACTCACATCTGTTATATCTTGAAATCAGCAGTTCAGTTTACAGGTTAAGCAGTGGCAGTTTGATTTACTCACAAGCACACTAACAGCCCAGCTCAGCAGAGTTGGGTTTGCAAAAGTGGTGACACGACCTAGCAGAGACAGACAGGCCTCACCTCAACTCAAGTCAGCAAGAAGGAACCAAAGGCAGAAAAGAAGTTCTCAGCTGTGCCGCTCTCAAGGAAGCAAATATCAGCGAAGACTAGAGACCCACAAGCATTGATCAGCTAGCTGTACTGGCAGCCAAGTTCTGTCTCCGTTACTATGTGGAGTCCTACTTTTACCCTCCAGATAGCATGTGTCCTCCATGTGTCTTGCCTCAGCACCAGTCCTGTCTTACCTCATTCAGCAAGTGCATCCAATCAGTCCGAGGCCGAGGAGCCCCTACAAATACAGCTCAATTAAACAATGTAAGGTGGACCAATATATGCATGTTATGAGCAAAGAATCCATTATCATGTGTCCTTTCTCATGTTTGCTTTAGCAGAACATTCTCTCTCCCTGTGTCTGCTTCAGTGAAACATTCCTTCATGAGTCTGCCATAGTCTTTCACCTGTGCCCACTTCAGCTCAATGTTCTTTTCCAAATAACCCTTAAGGTTTCCACTTCAGCAGAGAGAGTAAAATAATCAAGCCCATCAGGATATAGTGTATTTTGGATGGCAAAGTAAGAGGGTTAACTAAATGGTCATTGACTATTTTTTTCAGAATCAAAACTACAATTTGTATTTACAGGAAGATTAATCAGATATTGGCATTATGCCTGGCTGGCAGAAATTTTATAATTATTAAAATTATTTTCTAAATTATTATGTAAAACATTTGCTCATTCCACGAATGTAAAAGAAGAGTGCCAAATATGAAATTGGATGATTTAGTCTCTATAGAGCAAACCTAGACCTTTTAGAACTTAATACAAGCACTAGCAAAATATGATCAATAAAACTCTGATTCTATTATACATTGTCTTAGCCTCAGTTCAGTGAATGACATCATATTAAGTGCTAATTTAGTTTTGCTCCAATGAATGAAGAAATAAAGAGTGGAAGAGTATTTTTATAAAAAAAAGTTGTATTGATATTGGGTGGTTATCAATTACTTTTCAGTTGCTGTGGTACTATGGCCAAGATTGCAATGTATAGAAGGAATGATGGGAAGCATGTGATAGACAGGAGGCTGGACTAGGATGCTGAGGGCTCACATCTTGAACCACAGAATGAAGCAGAGAATAAAATCTAATTTCACAATACTTTAAACATATAAAACCAACCTTTATTCCCATAATTTCTCCAACAAAGTCACACCATCTAAACCTATCATATAGAACTACCAAATAAGGACTAAATATTCATATGTCAAAGATTATGGAGAGAGTTCATACAAATGACCACAATGTATAAGAACTCATTGGGGATGAATTAATTTGAAGATCTGTCCAGAAGAGGATATTGAGGTCTCAACACTTGAAAATGTGAGATGGAGTTTAGGACAAGTCTGGGGACAGTGTTTAGACCACTGAATACCATAGCTTACCCCTGGCAGGACTCATTCTGTTGGAGGGAAAAAAGATGGAAATTTTAAAAAGGGTAAAACAGATATTATACAAAAGTAAGATTGCTTTATGCCTATAGGAAAAAATTACAAACAATTGAAGCTATAGTAAATGCAGAACACTCATATTTGAAGCCTGGAAAATTAAGGACTTACATATGAACATTTCTTTTTTCTTCTGGTTAAAAGAAATTTTATCATGGCTTTGTATGTTTTTACAAGCACATATTTTCCTTCTGTAAATTATAACTTTCAAAGAAAGCTCAGAATTCTTTTCTAAACATCTTCCAAGAGTTGTTATGTTGTTAAAAAAATTACTTTCTGTTTGAGAAAGTCAGGAAGGAAAAAACAGAATATATATATATATATATATATATATATATATATATATATATATATATATATACATGTATTCTGGAGAAAAAATACTTCAGAAACAAACACATATTCTACTGCAGTTTTAAAGGTACTTTAAACTTTAAACAATTCTATCATTCTTTTAGTTAAAAGATTGCAAAATTGCGCGAAATTTCTAATCTTTCTGGGAGAATGTCCTAAAATTATGACACATTTGATGAATTGCATAGTTCTTATTAAGTATGATAGTTTCTTTCTTTCCTTTTTTCTTTCTTTCTTTTTTCTATCTTTCTCTGTTTTCATTCTTTCTTCTTTCTTTCATCTCCTCAAGTAGTTCATAATTTTAGTTTTTGTTAATTATTTATTCATTTATATCTGGATTGCAGCACTTTGTTCCCTCCCAGTTCCCACCTCACAGGGCCCATCCCCACCATTGTCCCCTTCCCCTCAACTTTGAAAAGGGGGAAGTCTGCCCTGGGTACCAACCTACCATGCTACCTTAAGTCTCTGATGGACTATGTACATCCTTTAACACTGAGGCCAGACAAGACAGCCCAGTTGGGAGAGCAATATCTCTAAGCAGGCAACAGACCCCCAGCTTCAGTTGCTGTGGAACCTGCATGAAAACAGTGTCTCCTGAAACTGTCCAGGGGTGGTGGGGGATGGAGTGGGGCTGTGGATCAGTCTCCCTGAGCCCCCAATAGTCCAGATTAGTTTACTCTATTTGGTCTTCTTATGGAGTCTCTAAAGCATCTGGGTTCCTCACTTCTTACCCCCGCTCTTTTACAAGACTTTCTGAGCTCCAATTAATATTCAGGTGTGGGTGTCTGCATCTGTTTCTATCAGCTGCTGGGTGGAGCTGCTCAGAGAAGAGTCATGCTAGACTCCTGTCTACAAGCATAACAGAGTATTAGAAATAGTGCAAGGAATTGGTTCTTGTCCACAGGATGTATCTGAAGTTGGGTCAATTATTGTTTGACCATTCTCAGTCCGCTCCATCTTTGCTCCTGTACTTCCTGTGCACTGGACAAATTTTGAGTTGAAGATTTTGTGGGTGGGTTGAGGTAATTCTTATTTCTCTAATGAATCAAATTTAATGGAAGCATTCAGAACACTAGTTCCCCCAAAGAAATCTCCTTGTTTGTGTTTTTATGTACAATAGATTATAATTTTCCTGTACATGCAATCTTTTGAAAATTGCAAGTCCATACTATAACAACAAAGTAAGATATGAAAAATATTCCATGTTATATATAGTTATATTTTTCATTTTTAATAAGTATTCCATTATTTTTACTAAGAGAACTATGCCTCTTTCTCCTGTCACAAGATTGTTGTGCTAATTAATATATTTTCAAATGTCAAAGGCATAAGTTTAAAAGTTTTTTGTCAGAAAAGATTTATTTGAAAGATTAGCTAAAATTTATTATATATATTTGGAGGAACATTTTCTCAAAGTTATGGTAATGTGAATTTTGGTAAGAAGTGATTTTGGATTATTAATTCCTAAATTTGAAATTGTGTTGCAATGTAGTTACTACTTAAATTGAAACTGGAGAAATAAAGACCATGTGGAATGTTTCTAAAATTCTGATAATTGATAATAGTATAGGTGTTTGAAAGCTTCTGGAAAGTTAATGTAGACCTTAGGACTCTTTCTAGGAAAGCTGGGGAGGAGAAGAGAACTCATTCTGCCCAAGATAGCAAAAATGAACAATAGCACAACACTTATTAAAAAGTCATCACAATTAACTAACAAGGACTGTGGTTAACAAAAACCTGGACAAACAAAAATCAGCATGTAGTGACTGTTCAGTGTGGTTAAAAACACCAGAAAGAAAATTTATTATTTAAACTTTCATACTAAGTGCAAATTAGGAATGTCCATTTGTGAGGAACCGGTTTAAAAAACAATATTATATTTGTAGTTAATGTATTTGTTTAATATTATCAAAAAGTGTGTGGAATATTAGAGAATTAAGACAAAATGCAACATGGATTTTGTTAATTTCTCTATCCTTTCATTGTTATTGTATTGTTAAACTTATACAATTTTATATATGTAGAGCACATACATGTAGTGATATTAATTGAATGTCAGCAAAGCAAGGACTCCCGAGATTAGAATACTAAAGACAATGTGGACTATTTAAAACATGTAATATGCAATTTGTAAAATGTGGAGTATAACACAGTCTCAGAGCCTAGTAGAGGTTCATTATGTGTATCTTTTATCTTGTTGATGGTACATCAACCAGAGGGGGAGAAATATATTAGGTTCTGGGATACTTTTTGTAAATGTGCATTTTAAAACATTTTCTTAGTGCTAAAAATTGAATGAACATAAAACAAAGAACAACAACATATACAGAAAAACACCACTTCTCAAGTATAAAGTATTCGGCAATGCACTAAAGATCACAAAACTACAATGAGAAGAAATTATTATCTGTAAATAAGATGTACATATAACTAGAAGGGAGGCTTTTCTGAACAGGGGTATGGCTTGAATCTGATTCCAGAAATAGTGGAGTATAAGCAAACACAGAAATACAAAGTTTAGATTAGCAAACATAGGGGCTGTAACAAAGATATGTGGATTGCTAGTAAGATTTGTGCACAGAATTAGTAGGTACTGATTAAGAATACGAAAGTTAATACCAACTTGAAGAATATATGCTCTAAGATCAAGAATTGACAAATAGAACCTCATAAAATTACAAAGTTTCTGTAAGGCAAAGGACACTGTCAATAGGACAAAATGGGAACCAACAAATTTTGAAAAGATCGTTAGCAATCCTACATCCAACAGAGGGCTAATATCCAATACATACAAAGAACTCAAGACGTTAGACTCCAGAGAGTCAAATAACCCTATTAAAAATACGGTACAGAACTAAACAAAGAATTTTCACCTGAGGAATATCGAATGTGAGAAGCACCTAAAGAAATGTTCAACATCCTTAGTCATCAAGGAAATGAAAATCAAAACAACCCTGAGATTTCACCTCACACCAGTCAGAATGGCTAAGATCAAAAACTCAGGAGACAGCAGGTACGGGCGAGGATGTGGAGAAAGAGGAACACTCCTCTACTGCTGGTGGGATTGCAAGCTGGTACAACCACTCTGGAAATCAGTCTGGCGGTTGCTCATAAAACTGGGCATGATACTACCGGAGGACCCTGTTATACCACTCCTGTGCATATACCCAGAGGCTTCCCCGGCATGTAATAAGGACACATGCTCCACTATGTTCATTGCAGCCCTATTTATAATAGTCAGAAGCTAGAAAGAACCCAGATGTCCCTAAATGGAGGAATCGATACAGAAAATGTGGTATATTTACACAATGAAATATTACTCAGCTATTAAAAACAATGAATTCATGAAATTCTTAGGCAAATGGTAGAACTGGAAAATATCATCCTAAGTGAAGTAACCCAATCACAAAAGAACACACATGGTATGTACTCACTGATAAGTGGATATTAGCCCAGAAGCTTGGAATACTCAAGACACAATTCACATATCAAATGATGCCCAATAAGAAGGAAGAACAAAGTATGGATACTCTGGTCATTCTTAGAAAGGGGAACAAAATACCTACAGAAGGAGATACAGAGACAAAGTGTGGAGCAGAGTCTGAGGGAAAGACCATCCAGAGAATACCCCACCTAGTGATCCATCCCATATACAGTTACAAAATCCAGACACTCTTATCGATGCCCACAAGTGCTTGCTGACTGGAGCTGGATTAAGCTGTCACCTGGGAGGCTCTGCTAGTGCATGACAAATACAGAGGGGGACACTCTCAGCCAGCCATTGAACTGAGAACAGGGTCCCCAATGGGGGAGCTAGAGAAAGGATCCAAGTAGCTGAAGGGGTTTGTAGCACCATAGAAGGAACAACGATATGAGCCACCCAGTACTCCCAGAACTCTCAGGGACAAAAACATTAACCAGATAGTACATGTGGTGTTATCCATGGCTCCAGAGGCATAGGCAGCAGAGGATGGCCTTGTTGGACATCAAAGGGAGGAGAGGCCCTTGGTCCTGGGAAGGCTTGATGCTGCAGTGTAGGGGAATGCCAGGACAGGGAAGCAGGAGGGGGTTGATTGGGGAACAGGGGGAGGGGAGATGGCTTATGGGACTTTAGGGGGTGAGGAGACCAGGAATGGGGAAATCCTTTGAAATGTATGTAAAGGATATATTTAATAAAAATGTTTGGAAAATGAAATACATTCTAAGAAACAGACTACCAAGTTATGAATATCCCAAGTGGTGACAAAGCTAATTAAAGAATCATTTGAATGAACACTTTACCTTAATAAATGCATCAGTTATCATGTTCCATAACTGATAAAAGAAAATGATTGATTTCCATCTGGCAGAAACACATGAGGCTAGAACTCCAGCAAAAATTATTTGATTTAGTGAATTAACTTGTAAACCTGTTGGTCATACTATCAAATGTTATGACAGATTCGAAGCTTAGAAGACAGCCATTTTTCTAGAAGGAAAATATGGTAATTAGGCTAGTTCATAAGCTAAAAATAATAAATGTAAATTAGGAGGCGCTTTGCTTTCATTTACCCAGAAGCACACAGTCCAAGTTTCCTGAGAATCTAAATGGCTATTGATACGTTTACATTGAGAAATGAATACTTTAAATAAAGTCTGATTTCAGCCACTTGACATAAAGAGAAAGGAATCTTACCCATGTTGATTGGTCTCATAGGAGGTGTGCAGGGAAACACCCTTCTCCTAATCACTGAATTAAGTGGAGTTTGCCAGCATTGGTTTAATCAGTACCTTATAATTAAATCAGGCAAGAAATCAGGTTTTGATTATATATTATTCTCCCTATTACTAACAAATTGGTAAATCATTGGGAACACCCTTAAATGTGGGGGATGATGGCAAAGGATTGTCAAGGCAAATAGTTTGTTTAGTGAAAACAGACATATACCTAGATTTCACAAAATTAACCAAACTATTCAGATTTCCTATTTGATGTCACCTAAAAAAAAATGAATACTTTACTTCTAACATGCCTAAACCTAATCTAAGAAGCTAATATATTGAGTATAACAACTTTTGTTTTATTGTACCTCCTATGAGAATCCCATAAAATAGTAATATTTTATTTTTAAATACAATTTAAGGAATTTATTTTTTGACAAATATTCCTATTTTACAGATTGAAATGTTTTAAAAATAAGTTTGCTTTATCCTTGAGAAAGATGTATATAGAACCAACCACAATAGCAATCAATTAAGTTCTAATTTCAATTTGACTCTAACAACAATAATAATGAATATTTATTCTGTTATGCAGGAAAGCAAAATAACAATAATTTTTGTCAAATAAAAATAAGCAGTAAATTTGACATTGAAAAATCATTAATTACATAGGCTTTTTAAAAAATCATATTATCATTAAAAATGTATATATTTTATTAGCTTGTGATTCAAGCAGGTCAGATTCTAGGCACAGGAAATTATAGGCAATAGATATCTAGGACATTAAATATTTTACTGGTTATATTACAGAGAAATTAGTATAAGGATAGTAGAAAAAGAATATGTGTATCCAATTGGAAAATATTTTCATGGTTTTATGCATTTCTGCATCAGTTTAACAATATAAAATATAATGAATCAGCATAAGCAGATGAAGTTTTGTCCTATATAGTTTCCATTTCACCAACCATTGTTGTGTAACTTTCTTACTAGCCATACATTCTATGATACATTGTAGGTATCATAGAATGTAGAAACACAAAGCATGTGTTCATGTATGGAGATACATAAAGTAGTCCATGGAGCTGCCTGTATTAATGCTGTGCATATTTTCTGATATATCTTGCTTTATACTTGAAAACTATTATAGTATTGCTTTATTCATTTTTACTTGTACCATGAATAAGATCCATAGCTAATTATAAACAAGCTTATATGTTATATATATACTTTTCTTTTGTATATACTTTCTGTGATAAAGGAACACGACCAAGGCAACGTATATATAAAAGAGTTTATTTGGCTTATGTTTACCAAGGGCTAGAATCATAGTGGCATAGAAGCATCTGGCAGCTAAATGAAGTTGATTTGCTCACAATTGTAACTGTAAGTACAAAGTAGAGGCAATAAACCATAAGTAAGACAAGAACTAAAAATCTGAACACCTTCTTCCAGAAGCATATTTCGCCAAAAAGACCATACCTCCTAACACTCACCAATGATTACCAGTAACTGCTACTCAGGTGTTCAAACACATGGGTGTATGAGCATATTCTCCTTCAAATCATCACCAGAATGTTCTTCAGGAAATATTCCAAAAGTATTGTCATCACAGGGACAATAGTCCAGTATACGTCATTGTCCTAAAAGACCTTGTTGAAGTGCACAATGTTTAGGTGTACAAGGAATTTGAACCTGGCCTTGTGTATACCTGGACTTACATATTTATTAAAACATTCATTTTAATTGGAAAATGAAAAATAAAAACAGTAAAATTTAAACTAAAGGTGAGCCAAGGCCTCCAATAACAGCATCAGAGAGAGAGAAGGTTGACCCAAGAAGATATCTCTTAGTTAAGGGCCAACCTGGTATACATTAGCATTCCAGGCAGGCAAGATTTACATGATAATATATTATCTCAAAATTAAACCAAACAAGCAAAATGAAAGATTAAAATAAGCTTTAAATTATGTGTATAAATACTTTATTTTTTACAACTATGTAATATATTGGTAGGTTTAAGTAAAGTATTAACATAAGAGTTCTTTTTTATGGTTAAGTTTATGAAGCTAAAGTGTTAATGTTATGATATATTAAAGAAGAACATACTTCAAAATATATGTAATATGTACACATGAATCTAGTTATGGAAGCCCATCAATGATTAATTATAACTTTAGAACATACTGATAGTCTGAATAGAAGTTTCCTAATTGTCTATTTATTTATTCATTTAAAAAATTGTTTAGAAATCATTTATTTCCAAATTTGCTTCAATTTGAAAAACTCTTAGTTTGTAACTCTCAGAATTGTAAGGATCAATTCTTCTTAAAAGTTATGCTTAGCACACATTTTAAGTCTTTATTAACCCCCAGCAAGGAAATGACTTCTCTTTTTCAAATGCATGCAAGGATAATAATGGTAACCTTGGCAAACTTTTCCATTCCAAACCAACAACCCAGTTAATTTCTTTTTGTCATATGAACCTAGGATTGCTGAGTTACAGACCTTTTCCCTATAAAGAGATAATCATTTGGAGGATAGAATGACATTAAATTCAATGTCATTATTAAGCAAATATGATGTGTACAAGAAAGCTAATATTGATAAACAAGCCACTCTTGCAAAGATGGTTTTCCTGTTTAAAAAATAATAAAAAACATTGCACATATTTGAATACAAAGAACACATGTTTATCTATATCAAGCTTTCAAAAGACTCTGCAGTATTACTTAGCTCATATGATCTACCTTAGATGTTACGTGTGGCAAGCATATCTTCAAAGCCCAAGTCCAATTACTCATGAACTACAGTACAAGTTTACTTTTATGTCTTTGATTATGTCTTCTGTTTATGTTTTTTTCTCAAACCCTTTAAGATAGAAGTTATTAAGGTCTAACTGAAACATGGAAAATGTAGTAAAAAGGGAGATGTACACTGGGCTCACATTCTCAGAGCTAGTATAGGACAACATCAATGCTTTTTGCATACACGTGTTAGAATTTTTCAGGATCTCCAGAGCAACTGTTCAGAGATCAAAAAAAAAGAGTGTTTCAAAAGTTCTTCACTTCATCTGCTGCAGATTGCTGGATTTATATGATGATAAAATACAATGAATAATAATAATAATAATAATAATAATAATAACAATAATAATAATAATAATAATAATAATAATAATAATAATAATAATAATAATAATAATAATAAGTGGATTACAGCTACACTTTGACAAGGCCAAGATTTATATAACTATGGGTTATATAGTATTTTGCTTACTTAAATTATGTACTCTTCTGATAGGCTTACTTTGTTTATATCCATCCCATTTTAGACTTTGATGTCTAGAGAAGAAAACCTGAGCAATGAGATTTGCTTGTCATTGATTAAGAAGATAAAGTTGCAAAATAAAGAGAACAATGTAAAATGATAGCAGAGCAGATAATGACAAAACGCAGCATGGACACATTGCTCCAAACTCACCAACACCCAGAAGACACAGCAAGATGAAACACAGACATGAACTCTTGGCAGCACAAGGCATTTCTCAAACAATGCGACTAATGAGAAAATGAGCTTTCTCATCTCTGCCTAGACTTGAGTTTGAGTTGTCAATTCTTTCACATGGGGAATGAGATATTTCATCATTTATGTTCTATTCTGTTTATAGTTCCCTAAGGAGTCAGAAAAAGTCCTATGGAGACTGACTCATTCTACCTGGAAGCATTGGGAGAAATTAAGAAATAAGTTTATGTGGAAGATTCCTGTGACAAAAGAGATAACAATACAAAAATAATCCCACCTCTGATATGCAAATATCTAGTACTCCCAGGAAGGAAAATCACATGGAACCAAACTGTACTCAGGGAAGCCTTCCATAATTTGTTTCTGAGGACCTGGGAAATAATATCTTTGAAACACTGTGATAGATAAAGCATATAAGAGATGCATGGTTTGCAACAAACCTTTCAAATCTTATGTATTGTATTCTTTCTAAAAGAAACCTTTTTATTCTGTCCAATTAGTTAGGAAATAAATAATTAGCAATGATAATTATATAAGCCTTAAGTTCTTTTATAAAAAAGTAAAAGGAATATTGGATATTAATGGTCACTTGAAAAGTACTCTCCATGGGGACACCTGAAGTAAGGTTATAAATGCAATAATAAGTATTATATGTGGAGGTCCTATTATTTGCGTGAACTCATAGATCTAATTTATTTAGCTAGAAAACTGGCTAAGACTAAAAATTCAGGCTAAAATATCCATACACTATCAGAGGATACATAAATACTGACAAAAAATATGAGTGTTCTAAATAGTTAGCAGGAGGAAATTCAGTATATTGTTCAGATGCAAAAAAAAAATTAAAATTTTCATGTGGTACAAACCTCCATATAGAAAAGATAGTAAACATAACCTCAGAGAATATGACAATATACAGAGTGGTGGAGAGACCAGACATGCTCTTAAAGGAAATGAAACCTCAGTGTTTAAAATACAGAGATTAATTAAGAGAACTGGCTGTTCTTCCAGAGGTCCCGAGTTCAATTCCCAACACCCACATCCTGGCTCACAACCATTCATAAAAGGGTCTGATGCCTTCTCGTGGCATGCAGTTGTACATGCAGATAGTGCACTCAAATGTGTATAAAATAAATACATAAACCATTAAAAAATCAGAGGCAAAGGAGTGGGGGAAGATAGGGTGAAGAGCTCTAGGAGGGTGGACCTGGAAGATGGGCAGCATTGAGACTGTAAATAAATATAACAATTTTTAAAAAAAACTGGAGGGAAAAATGGTACATAGGATACCAGGTAGGATCTGATGTAATTGAAAGACAGTTAGAGGAGGACCTAGTGTGCAAAAGGAGAGAAGTTAAAGGAAGAGGAAGGGAAAATAGGGAAGAGATGGAGAAGGGGCAGGACTTGAAGAGGGGAATGCGAAGGTCATGTGGCTTCTGTGACTTTTAGGAAGCAATTTATTCAGAACAATCTCAGGTCCTATATCTTTCGAATAGCTGTAGGGATAAATTTTCAATATAAGTTGTACCTGGGCAGAGTTTAAGGATGTATTAAGGACATTAATAGAATATGCCATAACTTGAATGATGAAATGAATGATCACTGCCTATACAGCCATGACACATGGATTTGTGTCTGTATGCCTAAATCCAAACAAAACACCTACCCCCAGCCTTGTGTTTTAAAGTTTGCTAACACTGAAATCCCAAGTGCCTCTGAAATTTCTTTTATATACCTTGAGCATAGCCAGTTCGTCAAGAAAATATTTTCCTTTTATTTTCTGCATTCCTCTATAAAATGATGTAGATCCTCATATGAAAATTCCATTTTTTTCATTCCACCTAAAATATATGAATGGTCTCAATGTCTCGATCATGCATTTAAGAAAAATTCATTAGGCATTCACAAATGGAGTAGTTCAAATCATAAATAGAGTAAATCCACCTTGGAGAGCTCCTTTCCATGAGGCCATGCTCTTTGTTTCAAATACACTCTATGATCATGGTGCTTTCTTCCATAATTCCTTTTTGCTCTGTAATCCCCACTTCACACATTTGGAATTTGCTTGTTATAAGTCTACATGTTTTAACTCAGGGCATATTTGCTGACACTTACTAAACAGCAGACATCTAGCTCCTAGTAACACAGCAGGGATGGGAAGGAAAAGGAATCTAGAAATAACAAATTCAAAACGTGGTTAATAGAATGCAATGCTGATATGTGAAGAAGCAATAACAAGAAAGAATTTAAAGTGAAAAAAAATCAAGAAAATATTTTTTGATTTTTTTTTTTACAGACTAGTTGATGCCCCCTACTGGTCTGCCCACAGTTCCTTATCCCATTCTCCCTTCCCCTGTCTCCAAGAGGATGTCTCCCCCTGACCCCTGCATACCTGCACTAGGCCTCCCTGTTCTCTGGGGCCTCAAGTCTCTCTGTTAGGCACTTCTCCCTTTGGGGCCAGACCAGGCAATCCTCTATTGTATATGTGTGGAGGACCTCAGATCAGCTAACTATGTAGCTGGTTGGTGGCTCAGTGTCTGATAGATCTCAGGGATGTTGGTTAGTTGAGACTTTTGGTCTTTCTATGGGGTCATGATCCTCCTCAGCTACTTCCAACCTTTCCCTAATTCATACACAGGAGGCCGCCACTTCAGTACAATGGTTGGATGCAAGTATCTAAGTCTCTCTCAGACAGTGTAACATGGCAAAGACTCCAAAGAAGTATAAAATATTGCATATTTGGAAGCCAGTGTGGAGTACAGCAGATGGAAAAAAGGAGACACTCTTAGTTGAAACATCTAAAGAAGCACTAGGTATCACTCATATATAATGACTTATGCTCTAAGATCAAGAATTGAAAACCGGGGCCTCATAAAATTGAAAAGCTCCTGTAAGGCTAAGGACACTGTCAATAGGACAAAATGGCAATCCACAGATTGGGAAAAGATCTCTACCAACTCTACATCCAATAGAGGGCTAATATCCAAAATATACAAAGAAATCAAGAAATTAGATTCCAGAGAACCAAATAACTTTATTAAAAAACTGGGGAACAGAGGTAAACAGAGAATTCTCAACTGAAAAAATTCGAATGGCCTAGAAGCACCTAAAGAAATGTTCAACATTGTTAGTCATCAGGGAAATGAAAATCAAAACAACCCTGAGATTCTACATTACATCAGTAGAATGGCTAAGATCAAAAACTCAGGTGACAGCAGATGCAGGCAAGGATATGGAGAAAGAGGAACACTTCTCCATTACTGGTGAAATTGCAAGCTGGTACAATCACTCTGGAAATCAGAAAGTTGGACATAGTACTATCTGAGGACCCAGCTATACTACTCCTGGGCATATACCCAGAAGTGCTCCAACATGTAATAAGGACACATGCTCCACTATGCTCATAGCAGCCATATTTATAAAAGCCAGAAGCTAGAAACAACCCAGCTGTCCTTCAAAAGAGGAATGGATACAGAAAATGTGGTACATTTGCACAATGCAGTATTACTCAGCTATTAAAAACAATGACATCATGAAATTCACAGGCAAATTGATGGGTCTAGAAAATATCATGCTGAGTGAGGTAACTCAGTCACTAAAGACCACACATGGTATGTACTCACTGATAAGCGTGTATTAGGCAAAGAGTGTTGAATACTCATGATAAAACTCATGGACCACATAAAGCTCAAGAGGAAGGAAGACCAAAGAGTGGATGCTTCAGTTCTACTTAAAAGTGAGAACAAAACACTCAAGGCAAATAGAGGGTAGAAGGGACTCGAGAAAGAGAAGGGGGGCAGGGAGAGGGGAAAAATCAGGTATGGGAGGAGATAGAGGAGATGTACAGAGGGTCAAGAAATTGAACAGAGATGTGTAGCAATGGGTGATGGGGAAATGGGGATAGCAACCTGAAAGTCCCAGATTCTAGAAAGCAAGAGCCTCTCAGGACCCCACACAGATGACATTAGTTAAAATACCCCACAAAGGGAAGGGAGAACCTGTTGAGATCATATCCACAGATTGGTTAGGCATGCCCCCTCCAGTTGAGGGATGGGGCCACCCACCTATCTCCAAAATATTAACCCAGAATTGCTCCTATCTAAAGGAAATACAGGAACAAATTTTGAAATAGAGATTGAAGGAAAGGCCATCCAGAGACTGCCCCACCTGGGGATCCATCCCACAAGCAGACCCCAAACCCAGACTCTATTGCTTGAAGTGCTTGCTGACAGGAGCCTGATACAGCTGTCTCCTGAGAGGCTCTGCTAGATCCTGACCAATACAGATGCAGATGCTTGCAGCCAACCATTAGACTGAGCACAGGAACCCCAATGGAGGAGTGAGGAGAAGGACTGAAGGAACAGAAGGGGCCTTATCTGGCATCAGTGAGAGAGGAGGCCCTTGGTCCTGTGAAGGCTTGATGCCCCATTGTAGAGGAATGCTAGGGTGGTGAGGCAGTAGAGGGAGGGTGAGTGGGGAAGCACCCTCAGAGAAGCAGGGTAACAGCGGATGGAACAGGTGGTTTGCAGATTGGAAACCATGAAAGGGGAAAATAATTCAGGAGACTAATATCTGGTAAAAGACATAAAACTAAATGTAAAACTTCTGGTTATGCGTCCCCTAAATTTTATTAATCATAAAGTGATTGTGTCCAAAACCATATACATATAAACAATGAAAATTGATCAACAGGTTATATTTATGTATTTGTATGTGTATATATACATATAAACATTTATATAAATATATATGAATAATATATGTATATATAATATAAATATTTATAATGCATATAACCTGTGTCTATATATGGATATACATTATGTCTATGTTTATGTGCATATATGTCTATATACATACATAATACATACATATATACATATATACACACATACACATATACATATGCATATACACACATAAACACATATATACATATATACAAAATTTTTTTCAAATTAAAGTGGCCATCAATTGAAGAGAGAGAGAGAGAGAGAGAGAGAGAGTGTGTGTGTGTGTGTGTGTGTGTGTGTATGTATATATTTGTGCATATTATTGCTCTATCATTATAGGTCAGAAAAAGTTGTCAGACTACCTAAAGCTGGAATTCACAGGAGAGTGTGAGTTGTTCAGTATGAACACTAGAATCTGATTTTTCCCCCCTTTGGTACATTCTCAAAACTATTGAGTCACCTATTGCTCCAGCTTCTTATTTTAAAATTTGAATGAAAAGAAAAGAAGGATATTTTGTATGGCCGTTCTCTGAGTGTGTCCACCCAGCAGCTGACTCAGACAGATGCTGACACCCACAACCCAACAGTGGATGGAACTTGGGGATTCTTATAGAAGAATAGGAGGAAAGACTGCAGGCCCTAAGGGCATAGGAACAGCCACAGAAAGATAAACAGAGTTAACCAACCTGGACACTTGGGACTCTCTGAGACTGAACCAAAAACCAAAAAACATACACAGGTACTACCAAGGCCTCGCTGCCCGTATGTAACCGATTTGCAGCTTGATCTTCATATGGTTCCCGAATAACTGGAGCAGGAAGGGACTATCTCAAAGCTGTTGCCTGTGTGTGCGATATGCTCTTCTAGCTGCCCTGTCTTGTCTAACCTCAGTGGGAGAGGATGTGCCTAGCCTTGCAGAGACTTGATGTACCAGGGTCAGGGAATACTCAGGGTTGCCCCACTTGCTCCGAGGAGAAGGAGGGGAGGGAGGGAGAAGGATTCTGGAAGGGAGTGACTGGGAGGGGCAGTGAGGAGGATGTAAAGTGAATAAGTTAAAAAATCTAATTTAATTAAAAAATTACTATAAAGTACAGAGGGTCAGGAATTTGAAATTAGGTTTGTAGCAGTGGGGGAAGGAAAACTGAAGGTAGCCACTAGAAAGTCCCAGGTGCTAGGGATCCAAGATGTTCAGAGGACCCAACAGGGAGGACATTACTGAAATACCCAGCAAAGGGAGATAAAACCTCTAGAGACCATATCCAATGGATAAACACAGGCCCACAGTTGTGGGATGGGGCCACCCACCCATCTCATATATATTAATCTGAATTTCTCCATCAAAAGGAAATGCAGGGACAAAGAATGGACAGAAACTAAAGGAAAGGCCACCCAAAGGCTGCCTTACCTAGGGATCCGTCCCTTCTGCTCACATCAAACCCAGACATCATTGCTGATGCCAAGAAGTGCTTGCTGACAGGAGCCTGATATACCTGTCCTCAGAGTCAGAGTTGGACCAAGGCATATGCAGATGTACACAGCTAGACATTGGACTGAGTGCGGGGACTCCACTGTAGAAGTTAGTACAAGAACTGCAGGAGTTGAAGGGGTTTGCAACCTCCTAGGAAGAACAACAATATCAACCAACCAGACCCCCAAAGCTCCCAGGGACTAAACCACCATCCAAAGAATACACAGAGTGTACCTGTGTTAAGTTAGATCCTACTGGTGTGCCTATTATATAAAAGATAATATTAAAGGAAATAATTTATATAGTAGAGAGCTAGTGAGAAAAAGAAGTAGTGTTAACTGAGGCTTCAAGATGGAGTCATTGCAGGTAATGCATAAGATAAGAATGTCAGTGTAGGCAGGTGATAAAAAGCAAATAAAATCAACAGGGGTGGCATTGACAAGTAACTACAAAACCAGGCTGTAGAGACAATCAATGGATATTAAAATAATCTCAAGACTGAAATAATGATGGATTAAAAAGGAACAGAAAAAAGAACTATGACATTTCTCATGAGAATAAACCTAAAAGACAGTAATGGATCACTGTAATGAGTAGAAGTTAAGGGTGCCATGCCTGATGCATATTTTAGAGATGGTGAATTATCCTAGGAAATAGGAAAATGTATATATATGTGTGTGTGTGTGTGTGTGTGTGTGTGTGTGTGTGTGTGTGTGTGTATGTGTATCAAGGAAATAGTGCTGAGTAGGTCACTCAAGTGGTACGGGAATTCATGATAAAATCAGTGAATCCCCTCTCTTCAATTTAATGAGTGTCTCAGAAACAACTGGAAGTGTGAAGAAATATTAGGATTAGTCAGATCAAAGGAAACTGTAGGAGTTTGAGTCAGATACCTTGACATTTAAAGTGGAGATATAATTAGGAATTATGTGGATTTAGTAAAGTGTCAGTTGTAGGTTCTCCTCCAAGTTCCATGACTTCTCTATCTTGAACTGTTAGTTATGTTTCTCATGACAGAAATTTATTGCTCTATTTTGTTTAGTT
This sequence comes from Tokudaia tokunoshimensis, assembly GCA_036184795.1. Lineage (NCBI taxonomy): Eukaryota > Metazoa > Chordata > Mammalia > Rodentia > Muridae > Tokudaia > Tokudaia tokunoshimensis. The sequence continues at coordinate 26,677,303 of BTHU01000014.1, forward strand.
TTTCTTATGCCCACAGATACATGTAGTTCATTCACACCCTATCCAGGCAACATTTTTTCTTAAAAGATGGGGTGTGTTGTAGAAAAATCACAACCAATTGAACTGCAGAGGTGTGGAACCCAGTCCAAACTTTCACATCTCAAGCTCAGATATCATAAAACAATGGAGAGTACAAGACTGTAAGAACCAGAGAATCCTGTGCTTAACATGAATGGCAGCTGATGATCTTGGTACTTTCAACTTGGGATTTAAGACTGTCACTGTAAAAGTCAAATAGTCTGAGCTGACATGCTGGCAAATATGTAGTTAAAATGGCCTAATGTGGCAACATAAGTTAAAATGTGCAAAGGGGAACATTCTTCCATTGCTGGTGGGATTGTCAACTTGTACAACTACTCTTGAAATCAATCTGTTAGTTTTTCAGGAAAATCAGAAATGGTTCCACCTGAAGAGCCAGTTATACTGCTCCTGGGCATATACTCAAAAGCTGCTCCACAATACCACAAGGACACATGTCCCATTATTTTCATAGCAGCTTTATTCATAATAGCCAGAAAGGAAACAATCCTGATGTTTCTCAACTGATTATTGGATATAGAAAATGTGACTCATTTGCACGATGGAATAGAATTCAAATATTAAAAGCAAGGACATCATGAATTATGCAGATAAAAGATAGAACTAGAAAATATCAACCTGAGTGAGGTAACCCAGACTCAAAACGACATGCCTGGTATGTATTCACTTTTAGTCGACACTGGTCATAAAGTACAAGATACTCATGATATACCATCACAGTCCCAAAGAAGCTAAACAAGAAGGAAGGCCCAAAAAAGGATGCTTGAATCTCAGAGTTGGGGAATAAAATAGTCATAGGTGACACTGTGAGGGAAGGAACTGGTTAGGAAAGGAGAGTGAGGGAATGGGTGCTCAGGCTTGGGGAGAGACAAGAGGAAGGGCCCGAGGTCCAGAAGAATAAATAAAAATCTACAGTTGACAGGGGTGGGGGAAATCTCTAGGAAGTCCCAGAGTCCTGGAAAGGGGGACAATTCCACAGGTCAATGTGGGTGACCTTAGCCAAGATGCCTAACAGTAGGGACATATAACCTGAAGAGGCTACTTCCTGTAGCCAGGCTGGACTACCAGTGAAGGGATAAGGACCCCAAACTACCAAAACCAAAATTTGTCCTGTCTAAAGAAAATACAGGGACGACAAAGATGAAGCAGAGTCTTAAGGATGGGACAACTAATAATAAGCCCAACTCAAGACCCATCTCATGGGCAAACAACAATCCTGACACTATTAATGGAACTCTTATGCTCGCAAACATGAGCCTAGCATAACTGTCCACTGAGAGGGTATAACAAATAAAGCTGCAATAAGCACAATGGAACACACATACTTGCAGTACGGTAGAGCATCTTTGGACCAGGAACAGTATAGCTAGGTCTTCATGTAGAACTATTTCAATTTTCTGAGAAACCAAGATTGGCTTCCAGAGTGATTGTACAAGTTTTCAATCCCACCAGCAACAGAGGCATGTTCCCTCTTCTCCAAATCCTTGCTAGGATATGTTGTTGCTTGAGTTATTTATCTTAGCCATTCTGATTGGTCTAAGATTGAATCTCAGGGTTGTTTTGATTTGCATTTCCTTGCTGACTAAGATATTCTTCTTTTAAGTGCTTTTAGTCACTCGAAATTCCTCTAACTGGATGTCTGCATGTAGAGTAATTCAGATTCATATTTATCACCTTGAATGAGACTCAAGTCCAAGTGTCTCAAGAACTTCAATATAAAACTGGATACACTAAACATAGAAGAGAAAGTGGAAAATAACCTTGAATCCATTGGTACCGGAGGCAATTTACTGAACAGAACACCAGTGACTCGGGCTCTAGGATCAACAATTGATAAATTGGACCTCATGAAACTGAAAAGTTTCTGTCAAGCAAAGGACATTGTTAATAGGACAAAATGGCAGCCTACAGATTGGGAAAAGATCTTTACTAAACCTACATCTGAGTGAGAGCTAATATCCAAATTTTACAAGGAACTCGAGAAGTTAGACGAACTTTTCAAGTCTACTGAGTATGCTCTGTTTTCAAGTTCACTCTTAGTCCTACAGTTTAAGTTTTTCAAAAAGATGCTGTTTAGCTGAAATAATGGAAGTAGAATGAAAAATATTACAAACTTGAGTTCTAGAGTATAGAGGAATAGTTATAAAAGCTACAGAAGTTATGTGTAGCTGCCTGCAGCTAAGGAAACCAAGGTCACCTGGAAGGAAAGCTGGGGATGAAATAGAATGGGCCTGCAAGAGAGAATAAGGAGACAACACAAAAGGTTTTCTGATCAAGGCTCTAAGTTTAGTGGAGGTCTCCAAATATAAAGGTAGAGGGTGGGGGTGGAACCCTTCCCCCAAAGGCTGGAAACTTGTCCACAAAACAGGTTCAGTTCCTCAGCAGGTGTTGGCTCCACTGATCTCACTGGATAGCCTGCTTAATTCAGGAAACTGTAGATCTGGAAGAACAATGGACTTCACCTTGGTCCCAGCTCTCCACCCTAGGTGAGGGAGATTGTGGCTAGCACTGAGATCTGGAATTCCTGCTCAGAAGGCTGCGGGGGGGGGGGGGCATAGTTATGTAAAGACACCTTTGGGAAACTTACTAGGAAACATTTAAGTTATACTTTGAGTAGCTATTCTTAAAAGGAGGGGGATACTTTTAGGTAATAGTATATAACTGAAAGTCTTCACAGTGTTAGAGTCATCTAGGAAAAGTAACGTGTATTAACAATGTGAAAGGTAAAATACTGTGTCATTCAGCAAAACAAGTAGGAAATTATATTGAGCATTTTGCCCTATGTTTAAATCACAAAATTGATAAAGATTTTCTTGTCAATGCAAGACCTTCAGAAGACAAATTTCAGGATATTGACCTTGAGGTATTATGGTCACTTTGTGTCTATAGTACATAGAATATAAAACAAATGTGAGACGCTTTCAAGGACATTCAACCCTTATTTGGGCTACCAATCTTAGTGTTCATTTGTTACCTTGTGTGCCAGTAAGGCAGTGGCACATTTTTTGATCTTATACTTTTTTATGCTTTCCACGCTGCAGTTTCTACTTTGTAAACACACAGTCTGAAAATATAAGGGAGTCATACTCATTTCCACTATCCCTTTAGGCTCAGCTTTAAAGATTCCATGTAACATTTAAATATATCATTATATAATTTATTATACTCTTGTCTAAGCTGCCTTTTTTCCAAATGCTTAGATGCTGTGCCTCTGAGGCTGGCGGGTAGTCTTTGAAATGCAATGTGCATTCGGCAGATAAAAGAGAAGGAAACAAGAATTTACAAACACTGGAAAACCTTTCGAAGGGCATTTCAGGAGCATAAAGCCATTAAGGCAATAAGAATAGAATCAAGATGCAGGTCAAGATGACTGAAGGGAAGTCTTATTTAAAACCCGCATTTAATAGTATCCACCTAAAATGCTATTGTAATAACTTACTGTGGAAGCACTAAATGTTACTCTTTCAGTCACTTAGACAATAAAAATCATGCTGCGTGCTTATAATGTTAAATTATGTAATGTTAAGGGATACCTGAAAAAAATAATCAGTTATTTATTCACTGCTAAGATCTCCAAGAATCAAAATTACAAAATTTAAAGCTGTTTGAAAATTCAGTATCCATGTTCTTTTTCTAAGAGTATATAGTCACTAATATTTGCCCATTTGCACACCAGAAAATGACTCCTAAAATGTTAAGAATAAAAGAAACGGTGTGGGAACTATGACAGAAGTAAGAAGTAAGCATGAACTTTATAATAATTAGCTCAAAAATCTCTTTGTGACATTGATGAACCTCATCCTTCACAGCTTCTATTATTAAGTTTAGCTAACATAGTATCTGTTTTTGTAGACTTTCCATGTGAAACAAAATTCCTTTCAATACTATTTTGTTTTGATGAAGTATAATCTTACTGCCAATCAGGAGCAATGGCATGTAGTTCTGGAATTATAAAATATCAGCTATTACTAGCTATAATAAAATTATGATTTTCCACTATATTGCTTATTTGATTGTAAAGGAGTCATTTATCCCATATCCTCTTTGTGGCACAATAATGTTTTATATTTGAAGATTTCCCTGCATTTGTTTTGAGAACATATTGAATTTCTATGAACAAACAATACCATGTATATGTATACACTCCAAGTTATCTTTTTAATTTAACAAACCATACTAAGTAGACATTTATTTTTCACTCTGTTCAGAATATTCTTTCTCCCAATTATGCAACACATACGATAATTATTTGGTGCGATTTTTTTAAAGAAGTGCTTCATGTTAGAATAAGTTAAAGTTCCACATGGGTGATCATATATCACTTCAATATCATTAGGAAGATGGAAGTAATGAGAGTTTACATTTAGTCATTAATAACTGTTAAGCAGGTTCTTAATTATAGAACTCTTATTGACTACAGTGCCTAAAATTCTTATGATAACTATCAAATGCTATTACATTTTTATAAACAAATGCAGAATCTATAATGCTGGAAACTGTAGCCCTGTGAAGGCTGAAATTAGGTGCCTGGGGTTTTGAATATATTTCTTCATATCTTTTTCAACTCTATGCTTCCTTTCATCAATCATGTAGACACTGTAGTGATGGTATCTCTCCATGTTCTGACAATGTCTTGTCATCTCAGAATACAGTTTAACATGCTTATATGAGTATGTTTAAATATGATTTACTGTTCCACACCATGAGTGGAAATATTCATTGATAAAAAGGCATATCATTGTTTTATGATACCTAGGTTTAAGGAACACTGAGATCCCCACTATCTACCCAGGAAATTACTCTTTTGACAGCTTGCACACAGTCCAACTGACTGCCCTGAAGTAAGAAGTTGAAGTATTTTCATCATATTAGTTAGTATACTTTTTATCCTGAGACTCCTCAGTATGGCCCATTTTTAGTGTGATCACCTTGTAGTATCACAGTGAACAGGGACATCAACTAAACACATACTGAAACTTGAATACCTAGCAAATACATACATAAGTAAAATTCTCTTAAAATGTAGAGATATTCTTATTATAAAAGTGAATTGATTTGTTAGAAAAACAAGCTACCACGCAATAAAACCTCGAGAAATATTTGATATCATTCTGTTTCAGGACTTGTGAGTGATGTGGTATATATATATATAAAGATTAAGGACAATTCAAATTTATACAAGGGTCAGAAACAGAGGCCACATGCATATTAAAATGGAAGACATAAAATTTGGCTAATGACTGTAAAATAAATTATGCACTTAGCCTCTTAATAAGACACTTCCTAAAGTCAGAGCTGTACATCATCCAGCGAGTATGAATTGGGATTTTAAATGTGGTAGACATAGTGGAGGTAAATATCGAGAACTGATTTCAGGCTGTGAGTAAAGTTCATACAAAAGTCACAAACATATATTACAAATGAATCAACGATTTTAAAAAATGACACGTGAGAGTTTGGAGTAGAACCTGTCCATAGACAACAGTAAAAACAGGAAGGAGGGATAAATATAATATTCTAGATAGATAAGAAAGGTCTTAATCTTTGAAAATCACATAAGAGCATGATAATTTTAATACAGAGCAAATAATTTTATAAAATTACACAGAGTTTATAAACCTTATATCTTGTGGCATACCATTAAACAGACATACCAAGTCAATGCCCTCTCATCTTGGCTGACACAATAGCAAAGTGCTGAATGAAGGTCCGTATCATGAATCTGTTCTTCTTTTTGTGAACTGGCATTAGGGTATGCCAGTATTATCCAGGAATGAATTTGATAAGAATCATAAAATGCAGGCATAGGAAATTTCCTTGAAGAATGAAGAATGACATATGAGTCTCTTCTTAAGATACTTTCTTAATACAAATAAGACTAATTTATTAGACTATTGATTTTTAGTAATATAATAGTATTTGAAGAAATGTAAAGAGTTTTATGGAAGCTAGACCATTGTCTGGCTCCCACTGAAAATATAACATTTAGATAAAGAAATTGAAGTCAACCAAACTTAATAAAAACATTGTTTTTTAAAATCTCTTTTGACATTTCTATAGCCTATAACTTCACTTGGTCTATGAATTAGAAAAATGGCTAATTTTTAACCTTCTTATTAAAACTGCTTCAGAAAGATAATACAATTACCTTTTTCTCTATCTGTAGATTAATCTCCTTTTGTAAAACATGCCCTCTGTCTTGACTTTTGTGTCCTTGGAAAAATTAAGACCACATAGAACAATTTTTTTAACATCCCAAAGCCCTTCTTATGTAGCCCAGGGTGACACTGAACTCAAATTTCTCTCGGTCTTTAATGTGTGTCAGTTACAAACATCTGTCAACAGACATGAATATAAATTATCTTGCATTAAGTTTTACCATGATGTAGTTGGAGCTCATGATATTCATGAAAATCATTTTAACTTCATTTTGTGAATTAATCTTAGTTACCTTACCTATTTCTTTTTATCAGGCTAGCTGACATTGTAACACATATTGGCTAATGCACATTTTATTACAGGCATTTGTTTCAAACTGTGAAATCATGAAGATTATGGTAGCTAAAACTGGTTTATCTACAAATTTTAAGTGAAGATAAGAAATGATGAAGAAGATGCATAACCTTTCTCATCTGCTTTTTGAAGATACATAATGAGTCCTACAATTCCTGATATTTATCGATAATTTCTGTTATTTTGGGGAAATGGCAGTACCTCCATAATCAGATGAATGTCTCAGTACAAAGAAAATTAAAGCATGAAAAAGCAAATAAAACCAAGGTTAACCCTTTTCCAAATACAATGCTTTAAACTTCATGCGGGCATTATTTGACACTAGAAGGCTGTTCCTGAAGAGGTTAACACAGTTGAAAGTTGTACTCTCTTTTGGGCTCAAACTCTAATTTCAGATTCAATCTAAAAATAACCATCCAAAATGTTTGCTCCACCCATATCAGACCCACCTGGTGCCAGGCTAAAGCACTCCTATTATCCAATAACAAAGCAGTGGTTTCTCTTAATTTTACTCTTATCTGAATATTAAAAGATAACAAGTGTTAACAAAACTCACCTTCTTAGAAAACAATTCCCAAAGGCTGCCATGTATTTAGCTAAACTGACCCCATGGTTAGTAACTAGATAAGTAACTTTTTTTTCTAATCACAATTAAAAGAGAGTCCTGTATTTGTCCAAGCTAGCTAACAGAAGTAGTAGAAAAATATAACCTAGAACATCTTATTTGAATTATTTATTTTCAGTGAAGTAATTTTTTTCTGATAAACTTGGAATACTCAGCACATGTAACTTGCTTAAATTGCATTTGCACAAGAATGTCCATTAATTTCACACGAATATTTTAATAGTATACCTATATTTAGGACATAGATAATGATACAGTAAATAAAACATGCAATGCACACATATGTTGCTTGTGAGCCCAACCAAGACCCTTGGGGGCAAGGGTAAGAAGGCTCAAAGTCAACAAAATAGACTCCAGGTTCAGGGAAGTGACAAAAGCAGACTTCCTTATTTTAGAAACTGGGCAAATTTTTATACCCTTCATAGGGCCCCATTGGCCATGGACTTTTCCTCCAAGCAGTTGCACTATCTGATTGGTTGTTCTGACCATGGGCTCTTTTGTCATTTGTTTCCAGGTGTAAGGCAGACTTTAGGAGTTAGGTGTGGAAGCTACTGCTGCTCATGCATGGTCCATTGTGAGCCACTGATCAGGGTTTGCTGACTCATTCCTCCGACAGACATAGAAGAAACATACATCAATGTGTAGCACAGAACCACCACACGTTACTGACAATGTAGTTCTGATACTGACTATCAAAATCTGACTTTGAGAACTGTGGGGTATGGAGTATCTAGACAATATCATGAGAAAACATCCTTTCCATGCTAGACCTTCTAGAATATAAATAGCCAACTGTGGGATCATGGTGTGAGACAGACTGTAGCTTGGTTGAGCAAGGCCACTCCAGGTCTAATACTTCTACAAGAGAGGGAACCCATGAGCTATGCTCCCAGACTGCTGACTCCTCAACTCCATAATCCTGTGGCCATCAGTCAAATATGGCCATGTCCCAGGCCCCTAGTGTTCTGGCTGGACTCCACCCCTGCAGTGACCTGGCTATAGTCAGACTTTCCCCTTCCCTTGGTTACTTGGCAACAGCCTACTATAAAAGAAGGCTTCTTGCCCCTCCTGGCTCTCTCTCGCCCCTTTCTGCCCTCTCTTATCCATCTCTCGCCTCTCTCTCTCTATTCTTTCTCCCCTTTCCACGTGGTCATGGCCATCACTCATCTATCTTCTCTTTCTTTTCTTCTCTATCTCCTTTTCTCTTTCTACTCTTTTAATAATAAAACATTAAAACTATGAATTGTCTCTTATCACAATCCGTGGCTTAGAAGCATGGAGCAGGCCTCAGGGTTTCCAGCTGCCAGGGAAAGGATCAAGCCGCATCCTCACAGTCAAGCTGAGTGTCAGCCAAGTAGCTTCTTCAACAGGTACCTGGGAGATCTATGCCAGAACGACATCACCTTCTGAGGGAGACCTCCTTGCCTGCTAGCCAGACAGTCTCATGCTCTATAGGTTTGGGCGCCCGCAGTCCCTATCACGGTGCAGTGCATGGTCCTGCCGGTGTCCCCCTATCCTCCATGCAGGCTTTGCCTGCCAGTGTTTCTCCTATGTGGGACCTGCTCCGCCACCAACCCCGCTCCCCTTTTTTCCCAAAGCCAGCTATCCCAGATTTCCAGATGTCCATGGCTATATCAGGAACCCGATAAACATATTCCTCCTATCTCAGAACAGGAAATATTAGAATAATATATTTTTATTGTAATGTATTTGAATAATATTTATTTATAAATCTCAAATTTTAAGCATTTAATTTTTATCAATTACTGTTAATTCTTTTATTTAAGATATCTGCATTTAATATTCTAGATATGAGGCACATGTAATATGTTCAAAAACTTGGTCATACATTGTTATATAGATATCAAGTACAATAAACAGAATAAAGATACTCATTTGCTTTAGATTTAAACACTGCTATAATTCATGTATACTTACAATGCTGTTTATTATGAGATTTTATCTTCTACCTCCCAAAACAGTCTTGTGTATATATGAAATAAACACAGACAACCAGGTATATATGTGTAAAAACATGCAGTCATGTATGTTCTATGATCATTACCACATACTTTCCCATACATATAACACAATATATTTTATTGTGTATTTTACTTCTAATGGTAAGTTTTCCTGGTGTCAAGAGCTGCCTAACTTTCTGTCACCTTACCTAGCACTTTTGTGAATTACCATATCTAAAACCATATTTAAATAGAACTATACTTCAATTCTTGCATTCAAATAATATTAATGAAGATGAAAACAAAACTCATAGAAGGTAGGAAGACTATATATCTGATCTTAATCTTGAACTCAAAATTCTGACCCATGAAGAGCATTGCTGTCCATGAGTTTACAACAGCAGAAGAAAAGCAGCATTCCGGAATTCAGAATTTTGGCAACAGATTAAATGACTTCAAAATAAATTTAGCAGACATTTTCTTCCTCTGTAATTAGCTAGAGCCACTGTTAGTATCCGGAAATTTATTTACATATGTAATCTTTGGTTCTAATCTTGTGCTTAGCTGAGATCCAGAAGGTAGTTTCTGTCTGCTCATGGGAAATAACGGCTGATGTCAAGCATGAACAGATTTTTTTTCTTGATTAATTATTTTATTTATTTATACCCCAAATGTTGAACCCCCATCTCTCTTCTCCCAGATTTCATTGTCCCATTCCCCCACCCTACTCATCTGATAGGGTGCTACCCTTCACCAGGGACATACTCCTTCCCTGGGGCATCAAGTTTCTAAAGGATTAGGCACATCCTCTTCCACTGAGGTCAGAGAAAGCAGTCCTATGCTACATGTTTCCAGGGGGGCCACTTACCAGCCTGTATGCACTTTGGTTGGTAGCTTCATCTCTGGAAGCTCCCAGGTGTCCAGGTTAGTTGAGATTGTCAGTCTTCCTATGGGGTTTCCATCCCCTTCAGCTCCTTCAATACTTCTCCTAACTCTTCCATAGGTGTCTCCAACCTCAGTCTAATGATTGGCTATAAGTATCTACATCTGACTCAGTCAACTGTTGGCAGAACCTCTCGGAGGACAGTCGTGCTAGGCTTCTGTCTGCCAACACAACATGGCAGCAGTAACAGTGTCTGGGGTCTGTGCCCACCCATGGAATGAATCCCAGGTTAGTCCTGTCACTGGTTGACCATTCCTCCAAGTTTCTTCTCAAGTTTTGTCCCTGAATTCCTTTTAGACAGGAAGAATCTTGGGCTGAAAATTTTGAAGTGGGTTAGTGTCCCCATCCCTCCACTGGGGGTGTTCTCAATTTCAATCTCCCCATGGCTGGGTATTTCAAGTAAGGTTACTTCCACTAAGTCCCGGGAACCTCTCAAGTCCCAGGCTTTTCAAACTTTCAGGAGGTTCTCCCCAACCCTAACATCCCACCCCCAAAACAGATTATGAGTGCTCTGTTTTGGTTCTAATAAAATCCAGTATTAAGAGTACCCTGTAGAGACCATATCCAGAGGTTAGGCAAGGTCCCTGGTTGAGGGATGGGGCCACCCACTCTTCTCAAAATTTTAACCCAGAATTGTTACTGTCTAAAGGAAATACAGGGACAAAGAGCAGAGCAGAGACTGAAGGAAAGGCCATCCAGAGACTGCCCCACCAGGGGATCCATCTCATATACAGCCATCAAACCTCCACACTTGCTGACACCAAGAAGTGCTTGCTGACTGGAGCCTGATATGATGTCTTCTGAGAGGCTCTGTTAGAGCCTTACTGATACAGATATGGAGGCTTGCAGCCAACCATTGGACTGAGCACAGAGTCCCCAATGGAGGGGTTAGGGGAAGGACTGAGGAGCTGAACGGGTTTGCAACCACAGAGGAAGAACAACATTATCAACCAACAGGAACCCTCCCTCCCCCAGCCAAGAGCTCTCAGGTACTAAACCACCAACCAAAGAATACAGGTGGAGGGACCCATGGCTCCAGTTGCATATGTAGCAGAGGATGGCCTTGTTGGGAATCAATGGGAGAGGAAGTCCTGGGTCCTGTAAAGGCTTGATGCCCTAGGGTAGAGTTAAAATAGGTTAGTAGGGCAGGAGTGGGCCAGTGGGTCGGGAAGCAACCTCTTGGAGGCAGGGGGAGAGGGGAAGAATGGGTCTATTTCAGAGGGGAAACTGGGAAGGGGGATAACATTTGAAATATAAACAAAATAACCCATTAAAAAGAAATAAAATAACCAAATTAATAATAAACACAAACAAGAAACGGAAAATAATCAAATTAATTTAAAAAAAAAAAGAGTATGCAGGTATTCCCAGAATTGTCAGAATAGGTTTCTGACCTTCCTGCAAAGGCAAAGTGTGAAACTTTCTCTCTTCCAGGTTTCAGTATCATTGTCTGTAGCAGCATTTCCAGAAACAGATACATTTCCATGCACTACAATATCAGTTTCACATAATTTAAATAAGGGCCATGTTCTATTGTATTTGTGCTTATGCTGTAAAATCAAGATTCATTAAGTCTCAGGGAGAACCAGGCAATGAACATGTTATAAGTAAACTTGCTAAAGGCTGTAAAGCTAAAGAAGTTGTATCATGACAATTTATAAATCTGAAATGTACATCGTATTGGCTAAGATGATAATGAATCTATACAAAATTTGAACCCATTTAATTAGGGTTTCTATTTGAAAAAAAAAGTCACCATTGCAAAAATATTTCTGCCTGCAAAGATTGCCAAATATCAGAATGCTTGCAGTGATTTATAGCTGAGATATATTTGATTTTACAATGAAATTTGTATGAAATTATTTGACATTCCCCTGTAATTTATCTATGCTAAAATAGACATTTTTAGAAATGTGATCATTGCCTCGAGGTACAGCTTTCTGAATTGGTACAGATGCAAGATAATAGCCTCTGCCTTGAAACCCTCCTCAATGACTAGGGGGCTTGCTTAATTCGATTTTGGGAATTTTTCCATGTATCTGGTTGTCTTTACTGGAGGTGGCCATTTCTAAATGCATATATTTTGTTTTAGTGTTTATTTATACTAAAGGAATACCTTTGTTAAAAGGTACAATGTTTTATATTGTTTTGGTAATGCTTAATGTGGCAGTATTCACAATAATTAAATAAATATTCAATAATTTATGTTTTTCTCCATTTGCCCTTTTGGTTGATAATTAATGGTATAAATAAGAATAGTGTTAACATATATGTTAAGTTCTTTGTAATCCATAAATCAGATTATCTATTTTTCTATGTATGTAATATGAACAAGCTTCTGAAAGAAATGTGAGCATGTGAAATCCAAATATCAAGACTTAGGATTGTATGTTCCTTTGATATATTTAAAGCTAATATGCTTTGCCTTGCACAGAACAATTGATTTAAACTAGAATGCTGGTTAATCACACATAGTTGACATAGATCTGGTGTAGGACTCAGTAAGGTTACAGCCCATGGAAAAACAGTATGATAGCAGTGTTACCTTGCCAGTATGATTTTTAAATTACCAACATATGTATGGATTCTTGTTCTGTACTTCCTGCCCTCTTCAACCACAACTATTTTCTAAGTGATTGCTGGAATCATCTCTGCATTCATATCCACTCTTCTCCTATGGACCATTTGTCTTTCAGCACTATCAACATAATATTTCATTATTTTGTGATTTGATGATAATAGTCTTATTATTTGTTGGAGTGGCATTTTGTGCTTTGCCCTTTTTTTCATAGATTCTTTCAATCTTAGGTGATATATATCCTTCTCTCTAGACTTTACTTATGCATTCTTTTACTATGCTCTTACATTACATAGTTGTTTAAATATCATTTTACTAAAGATTTGTTTGGGGTATTTGGTTCAAATTGTTTTTCCTGATAGTCTTATTGAAATTAACCTTGTGCTTATTGCTAGATAATTTTCACAATTTATAATTAAATTTTAATGTTAATTAAATAAATAGATTACTAAATTTTTTTATTGTAAAAGAGAAATAAATGTTCCGGTTTGACCAGTGTAAACTGGAGGGACTGGTCAAACTGGAACATTGATTGGCAAATTATTGGCTACAGTTTTAATTTTTTCATTAGATTGTTATTTTGGTGTTGGTGTTGGTGTTGAACTTACTGGGTATCGTGACACTAAGATATTGCACAAATTGTAAATCTTTCCTTCATCTGTATAGATAGAAAGTTCTAGAACCAAGCCAGAAATGGAATTTGCTAGTGAAAATCAAAAGATACGTATGTATTGCAATAGAATAAAATGGTTGAATCAGTTTCTTTTCCTATATTTAAAGTGAGTCACCACAATTGACTCAGGCTGTACACTTGTTGACCTGTGTGGGAGGACGCTCTTGACGCTTTGTTCTTTGGTCAGTACAACAGCATGTAAGGTTATTTAGTGATAGTATCTCACTTGTAAATTTATTACAGAATCAAGATTCAATGTTACATTCAGTTTATCTACTCTAAATGCAAAAGATACAGTTATAGAACATTTACAATTTGCAAAAATCTGTTGTAAAACTAGTTATCAAATAAAAGAACTATATTTTTTATTGTCATTATATTTGTGTGTGTGTGTGTGTGTGTGTGTGTGTGTGTGCCAGTATCCTCATGAGTGCAGATATGTTGGTGTTTATATACTGTTTGAACAGAAATATGCCTGTATATTAAACAACAGTAAATAATTTTACTCTGATGTTGGTATTCGTTTATTTGCCTTAGTTCGGTTTTGCATATTGTCATTGATGCTATTTTACACATTCCCTAGGGAAAACATACTTCATTCTATGTTCCCCCAAGTATACCAAATATTAAGGCTATAGCAATGTAAGCAAACCAGAAATGAGCACATTGGACTTCCACTTACTCTACTGAGAGAGGCAATCATGAGTTCTGCTTTATTTACAAAACTGCCAAAAATTCTTCTGGGAGTTTCTGAAATATTTTCGTTGAGAGATAAAACAAAACAAATCCCAGCTGGCATAAATATGTTTTAACAATGGAATTTAGGCCAACTTCATGATTTTAATCAACTACGTAAAGTCTAGTTAAAATGATAAGTAAAATGTACAACACATGTTTGTTACAGAATTTTGATTGCTTTAACATACGTTCCTGGGTTTGGCGAATTATTGGCTACAGTTTTAATTATTTCATAACTGACATGAGGAAACGTTTGGTTTGATTCTCTTCTTCCTAATCAAGCATTTTCTTTCAGTTGTCAACTTGTTCACAGGTATGAAAGAAGGAACTCTAATGATTTATGCCAATGAGGTATGTAATTTATGCTGAGATACTATATCCTCCTTTATAAAAACAATGCATTCTAAAAGCTCAATGAATTACTTTTAAAAAAACTAATAGAAATATTTCAATAAAAAACTACCTGTTTTACTATTATTGTTATTTTGTTATTCCTCAATTGGCTAAGTCACACCACTTTGGCTCCTGGTGGGTAGCACTCCTGCACCTCCTCAGGAGCAATCTGGATTTGCAAATAAAGACACACATGCAAACACACACACACACACACACACACACACACACACACACACACACGCACACACACGAGTGGGCATGTATGTTGGTTAATTTTTTTTTTATAAATTTTATTTTCTAAGTTTTTTTTATTTACATTCCAATCATTTCCCCTTTCCCGTTTCCTCCCTCCCCGAAAGTCCCATAAGCCCCCTTCCCTCCCTCTTTTCCCCATTCAACCCCCTCTTGTTTCTCTGTCCTGGCGTTCCCCTACATCCAGTCTTTCCAGGACCAGGGGGTCTCTCCTTCCATCTTCTTAGAAATCTATTGATATGCGAATTCTGTCTAGGGTATTCCGAGATTCTGGGTTAATATCCCCTTATCAGTGACTGCATACCATGTGTGTTCTTTTGTGATTGGGTTACCTCACTAAGGATGATATTTTCAAGTTCTGACCATTTGCCTAGGAATTTCGTGAATTCTTTGTTTTTAATTGTAGAGTAGTATTCCATTGTATGTTGGTTAATTTTAAAATGCCCTGGCTAGCTCAGACTGGGCAGTTCTAATCTTCCCCATGTCTAGCACACATTTTCCTCCTGTAATACTAGCTTAAAACCCTCTAATTCTATATTTTATTTTTGTTGCCCTGGCTCCTTCCCGGCAGTTCCTTAGTCTTTGCTACCCAAGACACTTCTGAACAGCCCTATCAGGGGTTACATTCCTTCTCACCCACATTTCTGATGATTTTCCTTTTGCAGCTCTAAATCTGATCCATCTCCCTCCGAATCATGGAGATTCCTCTCCTCCTTTCTGCCAGTTCATAGTCAATACAATCTAAAAGTTTTCTCTCTCTCTCTCTCTCTCTCTCTCTCTCTCTCTCTCTCTCTCTCTCTCTCTCTCTCTCTCTCTCTCTCTTTCTCCCCAGACATCGACCACTGGCTCTTATTTGATTGATCAAAAGCCAGTTGGGATGGATCACCCAGTGGGGCAATCTCTAGATAGATAACATTCCTTCAGTCTCTGCTCCACACTCTGTCTCCATATTTCCTCCTGTGAGTATTTTGTTCACCCTTCTAAGAAGCACTGAAGCATCCATATTTTGGTCTTCCTTCTTCTTTGACTTCATATGTTCTGTGAATTGTATCTTGGGTATTCTGAGATTTGGGACTAATATCCACTTATCAGTGAGTATATACCGTGTGTATGTTCTTTTGTAACTGAGTTACCTCACTCAGGATGATATTTTCAAGTTCTATCCATTTGCCGGCAAATTTCTTGAAGTCATTGTTTTTAACAGCTGAGTAGCATTCCATTGTGCAAATGTACCACATTTTATGTATCCATTCCTCTGTTGAGGGACGTCTGGATTGTTTACAGCTTCTGGATATTATAAATATGGCTACTATGAACAGAGTGGAGCGTGTGTCCTTATTACATGTTGGAGCATCTTCTGTGTATATGCCCAGGAGTGGTGTAGCTGGGTCCTCAGGTAGTACTATGTCCAGTTTTCGATGACAGAAGGCTGTTACTGCTGTCTCCTGAGAGGCTCTGCCAGAACCTGACAAATACAGAGGTGGATGCTACCAGCCAACAATTGGACTAAACACGGGTCATATGGAAGAGTTGGAGAAGGAACTGAAGGGGTTTGCAGCCCTGTGGAGAGAGCAATAGTGTCAACTGGCCAGACTCCCCAGAGCTCCCAGGAACTATACCACCAACCAAAGAATACACATGCAGAGACCAATGGCTCTGGATGTATATGAGGCAGAGGATGGACTTGTTGGACATCAGTGGGAGGACAGGCCTTTGGGACTGAGGGTGTTTGATGTCCCAGTGTAGTGCCAGGGAAGGGAAGAAGGTATAGGTGGGTGGGGAAGCACCTTCAGAGAGGCAGGGCAAAGGAAGATGGCATAGGGGGTTTCCAAATACGAGACCTGGAAAGAGGAAGACATTTGAGATGTAAATAAATAAATTATCCAATTCAAAAAAAAAGAAGAAGAAAAAAACCCACCACCACCAACACCACCACCATCACCACCAAAAAACCATCACCACCACTACCACCAAAACTAATTGAGGACAAGGACCTTCAGGGTTTAGACACACAGATTTCTGATTGATTCAAAGCAATAGAACCAATCTGCACCAGGTTTCTCAAGATAAAATGAGTTATTCATGCTGAATTTTCTATTTTAGAGCTTATCAAGCTACTGCTTTATTTTTAAAAAAAAGTAAACTTTAAGGCTCATGTTGATTTTAACCCAAAACACAGAGCTGAGTATTGTGAAGTGCTGTGAGTTATTCCCTGAAAGATAAAACTATTTCAAGTGAGAAATTTATATTTAGCATTATGCAGCAATGTATTTCTCTGCAGTGTAAGTCATTAGAAGGTGCACAGGATGCCACTTGATCTATTTTTACCTCTTTGAAAATAGTTGACAAATTGAATGTTTTTGGAGACTAGGACCCATCAGTACCACACTGAGTTTTCCCTCTTTGGTGCTCTTATCAGACAATGACAATGATTAAACTTGAATAGCATGTGCATTTGAATCTATAATTGAATATCTTCAGCAGAATGACATTTTTTCTCACTTTGAATTCAACTGTAGGATTGATCCTGATGTTCATCAAGAGCAAACATTCATACTACAGTGACTTTTCCATGGTCCCAAGTTGGTTCTTCCTAATAGGCTTGTTGTAGTTGGCAACCTTTAAATCAATGGCTAGAGGCAAATCCTAAGGGAGCTGAAAGTTATGTTCTATCGATATGCAAGATATGCATTAGTTTAAAAGTGCATATTATACATTTGTTTTTCAGATTAGTATGTTTTCCCCCTGTTTGATAGAAGCAGTAGTTGCTGTTAATAAACCAGGAAAACACATTGTTCTTTGGGTGCCATCAATGAGATGATGCTGTCAATTCTGGTAAACTGCCAATTGATGTTTCTCAAGTTGAAGGGGACACAGGGAAGGTAGATAGTGGTTAATCACAAAATGGAATTGCAGTGTTTTCTGTTATCAGAACTTTGATTGACCAAGCTTTCATGTTATTGTATGCTGTATTTTTCTGGGAATCTGCAAACCTCAGCAATTTTCAGTAAGTACTGGCTTATACAGTCTTTTATCTGACATTGCTATTAAATTGCCTGGAGTAGACTGTGAATGGCAGTCGTTTGAATTGATGACTGAATAGCATGTAACTCACAACCTTTTGTTTTCCTTCTATACAGTGTCCTGTGACTAAAATTGTTATTTGTTTGTCCCTGTGAAAGAGCATGTTCCATTGGCAAAATAATATCAGCAATCAGTACAGAAGAATGCTAGTTGTAATTTTGGCTGGTGGTCTTATTTCTTTAAGTTTCAATGGTTGCTGACACAATAATCTCGAGACCTATTGATTTCTCAGTTCATGTTTTCTTTGCATTTGCCATGAGGAAAAACGTCAACTCAGATGCATACCTTAGCTAGAACTTAATACTTAAGTGCTTTCTTGTCTGCCTCTCCTCACTTCATCTTATCAGTCTGTCTGTAATTTTCCTTTAGATGGATTGAGGATTGAACCAAAGGCCTCCTGCATGCTAGTCAGATGTACAGCTATGGAAGGTCAGCTTCACTCTCATGCTTCAATTTTAAAGTTTTTTAGTTAATATATATTTCTATTCCAGAAGCCTTATTATACTTTTCCTAATGCTCTTATAATGAAGTCTTAGAAATTCCATCGTATCATACTATTACTGTTTAAGTACTTTGTTTTTCTTCCAGAAATAAGACTGCTAAAAGGTTAAGTTACTTACCTCATTTTTCCAGTTCAAACAGTAAGGAATCCAACATTAAACCCAGTCACATGGATCAAGCATCTGGACAAATACTTTTTATAGTCTGTCTTCTGTAATTCGAAATTTATAAGGTTCACAGTGCCACTGATGTCTTGATACAGCCTATACATAAAACATATATATATATATATATATGTTTTATCACAGTATATTTGTATATTTATATCTGTATATAGATATATATGGAGGAGAGAGAGAGAGAGAGAGAGAGAGATACTGTGTATGTATATGGGTGCATGCTTATACAGATGTATAGCAATTGAGCTTGGAGATGATCAGCACCAATGGCAGGCTGACATCTTAGGAAGTCAATAGGTCTCACCTCTAAACTTCATGTCACATGAACTATTTGGCTATCATAATTATAACAGACCTTGTATGAATTCAAACATAAGAAAACATTTAAAAACAGTTAAAACAGTTGCTAAGGAGAAGAAAATTAGGAAGAACAGACAAGTGATCCTTGGCTTGATATTTCATAGTTTAGGATGTGGTGCAGCATAAGTTAGAACCATTCTGAATTTTGAGGTTTTCATTTGTAATATAAGGGTTGGATTCAAGAAGCATTAATGGTTTTGGTTAAAATGATGTGACATTTGATCATTTTAATTCAATCAACTGGTCTGTTTATATATTTATCTTTGTTTTATCTATCTAAAAATCTATCCATTAACTATCTATCTGTCATTCTGTCTGTATATATATATATATATATATATATATATATATATACATATATATATACATATATATATATATCTACCTACCTACCAACCTTTCTATTTTATACCTACTTACCTATCATTTATCTATCCTATTTATTCCTAAGTCTGAGTCCTTCAAAGATCACTGCAAAACTTAATTTATTTTTTTTTGTTACTTCTACAAATTGTGTGACAGAAACAGCACAAGTAGGTAAGGTAGAATTTTGACAATAGTTCCAGAAGTTTGGTCTATTGTGGTAGAAAAGTTGTGTGCTACACCTCCAAGGTAGTAAGCAAGTATCTCAGAGTTTGTTATTTCTTATTAGATCAGAAAGTGCAGAGCTATGAATAGACCAGAATCAGCCAGTACTTTTTATCTTCTTAACATAAAAAGTATTCTTCTTAGGTAGAAGAACCACTTCTACCTAAGGCCCCACAGCCTCTAAAACAGCACCACCTGATAACAGATGTTCAAACACTTAACCTTCCTAGGTACATTTCATATTCAAATTATAACATACTCTCATCTCCACATGAATTGGTACACATGTGCAAACATACGTATATTCACACATATCATACAATACATACATATATACATACATATGAATAAATAAAGGAAAAGAAAAATATCCTGGAACAAGTTAGAAGGAAGGAAGACAAAGTGGATGAACGAAAGGAAGAAAGGAAGAAAGCAAGGAAGGAAAGAAGGCAAAAAGGAAACAAACAAAGACAGAATGAGAAAAAGTAAGATTTATATAAATTCTCTGGTAAAAAAAACAGCTACCAATATAAAGATGTATTGGTCTACCATGCCACTCATGGTGAATTTCAAGCAGCACAATAAATATAGCAAGAAATTTAACTCATTTGCCTGTATTCCAATAACTTTGGTGAGAATATTTTTCAATTTTAAATAATATTTGGAAATGTCTATAAAGATTACAGTGCCAACAAGTTGTAACAACAGTTGATGCTAAATTAAGTGCTATGTTTTGTGCTCACTGGCTTATTAAGATTTCCTATGCTCTTCTCTAGTTGTCTCGACATTTTTACCTATTTCACTTTTTCGTTAATATGATTCGGAGAAGGGTGTCAGAAATCTATCTGTGTGCTTTTCTATGTGCTGTGATAAATATTCCCAAGCAAGGTAACTTATGGGGGGAAATTCCTTATTTGGATGAGATGTCCAGGGTGTAGTCTGATCTTATGGGGAGTCATGGTGGCACAAATTTCAGGCAAATGGTCATACTTCATCCACACTGATTCCAGAGAGTAATGAACACTTGTGCTCAGCTCACTTTCTCCTTTTTATATAGTCCAGAATTTTTTCCACTCACTATATTCAGATTTTTCCTCTCAAATTACTCTAATAAAGTTAATAACATACAGACACACCCAGAGCCATGTCTGCCAGGTGACACTAGCTCTGCTCAAGATGACTATTGAGATTAATCCTCACAATATAAAACTGCTTTTTTTGGTATTTATAATTCTTCACAAGTTCTTAATGATTAAATAAGAAATTTGTCTTTTGTAATAAGATCTCAAATTCTGGGGTAAAAGTATCTGAAATTATATCAATAAGCCAAAGAAGCATTTTGATAGTTTAATCAAGTATCTGTTTTATGATTACTCTTTCCTTCTGCATCAGATTAGCATTGAAGTCTTTCATACTGCAAGTGACACAAAACTTTCTAGATATATATTTCAGAGGAAGATGTAGAGTCCAAATAAAAGAGAAATAACCAGAAAGGTATAGGTACTTACAGTGATTTTAGGACCAAGTTGCTGCTGTGATACAATGCTACAGATTTTTACTGAGTACTCAATTACAAAAGAACAGTTTCAGCATATACTAAAAGGCTATGTATTATGCCAGATATATAATGACTACATATTATATTCCAGAATTACTTTTGAAAGTTGAACAGTTTTATATTTTATAATTTATATTCAAGTGAAATGTTGATTGTAAAACTATATAATTAATGTATATTCACAACCAAATTTATAGTAATAATTGTTGCAAGTTAGCATGCTGCTAACATAACATAGCTCACTTATATTATAGTCAAGTTTAAAATTGAGATGTTTCTCACAACAAAGGCAACCTGCATGGTTCCTTTATACATGTTGGGCAATAATTGTTTACTTCATGTTATATATTCCAATTTAAAGATCTGGTACTAGCATCT
This sequence comes from Tokudaia tokunoshimensis, assembly GCA_036184795.1. Lineage (NCBI taxonomy): Eukaryota > Metazoa > Chordata > Mammalia > Rodentia > Muridae > Tokudaia > Tokudaia tokunoshimensis. The sequence goes on from BTHU01000014.1 coordinate 26,698,708, forward strand.
ACAAGTTATAGAGATGATGCTGTATTTTTCATCCTGGGTAGATAGCCATGGGACTATTTCGAGGGAAACATGTGGGACAAAGTGATCTTGCTTAGCACTCATATCTGAAATTCTCAAAGGTAACTTCATATATATGTATGTAACATCAATTAACAAAAATGTAGCTCATACATTTTCAAGATAGCAAAGAGGGGGACATTACAGTCATATTTGGAAGGAGGAAAGGAAGGGCACATAACAATTAAATTGTAATATCAAGAATTAAAGAATAAAAACATTTTCTCAGTTAGAAAGTACTATAGTTTCAAAATATATATGTATCTAGTATGTAATGACTGTTACACATCAGACACATATAATGTAGTTAGTCTTGCAATTAAAAGTGACTCAAATGTAGAAGCTTTCAGAATATCATGGAAATTTCCAGTCAATACATTATAATACTTGGACAGGCATTGATTTCTATCCTTAGTTCTTTATATTGTTACCTATACAGAATTTGTACATAGCTGCTAAAATACCTGAGAATATTCTAATGTTAATACATTTCTTGTAATTATATGTAGATCTCAAAACACATTAACAAAACCTGGTATTCAAACCATTAGATAGTCTCTTTCAACCTGACATTTAGTTATAGCAATTCAACCCTAATGCAGAAATATTCTTTTCTTCAAAGTCTCCATATTTCTATATTGTTCACACAAAACTTATGCTGTTACCATTTTTTTTTCACTTTTTATTTTGTTGAGATCAAATTATATCGGTAATACCTCTCTCAGTTGCATATTAACTCATTATATTTATTTGATGCATTATTTCTTTGGATTCCTTTGTATTCCAGAATTTGACCAAATAACAAATATATATAAAACCTAGTCCTTATCATTCATGTATTTTACATTTTAGTGCAAGGAAACAATTAGCAATGACAAAATTATCTTGTTCTTAACATAATAAGCTAACTCAAATAGTTGTAAAATAATAGGCTTAAATATTGAGCTCTGGGGCATGTTACTATGACTGTTGGTATATAAAGAACATCTAAAGATTCAGATAGTCTAGACATATTGAAAAATGTCACTCCTACAATTTTGGTTGCTATGTTACAGAAATCCAGTGACAGTCACCTTTAAAACAAATGGAAAAACATAGAAGAAATAAGAGGCTTATCAATATAGAAAGAATAATTGAAACTACTTACACGTTTTTTTAACAGTCAGTAGAAACTAAGATACAGGTACCCACTAGATTTTTCTACAGAACCTTTAGAATGGATCACTTTTTAATGCCTTGATTTTTGACTTCTAGCTTCCAGAACAATAAAATAACACACACACACAAACACACACACAGACACACACACACACACATGGTTTTTAGGTAACCATTTTTAGTAACTTGATATTACAGCCCCAGATTACTGGCGTAGAGAAGATGTTGAAAAGTGATATGGATTGAAAAAAACAGAGAAGGTATGTAGGGGTGTGAGAGTCTGACCAATTTAAATATGGTACTGACTAAATGTCATTTGTCAAAAGATCATGATGAGATAAGTGAATAAATCATGTAGAAAATTCCTACTCAAAGACATTTTCAACTACAAAGAACATGCAGTGAGATGAGGGCTGTCTATTAAAAGCCCTGAGGAAGATGGTGTGAATCAGGCATATGACCAAGAATAAGAACAGGGAGAAGAGGTGAATACCATGGATATAATGGTCAATGTTTATGACCAGCTACAGATCATAAAGGTGATTGGGCAGTCATTCTTAGCAAAGTGCTACCTTATTACTAGCTTCTGTGGACTAAATTAAATTATTACAGGAAACAGAAGATTAGGACAATAATCTAAGTAAGAATAATGGTACCTGTCCAGCAAAGTTCTACATCCTTGAAGTGATGAATAATCACAGGAAAAGGTCTTTTTATTTTTTTTCAGGTATATTTTTAAAGTAGAGCCAGCAGAAGCCTCAAAAAAAAAAAAAAGATCTGAGAATACAATGGGCAGGAAAACCAAAGAGTCAAGAATATGCCTATATATGGGGTGACATAACTGGAAGAAAGGAAGTAATGAAGCAGTACCATCAAGAGATGCATGGAATACTACCCAGCTATTAAGAACGAGGACATCCTGAGTTTTTCAGGCAAATGGATAGAACTAGAAATATCATCCTGAGTGAGGCAACACAAACCCCAAAGGACATGCATGGTATATACTCACTAATAAGTGGATATTAGCCAAAAAAAAAAAGTACAGAATACCCAAGATATTGTCCATAGAACTAAAGATCAACAAATTGAATGGCCCAAGTGAGGATGCCTCAGTCCCACTTGGGAGGGAGAAGAAACCAATCACAAGTGGGGTAGGAGGGAGAGTCCTGGGAGAGAAAGTAGATGGGACAGAGGAGAGGGGAACCTGATCTGACATTGGGGGAGGGGAAAGGACTGAAGCTGAAGCCCTGAGGGCCAGCAGAAAGAAGGGAAACAGGAAACCTCAGGAGATAGGAGGTTGGAGGGACCTCCAGAATGCAACCAGAGACCTGGGAAGTGAGGGACTCACAGGACTAAAAGGGAGGTACCTTAGATGAAATGCCTGACAATAGGGAGATGGAACTTACAGAGTGACCTCCATCAGAAAAGCAAGATATCTAATGAGGGAGAGAGGGGCCAACCCACAGCCATAATTCTTCCCCATAATTGTTCCTGTCTGAAAGAATTACAAGGATGGAAATGGAGAGGAGCTCGAGGAAAAGAAAGTCCAGGGACAGGCTCAAAGTGGGATCCAGCCTTTTACTCTGAGGTAGTATTTGTCTTTGACACTGAGGTGCATTTCCTGCATGCAGCAAAATGCTGGGTCCTGTTTACTTATCCAGTCTGCTAGTCTATGTCTTTTTATTGGGGAATTGAGACCATTGATATTAAGAGAGATTAAGGCATAGTGATTATTGCCATCTGCCATTCTTGACGCTATCTTTATGTTTGAGTGGTTGTCTACTTTTGGGTTTGATTCAAGAAGGTTATTATCTCATTTTTTCCAGGGTGTTTTTTCTCTCCCTGTATTGGCGGTTTCCACCTATTATCCGTTGCAGGGCTGGATTTGTGGAAAGATATTGTGAAAATTTGGTTTTATCATGGAATATCTTGGTCTCTCCATCTATGGTGATTGAGAGATTTTGGCCCCAAGAAACGAGGTGGAGTAGCCATCCTAATATCAGATAAAAGTGATTTTCAACCTAAAGTCATCAAAAAAGACACAGAAGGACACTACATACTGATCAAGGGAAAAATCCACCATCAAGAACTCTCAATTCTGAATATCTATGCTCCAAATACAAGGGCACCCTCATTCATAAAAGAAACTTTACTAAAGCTCAAAGCACACATCACAGCGCACACAATAATAGTGGGTGACTTCAACACCCCGCTCTCTGAAATGGATCGTTCAGGAAAGCAGAAACTAAACAGGGACACAGTGAATCTAATTGAAGCCTTGGACCAAATGGAACTAACAGATATCTATAGAACATTTCATCCTAGAGCTAAAGAATACACCTTCTTCTCAGCACCTCATGGTACCTTCTCCAAAATTGACCATAAAATTGGTCACAAATCAGACCTCAACAGATATAAGAAGATAGAACTAATCCCATGGTTCCTATCAGATCACTATGGAATAAGGGTGGTCTTCAATGGCAACAAAAACAAAAGAAAACCCATGTACACCTGTAGGCTGAACAATGATCTACTCAATGATAACTTGGTCAAGGTGGAAATAAAGAAAGAAATCAAAGACTTTTTGAAAGTTAATGAAAATGAAGGCACAACATACCCTAATTTATGGGACACAATGAAAGCAGTGCTAAGAGGAAAATTCATAGCTCTGAGTGCCGCCAAAAAGTAATAGGAGACAGCATACACTAACAGCTTAATGGCACACCTGAAAGCTCTGGAACAAAAAGAAGCAAATACACCAAAGAGGAGTAGAAGGCAGGAAATCATCAAACTCAGGGCTGAAATCAATCAAGTAGAAACAAATAAAACCATACAAAGAATCAACAAAACGAGGAGTTGGTTCTTTGAGAAAATCAACAAGATAGATAAGCCCTTAGCCAGACTAACTAGAGGGCACAGAGATAGTATCCAAATTAATAAAATCAGAAACGAAAAGGGAGAGATAACAACAGAAACTGAGGAAATTCAAAAAATCATCAGATCCTCCTACAAAAACCTGTATTCAACACAACTAGAAAATCTTGAGGAAATGGACAATTTCCTTGACAGATACCAAATACCAAAATTAAATCAGGATCAAATAGACCATTTAAACCGTCCTATAACCCCTGAAAAAATAGAAGTTGTCATTGGAAGTCTTCCAACCAAAAAAAGCACAGGTCCAGATGGTTTTAGTGCAGAATTCTATCAGACCTTCAAAGAAGACCTAACACCAATACTCTTCAAACTGTTCCACAAAATAGAAACAGAAGGAACACTGCCCAACTCGTTCTATGAAGCCACAATTACACTAATACCAAAAGCACACAAAGATCCGACAAAGAAAGAGAATCTCAGGCCAATCTCTCTTATGAATATTGATGCAAAAATACTCAATAAAATTCTTGCCAACAGAATCCAAGAACACATCAAAACGATCATTCACTACGATCAAGTAGGCTTCATACCAGGGATGCAGGGATGGTTCAATATAAGGAAATCCATCAATGTAATCTACTATATAAACAATCTCAAAGAAAAAAACCACATGGTCATCTCATTAGATGCTGAGAAAGCATTTGACAAAATTCAGCATCCTTTCATGCTAAAGGTCTTGGAAAGATCAGGAATTCAAGGCCCATATCTAAACATAGTAAAAGCAATTTACTCAAACCGGTAGCCAGCATCAATCTAAATGGAGAGAAACTTGAAGCAATCCCACTAAAATCAGGGACTAGACAAGGCTGCCCTCTCTCTCCATATCTTTTCAATATAGTACTTGAAGTTCTAGCTAGAGCAATTAGACAACAAAAAGAGGTCAAAGGGATACAAATTGGAAAGGAAGAAGTCAAACTATCACTATTTGCAGACGATATGATAGTATACTTAAGCGACCCAAAGAACTCCACCAGAGAACTCCTACAGCTGATAAACGACTTCAGCAAAGTGGCCGGATATAAAATCAACTCAAGCAAGTCAGTAGCCTTCCTATACTCAAAGGATAAGCAGGCTGAGAAAGAAGTAAGAGAAATGATACCCTTCACGATAGCCACAAACCATATAAAGTATCTTGGCGTGACTCTAACCAAACAAGTGAAAGATCTGTGTGACAAGAACTTCAAGTCTCTGAAGAAAGAAATTGAAGAAGACCTCAGAAGATGGAAAAATCTGCCATGCTCATGGATTGGCAGGATTAATATAGTAAAAATGAACATCTTACCAAAAGTAATATACAGATTCAATGCAATCCCCATCAAAATCCCAACTCAATTCTTCATACAGTTAGAAAGAGCAATTCAAAAATTCATCTGGAATAACAGAAAACCCAGAATAGCTAAAACTATTCTCAAGAGTAAAAGAACCTCTGAGGGAATCAGTATCCCGGACCTCAAGCTGTGCTACAGAGCAATAGTGTTAAAAACCGCATGGTATTGGTACAGTGACAGGCATGTAGATCAATGGAACAGAATTGAGGACCCAGAAATGAATCCACACTCCTATGGTCACTTGATCTTTGACAAAGGGGCTAAAACCATCCAGTGGAAAAAAGATAGCCTTTTCAACAAATGGTGCTGGCTCAACTGGAGGTCAACATGCAGAAGAATGCAAATTGACCCATTCTTATCTCCTTGTACTAAGCTCAATTCCAAGTGGATCAAGGATCTCTACATAAAACCAGACACACTGAAACTAATAGAAAGGAAACTAGGGAAGAACCTTGAACATATGGTCACAGGGGAGAATTTCCTGAACAGAACTCCAATAGCTTATGCTCTAAGATCAAGAATTGACAAATGGGACCTAATTAAATTACAAAGTTTTTACAAGGCAAAAGACACTGTCAAAAAGACAAAGCAGTAACCAACTAACTGGGAAATGATCTTTACCAACCCTACATCTGACAGAGAGCTAATATACAATATATACAAAAAACTCAAGAAGTTAAACTCCAGAGAGGCAAGTAACCCTATTAAAAAATGGGGTACAGAGCTAAACAAGAGTTCTCACCTGAACTAATGGCTGAGAAGCACCTAAGGAGATGTTCATCATCCTTAGTCATTAGGGAAATGCAAATCACAACAACCCTGAGATTCCATCTCACACCAGTCAGAATGGCTAAGATCAAAAACACAGAAGACAGCAGTTGTTGGTGAGGATGTAGAGAAATAGGAACACTCCTCCACTGCTGGTGGAATTGCAAGCTGGTACAACCACTCTGGAAAGCAGTCTGGCGGTTCCTCAGAAAACTGGGCATGACACTCCCGGAAGATCCAGCTATACCACTCCTGGGCATATACCCAGAGGCTTTACCTGCATGCAATAAGGACACATGCTCCTCTATGTTCATAGCAGCCTTATTTATAATAGCCAGAAGGTGGAAAGAACCCAGATGTCCCTCAACGGAGAAATGGATTCAGAAGATGTGGTATATCTACACAATGGAATACTACTCTGCAATTAAAAACAATGAATTCACGAAATTCCTAGGCAAATGGTCAGAACTTGAAAATATCATCCTTAGTGAGATAACCCAATCACAAAAGAACACACATGGTATGCAGTCACTGATAAGGGGATATTAACCCAGAATCTAGGAATACCCTAGACACAATTCGCATATCAATAGATTTCTAAGAAGATGGAAGGAGAGACCCCTAGTTCTGGAAAGACTGGATGTAGGGGAACGCCAGGACAGAGAAACGAGAGGGGGTTGAATGGAGAAAAGAGGGAGGGAAGGGGGCCTATGGGACTTTCGGGGATGGAGGAAACAGGAAAGGGGAAATGATTTGGAATGCATAAAAAAAAACTTAGAAAATAAAAAAAAAAGAATATACTCTGCAAAAGGACATATGTGACACTTTATTCATGTGGAAAAATAAAATTCATGTATTTTTCAAATAAATAAAAAAGTGGGATCCAGCACAAGGGGAGGTTCCAAGGCCTAACACTATTACTGAGTGTATGGAACGCTAACAAGAAGGGACCTAGCATAACAGTACTCCAGAAGACCCAACAAGCAGCTGAAAGAGTCAGATGCAGACTTTTCCCTCAACCAATGAACAGAAGCAGCTGACCCCTGCTGTTGAATTAGGGAAGGCTGAATGAAGCTTAGGGCAACCCTATAGGAGGACTAGCAGTCTCAATTATTCTGGAACCCCGGGATCTCTCAAAAACTGGACCACCAAACAGGCAGCACACACTAGTTGATATGAGGCCCCCAGCGCACATACAATAAAGGACTGCCGGGTCTGTGTTCATCCAGAGATGATGCACCTAACCATCAAGAGACTGGAGGCCCCAGGGAGGTTAGAGGTCAGGTGGGGTGAGGGGTAGGGGCATCCACATGGAGACAGGGAGACGGGAGGATGTATGGTATGTGTAACAGTTGGAGGGTGGACAGGGGTTGGCTGGGTGGGGAATAAAATATGGAGTATAAAAATAATTAATAAAAAATATTCTCAAAAAATAAAAGAAATACATGGAGAGTTGATAATTTGATTAGTTCAGTTAGGGCTCTACAAAAGAACTCTTTTAATCTCTTTGTGAACATGCTTCAATACTGCTTCCCTCTCATTCTTTTAATGGACATTCTAAGTGAAAATCATATGCTCTAAGGAAGATCATCAGGTTTCTTCCTTCCATTCACTTGTGCTACACTTTCTCTTCATTGCTTTGACTAAGAACACTGCTGCTTACCCAGATATTCAGTTTACAAATCATCACGGCTCATGATGGTTAATTTTTACACTTCAAACTAACTAAATCTGGGCTACCTGGGTTTCTGTCTACCTCTTATTTCTGGGTATATTTTGGAAGGAATACTAAGATTCTTAAGATTAGGTTGTGAGGCTTGATAAAGCTTTCCCCAGTGTGAGGAATGTATTCTGCTGAAAGCCTAACTAGAGAAAATAATCAATCAAATATAATCAAAAAACAAATGAAGGGAGGAAGAACTTATCCATTCTGGCTCTTTACCTGATTGCTTAAACTGGAATAAAAATCATTTCCAACCCTTCAACTGGGCTTTATAGTGTTGGTAAGTCTTCCCTTAATTCTGAAAACTCTGTAATATTTACTTTTGATAAGCCTAGTGCAAGCTTGTAGTTCCAAGTCTTCGGGGAAAACAATGATTCGAAGGCAAGCCCCAAAGCAAGATCAATGTCAGGCTGGACACATAGGGAAATCCAGGTTTAAAACAATGAAACAAACAAAGGAACAGAATTTGCTCTCTGTGCTCCCTGCTTCTTGTACCTATGCACCTGGCTGGTAACTTACACCACTGGCTGTTTGGGTTTACAGGCTGATTCAGTTTGGAAGTAACACACAAGCTTTTCCAGGTCCACAGCTTGTAAGTGGCAGATTTTAGAAGTCTCCCTAGGGTGTGTAATTTATCAGGTTACAAGTCTTTTTAGAAATCTCAAAACTTTTTTGTTCTTCAAAACACAATAAGAGCAAAATGTCGTATACAAGCCTGTGGTAAAATTTGAGCTCTGCTTGAGATGTCAGAGAAAATGTTACCCTAATTATCAGGGCATTTCTATTGCTTTATTAAAAAAATCAAGAGGGTGGGGGAAGTACCAAAAACTGCCAGAATCAACTTTATGAGAATTCTATAACTAACCAAAAGTCTGTAACACTCTGAAAATAGTCCATTATAAACATTGGAGCTCTGAAATAACACTGAGATGTGTAATGTTTTAACTAATTCTTCAGCCTCAGTGTTAGACCTTGAAGTAACAGAAAACTTTTCCAGTACCAACAAGAGGAGACAACATAGCAAACCATATTCTGAACTGATTTGCATAAGAACATATTTGAGAACAGAAAAAGACTGGTCTATCTAGCCTGATTGTGATCTTTGAGCTAAAACGAAGTATGGGAAACAGGTTAAAACATTTACAGGCACATTTTCTCTCCTGGGACTATGCAGGCAGATAGAGCCAGGAGCTCAGCGACGTCAGGGATCTCAGGAGTGGCAGAGCAGCTGGGACAGTGTCCATCAAGGCTCCACCTGCACCCAGGAACTGGACTACTCTACAACAATCTGAGCACTGGTCCTGCCAGGGGAGAACTGGTCTGCAGGGAGTGCTTTGACTCCCAGGTTTGGAGGTGAGGCAGCCATTTTCTCTCCAGCGACTGTACAGGTGGGTACAGGGAGGAGCACAGGGATCTCAGAAGTGACAAAGCAGCGGGGACAGGGTACTTCTGGGCTCCACCCGCACCCAGGAGCTGGACTGAAACACAGCACTCTGTGCCAGGAGAAAGCTGGTCTCCCAAGGGCGCTGAGACAGGCTTACAGACCTACAGGAGGGACAAGTGCCAGCCAGAGACAGCAGGACCAACTAACAACAGAGAAAACCAGATGACGAAAAATAAATACAAGAACATTACCAGCAGAAACCAAGGCAACATGGGACCATCCGAACCAAGTTCTCCCACAACAGCAAGTCCTGGCTACCCCAACCAACCAGAAAAGCAAAATTTGAATTTAAAATCACAGCTCATGATGCTGATAGAGGGCTTCAAGAAGAACATAAATAACTCACTTAAAGAAATACAGGAGAACACAAGTAAACAGGAAGAAGCCCTTAAAGAACTATGGGAAAACAACAAAACAGGTGAAGGAATTGAACAAATCCATCCAGGATCTAAAAATGGAGGTAACAACAACAACAAAATCACAAAGGGAAACAACTCTGGACATAGAAAACATAGGAAAGAAGTCAGGAGTCATGGATACAAGTATCAACAACAGAATACAAGAAATAGAAGAGAGAATCTCAAATGCAGAAGATAGCATAGAAAGCATTGACACAACAGTCAAAGAAAACGAAAAATGCAAAAAGCACCTAACACAGAATATCCAGGAAATCCAGGACAAAATGAGAAGACCAAACCTAAGGATTATAGGTATAGAAGAGAGTAAAGATTTACACCTTAAAGAGCCAGTAAATGACTTCAACAAAATTGTAGAAGAAAATTTCCCTAACATAAAGAAATAGATGCCCATGAACATACAAGAAACCTACAGAACTCCAAATAGATTGGACCAGAAAAGAAAATGCTCCATCACATAATAATTAAAACACCAAATGCACTAAACAAAGAAAGAATATTAAAAGCAGTAAAGGAAAACGATCAAGTAACATATAAAGGCTGACCTATCAGAATTACATGAGACTTCTTGCCAGAGACTATGAAAGCCAGAAGATCCTGGGCAGATGTTACACAGAACCTAACGGAACACAAATGCCAACCCAGACTACTATACCCAGCAAAACTCTCAATTACCATAGATGGAGAAACCAAGGTATTCCATGACAAAAATTACACATTTTCACAAATCCTGCCCTTCAAAGAATAATGAACAGAAAACACCAACAAAAGGAGGGAAACTACACACTAGAAAAAGCAAGAAAATAATCTTCTTTTAATAAACCAAAAAAAAAAAAAAAGAAAGAAAGCCACACAAACATAACTCCACCTCTAATAACAAAAATAACAGGAAGTACTTCTCCTTCTCTTAATATCAGTGGCCTCAATTCTCCAATAAAAAGACACAGAGTAACAGACTGGCTAGATAAACAGGACTCAACATTTTACTGCAAACAGGAAACTCATCTCAGGCACAAAAACAGATACTACCTCAGAGTAAAAGACTGGAGAACAATTTTCTAAGAAAATGATCCCAAGAAACAAGCTGGTGTGGCCATTCTAATATTGAATAAAATCAACTTTCAACCTAAAGTAATCTAAAAAGATAAAGAATGACATGTCATATTCATCAAAAATAATCTACCAAGATGAACTCTCAATTCTGAAAATCTATGCTCCAAATACAAGAGTAGCCACATTCATAAAAGAAACTTTACTAAAGCTCAAAGTACACATTGTTCCTCACACAATGTAGTGGGAGACTTCAACACCCTACTCTCATTACTGGACATATCAGGGAAACACAAGTTAAACAGAAGCAGTGAAATTAACAGAAATTATGAACCGAATGAATTTAACAGATATCTATGGCACATTTTATCTTAAAAGAAAGGAATATACCTTCTTCTCAGCACCCCACGGTATCTTCTCCAAAACTGACCATATACTCAGTCACAATTCAGACCTCAGTAGATATAAGAAGACTGAAGTAATCCAAGCACCCTGTCAGATCACCACAGACTAAAGCTGGTCTTCAATAACAACAACAACAACATAAAACAAACAAAACAAACAAACAAAAAATCTAGAAAGCACACATACACACAGAAACTGAACAACATTCTACTCAACTATAACTTGGTCAAGGAAGAAATAAAGACACTAAAGACTTTTTAGAATTTAATAAAAATGAAGGCACAACATACCTAAACTTATGAGACACAATGAAAGCAGACCTAAGAGGAAAACTCATAGCTTTGAATACCTCCAAAAAGAAACTTGAAAGAGCATGCACTAACAGCTTGATAGCACATTTGAGTCTCTAGAACAAAAAGAAGCAAATACACCCGAGAGGAGTAGAAGGCAGGAAATAATCAAACTCAAGGCTTAAATCAACCAAGTAGAAACAAAAAGAACTATACAAAGAATCAACCAAACCAGGAGCTGGTTCTTTGAAAAAACCAACAAGATAGATAAACCCTTAGCCAAACTAACCAGAGGGCACAGAGAAAGTATCCAAATCAAGAAAATCAGAAATGAAAAGGGAGACATAACAACAGATACTGAGGAAATCCAAAAAATCATCAGACCCTACTACAAAAGCCTATACTCAACACAACTGGAAAATCTAGATGAAATGGACAATTTTCTAGACAGACGCTAGGTACCAAAGTTATCAGGATCAGATAAATGACCTAAACAATCCCATAAACCCTAAAGAAATAGAAGCAGTCATTAACAGTCTCCCAACCAAAAAAAAAAAAAAAAAAGAGCCCAGGATCAATGGTTTTAATGCAAAGTTTTATCAGACCTTCAAAGAAGACCTAATACCAATACTCTTCAAACCATTCCACCAAATAGAAACAGAAGGAACACTACCCAATTCATTCTATGAAGTCACAATTACTCTGACACCTAAACCACACAAAGACCCAACAAAGAAAGAGAACTTTAAACCAATTTCCCTTATGAATTTCGATGTAAAAATATTCAATAAAATTCTTGCCAACCTAATACAAGAACATATCAAAATGATAATCCACCATGATCAAGTAGGCTTTATCCCAGGGATGCAGGGATGGTTCAATATACAGAAATCCATCAAGGTAATTCAGTATATAAACAAACTCAACGAAAAAAGCCACGTAATCATTTCATTAGATGCTGAGAAAGCATTTGATAAAATCCAAAACCTCTTCATGATAAAAGTCTTGGAGAGATCGGGAATTCAAGGCCCATACCTAATCATAGTAAAAGCAATATACAGCAAACCAGTAGCCAACATCAAATTAAATGATTAAATGGATAGAAACTTGAAGCAATCTCACTGAAATCAGGGACTAGACAAGGCTGCCCACTCTCTCCATATTAATTCCATATAGTACTCGAAGTTCTAGCTAGAGCAATTAGACAACAAAAGGAAGTCAAAGGTATACAAATTAGAAAGAAAGAAATCAAAATATCACTATTTGCAGATGGTATGATAGTATACTTAAGTGATCCCAAAAATTCCACCAAATAAACCTGATAAACAACTTCAGGAAAGTGGCTGAATATAAAATTAACTTAAACAAATGAGTACCTTTCCTATACTCAAAGGATGAATAGGCTGAGAAAGTAATTAGAGAAACAACACTCTTCACAATAGTTCCAAATAATATCACATACATTGCTGTGACTCTAACCAAGCAAGTAAAAGATCTTTATGACAAGAACTTTAAGTCTCTGAAAGAATAAATTGAAGAAGATCTAGGAAGATGGAACTATCTCCCATGCTCATAGATTGCCAAGTTTAACATGTTAAAAATAGGCATCTTGCCTAAAGCAATCTACAGATTCAATGTAATCCCAATCAAAATTCCAATTCAATTCTTCATATAGTTAGAAAGAGCAATTTCCAAATTTATCTGGCATAACAAAAAGCCCAGGATAGAAAAAAAACTATTATCAACAATAAAAGAACCTTTGGCAGAATCACCATTCCTGACCTCAAGCTACACTACAGAGCAATAGTGATAAAAACTGCATGGTACTGGTACAATGACAGGCTGTTAGATAAACGGAATATAATTGAAGACCCAGGAAAGAACCCACACACCTATGGTTACTTGATCTTTGACAAAAGAGCTAAAACCAACCAGTGGAAAAAGGACAGCATTTTCAACAAATGGTGCTGGGTCAACTTGCAGTTAACATGTAGAAGGATGCAAATTGATCCATTCTTATCTCCTTGTTCAAAGCTCAAGTTCAAATAGATCAAGGACCCCCACATAAAACCAGATACCCTGAAAAAAATAGAAGAGAAAGTCGGGAAGAACCTGGAGCCCATGGGCACAGGGGCAAAATTCCTGAACAGAACACCAATAGTTTATGTTCTAAGATCAAGAATTGACAAATGGGACCTCATAAAATTACAAAGCTTCTGTAAGGCAATGGACACTCTCAATAGGCCAAAACTGCAACCAACAGATTGGGAAAAGATCTTTACCTATCCTACATCTGATAGAGGGCTAATATTCAATATATACAAAGAACTCAAGAAGTTAGACTCCAGAGAACCAAATAACTCTATTAAAAAAAATGGGGTAAAGAGCTAAACAAATAATTCTCAACTGAGGAATAACTGATGGCTGGGAAACACCTAAAGAAATATTCAATATCCTTAATCATCAGGGAAATGCAAATCAAAACAACCCTGAGATTCTACCTCACAACAGTCAAATGGCCAAGATCAAAAATTCAGGGTACAACAAATGCTGGAGAAGATGTGGAGAAAGAGGAAAATTCCTCCATTACTGGTAGGATTGTAAGCTGGTAAAACTACTCTGGAAATCAGTTTGGAGGTTGCTAAGAAAACTGAACATAGTACTACCTGAGGAACCAGCTATACCACTTCTGGGCATATAACCAGTAGATGCTCCAACATGTAACAAGGACACTTGTTCCACTATGTTCATAGCAGCCTTATTTATAATAGCCAGGAGCTGTAAAGAACCCAGATGTCGCTCAACAGAGTAATGGATACAAAAAATGTGGTGCATTTACACAATGGAGTACTACTCAGCTATTAAAAACAACGAATTCATGAAATTTGTAGACAAATGGATGGAGCTGAAGAGGTTTGTAGTCACACAGGAGGAACAACAATAATATGTACCAACCAGTACCCCAGAGCTCCCAGGGACTAAATCACCAACCAAAAAGTACACATGGAGGGATCCATGGCTCAAGCTATATATGTACCAGAGGATGGCCATTTCAGACATCAATGAGAGGAGTGGCCATTATTCCTATGAAGGCTTGATGCCCCAGTGTAGTGCAGGAAAGTGGGAGGAAGTGGGTAGTAAGCAGGTGGAGGGGTGATGGGAGAGGGTTTTCAGAAGGGTAAAGAGGAAAGGGGATATCATTTAAAATGTATATAAAGCAAATATGTAATAAAAAATGAAAACCTAAAAAAATTTACAATCAATTCAGGAGCAAATGGGAAAATGATAGTAAAAATGTTGTGATACAAACCTGAGAAATGATAGGCTTTGGGCAATTACTGGATTGGAAAAGCTCTGATTCAGTCTTGGGAAACTTGAAGACAGTTTAAAACTCAGAGAAAATGGCAGAAGAATGCAATGTTACCTCTGAGTATATCTGGGGCTATCTATGAATGCTGATGTACAAGTTAGCCTAACAAACTGCCCATATCTGTGTTGAAGGCTTAAAGAACTGTCTCAAGTTATACCTTTGTTAAAAGTTAGAACCTGCTTAGGTTGTTTTCTATGGAATATATTTGTTCTTTCAATTTTTCATCCATTTATGTTTAAGGGTATGTAAGAAAAATATCTTTTCAATTGTTAGCAACTCCTACACTATTAATAAAACGTTACAAAGGAAAGTTTATTTTTCAGAAGACAAGATGGCAATTTAGTCAGGAACAAATGTCAGGCATTTGGAGTCCACAATACAATGCAGTTTCAATAATACCAACCTTTTTCTCCAAGTATTTTAGTGAATTCCTCAAATTATAGGTGTTTTAGTGTAATGTTTTCACTACTTTATTTGTTTCAATTAATGTTTCTCTAAAATTATCTCAGTAGAGCACAATTTCAGGACAAGCAACTTAGATGCCATCATGAATACTGTCCTTCCTTGATTGATTTTTCTGAGATTCAACAGGCTAAGTAGATCTTCAGGTCAATATCTTCATCCCATTGTTGTATAAAACCATAAAAATATAAATCCCAGTAGCATATAATCATCAGATATAGCAACTTAGTAATTAGCTGATTGTATTTTATTTATCATCTATAACCACAAAAGATATACATCTAAATTATATACTTCTATAAGCATACACTGAACTTACTGCATTTGATATGTTCCAAGACTCATAAGAGCTTGGTAATTTGGCATAGAGTTTGAGAATATAATGAAAAGAAACACACACACACACACACACACACACACACACACACATTGCACTTATGTATGTATATAATACTTACACATATATATATTTGTTTCATTTCTATGCCATTGCATTATATTATTGCTATGATAAATTGACCCAGTAAATGCAACTAAGGGTAGAAAGTGCTTTCTTTTACTAGCAGGAAAACAAAGTGGTAGAACCTGAAATAACTGGTCACATTAACTATATATTCAAGTCTGCAGAGTATGCATTTATGAGTATGCATGGTGATATATTTATTCTCTCTATCTCTGTCTGTCTTTTTCTCTCTCCTTCTTTCCTATAAATTCATGATCATAAACCCATTAACAGTGGGGTGGTCTACATCTGTTAAACTCATGAAGACATTCTTAAGAGACATTTCCTCAGTTCAATATGATCTTGACAAATTCACCTTGAGTTTATTTTCCCAGGTGATTCTATGAGTATAAGTTGACAAAATTAGCACTCACAACAATAACGTAGTATTTAGGTAATTAAATTCAGAATTCAGCTTGGAATGGTATAGCATACAGAAGTTATAAATACACAATAAATTTCAGTTTTACCTTATTTGTTCATAAGATTATCAGTAGGAGGACAAAGTATATGTCATCAAGTCAATTTCATTTAAAACTGTAACTCCTTGTTGTCATTGAACGTGATTTTAAAAACCAGATTTTGAACTATAATGACTTAGTATTTATAGAAAAATCTTTTTTGTTTAAAGTATTTATTTTAAAATTCCTATATATCTTAAGTAAATGGCATATACTTGCTTGAAAAGAAATACTTTCCCCTATATCAAATATAAAGATATTCTTCTCTAGTGAATAGCAAAAATATACTGTAACATATTATAGTTATGCAGTTAAAATGTATGGTATTAAAACTGATATAGAATATTACTTCTTTATCAGTGTGCCAAATATAATACGTATTTTTTTTAAATACCATGCACCAAATCTCTGGATTTTCCTCATGTTCAATACTGGTTTCCCATTAAGATAATATTATTGAAGAAACTTTGAGAACATATAGTAATACTGAACTAATGTTGCCCTACTTAATAATTCTTTTAAGGAAATGACAGTAATATATATTTTAAACAATAGGTTTCATTATTGTGCCATAACACTACGCAGAGGAAGAATGAACCAATCTAGTAATCAATGAGGCAATATTTGATTTACAGAAGAATTACAAAATTGGAAGTACTTTTATGTGTTGTTTTTTGTGTGTATATATGTATGTATGAGAGGGTAGAGGACATGAAGTTGTGATTGGATGGGTAAGGAGGTGGATTGGATCTGGGAGGAATTAGGAGATAAATAATAATAAAGCATGCTGTACAAAATAAAAAAAATAAAATTTATCTCAAAATTCTGTTTAGGATCAGAAGAGCTAAAAAAATATAAATGAAAACAAAAAAATGTATGGGGTAATTAAATACAATGAATAAGGGGTTGGAGAAATGGCTCAGGGTAAGAATACTAGCTGTTCTTCTAGAAGAACCAGGTTTTGTTCCCCAGCACCCACATGATGGTTTACAAACATTTGCAACCCCAGACCCAGGAGATCATATATTCTCTCTGTCCTTCTTTGGCACTGGATGAACAGTACACATATATACAAGCTGGCAAAACAGCCATATACACAACATAATATTAAAGGTTACAATTTAGAGAGTGTAAGAAGTGTAAAAAGCAGAAATACCCAAGTGTGGATGCTTCAACCCCACCTAGAAGGGGGAAGGAAATAATCATGGGAAGCAGAGGGAGGGAGTGACCTGGGTGGGAGAGGCAAGGGGGAGGGGAAAGGAGAAGCAAGATCATATATGGGGGGGGGCAGGAAAGAAGTCCAGAGGGCCAATGGAAATAAGCAGCCTTGGGGAGTGAGAGGTAGGGGGACCCTCTAGAGTGTCCCAAAATTGGGAAAAGTGAACTCAAAGAGTACACCTCCAATATATAGACACGACCTCAAATGGAGGGACAAAGTTATTAACTCACAGACAAAATACCTGACCCAGAATTGCTCCTGTCTAAAGGAACTGCAGTGACAAAAATGGAGAAGAAAATGAAGGAAAGGAGGTTCAATGACTGACCCAACTTGGGATCCATCTCAATGGAGGGAGTAGGGAAGGGGCATAGCAACAAGACCTGACACTACTATACTATGATGTGCTTACAGATGGGAGCCTGGCATTCCTGTCCTCAAAGAGGCTCCACCAGCAGCAGATCGAGACAGAAGCAAATAATTACATCAAACCATTGGACTGAAATCGGGGACCTCTATGGATGAATTAGGGGAAGAATTGAAGAAGCTGAAAGGGAGAGCAGCCCTATTGGGAGACCAGCAGTCTCAACTAACCCAGACCCCTGTGATCTCTCAGTGACTGAGCCACCAACCTGGAGCATACAGGGGACTGGTCTGAGACCCCTGGCACATATGTAGAAGAGTCTACCTGGTCTGGCTGCAGTGGGAGAAGATGTGCTTAATCTTGAGATCCTTGAGACCCCAGGAAAGGGGGGGGGGTTTATAGGGGAGAGCACCCTCTTGGAGGCAAGGGGGATAATGAACTAAGGGAGGGAGAACTGAGATGGGCAATGACTGGAAAGTAAATAAATAAAATAATTTAAATTAAAAAATAATATTAAACAAAAAAATTTAAAATGTGAAAAGAAAAAAAGAAAAGAAAATGATAATTGACAGTACCCAGGATAAAGAATATTTCCTAGAAGAAATAACTGAAGAATATTGGGAACGGGATCTTTTACCTTCAACAGAGAACCACCATTTTATACAGAAGCAGTGTCTGATATTCAGGCTTAGGAGGCAATAAAAACCACTCCACAAGGCAAAGTTACTAGTAGATGTGAAGGTAAGCTTTTTGTTCCATGTCCCTCGGACATGTGAGTGTATGTGTGTGTGTATGTGTGTATGTGAATGTGTTTGTGTGTATGTGTGCGCTCACACTTTTGTGTGTTAAGTTCTTGCAGTGTAACATATGTTGGCCACAAGCTCATGATTCTTTATCCTCTTGCATGCAGATTACAACTCAGTAGTTCCACATCTAGCAATGAGAAGACAAAACTATTGCAAAGATTTAAGTTGTATATGTCTGTCACTCATAGGCATTTGTTTCTCCCTCCTCTCTACTTCTTCCTTCTTCCCTCCCTTCTTCCCTTCCACTCTATTTTCATTCTCCATCACTTTTGCTTTGCATAACTAATCAATTTATAAGTCCTGAGTTCACTGCTTATTATCTGCCTTTTCACTTTCATCTCCATTGCAAATTCAGTATGTTTTGTGGGAGATAGCTCAGTTGAAGTTAATAACTTCCATTGTTCCTCTTTTAGTTTCTGCCAGGTGAAACTGAAAGAGAATAAATTTAGGAAGTTAGGCACATTACAGAAACATAAACTTTCTTGAAAGTAATTGCATTTTTGCTTAGTTTAAAATAAATAATTCAAATTAACTGCCAAAGAAGTACAAAGATGAAATTTCCTGTGAAAATATCCTATGAAAATAAGAAAACAACGATGGACAACAAATTAACAAATCTCAAAGATGATTGACAAGCCAAGCTGGCTTTCTTTTTCATGCCAATCTGACTTTCTGTCATCACTTTATTTCAAGTCCCAGGATACTTATCTGCTATAGAACGGAAGTTATCTATACATTTCTTCAAGTATTATTATCTTGACTAAGTCAGTCAACAACATATAGAACACATAGTTTCTAAAGATAAGTTATTTATTAAAAGATTTGTTGAAAACAAGAAACATGCAAGATGAATTGCTATAATTTATATTTTAATGGCTCTTTTTCCTATAAATGAATTCCTCTTTCATTTTCTTCATGTTATGTGGTCCAACATGTACTGCTGAGTAGGGAGGAAATCTTTTATAGCTACATTAACATCATATGGCCAGTAAGGGTTATTTTGTTCACCCTGGAGTCATAATTTATTACTCTGGATATTTTTATTAGTTTGAAAGAGTCAGTGCTAACATTCCCTGTGCACTAATATGGTCAGACTTATTGCTGGGAAACTGCTATGGAGTTCTCAGTGAATAATATTCTATAAACATAATTTGATGATGTTTTAATAGCAGAGTGTGGATAATAACTGTGCTTTCCAATGTGCTGAGTAGAGAAGCCTCTTTAATGCCTTGTTCTATTGAGGTCTTAATTCTACAAGATGACTCCAGCTAAGTCTCTGGCAGAAAGTTACCACCAGGTATTTAACTTTATGCTTTGTGTTTGCGCGTGCAAAAAAATTTTCAAAGAACACACCATCATGCCTTATTTTTGGCCGATATGTGGATGACACTACTTACTTACAAGTTTATCAAGAACTAAGATGACAACTGCAGTAAACACATCACTGTCAGATTTCCTGAAACTTTCTCACTTTAAAACAGAATCTATGTAAAATATAGTTGGAGCAAATTAATTATCATTTCCTTATTTCAGTGAGCAAAGAAATAAGTCCTATGTAGCTGGTTTAAAATGTTATATGGTATTCTTTAAAATCCTCTAAACATTTTCTCTATTTTTACATTTATACTACATTCCCTGGGCTTATTCTCCCACATTATAGAGTAATTTTCTAAACCCAAGATTATAGTAAACTCATTTTTTAGCATTAGCATAGTAAGTTGCCTGACATGAGTTTGAAAATTAATGTAAAAACACATTAAGTTTTAATAGAGTCATATTAATTATTGAAGTATCTTTATAAAGCAAATTGGGAATATTTGCACCAGAGAAAATTTCCAAGGATCCAGGAAATTAGGATTTTTAAGATGAGATATTGTCCTTTCTTCTTACCCATTTTTAAGATGATGCAAAAAAGTATAAGCACACAGTGACAGGTAGACAGATAGACAGACAGACAGACAGACAGACAGACACACACACACACACACACATACACACACACAGCTCTTAAAAAGTTTGGTCTTCAGGCCTTTCATATGTTACACAAGTACTCAGCAACCAAGCTACATGTCTAAGTATGTTTCTGGTTACTTCACAGAATAAAAACATTACTAATTAAATTGTTTTGTTCTATAAAAATTAGAACATTTCCAACCAAGTGAATGTTTTCTTATATTATACTGATTACTGCAGAAAAACATTCATACTTTTCTACATTAAGTTTTTCTTAAATCAAATTAAAATCTCGACTATAATACAAATATAATGAGAGAGAATTCTGCCTGTGTATTCTTGAAAAGAATAAGACTCAGTTTTATTCTTGTCATAAATGGGCTTCTAGAATATTCTTCAATAAACCGTACAATGTAGGTACTAATGCACTTACAATACCTTCTTATAAGATATCACATCTAATAGTCCTTTGGTCCCTCAACAAGCCTCTATTAGTTATTTTTCTGTTGCTCTGATGAACACCACGAGGAAGAAGGCTTCTGGGAAAAAGTATTTGTTTATGTTTATGGTTCCAGATGTGGAAACATCCATTATGGTAGTGAGCCACAGCATTAGGTTTCATTGCTAACAGGAGTACAAAACGAAGAGTTCACATTCTAAAGTGAAAGCAATCCACAGAGTTTGAAAACAGAAAGTGGATTGAAACTGCAAAACTTCAGAGATCACCCCTAGTGTTCTTCCTCCAGCAATGATTGTCTTAAAAGTTCCACAACTTCTCAACAGTAGCCCCAGAAACAGTGTTCAGATATCTAGACCATGGGAAACATTTCTCACTCAAATTACTTTAAAACCCTAGTATTTAAATTTTTATTTCTCCACCTATATCAACATATTTAATGAAGGTACAATGCTAACATGCATCCACATCAGTTCATATGTATGCCTATTTACTATTTAAATTTGCATTCTTGTGTTAGTGTAGTAAACACTATCTACTTAATTACTCTTAATATTTATTCAGGCAAGTATTATAAGTGGTTTAAAATAATGACATTCACAGAAGTTGTAAATGTTCATCATCTAGGTAAACATACAACTAAGACTTTCATATTTACTATGAAACCAATAAATGAAAGATAATGAAAACAATCGTCTTGACTTCAGTCACCTCCTGTGCTAGTTTTGATGAGAATGGGCCTCGTAGGCTAACAGGTTTAAATACTTGTTATGCATTTGATAGAAGTATTTGGAAAGAGTGTGGGTGTGACCTTGTTAGAGGTGATCTATGACTGAGAGCAGGATGTGAAGATTCAAAAGCCCGTGCCACTCTCAGTTATCTCTTCCCCATGCTTATGAATAAGAGTATAAGCATTCAGCTACTGTTCAAGAACCATGTCTACCTGATTACTGCCATATTCCCCTTGAGGATGAACAAATCTGCTCCCTTTTCAATGTTTCTCTTGCCAGGATGAATTTTTTTATAGTCATAGGAACGTAGCTGAAATAGAAGTTGGTTCTAGAATGTGAGCTATTTCTGTGACACTCATGACAATGCTTTGTTTTGGAGGAATGTGGAAAACGTTGGGAAGTTTGCCTAGGAAAATATTTTAACAGTGTAACTAGGCTTAACTGGCTACCCTAAGAGAGCTTTCTTACAAGACTGTACTGTATAGAACAATGTGAACTATGGAAGTCCATTTGAAAATTTTTCAGCAACTGGGTTAAAGAAATTTCTTATGATGTTTAAACAAAAATGTGGCTATGATTTTACCTTTTCCTAAGAATCTATTTTATATACAGGCGGAAGATATTTCAAGATAGACTAATATTGACTCTGGTACTTGGTTATTGGCAACCATTTTTCTGTGGATCTACAATGAAAACAAGGGAGAAGAGAAAAAATCAAATGTAAGAATGTATATCTTGAGGAGAAAAGGATTGCCAAGTAACTTAATGTTGGAGCCAAAGCTTGTACTTAACAAGGTAAAGAGAGGCAAATTTGTAATAAAATACAAGAGAGAGTCCTTCAGATGAAACCCAAACAGCTAATCTTTCAATTTGTGAAAGGAAATGGCCTGAGGGAATTTTTAGTCCTAAAATCCAATATCAAATCAACATTCATGCAAATATTATTAAAGGAGGGTGCCAGGCTCCATCCCAAGCAGTCAGCCATATAAGGTAGTATTGGCAAGATGGTTGTGGTTTTAGAGTCTTGAAGCCTATGAGTAAAAGGGTTGTGGGATCTTCCTCCATGCTCAAGGAGAACTGATGCAGCCGGGTAGTAAGCACCGCCTTTGCCTTTTGTAAAGTTATTAGCAAATCTTAATTTCACTAAGTGTGAGAATATGCCTCATTGATATTTCACCATAAGAATCCACGGCACCACCCCCATGTGATATACATACACTCAGCAACATGAAGTACATGGAAAAACAAAAAGAAGGAAAGTGTGAATAAGTAGACGCTGGTAATAAGTAGAGATGGAGCACAGTCTCCATGTAAGGTGAACCACAGAAGGAAAAGGATGTAGAACATAGCCCCATATTTGCAGAGCCTCAGAGTCACTATATTCATTATACACGATGGAAGTGAAGAGCCACTAGAGAACAAGAACTCCTCAAGCCAGAAGAACACTAAGCATGGAGGGCAAAGCTCTTATTCATTGTACAGAAAGAAGAATGAATCAGGTGAGTCTCTTGGGATCATACCTGAAACACAACTGTACAAGACTTACAAATATTTACATCATAAATAGATAATTGCTGACTGGGAGTGGAAATAAAGGGAGAAAGTAAATACTAGGGCAAAAGGTTTAAAAGTGGCTGTAATAGTTATTTATGCATTTATTTAGATGCAAGCTATCACAATGTAGAACAGGCTGGCCAGAATTTCACACTGAGTTCCAATTGCCTCTGATCTCAAGGGCTTGGATTAAAAGTGAACACCTGGCCTACTTTTATTTTTAGAAAATATGTCCAAAAAATCCATTAGTTTCTTAAGGTCGTTAAGCAAGAAAAATATACTTGCACCTGTGTCAAGAGGAGTAAAATTTAACCACTTAAAATGTACCTAGGATCATAGCAAATGAGCACTCCTTAAAGAAAAAGGCTTTGTCTAAAGTTTTATTCCACTTTGAAGGATACAATCTTTTTGCTTTGGATCCTCTAGACTTGTGGCTCATGCAAAGGAAGGTAAATATAAGAATCCACATGTGGAGAATTAGTCCAGTAAAAGATTAAGATTTAATTTTTAGATGTAGAGTGCATTTCTTGCACTGTACCAACAAAACTCTTTGACAGCAACAGTGAACATTTGATGGTACAGGTGTTTTTGCAAGAAAATTACTTGAGCAAGATCAGTGCTGAAAAATGAAGGAAAGAACAAAAGAAAGGGGAAGGGAATGGGGAGGGAAAGAACTAGAAATAATGAGACATGGAGGGTGACCTGAAAGGTATAAACTTGAGATTATGGCTGGAGAAGAATAACTGATATTACTTTTACACATATAGAATCATTTGAAACCTAAATAAAAATAAATAAGAGTATTAAAAGAATTTAAAACACCTAAGAAAATGTCAGACTATTTAAATAATTGTGACAATACCAGACAGTTCAGAGTCTTCTCCATCTTGTATTCTTTGAGGCTTTTTCAGGCTTAAATAGAATTTGATCTTATTTTTAGAGATTCCCCTGGAAAATTACTCATCTCTACACAGAAAAACCAAGACTAAGATATCCCAGCTAACTTTTCTTATCATCTGTTAAACTACGTGCTTGTACAAAACCGTCTCTAGCTAACTGCTTATCTTGGCTTCTGGCAAATTCCTTACTTAAATTAATTCCCACTACCACCTCCCTACTACCACCCACCACTGCCCCACCCATAATTCTTTTTTTTTGTTTGTTTGCTTTTTATAATTTTATTTTCTAAGGTTTTTATTATTTATATTCAAAATCATTTCCCCTTTCCCGTTTCCTCCCTCCCTGAAAGTCCCATAAGCCCCCTTCCCTCCCTCTTTTCCCCATTCAACCCCCTCTACCTTCTCTGTCCTGGCATTCCCCTACATCCAGTCTTTCCAGGACCAGGGGTCTCTCCTTCCATCTTCTTAGAAATCTATTGATATGCGAATTGTGTCTAGGGTATTCTGAGATTCTGGGTTAATATCCCCTTATCAGTGACTGCATACCATGTGTGTTCTTTTGTAATTGGGTTATCTCACTAAGGATGATATATTCAAGTTCTGACCATTTGGCTAGGAATTTCGTGAATTCATTGTTTTTAATTGCAGAGTAGTATTCCATAGTGTAAATACACCACATCTTCTGAATCCATTCCTCCGTTGAGGGACATCTGGTTTCTTTCCAGCTTCTGGCTATTATAAATAAGGCTGCTATGAACATAGTGGAGCACGTGTCCTTACTGCATGCAGGTAAAGCCTCTGGGTATATGCCCAGGAGTGGTATAGCCGGATCCTCTGGGAATGTCATGCCCAGTTTTCTGAGGAACCGCCAGACTGCTTTCCAGAGTAGTTGTACCAGCTTGCAATCCCACCAGCAGTGGAGGAGTGTTCTTCTTTCTCCACATCCTCGCCAACAACTGCTGTCTCCTGTGTTTTTGATCTTAGCCATTCTGACTGGTGTGAGATGGAATCTCAGGGTTGTTTTGATTTGCATTTCCCTAATGACTAAGGATGATGGACATCTCTTTAGGTGCTTCTCAGCCATTAGATATTCTTCAGGTGAGAACTCTTTGTTTAGCTCTGTACCCCATTTTTTAATAGGGTTACTTGCCTCTCTGTAGTTTAATTTCTTGAGTTCTTTGTATATATTGTATATTAGCCCTCTGTCAGATGTAGGGTTGGTAAAGATCATTTCCCAGTTAGTTGGTTGCCGCTTTGTCTTTTTGACAGTGTCTTTTGCCTTGCAAAAACTTTGTAATTTAATGAGGTCCCATTTGTCAATTCTTGATCTTAGAGCATAAGCTATTGGAGTTCTATTCAGAAAATTCTCCCCTGTGCCCATATGTTCAAGGTTCTTCCCTAGTTTCCTTTCTATTAGTTTCAGTGTGTCTGGTTTTACGTGGAGCTCCTTGATCCACTTGGAATTGAGCTTAGTGCAAGGAGATAAGAATGGGTCAATTTGCATTCTTCTGCATGTTGACCTCCAGTTGAGCCAGCACCATTTGTTGAAAAGACTATCTTTTTTCCACTGGATGGTTTTAGCTCCTTTGTCAAAGATCAAGTGACCATAGGAGTGTGGATTCATTTCTGGGTCTTCAATTCTGTTCCATTGATCTACATGTCTGTCACTGTACCAATACCATGCGGGTTTTAACACTATTGCTCTGTAGTACAGCTTGAGGTCCGGGATACTGATTCCCCCAGAGGTTCTTTTACTCTTGAGAATAGTTTTAGTTATCCTGGGTTTTCTGTTATTCCAGATGAATTTTTGAATTGCTCTTTCTAACTGTATGAAGAATTGAGTTGGGATTTTGATGGGGATTGCACTGAATCTGTATATTGCTTTTGGCAAAATGGTCATTTTTACTAGATTAATCCTGCCAATCCATGAGCATGGCAGATTTTTCCATCTTCTGAGGTCTTCTTCAATTTCTTTCTTCAGAGACTTGAAGTTCTTCTCATACAGATCTTTCACTTGTTTGGTTAGAATCACGCCAAGATACTTTATATGGTTTGTGGCTATCGTGAAGGGTATCATTTCTCTTACTTCTTTCTCAGCCTGCTTATCCTTTGAGTATAGGAAGGCTACTGACTTGCTTGAGTTGATTTTATATCCAGCCACTTTGCTGAAGTTGTTTATCAGCTGTAGGAATTCTCTGGTGGAGTTCTTTGGGTCGCTTAAGTATACTATCATATCGTCTGCAAATAGTGATAGTTTGACTTCTTCCTTTCCAATTTGTATCCCTTTGACCTCTTTTTGTTGTCTAATTGCTCTAGCTAGAACTTCAAGTATTATATTGAAAAGATATGGAGAGAGAGAGCAGCCTTTTCTAGTCCCTGATTTTAGTGGAATTGCTTCAATTTCTCTCCATTTAGATTGATGCTGGCTACCGGTTTGCTGTAAATTACTTTCACTGTTTAGATATGGGCCTCGAATTCCTGATCTTTCCAAGACCTTTTGTATGAAAGGATGCTGAATTTGGTCAAATGCTTTCTCAGCATCTAATGAGATGACCATGTGGTTTTTTTCTTTGAGCTTGTTTATATAGTGGATTACATTGATGGATTTCCTTATATTGAACCATCCCTGCATCCCTGGGATGAAGCCTACTTGATCGTAGTGAATGATCGTTTTGATGTGTTCTTGGATTCGGTTGGCAAGAATTTTATTGAGTATTTTTGCATCGATATTCATAAGAGAGATTGGCCTGAGATTCTCTTTCTTTGTCGGATCTTTATGTGCTTTTGGTATTAGTGTAAATACGCTAATACCCACTCCTAATTCTAATTTGATATCAGGATGTATTTCTGCTTTCAAAATCCATAGTTTCTGGACATTCATCCTTATACTTAGAACCATAACATCTAAGTAGAATCCCAGCAGTCTGAAATAAAAATTTTCAACTGGCTATAAGCTATGTATGAGTGGTCATCTCTGGTGGGAGTGTCCTGAACAAAACTTAGAAATATGACTTGAGGTATCAGAGACAGCTTAAGAAAGAAGAAGAATATTACAGTAATAATGATCAAAAATATTCCAAAGTAAAAACTGATGCAAAACAGACACACAAAGCTCAGAGGTTTTATCAAGCAGAATAAGAAGTAAAACAAAAAAAAAAAAAAACAAACAAGAAAAATAAAAATATAAAAAATGCAGTTATACTAATTTTAATTTTCAAAAACAAGAGATTAGAATGGAATATTGCATAGGGCTACATGTGGCGACTGGGAAATACCTCCTTATCTCTGAGGAAAAATTTCACTGAAAGAAGAGTTCTCAGCTGGTAAACATTTGTCTTTCAAAATACACTGTACTGGTCTCCTAGGCTCCCATGACCATAAATATGAAATCTGTTCTATTGGTAATTTTTATCGTTTTTGCCATGTTCCAGTACACATGGTATCACATTATATTTTCATTGGTATGACAATATAGTGGATATTTTAATTACCTTTCATTCTTGTATTCTGTGATTGAGTTGCACTGTTTAAAAAAATCTTTTAAAATATGGTTTAACATAACTGAAATGTATTGCTTACATGCTTAAACATTACAAAAATCTTTTACTCTTGATTTTATTTTATAATCTACAACTGTTATTTTAGCCAAAGTTTTTAATGCTTTGGAAATTTCTGGTACAATTATTTTAATCTTTTCTATACATAAATTATTTTGTATAGTTACAAACCAAAAACCATAGACATATATGTACCAAGCATAGGTCCTTGTTTTGTTTTATAATTAGACAGTTTTAACCTACTTCTAAAAGTACAGTTATAAGAATGTCTTTGTTTAAAAACACACTACCTGTAGAAGTCACTTTCTCTAAGGTGGTTGGTTTATATTAGAAAACTATACAATTTCTTGAAGGCCTTGCAAATTATTACATTTCTTTTTACATTTTTATATTACCATATACAACGGTGTATAAAGCTTTTCAGTGTGGTCTATCACTACAACTCAGCCCTCTACTCTGCCCTTGAATTTTCATCTCATTCAACCTTTCAGAAAAGATACAATATTCATATTGTCCTAAATCTGGTATGTACTTGAGAAACCAAAGAAATTTATTAATACTTTGCTAAAATGTCTGCTAATGAGACCCAATAAGCATAGTGATAGTTATAATATACATACTTTATTGTACTGTATGAACAATATTTAAATTGAGAAATAGAATCATATTTGATGTTAAATACTATACTATACAAAGTAATAAAATATAGTAAATTATTTTATGAAGGAACCTTACATGTGTTATTAACCATATCTTATGTGTATAATGTAAATGAGTATATAATATTATTTACATATATACCTACTAAAGTTTTAGTTAACAAATATACAATCAAAACCACCCATTTTATTAGACAATATAACATTTTTCTTTATAACATAATAGGCACAAATTATCATAGTTTTACATCAACCATTTAATGGAAGAAAAAATGTTTATAATAGCTGCAAATACAACTGATTTTAAAAATTTTTTTTTTGTAATTCACAATAGATTATTAAGAAAATCAATTTTATCAGCATAACCATAAATATAAGTAACGAGCAGACTTAATGATTGCTACAGTTAATTTTTGAAAATTGGGTAATATTCATCATTAAATAGGAAACTGGTGAGGGATACCTATGGCCCTGTCCACGAGAATGTGTCTGGCTACATGCCTAAACATAGTCCACTGGGAAAAGGAGAAGAAATTTGATCAATGGCATTTTTCTTTTCTTAGTCTTGACCTTCAACAAATGATCATCATGAAATGTCATATGTTTCTTTTGTCAGGGAATTGGATACATTTACACATACTAGGCAAGCAAGAGAGATTAAACCTTTGGAAAATTTGAGACCCAATAAATTCTTCATTCCTTAAGTTACTTATGTCTGTTTACACTGATGGTTAAAGTTGACCTAGAGATTCAACATCATTACACTGGAGCAAATCTTAATTGATGCATATTAGGTTCCAACATTTCCCTACGCTAGCATTTTGGGAGTCATTTAACAGCAAGTCTCAGTTACTGCTCAGTAGTTTGGAGACAAATTAGAGAAGTGAATCACATAATATGCTTTTAACACTGTCACACCTTGACACTATTAAGTTTCAGCTGATGCATCCATTATTATTGTTGCTACTAATGCCAAGGAGGGGTGAGTTATATCTGTGAACAATGCTTTCGTTTTACATCATTCTGAATGTTGTTACTAATGAAGTAGGTTGCAGAAGTGTCTGAACTGAAAATGTGAAAATATCTGAGATAGTGTTGCGACAATTAATAAATATCAATATATTAATTATTATCCAAGTGAATATAAAACAAATCTATTCAGTTAAAATTGAAACTGAAAATATTTCTTAAGTGAGGGAACTAATTATTCTATTTCAGTATACAAATTCATAGGCAATATTCAGGAACTGACTAAAACAAATTTACTGCTATTTAAAATAGTAGTTAAAAAGTCTGACTTTGTATTTGAGGCTTGGTTTTTCTATTTGAATATGCACATTTACAGCAAGTCATGGTAGATTTTAAGGCTAAGATTCACCGTAGCTTATTTACAAATTTCATTGACTAGAGTAAATATGGAGTGAGGTGAGCATGCTTTAAACTAGGAGAACAATGATGGTGGACTGACTTATGTATCATAGAAAAGAATGAAAATCTAATCCCAATGGCAACAGAGTAGATCACACTGCTTTAAATTGGGAATTTATGGAGATTTGTGAATATCCTAAGAATAATTCTCATGTTCTACTAGACAAATATTCAAAAACCACTGGCAATATTTGAGCATTATGTCGACAGTCCTGGAACTTTAGATTAATAAAGCGTTCTTCAACACATGAAGTAAGGCCTTCAGGGTTGGAAATCTCAAGTGAGTCAGGTTTCTGACTCACCGAAACAATTAAATGTACAGGGTGATCCTTAGATCTCTTGACACAGAATTTGCTGGCTTGGAATGTTACATAGTGTAATTTCTAATGAACCTCCAGGTAATTATATGGATCAGAGTTTTCAACTGTAATGTTAGCTCTCAACAGTTATCACTTCTAGTACTTAAACACTTGGTAAAAATGTAAAGTTAAGGCTCCTTGTTCAGAAAGTCTACTTCAATGTGTTTAACAGGGAAATGTAATGACTCAATATTTAAAAATATAATATGCACTCATATTAAAGCCACTAACCCTAAGAGAAACACAATTTATGTTATAATTTGATGGATAATCCCCTAAATCATATTTTTTTCTTCAGGTAAACTATAATTGCTCTGGGTACACAGAATCATTTCAGGGAATGTCTACAGATGAAGTAAGGTGGCAATTCTAATGTAAATCTAAGATTATTTGGAACATGTGGTTTCATATACACTTTTCTTTGTTGGCATTATTTGCATAGAATTTAAAATAGTTGTAGCTACACTCACAGGTGTGACTTCTGGCAAGAGTTTAATGTTACTGTTGCTAATGAAGTCAGATGTACATCGTGTAAAGCTATATTTACGTTAGATATGCAAGCTTTATTAGGGTTTTAAGATGAGTGAATTGGGAGAGTCCCAGGACATGGAAAGCTATCTTTTAAATGAGTAAAAATAGCAATTGAAAGAAAAGGTAAAAATCAATTTTGAAGGTGAAGGTTGAGAATGCAATTCTGGGAGTAGAAAGCTTACAAGGGGAAACCATTGACCATCACAAATTTACAAAATCAAGAGGAATGGGAAGTGTTTGAATAGTAATTAAATATGCATCAGCTCAATATGCTGGGGGCAGAGCTGAATATCATAAACCTCTTCAGTAATATTCTTCCTCACATGAACTCAGGGAAGACACCTATTGGCCAAACCTGTGGCTGTAACACAAACCTCTGTAAGCTTTAACTCTGTAAGCACATACTATTACAAGTGGTTTTCCCTCACATTGAATATATTGAAACCAGATAGCACTTGGGAGCACTTGAATAGCCAGCATTTAAACGAAAACAGATATCAAATTATACATGTTAAATATCAATCAAATTTAGCTATTTGAAAGGTTCTGTAATTGCCACCATCTTTCTCTTGAACCTCTATGCATATGCACATGCATGCGTGTGTGTGTGTCTGTGTGTGTGTGTGTGTGTGTGTGTGTGTGTGTGTGTGTGTTTTAAGATGTTGAGTGTATAAGAAACTCTTTTATAAAGTAAACATATTCTGACTGGAACTATAACTTCATACAGTGAATGTTAAGAGAATATTCATAAACATATTCCATTAACTCAAGCTGTAGGGGAGTTTTGTAATCTATGCTTGCATGTTTTCTTATACTCTACTTTCTCATAGTAAGAGCTTTTCCACATCACTGAGTCATAAAATTATATCACTTTGTCCAACCTCCCATGCAATCACAAGATTCTGTAAACTGAGCAAATTGTAGGTCCTGGAATTCATATGATTATCTATTTTATATTTTGATCATATTTGTCTCTAATGAAATAATTTAGTTTAATCTTCATTAATACAAATTAGTATTATCTTTAACTATAATCTAAGTCCCTGGCAAGCAAGTCAGTGGGTTATAGTATGTTTGAGATCAGTATTTTTCATATAGAGAATTCTGGGTCAACCAGTGTTATGTAGGAAAATAGCTGAGCTCAAACTAACAAAAAACCAAAAAATGAATACTAAAAGTACTTTAAAAAGTTCCTCTTCTGGGTGAGTTTCCCAAAGAATCCGATCACTGTTTTACAGAAGTACCTGCACACCTCTGTTTAAGGTTGCACTGTTCACACGGGCATGGCATGGTGCTTGGTGGTCGGAATCAGATGAATGGATGAAGACATTATCATACAGATGCAACACAGAGCTTTACTCAGACTTAAAGAAAGAGTATGCGACTTTTAGAAAAAAGATAGAAGTGGATTTCATTATAAAGACAAAATAGATTATCCCTACAGAAATAAGAATTATTTTTTGATCATTTGTGGAATATATGGAATAAACACAAAAGTCAAATGTAGAGGGATTAGGAATAGGGGAAAGAAAGAGAACTGTAGTGTTGGTTAAAATAAAGCTTCATCTGTAATAACCTATTTAGCTTTCTAAATGGCATACTAAAATCCAGTTCTTATTTAAATTAATATACTCGGTACTAGCCTCCCCCTTGGAAACCTCTGCTCTGAGAATCGACTGCACTGATCATCCAGGTACCCAGGGACTCCCCAATATAACATCTCTTGGGACAGAGCCTGATGGGCTTCCATCTTTGCCCAAGAGCGGGGCAGCTCTGTGATTGTCTGTGCACCAGCTCTGCTGTGGGCCATCTGCCCTG
Source organism: Tokudaia tokunoshimensis (assembly GCA_036184795.1). Lineage (NCBI taxonomy): Eukaryota > Metazoa > Chordata > Mammalia > Rodentia > Muridae > Tokudaia > Tokudaia tokunoshimensis. The sequence continues at coordinate 26,731,411 of BTHU01000014.1, forward strand.
CAGAGTGATATGCGCTGAGAGAATGCAGAGGGCACTCCACCATCTTTGCTCTGGCAACTGGGCAACTGGGACCTCCAGACACAGGGATAATCAAGCATAATATCTCTTGGGTCTCAGCCAGCTTGTGTGCTCCCTGCTCCCAAGAGCTGGGCAGGTCTGCAGTCACCTATGTGCCAGCTCTGCTGTGGGACATCTGCCCTGCAGAGGGACCCCAGCTCTGGGAGAGAGTGCACCCATGCAGGACGGGAGCGCAACAGCCTCCCCTTGGCGACCTCTGCTCTGGGGATCAACTATGCTGAGCCTTTGAATGTGCAGGGATTCCCCAATATAATATCACTTGGGGCAAGGCACATCAGGGCTCCACAGTCACTTTGGAGCAGGCAGGCCCCAGCAATCGGTGCCAGGGGAATCCTGGTAATGGGGGGGAGGGGTCAGAAATAGCCTTGCAGGCTCACAGGAGGTCCAACCAACAGCCAGTGACAGCAGGACCAACTAACACCAGAGGTAACCAGATGGCAAAAGGCAAACGTAGGAACATTACTATCAGAAATCAAGGCAATATGGCACCATCCAAACATTAAATAAAGAACATCCTCAGCAACAACATGAACTCATTAGAATTCAGATGGTTTTTTGCTATATTACTTATTACATCAGAGGGTAAATATGATACCCAGGCTAAGAGTTCAAATGAAACTCTAGCTCCATCCACTTCTGTTTACATGAGGATTTTGATACATGCTATCAGCATATTTTTAACTTTTTAGTATTAAAGTCATTCCCTTTTCCTTATGCATGCAAATGGAATATGCAATAAATTAACCTCTATTATTTTTTACTGTGATATTTAAAACTTTAGCTGCTAGGTGGTCAGACTGATTCTGGCTTTGACATATTAAAAATAAAACACAGTACTTAGCATCATTGAACACCCAGAAGCTATTTTTAAAGCATAATTTTACATAGCTTTAAAAAAATATACTATCATTAAACCCACGAATTTCAAATGTTAAATCAGTATTTTTAGTAACTTCCAATAGTTTACATTTCCATAGATTAATTCTAAAACATTTTCATCTCCTTAATTAAATTTGTCATGCCAATTTAATATTATGTCTTCTTAACTTTACCTCCAGGTATAAAAAAAAATATGTTCTTAGTTTAAATTTGTTTTATGATAAGCAGAATTGCACAAAATGGGCTTTTGTGTCTGGTTTGGGGGTTTTGAGGCCTGTATCTCATATAACATTTGATAGAAAATTGCATTCTTTTATTGTTCAGTAATAGTTCACTGTATGGGTAGATACTATATTTTCTAAATAGGTAAGTTAATAAGCAATTAAGTTAATTCAAGTATTTTTGCTACATAGATTGTTACTACCAATATTTTCATGCAAATGTCTATACAGAAACATGCTTTTATTCGTCTATGTATAAATACGTTAAAAGGAAGTATGTGGCTTGAAGTTAAACTTCTTGTGAAGCATTAGGCTTATTGTATTTCTAATCTTATTAGCTATGTATTAACTTCTCACATTTAGACATTCTGAGATTGATCGTTTTTATTGTCTATTATTTTATTTTATTATAGTTATCTGGCATCTTGCAATATCTCTTCTTGTTTTTGGCTTTCACTTACCTAATAACTTATGTTTGGTGTACTTTAACATGCCTGAGATATATTTATCTCTTATTGTGAAATGCATATTCATATTTTTTCCAATTTATAACCAGGTTCTACTTTTTGTTATTAATTTCCAAATAGTTATATATTTTGTATTAATACACACTTCCAAGTAATTACTCTCAAGATTTTGCTCTTGTTCAGCAGTTATTTTTAACTTTATGTGATATGGTTATGTCAATGTATGATGTAAATCCTAATTAAGTTGTTTCATCATGGTACCAACAATGAAGGTTCATATTCATTCAAATCTACACAGAAGACCGTGTTTACTGTATGCATTACTTGCCCTTAATCAGTTTTAAATTTGCCCCCAGATTCATCACCAAAATTGAATAATACTGACATTGTTAAAAATGGATTTTGTACATGGAAAGTGCACTAAACAAAACAAGGAATTGGAGCTAGCATAGGAGAAAATGATTCATTAAAGAGACATTGAAAACAGGGAGAGTAAGGCTACTGTTGAAATAAAATAATAGACGGTTTCAACTCATTCTTAAAAGTAAATAAATGTAGAGGCATTATATTCTATAATAATGGTTTAAATATTAAAGAGTGTTTTACTATAATCACTTAATATTCTCATCAAATATTATGATATTGAGTTATTTGTATTTTATATCAGCCAATAGCTCAATAAATATATTGTAGTAAAATTAATAGAAACATGAAAGAAAGCATTATATACTTAATAATTTTTATCATCCTTTGTTATGAAACTTTATACAACTGCAGCCATCTATATTTTGTTTAACAATAAAATCTTTTCTCATTCTTGCGTGATGTTGCCAGTTGCATATTTTCATTTAAGTTTAAACATGATTCTTCTAATTTAACCATAAAAATGAAGTGTCACTCAAGCCAGTTTAAACAAAATGCATTGTTTTGAGTTTTCTAACTGATCATATATATTTTGATTTCCCATATTCATCGAAATGTCAGCATATTTTAATGGAATCAGTGATGTGAGACAAAAGCTATCCCCAGAAATCTAGAAGTTGATAAGTTTTGGACTTCAAATAGATCAATAATTATATAAAGTATGTCTACTTAATTGTATGTTTTAAAATCATATTTATTTATTTATTTATTTATTTATTTATTTATTTATTGTAGTCATACATGTCAAATCACAATATGGAGATCAGAATCCATGGTGTATGAATTGGTTCTCTCTTCTGTCATGTGGCCTTCAAGGATTATCATATTTGAAAGCAAGTCCTTTAAGTGGCTTATAGTAGTAAGTGCCTTACTGAGACATGTTAACATCTTGAAGTCTGTCACTTTTATATTTCCTTGTTTTCTTTTTTATCAATCACAACTTTAACTGTAACTATACCTTGTACCTAACAGTTGACGAAATATGAGAATGCAAAGTGGAAAGGCATATTAATTATTCTGGCATTTTCATATTTCTGTACACTTGTTATAGGTACTTTAATAAGCAAATGATTATAGTTGTTGCATTTTTGCATGTTTTTGGCATTATGTAGTTCCATAAATATCCTTAGAAGCTGTGTGATAAACACTGATTTCAGTTGTAACAAGAAAGCAAAGCTTAATCTGATATAAATTAGTATGAAATATTTAATCATTTATAATCTTTCATCTATTTCACTGATAGCTATAATACATTATAATTAATTACAATAGTCTATTTAAATTGAATTTTGCACCTTGTTACATATGCAATTGTAATTGTTATCTTTTTCTAGATGCTAAGTTTCAAATGCACTGTTAAAAGAAATGATAAAATTTCTAAGAACACTGGTTGAGACTATACATATATATTATAGAATTGAACTTCAAGTATGAAAGGTTTTAGTCCAATTATCTACTTGACCGAAAACAATTCCTGTTGAATTTAATTCACGAGAAATTGGTTCTACAAAACATATAGAATAAAGCATATAAAAGCATATTATGTACAAGGAGATAAGAATGGATCGATTTGCATTCTTCTGCATGCTGAACTCCAGTTGAACCAGCATCATTTGTTGAAAAGGCTATCTATTTTCCACTGGATGGTTTTAGGTCCTTTGTCAAAGATCAAGTGACCACAGGAGTGTGGATTCATTTCTGGGTCTTCAATTCTGTTCCATTGATCTACATGCCTGTCACTGTACCAATACCATGCAGTTTTTAATATTATTGCTCCGTAGTACAGCTTGAGGTCCAGGATACTGATTTCCCTAGAAGTTCTTTTACTGTTGAGAATAGTTTTAGCTATCCTGGGAGGACCTCCACATAAAACCAGACACACTGAAACTAATAGAAAGGAAATTAGGGAAGAACCTTGAACATATGGGCACAGGGGAAAATTTCCTGAACAGAACACCAATAGCTTATGCTCTAAGGTCAAGAATTGACAAATGGGACCTCATAAAATTGCAAAGTTTCTGTAAGGCAAAGGACACTGTCAAAAGGACAAAGTGGCATCTAACAAACTAGGAAAAGATCTTTCCCAACCCTACATCCGACAGAGGGCTAATATCCAAAATATACGAAGAACTCAAGAAGTTAGACTCCAGAGAGCCAAATAACCCTATTAAAAAATGGGGTACAGAGCTAAACAAAGAGTTCTCATCTGAAGAATATCTAATGGCTGAGAAGCACCTAAAGAAATGTTCAACATCCTTAGTCATTAGGGAAATGCAAATCAAAACAACCCTGAGATTCCACCTCACACCAATCAGAATGGATAAAATCAAAAACACAGGAGACAGCAGGTGTTGGTGAGGATGTGGAGAAAGAGGAACACTCCTCCACTGCTGGTGGGATTGCAAGCTGGTACAACCACTCTGGAAAGCAGTCTGGCGGTTCCTCAGAAAACTGGGCATGACACTCCCAGAGGATACTGTTATATCACTCCCCAGAGGCTTCCCCTTCATGCAATAAGGACACATGCTCCACTATGTTCATAGCAACCTTATTTATAATAGCCAGAAGCTGGAAAGAACCCAGATGTCCCTCAACGGAGGAATGGATTCAGAAGATGTGTTATATTTACACAATGGAATACTACTCTGCAATTAAAGACAATGAATTCATGAAATTCTTAGGCAAATGGTCAGAACTGGAAAATATCATCCTTAGTGAGGTAACCCAATCGCAAAAGAACACACATGTTATGCAGTCACTGATAAGGGGATATTAACTCAGAAACTCGGAATACCCAAGATACAATTCACATATCAATATATTTCCAAGAAGATGGAAGGAGAGACCCCCTGGTCCTGGAAAGACTGGACGTAGGGGAATACCAGGACAGAGAAGCGAGAGGGGTTTGACTGGGGAACAGGAGGAGTGAAGAGGGCTTATGGGACTTTCGGGGAGCGAGGAACCGGGAAAAGAGTAATCATTCGGAATGTAAATTAAAAAAAAATAGCAAATTAAAAAGAAAGCATATTATGTTTTAAAACAAATTATTGAATCAATCCTTAAGAGAATTTTACTGGGTTATCTACTTTCTGAAATAATTGAAGTAGTGTTTATGAACAAAAAATTCTGCTACAAAAGAAAAATACAAACTATCTACATAAAATTATAAATATATAAGCAGATACTATTACAATGTTCCACGGAGACAGTTAATACACCAAGAGATGACACAAATCTTCTACAGAACAATTAATATCTTTCTTTTGATTTTGCTTCTTTACCACACACATACTATTGGACAAATCTGTTTTACATATTTATAGAAAAAAATTAATCTGCAAAATTATATCTATTTTAAATACTGTAAATCCAAACTAATTGTTTTAACTATTACATCAACTTCATGCAACTGGTCAATAAGGATGTATTCCAGCAATTTCTTCCAAAGTATTAATTTGATTCATTCATATTTGTCAACTCTGCATAAAGCAAGAGGAACAATGAGGACTAGGGGTTAGAAAGAACAAAAGAGAGGGAGGATGGAAAAGTCTGCTAAATGCCATTTGATAAATGTGATGTTGGTGCTGCAAACAAACATTCATAGAGGCTGTGAGTCACTGCAGAAAATTTGAAGTATATCATGATGGTATATTCCAGCAGGGACTGAGGAGTAGCTTATGGAATCCCAACTATTGTTTAACAGCCACTGCATGAAGCTCATTTCTATACAAAAGACCTACATATTTTTTTATTGAATATAATCTTCATTTACATTTCAAGTGGTAAAACCTTTCCCAGTTTCCCCCGTCCCCAAAACCCCCCAACCCCTCCTCCCACTCCCTGCCTCCTAGTATATGCCCCTCCACCCGACCCACTCCCACCTGGCTCCTCTCATTTTCCCCTTGTTGGGGTATCTATTTAGCCTTCACCTGACCAAGGACCACTCCTCCCACTGATGCCTGACAAGGCATTCCTCTGCCACATTTTTGGCTGGAACCATGTGTACCCCTTGGTTACTTGTTTAGTCCCTGGGAGTCCTGGGGCATCTAGGTGTTCAACATTGTTGCTCTTCCTGTGGGGCTGTAAAACCCTTCAGCTCCTCCAGATCGCCCTCCAACTCCTCCTTTGGGGACTCCACTCCCAGACCAATGGTTGGCTACTAGCATCTGCCTCTGTATGTATAAGGCTCTGGCAGAGACCCTCCGAAGACAACCATGGCATGCTCCTTTTGATATGTGCTTCTTGTAGTCCATAGTAGTGTTGGGGTTTGGTGACTATTTATAGGGTGGTTCCCCAGGTAGGGCAGTCTCTGGGTGGCCTTTACTTCAGTCCCTGCTCCACACTTTGCATCCATTATTGCTCCTGTAAGTGTATTGTTCCCTTTCTCAGAGGAACCCAAGCACCCCCACTTCAGTCCTCTACCTTCTTGAGCTTCCTGTGGTCTGTGAATTGTAACTTATTTATTTTGAGCTTTTGGGCAAACATCCACTTATCAGTGAGTGCAAACCATGTTCATTCTTTTGTGATTGGGTTACTTCGCTCAGGATGACACTTTCTAGTTCCATCCATTTGCCTAAGAATTTCATGAATTCATTGTTTTTAATAGCTGAATAGTACTCCATTGTGTATATATACCACAGATTCTGTATCCATTCCTCAATTGAAGGACATCTGGGTTCTTTCCAGCTTCTGGTTATTATGAATAAGGCATATATGAACATAGTGGAGCGTGTGTCCTTATTACATGTAGGAGCATCTTCTGGGTTTATACCCAGGAGTGGTATAGCTGGGTCCTCAGGTAGTAATATGACTAATTTTCTGAAATCTGACTAAATTTCTGGAAATCACCAAACTGATTTCCAGAGTGGTTTTACCAGCTTGCAATCCCACCAACAATGGAGAAGTGTTCCTCTTTCCCCACATCCTCTCCAGCATCTGCTGTTCCCTGAGTTTTCATCTTAGCCATTCTGACCTGTATGTGGTGGAAGCTCAGTGTTGTTTTGATTTACATTTCCCTGATAACTAAGGATGCTGGACATTTCCTTAGGTGCTTTAGAACCATTTAAGTTTCCTCACTTGAGAATTCCCTGTTTAACTCTGTACCCCATTTTTTAATAGGGTTATTTGACTCTCTTGAGCCTAACTTCTTGAGTTCATTGTATACCTTAGATATTAGCCCTCTATCAGATGTAAGATTGGTAAAGATCTTTTCCCAATTTGTTGGTTGCCTTTTTGTCCTACTGACCGTGTCCTTTGCCTTACAGGAGCTTTGCAGCTTCATGAGATCCCATTTGTCGATTCATGTTCTTAGGGCATGAGCCATTGGTGTTCTGTTCAGGACCTTTTCCCCTGTGCCCATGTGTTCAAGATTCTTCCCCACTTTCTCCTCTATAAGCTTCAGTGTGTCTGGTTTTATGTGTAGGTCCTTGATCCACTTGGACTTGAGCCTTGTACAAGGAGATAAGATTGAATCAGTTTGCATTTTTCTGCATGCTGACCGCCAGTTGATCCAGCACCATTTGTTAAAAATGCTATCTTTTTTCCACTGGATATTTTTAGCTCCTTTGTCAAATATCAAGTGAACATACGTGTATGGGTTCATATCTGGGTCTTCAATTTTATTCCATTGATCTTCCTGCCTTTCACCATAGCAGTACTGAACAGTTTTTATCAATATTGCTCTGTAGTAGAGCTTCAGGTCAGGGATGGTGATTCCCCCAGGAGATCTTTTGTTGTGGAGAATAGTTTTTTCTATCCTGGGTTTCTTGTTATTCCAGACGAATTTGAGAATTGCTCTTTCTAGATCTATGAAGAATTGATTTGGGATTTTGATGGAAATTGCATTGAATCTGCAGATTGCTTTCGACAAGATGGCCATTTTCACTATATTGATCTTGTCAATCCAGGAACATGGGAGATCTTTCCATCTTTTGAGATCTTCTTTGATTTCTTTCTTCAGAGGCTTGAAGTTTTTATCATAGAGATCTTTGACTTGCTTTGTTAGGGTCATACCAAGGTAGGAAATATTGTTTGGGACTATTGTGAAGGGTGTCATTTCCCTAATTTCTTTCTCAGCTTGTTTATCCTTTGAGTAGAGGAAGGCTACTGATTTGCTTGAGTTAATTTTATATCCAGCCACTTTGCTGAAGTTGTTTATGAGCTTTAGGAAATCTCTGGTGGAAGTTTTGGGGTTGCTTAAGTATATGATCATTATCATCTGCAAACAGTGATATTTTGACCTCTTCTTTTCCAATTCATATACATTTGACCTTTTTTTTGTTGTTGTTGTCTGATTGCTCTGGCTAGAACTTCAAGTACTATATTGAATAGATAGGGAGAGAGTGGACAGCTTTGTCTGGTCCCTGATTTTAGTGGGATTGCTTCACGTTTCTCTCCATTTAGTTTGATGTTAGCTACTAGTTTGCAGTATATTGCTCTCATTATGTTTATGTATGGGCCTTGGATTTCTACTCTCTCCAAGCTGGATTTTGTCAATAGCTTTTCCCACATCTAATGAAATGACTGTGTGTTTTTTTTTCTTTGAGTTTGTTTATATAGTGGATTATGTTGATGGATTTCCATATATTGAACTATCCCTGCATCCCTGGGATGAAGCCTACCTGATCATGGTGAATTATAGTTTTGATGCATTCTTGAATTTGGTTGGCCAGAATTTTGTTGAGTATTTTTTCATCGATGTTCATGAGGAAGATTGGTCTGAAGTTCTCCTTCCTTGTTTGGTCTTTGTTTGGTTTAGGTATAAGCATTATTGTGGCTTCATAGAATGAGTTAGGTAGTGTTCCTTGAGTTTCTATTTCATGGAATAGTTTGAAGAATATCAGTATTTGCTCTTCTTTTAAGATCTGATAGAATTCCCCGCTAAACCCATCTGGCCCTGGGCTCTTTTTTGATGGGAGACTATTAACGACTGCTTCTATTTCCTCAGGACTTATGGCACTAATTAGATGGTTTATCTGATCTTGTTTAACTTTGACACTTGGTATGTATCAACAAAGCTGTCCATTTCATCCTAATTTTCAAACTTTGTTGAGCATAAGTTCTTGTAGTAGGATCTGATGATTTTCTGAATTTCCAGTTTCTGTTGTTATGTCTCCTTTTTCATTAATGATTTTATTAATTTGGGTGGTGCTTCTTTGCCCTCTGGTTAGTCTGGCTAAGGGTTTATCTGTCTTGTTGATTTTCTCAAAGAACCAGCTCCTGGTTTTGTTGATTCTTTGTATAGTTCTTTTTGTTTCTATTTGGTTGATTTCAGAATTGATGTTCAGAATTGTGAGCTCATCTTTGTAGACTTTTCCTTTGACCAGAATGAAGTGACCCTCCTTATCTTTTTTTGACAACTTTTGGTTGAAAGTCAATTTTATCCGATATAAGAATGGATACTCTAGCCTGTTTCTTGGGACCATTTGCTTACAAAATTGTTTTCCAACCTTTGACTCTGAAGTAGTGACTGCCTTTGTTACTTAGGTGAGTTTCTTGTATGCAGGAAAATGTTGGGTCCTGCTTACCTATCCAATCTGTTAGTCTATGTCTTTTTATTGAGGAATTGAGACCATTGATGTTAAGAGATATCAAGGAAAAGTGATTGTTGCTTACTGTTATCTTCTTTGTTAAATGTGAAATTCTGTTTGTGTAGCTATCTTCTATTGGGTTTGTTGAAAGATTACTTTATTGCTTTTTCTATGGTGTGGTTTCCCGACATGTGTTGGTATTTTCCACCCATTTTCCTTTGTAGAGCTGGATTTGTGGAAAGATAATGTGTAAATTTGCTTTTGTCATGGAAAGTTTTGTTTTCTCCATCTATTGTAATTGAAAGTTTTGCTGGGTATAGCAGTCTGGGCTGACATTTATGTTCTCTTAGGGTCTATATGACGTCTGCCCAGGATCTTCTATCTTTCATAGTTTCTGGTGAGAAGTCTGGTGTAATTCTGATAGGTCTGCCTTTATATGTTACTTGACCTTTCTCCCTTACTGCTTTTAATATTCTTTCTTTGTTTACTTCATTTGGTATTTTGATTATTATGTGATGGGAGGAATTTCTGCTCTGGTTCAGTCTGTTTGGAATTCTATAGGCTTCTCGTATGTTCATGGGCATCTCTCTCTTTAGGTTAGGGGAATTTTCTTCCATAATTTTGTTGAAGATGTTTACTGGCCCTTTAAGATGTAAATCCTTGTTCTCTTCTATACCTATAATCCTAAGGTTGGGTCTTCTCATTGTGTCCTAGATTTCCTGGATATTTTGGGTTACCAGCTCCTTGCATTTTGTATTTTCTTTGACTGTTGAGTCAATGTTTTCTATGGAATCTTCAGCATCTGAGATTCTTTCCTCTATCTTTTGTATTCTATTGTTGATGCTTGCATCTATGACTCCTGAATTCTTTCTAAGATTTTCTATCTCCAGAGACGTCTCACTTTGTGATTTCTTTATGATTTCTACTTCGATTTTTAGGTCTTGGATAGTTTTGTTCAGTTCCTTCACCTGTTTTTTTTTTTTTTTTTTTTTTGTGTGTGTGTGTGTGTGTGTGTTTTCCTGAAATTTCTTTAAGGGATTTTTGTGTTTCCTCTTTAAGGGCTTCCACCTGTTGACCCATGTTCTCCTGTGTTTCTTTTAGAGATTTTTGTGATTCCTCTTTAAGGGCTTCTGCATGTTGACCCATATTCTCTTGCATTTCTTTAAGGGGTTTTTGTGATTCTTCTTTAAATGCTTCTACCCATTGACCCATGTTCTCTTTTATTTCTTTAAGAGAGTTATTTACGTCCTTCTTGAATTCCTCTAACACCCTCGTGAGATGTGATTTTAAATCCAGCTCATGCGTCTCTGGTTTGATAGAGTATCCTGCATTTGCTGTTGTGGGAGAACTGGGTTCTAATGGTGCCATTTTGCCTTGGTTTCTGTTGGTAATGATCTTGCGTTTGCCTTTGGCCATCTAGTTATCTCCAGTGTTAGCTGGTGTTGCTGGCTCTGACTGTGACTTCTCTGTCCTTCAGGCCTGTGTATCTGTACTCCTGGGATTCCCTTTCTCTCAAATGTCCTACATACAGCTGGTTTTCCAGGAAGTATCAAGAAATGGGGTCTTTCCTGTGGCAGACTTGGCAAGGGTTGAATGTCCTGCAAACTGTTGGTTCTCGAATGCCCTGCTGTTGCTGGATCTCAGGAAATGAGGGCTTCCCCCATGCAGACCTGGTACAGGCTGAATGCCCCGAGGCTACTGGGTCTTGAATGCCAGCTGCTGTTGGATCTCGAATGCCCCGCTGGATCTCAAATGTCCACCACTGCTGGATCTCTATAAAGCACCAGGAAATGTGGTCTTCCGCCGTGGCAGACCTAGCACAGGTCTACCACATTGAAAAGAACAGGACAGGCAGCAAAGGAGGGAGAGGTAGAGGAAATGGAAGGGTCATGGTGATTCAGAGGGAAGGTGGGTTTAAATGATTGCTAGGTAGTGGGTCCCCACCTGCGACTCTGGGCCTCCAGAGGTGGGGCTGTTTCCAGGAAATGGGGTCTTCCACCATGGCAGACCTAGCACAGGTCAAGTGCCCTGCTGCTGCTGCTGGATCTCTAGGGAGTACAGGGAAATTGGCTCTTCCCCCATGGCAGATCTAGCACAAGTCTACCATGTAGGAACAAACAGGATGATCAGCAAAGGACAAAAAACATATATTTATTCCTCAGTGACAATTAAAGATCTGGGAACACTGCAGAAGAGGAAGCAAAAGAATTTAAGAGATAGATAATAGGTTCAAAGACTGAAATGGTATCTTCTAGACATGAAAAGGTTATCACAATCATAATTCTACAGAAAGCCTACCTAAGATCACTAGATCCTAATTTTCTCCACTGGTCTTGTAGATGATTAACACCCCATCTCATAAAGTTTTTATAGTGGATAATTTATAGGAAAATATAAGTTGTTATTTATATAGGACTTAGGCAATAGTAATGTTCCCATGCCTCATTTCATGCTCCTGTACCAATATATGTACAGGGCCACACTGAGTAGATTATCAAAATAACAACTACAACATTAAACCAACAATGAAATGAATTTGTTATGGGTGTATGTGTGGTCAAAAAGATCTGGGTGGAGAGAGAAGTGGAAAATGGGTTTTGATGTATTTATGAAAATTTCAGGAATGAAAACAAATCAAAACAGAATAAAAGTGTATATAAATATATTTAAAAATTAAAGTATGGTAGCTATTTTAGAGAAAAATGAAATCAGTATGAATGAAACAAGATGAAAGGATTAAATTTAAAAAATAAAACTAAAATTAAATGTGATCAAATAAATATTAAACTTCAAAAAATTCTAAATACATTTACAATGGAATAATGAAATTATAGTATACAATTATATAAACACACAGTCTACTTCACAGCTACTAGCTAGATTTAGAATGCAAAATTTTAAGCATGCGCGCGCACACACACACACACACACACACACACACACACACACAAGATAGAAGAGATGGGAAAAGGTGCATCAGATCATTTCAATGGCCTACCTACTAAATTTACTTTATAATTCATAAGAAATGAAGTAATAAATTCTATGTTGTCTTATGGGTTTTATGTCCTATTTTACAAAGTATATTTCAAGGCAAAATTTTACTTGTTAATATTTTCCAAAGCATTAATAGTCATTTAAGTATTTGACAACTATCTGGCAAGTAGAAACTATTAATGAATGTATAATTTTACAGAATGTGCATTGCACATATAGAAAAGCTGACGCCTACAATGCAAGATGGTTTCAATTCTTAAAGCTTTTTTCTTGTAATATGTAACACATACATGTCTAGCGATTCCTTGGCAAACATGATGTATCTAAAACTGGTGGAATTTCTGCTCTGAATCCATTAGAAAGTAGATCAAATGAAATATTTTCATTCTGCAAACTCCAAAAGAAAAGAGACGAATGAGTTCAAATAAAATTAACGACGAAATTCCTCACTTTAGTTAGTTATTCACCTCAGGTATTTATTCCCTGTCATTTTGGCAGTGAACGAGAATTACAATAAGGGGAAAAAGTAAGACAACACCAATTATTCTCAGGGCATGCAGTTAGGTACATGGCAACTAACCTGAAGCTCTGTGGATTCCAGATGGGACCAGTAATCAGATAACTTGTGGGTGGTTTAATCGTACCCAGAGGGTATCGTAAAATCACTCACCATATGTTTAATACTCAGACAGACCTGATTCTTTGAACTGCTTCTTTAATCTTACTTTTTATTTACTTTTTATTGTAATGCACATAAGTTGATGTCTATTTTATCTGCAGATAGACTTACAGACAGACTCAAGCACACCTCTTCTCTCTCATTTTACTATACTTTTTACTAAGTTCATTGATATTTTGGATTTCTGCCTTACAGTATGTCTGATGCTAATGCATTATAACTTTTATTCTCATGTCTTTGCAAAAATTGCTTGAGGTTTATGCTTAGAAATATTAAAGATAGAACTAAGACTGTCAAAGACTGATGTTAAAAATAGTATAGCAATATGGAAATTGAGTATATACTATAAGGTGGTATATCAAGAATATTTATATTAATATCAAGAATATTAAGTTAAATTAAATTTAATATTTACTAATATTATGTTTTTTAAATATTTAAATATTAATTCACCTTCATGTTCTAAATAATTTGTTTCAATTTATTATTGCTATTTCTTTGCTTACAGGCTATTTTAATGTTGTTACCATTTTTCTCATGATAAACTGGGAGTTAGTTTTCAAATCTAACTGGGAAAAAGGAAGGACAATCAAGCTCTATAAGAAACCTTCTTTGAATTCAACATGTAATAACCTAAAAACCACCGCAGTGAGATCAAAGAGTACTATAAATACAATGGAAGAAGCTGAAAGATTACAAATTTACTTTTGAAATTACTTGGGTACACACTGAGCAATTGTAGAATATTTTTTACACTTGTTTATTTATATCCATTGTTAGTTTCAAAATCACTAATCATGTGCAAGACTTTCTTATAAGCATTTTAAATGGGAGGATATGTAGTTATCGCATCTCCAGTAATTTTTTCACTTATGGGAATGGAGACATAGTTCACTCAGTATCAGCACACATTAACAATGCTTTTCCCTTGCTTTTGTGTAGTGGAAGATGAAATCACTGGATCCTCTTTTTAAGGACACTAGTCCCTTTCATGAAATGCTAACATCATACTCAGTTAATCCGGTGTCAATACTTGCATAATTAAGATTTCTAAAAATGAATGTGGAAAGACACATTTACTCTGCAGGCTGCCACACACACACACACACACACACACACACACACACACACGTGTGTGTGTGTGTGTGTGTGTGTGTAATGTTACCTTTTCCTTAAATCCAACTTTTCTCCTAGTGTTCTTAAGCTTCTTCCCTTTGAAGATATAGTATATATTTGTTCTTGTGTTTCTTTTAGATGATACTATATCACTGAGGGTGAAGAGGGGATATTTTCTCCTTTTCTCCATATTGTCTTTTTTTCCTTCCTCTGTTCTTGTTATTTCATATAAAAGCTTGAATTCTTTGGTAATGCAAATATCCATGCCCTGTATTCCTGAAACCTATCCACCATGGGTTGTGCTATTGTTTATATAATCCTTACCATAATTTTCCATAAGGTATTTATTCATCATGATATATTTGTAATATCTTTATTTCCCATTTACATGCATTGTAGTTATTACAGCAATGCACTCTTAACATGGCTACTCATCTTTTACCTATCAATGGAATTTGTCATTTTCTGAGCATTATTTGCTTTCCCTTAACACTTTCCAAAACCTTGAGGACTAGAAATAATCCTAAGGAACTGAAGACAATTGCATGGAAGGGGGAATAATTAATTTTAACCTTAAAAGATGAAACAAATGAATGTTTCCATCGATTATTAATTAAAAAGAAAATATGCTGAAACATTAATAACAACAAATACATGTTAAGAAAAGTAAAATTTGGGTAAATATATGAAAATTATAACTATCTTTGAAACTAATACTATTTAGTAGGACATTGAAATAATATATTACATGCTTATGAACTTATTTAATATTATAAAGAATTTATCCTAATAATTTAATATGGCAGTTAAAACTTTGATTAGGCATATAAAATTAACAAGATGTATTGTACTATATTATCTTAAATTTTTTTAATTATAGCCTGAATGAACGAAGTTTTAGAAATATTATCGCTATTAATTTGGTTTTCTTGAAGTCAAC
This sequence comes from Tokudaia tokunoshimensis, assembly GCA_036184795.1. Taxonomy (NCBI): domain Eukaryota; kingdom Metazoa; phylum Chordata; class Mammalia; order Rodentia; family Muridae; genus Tokudaia; species Tokudaia tokunoshimensis. The sequence continues at coordinate 26,746,740 of BTHU01000014.1, forward strand.
ATGATTATGCCAACAAAGGACAATATTAATATTGCCTGGATGTCACAGTTTATAGGCTCCTGGTATCTCCCTGATACATATAACTCATAAATAGAATTGCTTTGTGACTATAAAAGTATAGGAGGAAATATGGTAAGGGATAACTGAAATTAAAGTCTTTTAAAAAGTCTACTACTGTAAAAAGCTTCCTAAAATACATCATATATACATACATGTACAAATAAATTAAAGAAGCTTAAATGGAGTTATCATATAATAGGGAAGTCAATACTCAAGGAAAGTAGAAGTCATATTATTTTAAATAGCAATCCCATTATCTGCAATGCATTTCATATTCTTGAACCACTGGCCAAAGTGGTCTCAGAGACCTCCAATGCTCCAAATTTGGAATGGTTTTCCTTTTTGGTTTTGTTCTAAGACCACAAAAACCTAACAAAATTATATTAAAATGTTCTTATTTTCCATAGTTGTAAATTGTTTAAAAAGATATAGATTTTAAAAAATATATTTTATTTAAACTTTTGGCAGAAGAATTTTTTCTTACTTTAACTCTTTACAGTGCTATAAAAACTAGAATGATCTGAATTCTCTCATCTGTAATCACAGATACATTTTTGAGAAAATTAGCTGCATGGATTTTGATTGTATAACCCTGTCTTTCCTTTGTAGCACAATGAATGGTGTGCTACTTGTACATTATCTCTGTATCTTTGAGTGTGTGCCATTCTTATGTATGTACAGAAGAATAAGAATTGGGACAAGTGCCAGGAAGAGTGGTGCATTCATTCTTTTAGTCCTGACTTGACAAGGGTAGGCTGGGAGTGATCATATTTGATGGTAGCCCTGGGCCTGCAATACAAAGAACTATCATTTTTTTAAAAAAAATCAATTATTTTTATCTTTCTCATGAGATACATGATGAAGGATGAAAACCAAGAATTATATATGATCTTTCTTGAGAATTTTCCTAAACAAAAAGAAACTCACAATAACCATTGCCTTCACAATGTCAGTTTAACAGTAACAAGATAAACTGTCAGATTTTAGAGAGTTGAGACAAATTATGACAATTAGAACATTGACAATAAAGCATATATCACAACATAGACACAGGTATAATTTTTCTGTATTCTATTTTCTGCAATTTGTCTTTGCAGTTCCAAATCCATGATCTTCTAGTGATTTTGTACTTTTAAAAGTTATCTATTTTCTGAATAGATTTGAGGTCTACTCTATGAAATAGAACTTATTATGCCTTGCACTGCTGGGTTATTCATGAAACATATACTAAATTAACCTTAGGTCTTGCAGAAACTAAATGCTGTTGTTCTGCCCAATGAATGTAGCAATAAAATTAATTCTAAGTACATTTTACTATACCTATACTTTAGTCATCATGAGATAAGTCTTTTCTTGTAGTAGATTGGATCTAAAATAAACACCTACAACTGGTCACATTTTAGAGAATGAAATATTTTGGAATATTAGGTCCTAAATAAGTGGTATTCATCAAAGCTGTCCACTGAGACACCAGGAAGGTATGAAGAAGAAAGAGCAGAAAGATTGTAAGCACCAGAGGGACTGAATAATTCCAAAGAAATATAATCTTCTGGATACAACAGGATTAATATACATATAAACTTATTGAGGCTATGTTAGCATGAATAGGGCCTGCTTGGGTTTAAACCAGAAAGGGTCTTAGCATTGAGATGGAAAGCACCCATGGATTTCTATTCCTAACCAGGAGGCTATCTGTAATTGAAATGAACTTGCAAATGAAAAATTCATTCCTCCAATAAAGTCTAACTGGGTATATTAATCATACTTAATCATTGACCCTATGACAAGCAATAGCTGATTGGGGGTGGGGGAAGGAACTCTATGCTATTTTCTTAGAAGTTTTGTCTCATGTTACTTTGTTTAGATATACTTTGTCTTAGTGATCATGTGCTTATATAATATGATTTCCAATTTTGTGTTGTAGATTTTGTGTGTGTATGTCTCTATGTTCCTGGTTTTTCTTTTTCTTTTTTTTTCAATTATTATATGTTGCTCTTTGTTTTTCTAAGGAGAAAGAACATACAAAGAGATGGATTAGTGGGGATATGGGAAGGGATTGAAAAGGATTTGAGTAGGGAAAACTCCTATAAAATACATTATAGCAATTTTTCCTACAAAATTCATCCAAAACAAGGAAAAAACACCTAATAATCATAACATAATGAGGAATAATAATCTGCATCTGGTTACTTCGGTGTCTTTGTCTTCATATGAAGATGACAAACCATTGTGCCTCTCATATCTCTGGATTTTCCTTCTCTTTCTTCATTGTTTAAAGATGGTAAGGATATGACTTTATTTTACACTAGTAGGGGGCACAGAGTAATTCTCTTTAACAAAATTGGCAATTAGCTTTACTCAGAATATTCTAGTAATGTATATTTTAAAAGGTATTCCATCCTACACTCTCGAATACCAGTTAGAATTCTTTCTTTAAAGTCATTGTCACTGACCAATCTCATCATCTCTGCTGTTGCTCCTCTGCATGGAAAATCTGAAAGCTCGAGAAGTCTCACGAAGCCTTTTGCTTTACAGGTTTCTTTGGGACAAATTGTGGTTTCCTCTTTAACATTTTTTCAATTTTGCTGTCAGAATCACTGCTGGTATAGCTTGAAGAAACAAATCTCTTTAAATTATTCAAAAAACTTAGGAATATTTTTATGCCTACCATTTTATCTGTATAATTTTTCCATGAAATACTCAATCTTAACACATTCTTTATATATTTCTTCAATTTTATCAGAGATATTTTCCATGTAATTCTTCAATTTTATCAGAAAATGTTTATAATTTCACTTTCAGTCAACTTAGAAATATTTTTTATGCCTACCATTTTATCTGTATAATTTTCCATGATAATCTTAAACTTTAAAGTTTTCCCATATATTTTTTCAATTTTTTCAGAAATATTTTCCATGTAAATCTTCAATTTTATCAGAAAATATTTATAATTGTACTTTCAATCAACTTAGGAATATTTTAATTCCTACCAATTTATCTGTATAAATTTCTTCAATTTTATCAGAGATATTTTCCATGTATATTTACACAATGGAATACTACTCAGCAATTAAAAACAATGAATTCATGAAATTCTTAGGTAAATGGGGAACAGGGGGAGGGAAGAGGGCTTATAGGACTTTCAGGGAGGGGGGAACCGGGAAAGGGGAAATCATTTGGAATGTAAATAAAGAATATAGAAAATAAAATTAAAAATTAAAAAAATTAAAAAATAAATAAATTATTCATTGTTCCTGTCCTTTGTTACTAAGGGCCCCTGTCCCTGTTATCCAATAGCCTCTAGCTCATGGCCTCAAGACTTGTTTTCTTTGCTCTTGTTCTTGATGATACAGACTTTATTCCAGTGTTTGTCTGCCAAACACTGCTTTGTATGTCTGCTGTTGAAAATTATCCCCTTTCTGAAAACATGTTGGTACCCTGTGCTATGTTAGACACCCCATCTCAGTGAAGGTTTCTGTATGATGGATTCTCTACCATGTGCAGTTGTCAGTCTCAAAGAGTCTGCAGCAAGCAAAGACTAAGAATACTAAAAGACTCTCTTGAATACTGAGTCATTAATGAAATTGTTGACTACTGCACTTATTCTCCGGCAATAATTAAATCTATCCAGTCAATAAATTAAATGTCATTTGATCTTTCCTCAAGGATGTAGCTTTTATATTCTGTGTTCTTTCTAGTTTCTTTTTTTTTTATTTTCTAAGTTTTTTTTATTTACATTCAAAATCTTTTCCCCTTTCCTGTTTCCTCCCTCCCCGAAAGTCCCATAAGCCCCCTTCCCTCCCTCTTTTCCCCATTCAACCCCCTCTCGCTTCTCTGTCTTGGCATTCCCCTACATCCAGTCTTTCCAGGACCAGGGGAAAATTCTAAGATATATTTATCCCAAAGAAAGAATAGATTCTGAATCCATTTTAAAGCCAAAACAGAGTAAACCATCCCCTCAAATCACAAAATACCTTTTTCCCCAGGCCAACCATTATACATTGTTAGATATAAGAATAAATAGTCAAAATTAGAATTTGTGACTGTACTTAAACTTTCCAAATCTTGTGCTAATAAAATAAGCTAAAGGCTTTTATTTAGTTGATTAAGAATAATCAAGATCATCTCCAAGTGGCACAAGAAGCCAGCTATACACCTAGTGGTGTGGAGCAGATAGTCAGCACAAATGAGACTTACCCTGCAGCTCAGAGGATCCTGTCTGGAATCCTCTGGCAGGACCATTCCGGTTTCTGTCTCTGGCATGGGACCATCCTCTGCCACAACGTGCCATCTCCAAGTGGAGCAAGAAACCAGCTATCTACCTAACAGTGCAGAGCCGATAACACAGGTGAGACTTGCCCCGAAGCTCAGAGGAACCTGTCCATTACACCCGGGCAGGACCCTTCCGGTTTCTGTCTCTGGCTTGGGACCATCTTCTGCCACAGCCTGCCATCTCCAAGTGGCACAAGAAGCCAGCTATCCACCTAGCAGTGCAGAGCAGATAGGTAGCACAGGTGAGACCTGCCCTGCAAATCAGAGGATCCTGTCCTGAACCCTCTGGTGGAAACCCTCCGGTTTCCTTCTCCAGCTTGGGACCACCTTGAGCCACCGTGTGCCCTATCCAAGTGACACATGGAGGTAGCTAACCACTCTGGAGTGCAGAGAGGCTTGGTAGTACAGTAGGACCACCACTGCTGCTCAGAGGAAACAGTCGGAAAACCTGAAGACACAAGAGCTTAGGAACAGCCTGGGATGGTAGTCTTCTGGTTCCTGCCTGCACCCAGAGTTGATCAGGGTCATAGAGCTACATACCCAAATCCAACCACAAGAGAGCTGGTCTCGCAGAAGTACTTACACACCAGTGTATACAGAGAGATTGGGTCTCCCAGGAGCACAGAGAAACCACAGGGAGAGACAGCAACACCAGCTAACACCAGAGATAACCAGATGGCAAAAGGCAAATGCAAGAACAACAGCAACAGAAACCAAGGCAGCATGGCACCAACTGAACCAAGTTTTCCAACAACACCGAGTCCTGGATACCCCAACACACCAGAAAAGAAAGACCTGGATTTAAAATCACATCTCATGATGCTGATAGAGGAATTCGAGAAGGACATAAATTATTTCCTTAAAAAATTACAGGAGAACATGAGTCAACAGGTAGAAGCCCTCCAAAAGGAAACACAAAAATCACTTAAAGAAGTACAGGAGAACATAAGTCAACAGATAGAAGCACATAAAGAAGAAATACAAGAATCACTTAAAGAAATACAGGAGAAAATGGGTCAATAGGCAGAATTCCTGAAAGAGAAAACACAAAAATCCCTTAAAGAATTACAGGAAAAAACAAACAAGCAAGTGAAGGAACTGAGCAAAGCCATCCAGGATCTAAGAATGGAAGTAGAAACAACTAAGAAATCACAAAGGGAGACAAATTTGGAGATAGAAAACCTTGGAAAGAAATCAGGAGTTATAGCCACAAATATTAACGACAGAATAGAGGAGATAGAAGAAAGAATCTCTGGTGCTGAAGATATCATAGAAAGCATTGACTCAACACTCAAAGAAAACAAAAAATGCAAAACATCCAGGAAATCTAGGACACAATGAGAAGACCAAACCTAAGGATTATAGGTTTAAAAGAGAGCGAGGATTTATAACTTAAAAGGGCCAGTAATTATCTTCAACAAAATTATAGAAGAAAACTTCCCTAACCTAAATAAAGAGATGCCCATGAACATCAAAGAAGTCTACAGGACTCCAAGAACACTGGACCAGAACAGAAATACCTCCCCTCATATAATAATCAAAATATCAAATGTACTAAACAAAGAAAGAATAGTAAAAGCAGGAAGAGAAAAAGGCCAAGTAACATATAAAGGAAGACCTACCAGAATTACACCAGACTTCTCACCAGAGACAATGAAAGCCAGAAGATCCTGGGCAGATCTCATACACACTCTAAGAGAACACAAATGACAGCCCATACTACTATACCTAGCAAAAGTCTCAATCACCATAGATTGAGAAACCAAGATATTCCATGAGAAAACCAAATTTACACAATATCTTTCCACAAATCCAGTGCTACAAAGGATAATAGATGGAAAACACCAATACAACGAGGGCAACTACAGCCTAGAAAAAGCAAGATAGTAATCTTCTTTCAACAAACCCAAAAGAAGATAACCACTCAAACATAAAAATAACATCAAAAATGATAGGAAGCAACAATCACTATTCCTTAATATCTCTTAACATCAATGGAGTCAATTCCCCAATAAAAAGACATACACTAACAGACTGGATACTTAAACAGGACCCAGCATTTTGCTGCATACAGGAAACACACCTCAGTGTCAAAGACAAACACTACCTCAGAGTAAAAGGCTGGAAAACAATTTTCCAAGCAAATGGTCCCAGGAAATAAGCTGGAATAGTCATTCTAACATCGGATAAAATTGACCTTCAACATAAAGTCATCAAATAAGACATGAAGGACACTTCATACTCATCAAAGGAAATATCCACCAAGAAGAACTCTCAATTCTGAACATCTATGCTCCAAATGCGAGGCACCCTCATTTGTAAAAGAAATGTTACTAAAACTCGAAGCACACACTGCACCTCACACAATAATTGTGGGTGACTTCAGCACTCCATTCTCCTTAAGAGACCCATCAGGGAAGTACAAACTAAACAGAGACACAGTGAAACTAATTGAAGTTTTAGACCAAATGTACTTAAAGAATATATATATATATATATATATATATATAAAACATTTCATCCTAAATCAAAAGAATATACCATATTCTCAGCACTTATGGTACCTTCTCCAAAATCGATCATATAATTGGTCACAAAACAGACTTCAACAGATATAAGAAAATTGAAGTAACCCTTTGCCTCCTATCAGATCACTATGGAGTAAGGATTGTTTTCAATAGCAACAAAAACAACGGAAAGCCCACATACACCTGGAAGGTGAACAATCCTCTACTCAATTATACCTTGGTCAAGGAAGAAATAAGGAAAGAAATCAAAGACTTTTTAAAATTTAATGAAAATGAAGGCACAACATACCCAAACTTATGGGACACAATGAAAGCAGTGCTAATAGGAAAACTCATAGCCCTGAGTGCCTACAAAAAGAAACTTGAGAGACCATATACTAGCAGCTTAATGGCACACCTGAAAGCTCTGGAACAGAAAGAAGTTAATACACTCAAGAGGAGTAGAAGGCAGGAAATTATCAAACTCATGGCTGAAATCAACCAAGTAGGGAAAAAAAAAGTACCATACAAAGAATTAACAAAACGAGGAGCTGGTTCTTTGAGAAAATCAACAAGCTAGATAAACCCCTAGCCAGACTAACCAGAGGGCACAGAGACAGTATGCAAATTAACAAAATCAGAAATTAAAAGGGAGATGTAACAACAGAAACTGAGAAATTCAAAAAATCATCAGATCCTACTACAAAAGCCTATACTCACCACAACTGGAAAATCTGGAGGAAATGGACAATATCCTAGACAGATAACAAATACTAAAATTAAATCTGGATCAAATAGACCATCAAAAGAGTCCCATAACCCCTAAAGAAATAGAAGTCGTCATTGAACTTCTTCCAACCAAAAAAAAAGCACAGGATCAGATGGTTTTAGTGTAGAATTCTATCAGAACTTCAAAGAAGACCTAACACCAATACTTTTCAAACTAGTCCACAAAATAGAAACAAGATAGAAATAGAGGGAACACTACCCAACTGGTTCTATGAAGCCACAATTACACTGACACCAAAACCACAAAAAGATCCAAGAAAGAAAGAGAACTTCAAACAATTTCCCTTATGAATGTCAATGCAAAAATACTCAATAAAACTCTTGTCAACCAAATCCAAGAATACATCAAAACCATCATTCACCACGATCAAGTAGGCTTCATCCCAGGCATGCAGGGATGGATCAATATACGGAAATCCATCAATGTAATCCACAACATAACCAAACTCAAAGAAAAAAACACATGGTCATTTCATTAGATGCTAAAAAAGCATTTGACAAAATTCATGCTAAAAGTCTTGGAAAGATCGGAAATCCAAGGTCCATATCGAAACATGGTAAAAGCAATATGCAGCAAACCGGTAGCCAACATCAAACTAAATTGAGAGAAACTTGAAGCAATCCCACTAAAATCAAGGCTGCCTCTCTCTCCATATCTAGTCAATATAGTACTTGAAGTTCTAGCTAGAGCAATTAGACAACAAAAGGAGATCAAAGGAAAACAAATAGTAAGGGAGGAAGTCACGTTATCACTATTTGCAGATGATATAATACTATACTTAAGTGACCCAAAAAATTCCCCTAGAGAACTCCTGCAGCTGATAAACAACTTCAGCAAAATGGCCGGATATAACACTTACTCAAACAAATCAGTAGCCTTTCTATACTCAAAAGATAAACATACTAAGAAAGAAATTGGGGAAACAACTCCCTTCAAAATACTCACAAACAATATAAAATATCTCGGGGTGTCTCTAACCAAACAAGTGAAAGATCTGTATGACGAGAACTTCAAGTCTCTGAAGAAAGAAATTGAAGAAGACCTCAGAAAATGGAAAGATCTCCCATGCTCATGGATTGACAGGATTAATATAGTAAAAACGGCCATCTTGCCAAAAGCAATATGTAAATTCAGTGCAATCCCCATCAAAATCCCAACTCAATTCTTCATAGAGTTAGAAGGAGCAATTCTCAAATTCATCTGGGATAACAAAAACCCAGGATAGCTAAAAACTATTATCAACAGTAAAGGAACTTCTAGGGGAATCAGTGTTCTAGACCTCAGGCAATACTACAGAGAAATAATGTTAAAAACTGCATGGCATGGGTACAGTGACAGGCAGATAGATCAATGGAATAGAATGGAAAACCCAGAAATGTACCCATACACCTATGACCACGTTTTCTTTGACAAAGGAGCTAAAACCATCCAGTGCAATAAAGACAGCCTTTTCAACATATGATGCTAGTTCTACTGACAGTTAGCATGCAGAAGAATGCAAATCCAATCCATTCTTATCTCCTTGTACAAAGCTCAAGTCCAAGTGGATCAAGGACCTCCACATAAAACCAGACATACTGAAACTAACTGAAAAGAAACTGGGTAAGAGTCTTGAATATATGGGCACAGGAGGAAATTTCCTGAAAAGAACACCAATAGTTTATGTTCTAAGATCAAGAATAGACAAATGGGACCTCATAAAATTACAAAATTTCTGTAAGGCAAAGGACAACTGTCATTAGGACAAAACAGCAACCAAAACATTGGGAAAAGATTTTTACCAATCCTACATCCGACAGAGGACTAATATCCAAGTATACAAAGTTCTCAAGAACTTAGACTCCAGAGAGCCAAATAACCCTATTAAAAATGGGTTACAGGGCTAAACAAAGAATTTTCACCTGAGGAATATTGATTGTCTGAGAAGCATCTAAAGAAATGTTCAACATTCTTAGTCATCAGGGAAATGAAAATCAAAACAACCCTGATATTTCACCTCACATTGGTCAGAATGGCAAAGATGAAAAAAAAAAAAACTCAGGAGACAGCAGGTGCTGGAGAGGTTGTGGAGAAAGAGGAACACTCCTCCACTGCTGGTGGGATTGCAAGCTGGTACAACAACTCTGGAAATCAGTTTGGCAGTTCCTCAGAAAACTGGGCATCATATTACTGGAGGACTTTGCTCCTCTGGTAACTCCTGGGCATATACCCAGAGGTTTCCCCAGCATGTAATAAGGACACATGCTCCACTATTTTCATAGCAGCCCTATTTATAATAACCAGAAGCTGGAAAGAACCCAGATGTCCCTCAATTGTGGAATGGATACAGAGAATGTGGCATATATACACAATGGAGTACTAGTCAGCCATTAAAAACAATGAATTCATGAAATTCTTAGACAAATGGATGGAACTGGAGAATATCATCCTGAGTGACGTAACCCAGTCACAAAATAACACTCATTGTATGCACTCACTGATAAGTGGATATTAGTCTAGAAGCTTGGAATACCCATGAAATAACTCACATATCAAATGGTGCCCAAGAAGGGGGAAGAACAAAGTATGGATCCTTAGGTCCTTTGTACAAAGGGCAAAACAACCCACAGAAGGATAAACAAAGACAAAAGGTTGAGAGCATCTGAGGGAAAGACCATCCAGAGACTACCCTATCCAGGGATCCATCCTATATACAGTTACAAAACCCAGACACTATGGTGGATGCCCACAAGTGCTGATTGACAGGAGTTGGATATAGATATTACCTGGGAGGCTCTCCTAGTGCATGACAAATACAAAGAGGGACACTCTCAGCCAGCCATTGAGCTAAGCTCAGTGTCCCCAATGATGCAGTTAGAGAAAGTACCCAAGGAGCTGAAGGGGTCAGCAGTGCCACAGGAAGAACAACAATATGAGTCACCCAGTACTCCCAGAGCTCCCAGGGATAAAACTGTCAACCAGTGAGTACACATGGAGTTACCCATGGCTCCAGACACATAGGCAGCAGAGGATGGCCTTGTTAGATACCAAAGGGAGGAAAGGCCCTTGGTCCTGGGAAGTCTTGATGCAGTAGTGTAGAGGAATACCAGGACAGGCAAGTGTGCAAGGGTAGATTGAGGAAGGGGAGATGGCATATGGGATTTTCAGGGGAGGAGTAAACCAGGAAAGGGGACAACATTTGAAATGTAAATAAAGAATATACCTAATAAAAATGAAAAAAAACCAAAACCAAAACAAAAACAAAAACAACAACAACAAAAAAGGATAACCAAGATCGTAATCTTCCTAAATAAAGAATAATTGTCCAGGATACTGATTTGGCTTCTAGTTTTTAGGGTCTCAGGAGACAAATTTCTCATCTCATGTTCTCTATACTTAGATAAATTGAAAGCAAATATTTACTAAAAAGTAGGAATTCTGCTTCCTTAGTTCTTTTATTATGCAAAAGCTCATTTGGATATCTTACTGGTGTTTATACATTCATTATATAATTTCTTGGTCAACGTAATTGCATTTATGAGCATATATTCAAAGAAAGAATTTTTGCAATGAAAGATATGTAAAGTCAGACTATGCATACATTAACAAACTTGAAAAAAATCCTCTGTGGACATTGATTATTTAAAATATTATGGTATGATGAACATCCAAAAGGTAGACATGCATATAAAGTAAGTGAACAATATTAAGTAATACCTTTATTATAGATATTTTTAACATTAAGGATGAGGCTTCCTTCTTATAGAATGAAAAGAGTTTGTTTTCAAAATTTTTTCTAGTTTTAATTTCTTTAACAAACATAAATTATATTGAAAAGAATCACAAAGTGATCAGCAGAAGAGATTGTGGCTTACTCAATTATATTTTTTACTAGATAACTAGAATTGAGCATGAATAATGCTGTCAATATTTACTAAACACTTAATTATATAAGCCCCTAAAATCATTAAAACAAATACATTTTCTGAAGACATATTGAATTGGGTTATGGATTATTTGAGTATTCATTTTACATTCTAATGCAACATTAGCCTGCAATTTTCAAGGACAAAAGTGTATTGAATTTGGTATTTTAGTCCTATAAGTATATAAATTAGTTTACATTTCCCAGTGTTTCATAATCATTTACAACTCCCTAAAAGTATTACTTATGCTTTTTAAGTAATATCAATTTTGATGTAGGAATAATTTGCCTCTAAAATGTATTTTTCTAAACAAAAAGTGTTTTGATATTAAGGAGATATTTGATTTTTTTTTTTTTTTGGTAAATAACAAATAGACATAGTGGAAGCACATTTGAGGTAGTTAATAACATATGGACTCCAAATTTTGGTTATTTTAGAATAATTCAGATTCAGTTAAATCATGTTTCACTTTCTTGAGAAACAGATATACACCTTCAGATTATCTCTGGACTAAAGAATACAATTGTGAGACTTGCTGCAAAGAACATGGCTTGATGTTTATGCTAATGATATAAGCAGCTCAGAGGAGATTACTAAGCCCATCCCATGTGCTTCAAATAGTAGCACCACACATTTTGGTAAGTAATAAACCTATAACATGAACAATCAGACTTTCGGTCAGATGGTGCTATTAGTGTACTAGTTGTCTTTGTGTTATTTTTTTTCTCCCACAATAACCTTGTATGACAAAGCATCATTCTATTTATTTCTGGTATCAAATCATATTTTTATTTTAGTTGATGAATATAAAATAAAAGCCAGTTTTTATAACCAAGAAATAGGAATTACAGGCATAAAAAGAATAACATTTATTTATTTGTTTGTTTGTTTGTTTATTTATTTATGTAAAGGTAAATTTGTGTCACCAGATGTAATTGTCATGTCAGAGTCTTACTGCTGAATAATTTCATCCTTTTCTGATCTTTCTTAACTCTGATTGCCTGGTTCAACTCAACTGTTCTGGGTTAAAACTTCTTTCCAAGCTGGCTGATTCAAACTAGCTTCACTTGACTTCACACTGAATTATATTGCTTGGGAAAAAAAATGCCTCTGAAATCCAGGAACTGAAGCACACTGACTTCACCAACTACCTAAAGTGAATGGAAATGAATGCAATAGCATGAATTCAACTGCATTCAACTGAACTGCTTTGAACTGAACTCAAGTGAACTCTAATCACTGTATTAACAGAACTCAATTGAACTACACTAACTGAACTGTCCTTCATCTTCAGTCCTACATAGAGGGGGAAACAAAATAATCATGGGAGGTTGAAGGCTGGAAGGATTTGGGAGGAAGAGAAGAGGGATAGAGGAAAAAAAGGGGGGACAGGATTAGGTGTGGGAGGAGATGGGCAAAATTTACAGAGGGTCAGAAAATTGAACAAAGGTGTATAGCAAGGGGGCATGGGAAATGGGGTTAGTCACCAGAAAATCCCAGATGCCAGAAAAGCAAGAGGCTCCCAGGACACAATGGGATGAAATTAGCTGAAATATCTGACAAGAGGGTGGGGGAAAGAACCCGGAGAGACCATATCCAGAGGTTAGGTACTACCCCTGGTTGAGGTATGGGGTTACCCACCCTTCACAAAATTTTAACCCAGAATTTCACCTGTCTAAAGACAATGCAGGGAGGGAGGGGCCACCAAGGGATTCCCCACCTGCAGGGTCCATCACTTGTGCAGCCACTAAACTCCAACACTTGCTGATCCTTGGAAGTGTTTGCTGACAGGAACCTGGTGTAGATATCTCCTGAGAGGCTCTGTCAGAACCTTGTGGATTCTTGCAGCCAAACAGCAGACTGAGCATGGGAACCCCAACAAAGGAGTCGGGGGAAGGACTGAAGGAGCTGAAGGGGTTTGCAGCCCCATGGGAGAAAGAACAATATGAACCAACCATATTCCCCAGAGCTCCCAGGGACTAAATCATCAACCAAAGAATACACATGGAGGGACCCATGACTCCAGCTATATATCTGGCAGAGGATGTCTTTGTCTGGCAACAATGGGAGGGGAAGTCCTGTGTCCTATGAAGGCTTGATGCACCAGTGTAGGGGAATAATAAGGTGTTAAGGTGGGAGTAGGTAGGGGAACTCCGTGGTGGAGGCAGGGTGAGGGGGATGGAGTGGAGGGTTAACTTTCAAATGTATATAAACAAAATATCCAATAAAAGTTTAATGAAAACCATGATAACAGAGTTATATGTAGCACTGAAAATGAACGTGCAGTGTTACACAGTGGATAGATACTTCATTGTGACTTTATCATGATGCCTAGGATTTCCACCAGGAATACATTTCATTTAAATCTATGTGTTTCTTTTCAGGTTTATATGAGGTTGTATGCTCAGCGGAAGTCTTGCAAACCCTTTTGAAACCATGTTCTTCAGGAGTCCTCAGGCATACACTAGCCTATATATCATGACAATGGAATCTTTGACGTATACCTCCATATATTTAGGAACATACAAAAGACATGGCTTCTACTGCCTGCTATTTACTTGTTCTGCCCACACATAAAACAGGTTTCAATAAGATCTGAGTTTCCATTGTTTCTTGAGAGAACAATGAAGCAAGATTTCTACTGCCCACTGCTGTGCCCAGATGATTGAAAGGAAGAACGGCATGTAGTCAGCTGAAGTACTCATGCAAGGACCAGATATAAGTAAAGAAAGGGGAACTGAAGTGAGTTTTATAATGCTAATGAACTTTGCTTGAGAGAATAACATAACCAAAATATTTACATGTTCTTCTAATACTCAGGAAAACTACGCTATAGTGTGAAGAAAACAAAAAAGAGAAATGTATGTTTCTATAACAAAACAAAGCAAAATAAAACACAGTAAAAAAAAAAGACAAAAACACATCTGCTATGGTACTGAAACATAACAGACTAGATTTTAGAAAGGGTTGAATGAAAATCATCTTCATTACAGGAATTTAACTACTGCTTACACCCAACCTTTCTCTTTTTTTGTCTTTCCTCCTTCCCTTCACTGGTTTCCTTCCTTTCTCTTTTCTTTTTTTCCTTCTTACTGTGTGTTTGTAAAACTGGTTCATTTATTAATTCGTTGATTAATAATACATTTTTCATAATAAGAATTATCATATATGACAGGGGTAAAAGCCCCATCCCCCACCTGCTCTTTTCCTATGCATGGCCTCTTTCATAGCCTGTTTCGAGACTATGTCTGTATAAAATGCTCTCTGCAGTTTTTATAATGCTAATGCCTTGTATGTATTATTTCAAGGCTAACCATTTGGTATTGGATGATCTACTGTTGTCCTCTTTCCTAGGAAAATTATTTCTCCTGCTCTTACCAAAAACTGACAATTTGGACTACATAAAACTTAAAAAAAAAAAGAAAAAAAGGTTCTGCACAAGACATACCAAAAACAAAGCCAAAACAAACCCACAAACAATGACGCTACGACCCAGTCAATTGTGTGACCGTGAAGCCTACATTTCCTAGCTACACATTTGACAAAGGAGTGCTAACCAGAAAATGTAAAGAACATAGCAAATGAATGGCAAAAAACAAACTAACTAAGTAAAATGCAGTTCGAAGCTACCACAATATATAAAAAATTATATTGCTAAGTTTATGTATAATACACCTATATTATACAAAATACCTATAATACATGTAAATCATTCTATAAATATATTTTTATTAAATAAGAATTTGCGACTTTTAGATAGTTTTTCAGTGTTGTCAAAAAGATACTTGCAGTCATTTCATCCTAAAGTTGGGAAAGGGTACCTATATTTTTATTATTATTATTGCTTTTAGTTTTTACAGTGGAGTCATTATCCCACTATGGTCTGCCCTCAGTTCCCATGACAATCATCCTCCCCCTGTCTCCAAGAGGATGTTCCAACTCCCTACCCTACTCCCATCCCCCCACCCCCACTCCATTCCCTGCCAATCCTCCCCACTCCTTGAGACCTCAAGTCTCAAGGGTTTGGCTAATCTTCATTCACTGAGGCAAGACCCTGAGAGATCTCAGGCATCTGGGTTAATTGAGACTGCTGGTCTTCCTATGTGGTCGCCCTCCTCAGCTTCTTCCAGCCTTTCCTTACTTCAACCACAGCAGTCCCTGACTTTAGTCCACTGGTTGAGTGTAAGTATCTGCATCTGTCTAAGTCAACTGCTGGTTAGGCCTCTCCAAGGAAGGATAGCCATGCTAGGCTCCTATTTGCAAGCATACCATAGCATCAGTAAAAAGTGTCAGACCTTGGAGCCTCCCATTGAGATGGAACCCAAGTTGGGCTGGTCATTGGACCTCCTTTCCCTCAGTCTCCTCTTCATTTTTGTCCCTACAGTTCTTTTAGACAGGAAAAATTCTGTGTCAGAATATTTGACTGTGGGATGTCAACCCCAGACTATGGCATAATTTTTCATATATCGAATGCATAGTTTGTATTTACTTTGTCTATGTCATTAACATTGAAGAAACAAGGACATTATTGGTTTATATTTATAGTTTGCTCATTCTTATTGCAGTCATAGAATGACATTTTATTATACCAGAAGTAATTATGGCATAGTAATATTTGTATAAATTCTCTTGATCTATTTTGAGAATATGAGGGAACAAAAATATACAGAATACTTTGTTAACAAACTTGTCATGAGTTTGGATTGAAGTCTACATCAAAATTTTCTCATGTACAAATAATGAATATTTTGGTTGATTCCAGTTTTTATTCAATGTGGAGAAATAACTAGTATATGTTCCTTCAAAACCATGCTTAAAGTTGGTGTTTGTCATGGTTTATATAGTAAATCGATTAAATAATACGTTTTCTCATTAGTTCAACACTCTTAAGGTCAATTGAGTGTTAAAAGCAAAATGTTTTCCATTTCTGTGGGACACACTGAATTTCATCAAATGAGGCTGATGAATTAATATGATTGGTTTATAATCTATAAAACTGCTCCTTTCTAATTCAGAGAAAATTTAAAATAGTAGATATAGTTTTACTTATTTACTATTTTTATTAATCTTCTTACATTACAAGAACTTACCTTTCTTCTCTCTTCTCATGAAATTTGTGTATATCATGACTGTGATTATTGTTAAATATCACACATGTAAACATACATAATTATATATTACATAATGTATGCACATATATGTCTTTATGTAGGTGAAATAAATGGGTATATTAACATTTTAATATTAATAATCAATACAATGTCAATTTGCTATAAATCAGCTTCTAATTACAAGTAAATAGGGAGCATTTGTGGTGTGTCAGCTGACATATGAAGAGCTTTGAAGTCATCAGTCTCTCTTCACAACAACAAATGTCAGACAAAATTTAAAAATCAACTAATTTCTCTTCTTAATGCTAAAACTGAAAGTGCAGAGCTTGCTTTTATTCTGAAATTTGAAGAGACAGAGGAATATACACCTCCATAGTCAAGACAAACTTACTTATCAAAGAAGCACCAGAAACTATAAAAAATAGCAAGTAACTCTTTGTAGCATATTTATAATCCAAAGTTGGAGTATGAAGCCAGACTATGATGAGGCATGATGACAATTTTTGTGGACATACATGTATTTTTGTATGTGTCCCTTATCTCTAGGAACTGTGCCTAAATCTCAGAATCAAATCATAATACTCACCTGGTCCTGACAAAGAAGAGTAATATTCAGTTGTGTCCACCACTTCATCATGATACTGACAGTATACTTAGTTCCATGAAAGAATTACTAATTAGCCCTCTCTGGTTATATTTTCATTTTCAACTTAATAACAAGACAAAAAATATAAATGCTTTCTTCAAAATTACAATCAACAGAGATCAAGTATTCAAAAAAATAAAAAGAGAAAATTGTATTCACTACAGAGAATGGAAGACATTGAGATTGTCCTGCTATACTGCTAAAGGAGGTATAGAAAAATCTAGAGAAAGTTTGATTCCCACAACGCACAGTGCAGTGAATAATCAAACCTATCGGTGGACTACATGGCTGACTCCAGCTCCATTCTATGGGGTTTACCACTACCCCAGCAACCCTCAAGGGTTATTACCATATTAGAGCTAGATATGAAACACAAAGAAGCTTTTCACAGAGATCTCCCCACGGAAAGACGCAAGCTAAGAGAAAGGAAAAAGAAATAAAAGACTGAGAAATGCAATGCCTCCAGTTACAATTACAGGAAACAGAATGTAGCCTAACTTTTAGGTAGTTTAACATAAATCCCTAAAGATTTATTTGCCTTAACTTGTAATCTTTGGAGTTTGGTTTTTAAAATTCCAGGTTAAAATATTCCTGTACATCTCAAATCAAAAAAACAAACATATAACAAATACAACAAATAGCACAGTCTGTAGAGACAAAGCATTCAAGCCAGTCATAGATATAGTGTACATATTAAAATTATTTGTTAAAACTATGAAATAAGCATCGTAAATACACTAGGAGCTCATATTGTAGAACATACATAAGAACAGAAGGGTAGTGAGTACAGAGAGATTGAAAAACCTAAGAAAAAATAAATAAAAAAAAAACTAGTGGAATAAAGCTATGTTATAATGATGCCTTAAATGTGCTTGTAGTAAATTTCACATAATAAAAGACCAAGGGACTTCAATAATTTAGAATAATATAAGCTAACTCTAGTGGAACATTGAAAATATTAGGGTAATATAGTAAACAATTTC
This sequence comes from Tokudaia tokunoshimensis, assembly GCA_036184795.1. Taxonomy (NCBI): domain Eukaryota; kingdom Metazoa; phylum Chordata; class Mammalia; order Rodentia; family Muridae; genus Tokudaia; species Tokudaia tokunoshimensis. Next base: position 26,765,014 of record BTHU01000014.1, read on the forward strand.
TCACGTAAAATATCAGAAACAGGATAAAGAACAATGTAAAGGCAATGTTTTAATAATAACAGAGTACTTTATAAAAGTATATAATCAAACCCTATAGTTGACATTGGAGAACATAAAGTAAGACCTTTCTTCTAGATAAGGGAAAGTAGTTCAGGTAGATCAAAACCGAAAGACGTGAGAAATTCCTAACTCTTCAATATTAGCAACATCTTGTGACTTCCTTCCCAATCATATAAGATCATATAAGAGAGAAAACACAGTAATTTTCAAGTGAATATTTGATAAGCACTACAACCTCTATGTGATAAAGGTTACCACAGTCCAGGGTCCATCATGTTGGCAGCATGTACCCTGCGAGCACAGGAAAGAAAAATACGCACTATCTGCTGCACCTAATTTCAAAAGCACACAGGAAAGAAAAAAATCAAATGTCTGCTGTCCCTAATTGTAAAACTTCACACAGTTTTAGTTACTAGTGAGATAATCATCAAATAAGCCACAACCTATAAAATAACCAATTCTAATTCAAATTATTATAGTCAAAACACCCCCCAAAAATCTAAATATACAGTTGCCTAAAAAAGACTTCAACAATGACAATAGCAGATAGCATGCCAGTGTGGACTGGGAAAAGCTCATGAGGCTCTACCCTTCAATGAAGGGTCATAGACAAAGAAGGGGTACTGTGAAGGAAAGAATCAGTCTGTTCTCAGATCAAGCTCCTAAAGGTTATACAATGCCAAGAAATCTAAGTACTCTAAATAACTACAACTAGACCTAGACCTAGACCTAGTCCCAGACCCAGATCCAGACCTAGACTGAGACCATAGACCTAGACATAGACCTAGACCTAGACCATAGACATAAACCATAGACATAGATACACACACACACACACACACACACACACATACACACACACAAGCAACACTAAATGAAATCACTAGACTGTGTATATGTGTGTTTGTGTGTGTGAAGGAGAGAGTAAGAGAAAGAGGCACACATACAAAATAATCACACAGACACATACAGAGCACACAACCACTTTCATAAAACATAAATACATACAAACACAACGTACAAAGAGAATGCTTTATTCTGTTATACATAAATTAATCTAATGGTATGGATGATGAATTAAGTAAATAACAGTAAAGTTTTCATCAAAATAATTGTAGAACATTGACATATTATATTACTAGATATATCAGAACACAGTGAATAAACTAAACCTTTGTGCCTCAACATTGCTATGATAATCTTTTTCTGTTTCGATCTTAAAAAGACAGATAAACTACCTTGGCACTCTTTTGAAGGTTTTGAGCATGCTTCAGTTTATTTGAAGTTACTTTAATTTGGAGATTCTTACAAAATTACTCAACATCAGAACCACATTTTCAAATGGGAGATAAAGAACCTCGTTTATATGCATCTGGAGAGCTTTTTAATGAGCAAGATGGGAGGTTAATTTAGTCCCTTGATTAGAAAACCTGTCTTAGGTTTCATCCATATGTACACCAGCTGACTTTGCTACTACGTAAGTGAAGACTGTTTTTGCTGTACTGATTAGCAGGGTATTTTTGAGGTTGGACTTCCTAAGGCAGCAGTATGTTAATCCTCATGACTTCTGGAGTTTTATGATTGACAGATGAAACAGTTTTGAGATTTCATTGATGTGTCACGTAAGGTCCAACCCTCTGCACATGGAGCTCACTGGGCCTGTTTTGAAATCTTAGTTTTTTTATACTTTAGTATATTTCAAATAACATTGTTAATAGTTGGCTTATATTACTCTGTCCCCAAATTATGTTGATGTACTGGCCCTTACTTTCTAAGATATATGGACTACTGTGGCAATGATATCTTTTCTGACATAATCAAATTAGAATGATGTAATAAAAATGGGTCTCAAGTCTGCTATCACGTCTTACTCAAAAGGCATTTTTTCTTTCAAAATAAAATCAGGTATAATCAAAACAGCTTACTTTAAAATTTATTGCCATAAATAGCCAAACAATAAGCAATCAAATAATCTTATGAAATAAAATTAATACCTCTATTTTATAATGTATATATTCTTAGCTTAAATGGTTATATGTTATTTGAGTTTATTACACAATATCTACAAAGTACTATTTCTTGTGTTTTACGTTTCTATGATTTCAAAATGTCTTAACTGACAAGAGACTAAAGCAGTTGTTAAAGATAATCAACTCCACAGCTTTTTCTGTACAAGTCATTTAAAGAAATGTATCATCACAAAAATATTCTTCTATACTTTATCAAAACCTGTTCATATAATTTTCATCTTTGCTCACATACAAAAATACTTCCATGTGAGTATTTTATCCATTAATAAACATAATTTGCTACTTGTGCACTGCAGCTAATTGCAACCTTGTCTTTCATGCTGAAGACAGCCTCAAACTACAGCAGGAGGAGGAATATTTTCTGTCATGAAAGGGTTTAATTATGTCGTCTCATGGTTGTCTTTGTTGCTTAGTATTTGCCTCTCTTTCAAAACACAATACTCCAATCTATCAAGGAATCATTCTACCTGTTCTTTTATCTCTAATTTAATGTATTCTTCCAAATGTTTGAGACATAATTATTTTTGATATATCTACATTTGTCTTAGTTTCAAGTGAAATGGTTAATTTCTAGATGCTTTCAGCCCTAACCACGACCATTAACAAGAAATTTGCCATTCCAAAACATACAAAAGGAAGTTTTAAATATATACAAAAGCTTACATAAGGCAGCAATGTGAAATTTCTTAGATGCTGGGGTGGAGAAAGAAAGCTATACTCTGTATCTTGATAGTCAGCAGTTTTCATTGAACAATCTATATCTACATTTGTTTATATGCATGACCAGTGTCTGAATTCCAGTACTTTTTATGTTCATCACAAATCAGGTAAAGAAAAAGGAATATATTACATTCATCTTTTAAAATTATTTTGATCAAATCATCTTACTTTTAGTAAGTACTTCTTAGTACTTGGAACTGCAGCTTTTGAAGATATTTACATGTTTATATATGAGTTCTCTTTCTTGGATTACAATCTTTGAATTGAATAAAGTATGTGTGGATCTCCTTCAACTGTACTGTTAACTATGAAGCATCATATACATGCAGGAGACTTGCATCTCAGACCTAACATTCTATACAATGATACTTGTCTAACTGATATTTCAGTCTTATTTATCTACTGCAAGGAATTTTACAATGCATAATATCTACATTTTCAAAGATAACAATCATTAAACTTTCATAAATACTTGTTTGGAATGATACAAGCAGAGTCACTGTTTACCAGATGAGCACCTTCGACCAAGCTGTATCAACTCATGAGAGGCACAATCTTTCCATCCATCAAGTGATAATTGTAATGTTTGGAACTCAGCAAGATAATTGAGTAAAAAAATGAATGTTAAGGACTTTTTTCCTTTATGAGCCTTTCTTGTATTCATAAATATATGATATGCATATTGCATGTGTATAATACTGGCAGTTTGTAGGCTCAGTAGTGAAGAATAAACAGGCAAGCAGCTGAGCTTGTTAGGGGAAGCTATTTAAATTAAGGATTGTTTGCACAGACAATTTTCCTGTGGTAAAGTTTTTGAGCAGATTGTGAAATTAAGTGAATGGTTTCTATAAGTATCCAAGGAAAGGGGAAGTGCTAAGTGTTTGAGTTCTGAATGCAGAACGTTTGGAACTCTTTAAATCAGAGTGAAGGGTGAGTGAAAAAGATCAGATTGGAGGTAGTAGAGACCAGACAGGATGGTGTGAAGGAGCAGAGGATGGGAGAGAGGGCAGATGTTACCCTGTGTGGTATAGGGGATGGTGTGAGCCTGAATGAAGATGGAAGTCACTGACAGTCACAGCATGTGAGTATGTGTTTGTGAAGAACAACTTGGTTGTTCAGGACAAAAGGGATGGTGAGAGGCAGTGGAGAGGAACAGAGCTCATGGGATTCTTTTGAATATCTCTGACTTTCTTAGGTCTCTTGGGCAACAAGCTCAGCCCAGGCTGTTCCATAACCATTTTTCTCTTAGCTCAATTATTCCAAAATTAGCTATTATTCAAATATTTATCATAAAATCTGTCACTAATCTTTGTTCTCAAAGTCTTTGCACAATTACTCCTTCCACATTTTCCTTTCATGCATTCTTCCAAACATTATCATAAATTAGTTTATGATATCACTTCTTTACTCATTGCTTCATTCACTAGCATGAATCTTTTCCTTTTTTAGCTACAATCGTCTTCATTGCAAAAAAAGCAAACAAACAAACAAAAAAACAGAGTGAGAACATGGAATGTATTCCTAAAATTTGTTTTAAAAATCACAGCTGTAATTATTTGAAAACAAGTGATTGCTAGAACCATAATACACTAGAGCCAGAGAATGATTTGTTTATTTATATGTATGTGTACAATTTTGCTTATGTATGTGTGCATTTACACATGAGTGCCATAATGTGTATATATAATGCTCTGCATGTGAAAAGTCAAAGAATAGCTTTCAGTACTAAACATTCTTCCTTCACCATGCAGTCTTTTGGAATCAAACTCAGGTCATGAAATTTGCATGGCAAGAGCCAATACTCATAGAATCATCAGGCCATCCCTAGAAACACTTTTTATTATGTATAATTTAGTTAGGTTTCTCTAGCATTTTTTATCAAGTTGTCTTGAAACTCACTTTCTTTTTCCTACCTAACAGGCCTAAATAATCACTTACAATTACTCAATAATTCTAATCAAGTTTATTTTATGTCTTTGAGAAAAGTTGTAGTTATTATTTTTCTGCTGTTGTTGTGATAAAATACCTAAATATGTAACTTGAAAGAAATATTTACGCTGGTCAATGGTTTGAACATACAGTTCACCCTGGAATGGAAGACATAGTGGTCTGAGCATAATGCAAATAATAATATTGAATCAACATTCAGGAAGTAGAGAGAGAGTCACGCTCCAGTGATATTCTTCATGCTCTCTCTTTTATATGCAGCTTAGGGCCCCAGTCCATTGAATGATACTAATACAATCAGCATAGCTCTTCCAACCACAATTAGCCTTCACAGCTAATATTTTCACAAATATATGCAGACATTTGCCTTTCGGATGACTCTAAAACACATGAACTTGACAAGGTTAATTATTGTGCAGCATCATTCTTTAGCTCTGGGTAATGTTAAAATCAATCTATAGTTGAAGAAGCCCTTGAACTTTGAAGATTCTCATCATTCTTCTCCCTGTTATAATAGTACACATTGCCATGTGGACGTATGATTACATTGTTTTCTCCATTGCTGTCTGGTTATTTTGACTTGATTTGAGTTGAAGTCAGGTAATTATGACACTAGTACTGATAACCCTAATAACTTTCCATATCCTGGCTAACTCCTATTGTCACATTATGGCTAGATGTATTAATTACAGTTATAGACATTAACAGAATTTATGGAATGAATCATTTTCTCTGTACCTGTCTCACTCTGTCTCTGTTTCTGTCACACACACACACACACACACACACACACACACACACACACACACCACACACATCTATTAGAATGACTTACAGGCTGTGATCCAACAAATCTAACAATGACTTCTGTATTAGTCAGGGTTCTCTAGAGTCACAGAACGTATGGGTAGTCCCTATACAGTTAGAGAATTTGTGGATGACTTACAGCTTGTAGTTCAACTCCCCAACAATAGTCAGCAGTACTTGTGGATGGAAGTCCAAGGATACAGCTGTTGCTCAGTCCCACAAGGCAGCCGTGGATGGAAGTCCAAGGATTTAGCAGTTGCTCCATCCCACGAGGTAGGTCTGGAAAAGCCAGAGTGAAATTTTCCTTCTTCCAATGTTCTTATATAGGTCTCCAGCAGAGGGTGTGACCCAGATTAAAGGCATGTGCCACCAAGCCTTTAATCCCAGATGACCTTGAACACAGAGATACCCTAATCTTAGTCTTCTGGAATTCATTGTCACTATGCATCAAGATCTCCAGGTCAGAAACTTGTATGTCTGAGCCTCCAGATTAGGATTATAGGTGAGCCTTCCAATTCTTGTTTAGTTCATTCCAGATTTAGTCAAGTTGACAACCAGGAATAGCCACTACAGCTTCCTAAGCACAGAAGTTCCAAGAATTAATTGCTCAGTTCACAAGTTTGGATCTTTGGATCTTTCAATTGGCATTCAGTATAAGCTAGAATGCTGAAGAAATAGGTTCTAATACTAGTGAGGTAATGCATGTGCATGTAAGGTCAGCATGAAGCTGACAGAGAGAAAGAGTACTTCCTTTTCCATAGCCCTTGCATAGGTTTCCAGCAGAAATTATGACTCATATTAGAGGTAGATCTTACCATCTCCAAAGATCTAAATTAGGATAGCCTCCCAGGTGATAGCTATTTCCAGCTCTGGTCAGCCAGCACTTGTGGGCATTCACAATAGTGTCTGGGCTTTGTAACTGTATACAGGATGGATCCCTGGGTGGGGTGCTCTCTGGATGGTCTTTCCCTCAGACTCTGCTCCAACTTTTGTCTCTGTATCTCCTGTGGGTTTTTTCCCCTTTCTACAAAGGACCATACTTTGTTCTTCTTCCTTCTTGGGCATCATTTGATATGTGAAATGTGTCTTGGGTATTTCAAGCTTCTGGGCTAATATCTACTTATAAGTGAGTGCATGTCATGTGTGTTCTTTTGTGATTGGGTTACCTCACTCAGGATGATATTTTCCAGTTCCAACCTTTTGTCTAAGAATTTCACGAATTCATTGTTTTTAATGGCTGAATAGTACTTCATTGTGTATATATACCACATATTCTGTATCCATTCCTCCATTGAGGGATATCTGGGTTCTTTCCAGCTTCTGGCTATTATAAATAGGGCTGCTATGAACATAGTGGAGCATGTGTTCTTATTACATGCTGGAGAATCCTCTGGGTATATGCCCAGTGCATGACAAATACAGAGGGGGACACTCTCAGCCAGCCATTGAACTGATCACATAGTCCCCAAAGGGGGAGCTAGAGAAAGGACCCAAGGAGCTGAAGAGATTTGCAGCGCCATAGGAGGAACAATATGAGTCACCCAGTACTCCCAGAGCTCCCAGGGACAAAACCCTCAACCAAAGAGTACATATAGAGTTACCCATGGCTCCAGACACATAGGCAGCAGAAGGTGGCCTTGTTAGACACCAAAGGGAGGAGAGGCCCTTGGTACTGGAAAGACTTGATGCAGTAGTGTAGAGGAATACCAGGTCAGGGAAGCAGGGGAGGGTTGACTGGGGAAGGGGAGATGGCTTATGGGATTTTGGGGGGGAGGGGGGAACCAGGAAAGGGGACAATATTTGAAATGTAAATAAAGAATATACCTAAAAAATCTAATTAAAAATAACTTTTCCCTTCAAATACCCAGACCAGAGGTCAATCTTCCCTCTTCAAATAATTTAACTCTGCCAAAAATCCCTCACAGACATGACCAGACATTTCGAGGTTTTAGTTAACTCCATATGTATTCAAGTTGATAAATAAGAACAGTCACAAGACTAGAATTGTTCACTTCTCTTTGTACCTGAAGTTGAGTATAATTGTTCCTTTATTGAAAACTCTTAATATTAATACCCCTCGACAAAATCTTTCCTGACATTTGAACATGTGTCAAAGTAATATATTCTTCAATACCAGTAATAAAAGCATTAAAAATCATTACAGTAACAATTGAATATTACTGCTATTGCTGTATATTTACAATGTTATGGTTTTTATTATTAATCAATTTTGTAAGTATATTTATATCACAAAAGTCTTAAAATATAAATGTAGTATATATTATTGATTTGTTATATTTGTGGCAATTCAATGTAGTTACTCCTCAAATGAGTGTAAGCAAAGGAAAAATGTAATAGTAGCTTGATTATTAAAACCAAAATTAATATACAAAAATAAGAAAAATGTTATAGAAATATTTCCTATTTGATATTAAGTTGCCTTTTATTCCCCATCAGACAGATTTATCTGTTAGACACATTTTTAAAACTTGTAATCTTATTTATCAGTTTCCTTTATTTATTTTACATTTTTTGTGTTTTGTTGTAACAAGGCTGAAAATATTAGTCGATACTGCACTAATATAATAATTCTAAGATCTTTCTACCTAAATTTTCTACTTAGGTTCTTGATAATTTTAAGTCATAATAAGCTGAGATATATTTTCTTTGAAAAATATTCTTACTAGAGCTCTGAGACTTTCATACAATTTTTTTTTGTTTTGTTTTGTTTTTTTGTCCTAGTCACTTTTCCTCCTTTGTTTTCTCAGTTCTCCCTGTTCTACTTTCCCATCCAATTTTGGGTCCTCCCAACTCCCTCAAGGCCCAGTGATTTTGGATATGTTGCCTTCTGCTGGAGTATGGCTTACTCATCAATGAACATACTCTTAGAAGAAAATGTACCTTTCCTCTCTCAGCAGCTAATAATCATCAATAGCTAATCAGTTAATGGTGGACCTTTGTGCCCTTCTCCCCTAACCATCCTGGAATTTTGTCTGATATGTTCTTTCATGGGTCTTATGCATGCTATCTTTACCTGTAGGAATTCCTATATGCAGCTGCTTAGCTATATCTAGACTATAGAATTTCCTTGTACTCATCTACCACCTCTGTCTTTTATGGTCATTGGGCCACCTTTTACAGAATGAAGCCTGAGCCTTTGTATAAACATATGTAGTATATATATTTACATTATATCTGAACATATTGTATTCTCCTATTCTCTGCACCTGCTTTGTTGTGTATATCTGAGTGCATCATTTAACAAAAAACAAAAGTTTCTTTGATGAGGAGAAAAAGACATCTTATTAGATGAGTATAATGACACCATATTAGAATTGTTCAATCGTATTCATTTAGCAGAAAAAAATGTGTTAGGATCTCTCCAAGATCCATCATCTATCTAGCCATAGGATTTACTACAAGTACATGTTTCATTTTCAGAATAGGGGACTTAAATCCAATCATAAAGTGGTATATTACTATCCCGATAGCTGTGACACCATTGCGGCAGTGGGCATGTTTTGCCAGCATATCATTACTGTTGCTCATGAGGCTCAGAGTTGGGTATGCATTGTGATAACTTTTCCCCTGAGTAGCAGGCACAGCCCCTTCTAGATCTCTGAAAGATGGGAAGCAGTGCTGAAGCTTCCATAGGAGTAACAGCTTTGTGTCTCCAGGACACAAGTCTACGGAATCTTTTGCAATAGGATCCAACTATCAAGTTTTTTATTATGATTATTCTTTTTCTTCACTTTTTATTAGTGTATTTATTTACATTCCCATTGTTGCCCCCTCTCGGTCTGCCTCCCACAGTTGCTCAACACATTCCTCTTTACTCTTGCCATCGAGGAGGTTCTCTCCCACCACCCACCCCAGACCTCCCCCTTTCCGGGGGCCTCAAGTCTCTCAAGGATTAAGTGCATCTTCACCCACTAAAGCCTGACCAGGCAGATATCTGCTCTGTTTGTGTCAGAGGCCTTGGACTGGCCCTTGTATACTCCTGGTTGGTGATTCAGTCTCTGGGAGCTCTCTGGGGCCAGGATAAGTCGAGACTACTGGTCTTTCTATGGGGGTCACTCTCCTCTTCAGCCTTTTCAATATTTCCCATAACTCAACCATAGAGGTCCCAACTTCAGTTCAACGGTGGGGTTTAAGTATTTGCTTCTGTTTCACATCAGCAGTTGGTAGTGCCTCTTAGGGGACGGTCATGCCAGGCTCCCATATGTAAACACATCATAGCATCAGTAATAGTTGGGCCTTGGTGCCGTCCCATAAGATGGATCCCGAATTGGGCTGGTCATTGGACCACTTTCCTTCAGTCCCTTCCCCATTTTTGTTGCTGTAGTTCTTTTAGACAGGAACAGTTCAGGGTCAGATATTTTCACTATTTGAAGACAGGAGCATGTTGTTCTCTGAGAGACTTCACCCAGCAGCTGACTCAGAGAGATACAGACATCCATATCCTAACAGTGGATGGAGCTTGTGGATGCTTACAGAAGAGCAGAGGATTGTGAGCCCCTAAGTGGATAGGAAAACCACAGGAAGAACAACAGAGTCAACTAACCTGAATCCTTGGTACTCTCAGAATCTGAACCGCCAACCAAAGTACATATACAGGTTCGAGCTAGGCCTTCCTGTTCATATGTAACAGATGTGCATCTTGGCCTTTGAATGGGTACTGAACAAATGGAATTGGGGCTATCCCCAAAGCAGTTGCCCGTACTTGGGATGTGTTCTACTAGCTGGGCTGTTTTGTCTGGCCTCAGTGAGAGAAGTGGCTAGCCTCTAAGACACTTAAAGAGCCAGGGTTGGGGATATTCTAGAGTCCTCCATCTGCTCACAGGAGAAGAGGAGGAAGGGGAAATGATTGTGGGAGGGGTGCTTGGGAGGAGAGCAGTGTGCAGGGTGTAAAGTGATAAAAATGTCTCCTTATATCTTTGCAACTAAGTTTCAGGCTCCTTCTGTATTTATCTGTTGTTTTGATAAAACTGTCCCAGTAAAACTGCACCCTCTTCTCTCTCTTTGCTGCTCTCTGAAGAATGTCTTGTAAGCATTTGGCATATCCTATCTCAGACTAATTCTGTCAAATCCTTCTTTGATTCATCACTTTGTCTGCCCCTCAATTACACATCATTTTCAAACAGGACTCCTTCCTTCTATAAACTAACCTTAACTACATTGTTTGGGATTAAAGGCATATACTGTGGATATGTTCATATTTTTATTCACTAGAGATCTCAAAGGTGTTGTCATTCCTAGCCAGATTACACAGACTTAAAAGGTTTTTGGATGTGATCTGTTGTCAGAGTAGCCATGTTGCTGGATTAAAATTCTTCTACAGAACTGTCTTCTCTTCTCCCTCTGCTAGTCCAATTCCTGTTCACCTGTTTCCTAACAATATCTTCTCTGGCTTAGCCCAGATTCTCCTGTCTCAATGGTCTCCTATTTTTCCACTTCTCAGTATATTTTCTGAACCAACTGTCTTCTCTTCTTTGGCTCTACTCAATCTTCATTCTTCTTGTAATAACTGTCTTCTCTAACCATACTCTTTTCTAATTCTCTGCCATGTGAACCCTACTCTGCCTCTCTTAGATTGCATTTTTGTAACCTCTTCTGTTCCCAGAAGCCCAAGAGGAAACAGTGAAGGTCATTGGGTCAAAAATTTCTCTTAAAGGGCCAGTTCACAAAGCAACTAGGGATCATTTAAAGGGTCAGGCATACAAAGTCAATCATACTAACAAAGCTCAGCTCTGCCCTTCCTCACAAAGTCTTTGAGTTTTGGTTTGTCTCAGACAATTCTCGTTAGGTAAAACTTTAAAATATATCTCTATAGAATACCATGAAAATGGGAAATAATTTAAAATATCCATTTATTTACAAAATTATTTAAGATTTTTCTTAATACATGAACTAGAGTGACATCATCCAGTACATTAATATTGATACCATCAGTGATTTTTGCTTTGCTTTTGCCACTTTTGCTAATATTGGCATGTGAGTGTGTGTATATGTATCCTTTAAACATTGCTACATGAGTAGATGTTCCTTTTTAAAAAGGTTTTTTTTAAAAAAATGTTTTAATTTGCATTTCCCTAATGACTAAGGATGATGAACATCTCTTTAGGTGCTTCTCAGCCATTAGATATTCTTCAGGTGAGAACTCTTTGTGTAGCTCTGTACCCCATTTTTTAATAGGGTTATTTGCCTCTCTGGAGTTTAACTTCTTGAGTTCTTTGTATATATTGGATATTAGCCCTCTGTCGGAGGTAAGGTTGGTAAAGATCATTTCCCAGTTAGTTGGTTGCTGCTTTGTCTTTTTGACAGTGTCTTTTGCCTTGCAAAAACTTTGTAATTTAATGAGGTCCCATTTGTCTATTCTTGATCTTAGAGCATAAGCTATTGGAGTTCTGTTCAGGAAATTCTCCCCTGTGCCCATATGTTCAAGGTTCTTCCCTAGTTTCCCTTCTATTAGTTTCAGTGTGTCTGGTTTTATGTGGAGATCTTTGATCCACTTAGAATTGAGCTTAGTGCAAGGAGATAAGGATGGGTCAATTTGCATTCTTCTGCATGTTGACCTCCAGCTGAGCCAGCATCATTTGTTGAAAAGACTATCTTTTTTCCACTGGATGGTTTTAGCTCCTTTGTCAAAGATCAAGTGACCATAGGAGTGTGGATTCATTTCTGGGTCTTCAATTCTGTTCCATTGATCTACATGTCTGTTACTGTACCAATACCATGCAGTGGAAATGCAAATCAAAACAACCCTGAGATTCCATCTCACATCAGTCAGGATGGCTAAGATCAAAAACACAGAAGACATCAGTTGTTGGCGAGGATATGGAGAAAGAGAAACACTCCTCCACTGCTGGTGGAATTGCAAGCTGGTAAAACCACTCTGGAAAGCAGTCTGGCGGTTCCTCAGAAAACTGGGCATGACACTCCCGGAGGATCCGGCTATACCACTCCTGGGCATATACCCAGAGACTTTACCTGCATGCAATAAGGACACATGCTCCACTATGTTCATAGCAGCCTTATTTATAATAGCCAGAAGCTGGAAAGAACCCAGATGTCCCTCAACGGAGGAATGGATTCAGAAGATGTGGTATATCTACACAATGGAATACTACTCTGCAATTAAAAACAATGAATTCACGAAATTCCTAGGCAAATGGTCAGATCTTGAAAATCTCATCCTTAGTGAGGTAACCCAATCACAAAAGAACACACATGGTATGCAGTCACTGATAAGGGGATATTGACCCAGAATCTCGGAATACCCTAGACACAATCAGCATATCAATAGATTTCTAAAAAGATGGTAGGAGAGACCCCTGGTCCTGGAAAGACTGGATGTAGGGGAACGCCAGGACAGAGTAACAAGAGGGGGTTGAATGGAGAAAAGAGTGAGGGAAGGGGGCTTATGGGACTTTCGGGGAGGGAGGAAACGGGAAAGGGGAAGTGATTTGGAATGTAAATTAAAAAAATAAAATAAAATAAATAATAAAAAAATGTTTTAATGTGTATATATGTGTATGTGCATATATCCATGTATTTGTGTGTGTGTGTGTGTATGCCTATGTCCATAGAGTTGAAAGCAGATAAAATGTCTTTTGACACATGAGCTTCACATGAGCCGTTTAACATGGTTACAAGAAGCTGAACTTGGGTCCTCTGGAAGAACAACAAGAGCTTTGAAGTACTGAACCATCTCAACAGGCCCAATGTTTTAAGAGTTATCTTGAAACAATCTACAATGGAAAAGGAAGCATAGGAAATAAGAAAATTAAAAAAAAAATCCAAAGAAGCTGGAAAAAGAATAGTTAAAGGGTAGTTACTATCCATTGTATGTAGTTTTATTGAATAAAATGTGAATTTTATGTTTGTTACCTTAATAGCCCAAAACTAATTTTATCTTTCTTTATTTTTCTTAGCATACAGCTTTAAAATATGCTAGCTGCTGCTCTAAAACAAAAAATTTTCTGCACAAGTGACATTTAAAGTCAAACTTACTACCACTTCTCAGAATAACACAATCTAATTGTAATATATTGAAAAACAATTTAAAACAATAAATATGAGAAAGATTGGTAGAATATAAGACGGTCCAACTTATTTTTGTAATATATATACATATATATATGTGTGTGTATATATTCAAAATACATGTACTTTTTTCTATATTTACAAATTCTGAGAATTTTATACAATAAACTATATGTTCTCTTCCCAACTCATCCCTTCATCATCCTCTTGACCCTCCCTCTACTTCTCTTCCAAATTTGACTGAGGGGTGAGACTGAGACTGTTTTCTCCTCTGGCATTGCACACATCACTTCTGCTACCAAGAAAGCTAAGAGTTTTGATGAAGCTACCAGGTGAGTACCACATTAATGTCTTCATGTTCTGTGACTCAAGTATATGGTGTCTTCAACAATATAACCTTACCATTTACATGTTATGATCAAATTGATGCCTGGAATTATTAAAAGTAAACTCTTAAGGTCTTGTCAATGTGGGGACTCCAAGAGCATCTTTTTTGATGAATACGTATATTATGAACAATTTTTGTGTTATGATCTTCCGATAGAAATGTGGGAGAATATATTGAATCAGAAGTTCTTAATGTATATAGATGTATAATTTTGTGTTTTGTATGTCTTATAAATAACATTCTGGTACATGTAAAAAATTTCAATATTCATTAACTGATTAATGGATAATTAAAAAGTATATATTGGCACAATGGAGCAGTTAATAAAAATGAAACTTTGACATTTTCAGTTAAATGGATGGAGCTAGAAATATCATCCTGGAGGTATCACAGCATACCCAAGAAGCACTTGTTGACAGGAGCCTGGTATGGTTGCTCTCTGAGAGGTTCCACCAGCACCTGACCAATGCAGATGCAGATACTTACAGTAAACCATCAGAAAGAGCCCAGGGACCTCAATGAGAAAGCTAGGCAAAGGACTGAAGGAGCTGGAGCTGAAAGGGATTGCAACCTCATAAGAACAATAATTGATTTCTAGTGATATTTCTCCTTTCTTCTTTAGGAGGTCTATTGATGTGCTCTTTGCCCAGGTCTTATAAACATGTTGGTATGACTTCATGCTTCATGGGTATTTTATCTATATCTATATCTATATCTATATCTATATCTATATCTATATCTATATCTATATCTACATAATCTTTGGAAAAAATGGCCAAAAGGATTTCTATGAGTAGGAGGTAATTTTGATATATATAGAACTTCATGGGCATCTTAGCCTAGAAAGTAAGATTCTGTTTCAAATAAACAACCAACCAACCTAACTAAATAAATAAATAACTCACTGACTGGCTAAGTAAACTCCAAAGGAAATTAGGATAGTATTATGCAGGTCAACAATGGATATTTTTGCTCAGATAATTGTCATTATTTTTAGCAGTATTTTAATCACAATAAATACTCTTTTACCTTAATTTCAAAAATAAGTAAGTATAATCCTGAAACTTTTGATTGTTTGAGTTTTATAGGTGAAAGCTTATGATGTAAAAAGGATTCTTTCTGCAAAGAGTATCAGACTTAATCATAGGACCACAGTGTTAATCTTAACTTAATGATCTGTTTCTTAATGAATATTTTTGTGTGGATACTAAATTAAACTCAAGGCCTTCATATACTTCACAAGCATTCTACGACAAATTAAAATAGCCTTCTTCATATCTAGTGTTTTTAGATTCTAATTATTATTGAAATTGCAGGCTCTTAACATGATTTATTTTAAAGTGTACTGGCTACATAATTTTATTCTAGAAATAATCTTGAGACTCTAATCAAATATATTTTTAAAAAGTAAATTTGATAACAACATTTAAATGTAATTTAAATTTTAATATAACAAGAATTTGCTTTCATTAAATAATTTGTTGAGTTCTGATATTATTTCTCCTTTGTCTTACATTAATAAACACTTTTTACAGTAGGCATTTCTCACAGTATATGAGAAATTTGTATTAGGTGTTAGTAAATAGCTTGAGGAGTTTCTGGTGCAACCCAATGACATTTCTCTTCTCAATTTTCTCTTTTATTCCAAATATCTCTTAAAATGAATACTAATAACACCTCAACAATACAGACTGTCTGCAGGGCAAGTTTTGTTTCTGTACTTAAGAATGTAATTTCAGTTCTCAATACGCTAGACTGCTAATAAAACATGATTTTTTTTTCATGCAACAAATTGCCTTTTTCTAATGATCTCACCTTGAAGGTGAAATTAAAATAGTTTTTGTGCAAATGTGTCTCCATTATCTGTTCTTTTTACCTACTTTTATTAAAAATGGAAACTGCTGTTAATATTTTCTCAGGGTGAACAGAAAAATGCAAATAATATTTTAATACACTGATGTTCATATGTTAAATTTGGATTATGGCCTGTTTTGTAATAAAAAATGCCTAAGATTGTTCTTTTACAGATGAAAAGATATATCAGTAAGCTTTAAACTTTTTGTTTTATATTTTGAGAGTATAATATAATCACATCATTGATACCTTCTCTCTCCTTCCTTTAAACTCTCCCATATAGATAGTTCTCCCTGCTTCTTTCTTAGAAATTCCTTGCCTATGTTTTTATTGTTTGAATACACACACACACACACACACACACACACACACACACACACACACACACATATCCCAAAATGCATAAATACAATGCTTTGAGATATGACCATTTGTTTTAAGATAATCAATTGTTATGCTATTTTCTGGAAAAGACTGTTGAAGTTGCTCTCAAATTCCTTTAGTTGCCTACAGTTCTTTGTGTATTTCTTTCAGACAGTTCCCTTGCCCAATTTACTTTGTCTATAGTTGTCCTTTCTCCACTAATGATTACTATTTATTTTTGTTTATGCATGTTTAAAGTAGTTAATACATGAGACTCAGGGAATCCTTTCAGTGATATGAATCTTAAAAATAAAAGTATAATTAGCTTCATCATGTACTCAAGGTCATTTTGCAATTATTTCACTGAAATATTAATTTAATAATGTCATTTTTAAAAAATTCAATTTGAGCTTTTCATTTGTTTGCTTGAATTATATAGTATGTCACTTTGCTTTTAATAAATATTTATTGAAATAAATGTCAACTAAATCTCTAAGCTTCATATAGTATAATATTTATGGAATTGTGTTATGCAATTTAAATATGCATTGATCTTCAGGACATCTCTCTAAGCAGAGACAAAGTTGTTTTCTCTTAACACATGATGATGAACAGTTTTCAAATATGGTAAATATTTCATTACATTTGAAGAAACAAGGTCCATAGGCATAGCATGCATTAACATTGGTATATATTTTATAAATTATTTGATCATTGAAGTTTTTCATGTATACTTTATTATATTGCATTATAAATCTTGGGCTAAGCCACAGGAATCCATTGGGATTCTGCAAATCTCTGAGAACAATGATCAATGTCTTTATCTTACTAACTAGGATATTAACTTTTATAAGCACAATATAAATTTGCTGGCTAAATGAATGAATAACACGATAACGAAATCCCTGCTTTACTTTAATCTTGAAAGAATGGGTCAAGGTAAATAAAGTGTGGAACTAAAAGAAGGAAACCTTGACAGTGAAATTTTATAAATATTCAGTTATTTACCACCAAAAAACTTTTGCCTTGTTTTTAATTTAGTGCATATTCTGTTAGATGCATATGTACTACCAAAGTATTATAAGAAAAGCATATTGCTTTTTCAGGGGGGGGAAACTTGTATCTTTGTATTTGTACATTTATAAACTAATTCCCCATGTTGTTCTGACATCTCAGGTGTAGTCTGTTAGGGACATTGAGTTCATATATCATTTCTGTTATTTTCAATATCTCCATTAACGACACCAATGAGCCATACCTAATCCCATAGACAAAACAGGATCACCAAAGAGCATTTACTCAATCAGTGTCAAAAACATTCTCATAGGAAGGCTGTTCTACAACAAAATATAGGTGAGACAGCCATATGACAATGTTAATGACAAGTCAATGTGAATAAATGGGAGGTAAAATGAATTGTACAATTGTCAAAGTGCAAGAATAAGATTGAGGTAAACTATCTTTTATCAAGTATCATTTTCCCAATTAAAACACCCTTTAGAAGCAGTCTTTTGGAATTCTATTTGTTCTTAAAAACTAGGCCCAGGCATCAGCCTTTTCAAGATTTCTTTACAAGCATCTGTTACTGCAATGAAGTTTGCTCCATTATGAACTTACTCAGGGTGCTTTTATTGATTACATACTACATGAGGGTTAATGTTCTTGCCTATGAATACAGAAATGGAAAGATATCTGCTATATTCAGTCATGTTTGCTCCGAATGTGTTCTGAATTGTCCCAGTCTGTCTGTGCGACTTTTGTGCTGGCTCTGGAGTCTCCATTGTCGTGATTTTCATCATCAGTACCTAACTGCACCTTGGCTGGGCTTCGTCTTTTTATTTGTCTGGAAACTCAAAGTAATACAAAGCTGCTTATCTGCATCCTGTATTGCCACCCTTAATGACTACGTTTCCAATGGACAATGGGAATCCATATAAAGTGATTGTTCCCATTTGTTATGGAAGTATTTGCTTTGTTAAATTTTTTTGGGCATGTGTGTGTTGGGGGGAAGGGGGGTAAAATACCTTAGAAGCTTACTATAAAGCAAGTACTTGAATACTAGCAAAATATTTAAAAAATACTTCACAGTGCTGTACTTAGATTTTGGAAAGCAAACATTGGCAACAGGCTGTTTTTTTTTTCTGCTGTGTGGATTACTTTTCTAATTTTCCCAAGCCATTTTAGAGAGAGCTTCTTTCTATACAGGGTCATCATTACTATCTGGGCTGGCCATCATATTCCAAAGAGTTATTCACCAGCATTCTCTTGAGTGCTCAAAGTAGACACCAGCAGAAATGTGTGATGGCTACACTGACTTTCCATCTTGTGAGTCTCAGTGATCATAAACTCTGATTGCTTTATTTGTTAAAAATTTCCAATAAGACATCTTGGAGTTCAATGTTGTGTGTGTGTGTGTGTGTGTGTGTGTGTGTGTGTGTGTGTGAGAGAGAGAGAGAGAGAGAGAGAGAGAGAGAGAGAGAGAGAGAGAGAGAGAGAGAGAGAGATTGACCTATATATTAAGTTAGATAGATCAAGAAGATTTATATGTAGCGGAGTCTGGGAAGCTAGTAGCATCTTATTTCACAGGCCTGGATTCTTAAATATCCTAGAAGATTGCTGGATATATGCTGATATTGTTTTCATTGGAAGGCAGAAGAAGTTGAGCCTCTAAGTCCACAAAGAATGACAACAGGAGAGAAATCATTAGGAAAAAGGGAAGGCAGGCAGGATAAAGCAGCATTCGTTCATCCTCAGACAATTTGTTTTTTATTGTTTTGAAATTGAAGTTTATTATTATTTTTATTTTTTAAGTTTTTTTATTTACATTCCAAATCATTTCCCCTTTCCTGTTTCCTCCCTCCCGGAAAGTCCTATAAGACCCCTTCCCTCTCAGACAACTTTAAATCAGGCTGCCACCTGATGGTGCTACTGAGTCCCTAGAGGACTTCTGTCTGCAGTTAGTCGTTGGAAATGCCCTTACAATCCCATACTGACAGGTTTATTGTGTTTGATACCAGATGCAGTTAAAACTACAATCAATATACATGTTACATTGACCCTTGTGGCCACCATAATGTTCCTTTTCCCTAAACTTTGAGAGTGGAGGAGTAAAGAGTGTGTCACTCTGGTTAGGAATGACTCTTGTTCAAACTATATAGATTATATTCAGAGTGAACTTTTTTTTTTTTTTAAAAATTAGTTTATTAGGTGGTTTGTACAATAGGGAGGACTCAAGATAGGACTTTTTTTTTTAATTTAATTTTATTTTATTTTTTTAATTTACATTCCAAATCACTTCCCCTTTCCCGTTTCCTCCCTCCCCGAAAGTCCCATAAGCCCCCTTCCCTCCCTCTTTTCTCTGTTCAACCCCCTCTCATTACTCTGTCCTGGCGTTCCCCTACATCCAGTCTTTCCAGGACCAGGGGTCTCTCCTTCCATCTTTTTAGAAATCTATTGATATGCTGATTGTGTCTAGGGTATTCTGAGATTCTGGGTCAATATCCCCTTATCAGTGACTTCATACCATGTGTGATCTTTTGTGATTGGGTTACCTCACTAAGGATGATATTTTCAAGTTCTGACCATTTGCCTAGGAATTTCGTGAATTCATTGTTTTTAATTGCAGAGTAGTATTCCATTGTGTAAATATACCACATCTTCTGAATCCATTCCTCCGTTGAGGGACATCTGGGTTCTTTCCAGCTTCTGGCTATTATAAATAAGGCTGCTATGAATATAGTGGAGCATGTGTCCTTATTGCATGCAGGTAAAGTCTCTGGGTATATGCCCAGGAGTGGTATAGCCGGATCCTCCGGAAGTGTCATGCCCAGTTTTCTGAGGAGCCGCCAGACTGCTTTCCAGAGTGGTTGTACCAGCCTGCAATTCCACCAGCAGTGGAGGAGTGTTCCTCTTTCTCCACATCCTCGCCAACAACTGCTGTCTCCTGTGTTTTTGATCTTAGCCATCCTGACTGGTGTGAGATGGAATCTCAGGGTTGTTTTGATTTGCATTTCCCTAATGACTAAGGATGATGAATATCTCTTTAGGTGCTTCTCAGCCATTAGATATTCTTCAGGTGAGAACTCTTTGTGTAGCTCTGTACCCCATTTTTTAATAGGGTTACTTGCCTCTCTGGAGTTTAACTTCTTGAGTTCTTTGTATATCTTGGATATTAGCCCTCTGTAGTACTTGAAGTTCTAGCTAGAGCAATTAGACAACAAAAAGAGGTCAAAGGGATACAAATTGGAAAGGAAGAAGTCAAACTATCACTATTTGCAGACGATATGATAGTATACATAAGCGACCCAAAGAACTCCACCAGAGAACTCCTACAGCTGATAAACGACTTCAGCAAAGTGGCCGGATATAAAATCAACTCAAGCAAGTCAGAAGCCTTCCTATACTCAAAGGATAAGCAGGCTGAGAAAGAAGTAAGAGAAATAATACCCTTTACGATAGCCACAAACCATATTAAGTATCTTGGCGTGACGCTAACCAAACAAGTGAAAGATCTGTATGACAAGAACTTCAAGTCTCTGAAGAAAGAAATTGAAGAAGACCTCAGAAGATGGAAAAATCTGCCATGCTCATGGATTGGCAGGATTAATATAGTAAAAATGAGCATCTTACCAAAAGTAATACACAGATTCAATGCAATCCCCATCAAAATCCCAACTCAATTCTTCATAGAGTTAGAAAGAGCAATTCAAAAATTCATCTGGAATAACAGAAAACCCAGAATAGCTAAAACTATTCTCAAGAGTAAAAGAACCTCTGGGGGAATCAGTATCCCGGACCTCAAGCTGTACTACAGAGCAATAGTGTTAAAAACTGCATGGTATTGGTACAGTAACAGACATGTAGATCAATGGAACAGAATTGAAGACCCAGAAATGAATCCACACTCCTATGGTCACTTGATCTTTGACAAAGGAGCTAAAACCATCCAGTGGAAAAAAGATAGCCTTTTCAACAAATGGTGCTGGCTCAGCTGGAGGTCAACATGCAGAAGAATGCAAATTGACCCATCCTTATCTCCTTGCACTAAGCTCAATTCTAAGTGGATCAAAGATCTCCACATAAAACCAGACACACTGAAACTAATAGAAGGGAAACTAGGGAAGAACCTTGAACATATGGGCACAGGGGAGAATTTCCTGAACAGAACTCCAATAGCTTATACTCTAAGATTAAGAATAGACAAATGGGACCTCATTAAATTACAAAGTTTTTGCAAGGCAAAAGACACCGTCAAAAAGACAAAGCGGCAACCAACTAACTGGGAAATGATCTTTACCAACCTTACATCCGACAGAGTGAACTTTTAAACTTAGGCTGTCTGCTGCCTTTGTGTAATGTCTTGCTATTGAGTGATCAGAGAAGGAGGCTAACTCTGTCTAGGTCATATAGCAAGCACAACTGATACAATGAGCCCTCTGCTTTATGTGGAATAATAAACAAATATAGATGCAAAGACCTACTCATTTTTACAATCAAGAATCTCAGAAAACACTACACTACTGTATGAGAAGCAACAGTATATATACAAAGCACCTATAGGTTAAAAGAGGGGAAAATACATTAAAAATATATAAATAAAATATAAAAACTAAGATTAAAAAAAATCCCCTGTCATTACATTATGAGAAAAAGAACATCCAAAATGCTAAGATAAAAAAACTCCAGAGATAGTACACGCTGATGAACTTGTGGAGCAAAAAGAGCATACATTTCTTCATTGCTGGTGGAAGTGCAATCTTCTACAACCACCTTGTATATCAATTTGGTGTTTTCTCTGAAAAATTGAATAGTTCTACCTTAAGGTCAAGCTATACAACTCCTGAGCATATAACCAAAGATGCTTCAACATCCCACAAAGACATCTGCTCAACTATAATCATAGTAAAATAATATTTTTTTTTGTGGAATGAATACTCAAAATGTGAAACAACATAGATATCCCTCAACTGGAATAAAAAAGAAAACATGATACATCTACACAATAAAATACTATTCAGTCATTAGAAACAAAGACATCATGAATTTTTTCAGGCAAATGGATGGAACTCTAGAATATCATCCTGAGTGAGATAATAATCCTGTCCCAGAAGGACACGAATAAATAAAAATCAAGTTTGTCTTTGTGATTGGAGTTAAGCATTTTAATTTTTCTACTAGGCTATGAGATTTTAATTTTACTTCTACTTAGTAGATTGTAAAAATTTGTACATGCAATATATATTGCAAATTTTGCTGCATAAAACTTTCACAGCTTTGACATATTTAATAAATATCAATATAATGCAGCTCTGAAGTTCTAAGGCAGATTAGGTTTGAAAGAACACTTTAGCCAATATTAGAATAAGTGTGAACAAGCTATATTACTCTTCACTCTGCCCATAACTATTAGATTTGGTCCAAAATGCACAAAAGGTATCTTACTCATTGTAAATATGCTGCATGGAATTTGGAGAAGAATTTTTTAAAGATCTATTTATTTATTTTATGTGATTATACTGTAGCTGTCTTCAGATACACCAGAAGAGGGCATCAGATTCCCATTACAGATGGTTGTGAGTTACCATGTGGTTGCTGAGAACTGAACTCAGGACCTATGGAAGAGCAGTCAGTGCTCTTAACCACTGAGCCATCTCTCCAGCCCCTGGAAAAGAATCTTTAAGTGCACTGAAAGAACATGAATCTAATTTCACACTACTAAAAACACACATTAGTATAGAACTAATGAGGAAATTAATACCTCTTTCATAGAAAAATTTCAAGTGATATATCTTTAATCTGATTTTACTATTTTAATAAAAATAATTACTTGAATAATATATGACTACTAGTATTTAATTAAGAATTACATTTTTAACAAAATCTTTAAATTAATTTTGTCAACTTCATAGCACTAAAATAGTTATAATATTTCACATGAATTCTCATGTTTCAAGCTTGTGAATACTATAAATGTAGAGATTATGATTTTTCATATGAATTGACATACAGCATGAAATAATATCTTAGAATTCTGCTAATTCTTATTAGTTGTTTTACTCGTATTAGTATTTTTTGTATTCTGAACAATTATAGATATCTATAAATCTGAAACTAAGTAGGATAAAAAGAGCTCTGTAGGAATTTTCAAGTAAGACGAAGTTCTAAAAATGTAGTATTCTAAGCTTATCAGGCCAAACTCTAGAGACTGAATGCTTTAATTCAGAAATCTGTTTCTGCATAGATTTGGAACACCAAGTTTAAAGGTCAATGAGTCAATGACCTTTTATCTGAGAGAGAAAGAGAGAGAGAGAGAGAGAGAGAGAGAGAGAGAGAGAGAGAGAGAGAGAGAGAGAGAGAGATTCTGACGATTCTGACTGTGCCTAGTATGGGCTTTTGAAACCTTAAAACACATCCCATGTGACACACTTTGAAACCGTAGAACTCATCCCATGTGACACACTTACTCCAACAGTTCACCAACTGGGTACAACTAAACCTGTGAATATATGCGCAAATGAGGTCCATTTTCATTAAAACCAGCACATTATATTAAAAACAGTAGTAAAAATGGGTTTCTTATTTAACACAAACACTGTGTTTACTTTTTCATTGAAATTGTATTAACAAGGGCTGAAAATGAAAGGTTCACCAAAGTTCAGGGTCTCAATTATGTTACGATCTCCAATCACTTTTGAATTATCATTTTGAAAGCTTGGAAAGAAGCATAAATTGGGTATAATAAGTAGGTGAGAAAAGGATGATTAAATGGGAGTGGGAGGATGGGTAGGGACCATCCTCATAGAAGCAGGGGAAGGGGGGGATGTGATGGGGGTTTGTGGATGGGAAATCTGGAAGGAGAATAACATTTGAAATGTAAAAAAAAAAAGGAAGAAAAATTACCTATGAGGGAAAATGATAAAACACCTTTATGTAATAATGACAAATTAAGGCGTTTTAAATAAAATAAATAGCCATTTTATTATTTTCACTTTCAACAATACACAGGTTGCTTTCAGAATCCCTTAAAATTTCTCCAGTTATACATTGAAAGAGTTCTCACCAACATTCATTATAATTTATTCTTTAATTTTCTTTTAGTGTGGCTGTTGATATTGTACAACATTGAGCAAGTTACTTATGACACACAGCAAGGTGAAATATTCTCCTGAGCTTCTTATATGCCATTTTTATTCTTTCCCAATATGTCTAATAATTTGCTTAGGTATAAAACTCCTGGGTATGACATGCCCACTTCAATTACGATACAAAAATATATGTTATTAAAATTTATTTTTACACATGTTAAAAGATGCTTTTTTTAAATATGATTTTTGAAAAAGAAACTTTCATTGAAAATAAGAAATAAACAAATGAATATATATTTTTGTTTCTAGTCCATTTTGATTTGTGAGATTTTTGTGGTTATAAGATGCCTAATTTTATTTGTTCAGTTTCAGTAATGTAAAATTATTTCTATTTTTAAGATAAATCTGATATATCCATAATAGATACTGCACCCGTTCAGGCTTCATTTGTACTTGAGTCATTATGGTAATAAATTATTATACTTGCAAATACTTCTCTTCCTTTTGAAGAAAGTTATGTGATTCGTTGTGGAGATACAAACTTTTACAGGGCAGAATTTGTAAACTTGATTTATTAATTAAAATTATGAAAGGAAGTTTCCTTTATTGTCTTTAGTGTATAACCTCTATTATATTTGAGATACTAGTGATGAGCCAAAAATTTGATCTACTTCTTGACATTATTTTGCTACTTTTTTCTGATATGATATGCATGGTTTTTATGTTTATATTATATGATAAATGTTCAGTTATTTTTTTTAAATTGAAAACATATTCTTCTCTTATACAATATAATCTGACCAAAGTTTCCCCTTCCTCTAATTAATTCATTTCCTATACCTATGGCCCCAATAGTGTCTGACCATAAAAAGGAGGATAAGGCATTATTAGCTCAAATAAATTTAGAATTTATATACTTCACTAAATTACTAATTCACTAAATTACTAATTATATAAATTCACTAGAATTTATATACTCCACTAAGACGATATTATAAACCTCAGTGTAGTGATCTATGTGTTTGTTTGCTTGCTTTAGTTTTTGATTCTGTGTTTGTTTTCTTTTGTTTTCCACAGAAGCATGTTTCACTTGGAGGCAACCAAATAGTTTTACCATTTATCTATCTTGCATATAAAAGGTATTATGGAATGTCAGATGTCTCAATGGAAAAAGTCAATTTCTGCTCAAGACCTGCACTCTGCTTTTGATAACTGGAACCTGTGCAAAAATGGGAATAAAAAACAAGACTCGACCAAGTTGCCCTCTGACCTCCACATGTGCCCTGTGGCATATTTTTTTCTACACACATACTAACGTACAAACATAAAATCAAAATAAAACTGCAAAATTAAGGGATTCTATAGCCACAGGACCCTGCCTAAATGTCATGTTTCATTTTCAGTTAAGAGAAGTGTGTCAATTAACAAATGCTAGTTATGAATATGGAGGAGGATTCACCATATGTAAAAATGATCTCTCTAATGTCCATTCATTTGCAGTAGATTGACGTGTGTTGGAGAACTGCATAGATGTGTCTTCCTTGTGGGGTCCTGCCCTGAGTAAATCAAGTTCTAGCCCTATGGATAGAATTTTGAAACATGTGCCCTGTCTTAGAGGCAATACAAAATATAAAGCTTTTAAGAGCCAGAGAACCAGGATGTCTGATGTGGGGTTGTATTTTCCAGTTATGTAATGGAAACTATTTCCAGGCAATCTCACCATGGCTAACTAGACAAGACCTAAACAAATTTAATATAAATTGACCTCTCAGTGATTATGGGTCCCACCTGTAGCTGGAATGGTACAGGTAATTAATATTGATGAGAGGGAGACTATTTCTTTCCCACAGAAAAATTCTTTATTGTTTATCCAGTACCTACTGGCCAGCCAGCCGTATAATTGTATACAAATAAAAGAGACTCTAAGGATCTATATCTGTATCTGTATCTGTATCATCTATATCTACATCTCTCTCTCTCTCTACATACACACACACACACACACACACACACACACACACACACACACACACACACACACACACACATATATATATATATATATATATATATATATATATATATATATATATATATACATTACAGACACATTGGTGTGTTTGCCTGCACATAAACATGGGCATGCATCCACAGACACATACACGCATGCATACATGCATACACCTACAGAAACATATACACAGAGACATCCATATATACATCAACAATGGTAAAAAGAGAAGAGATCCAGAATTTGGAAGGAAGAATCGGCCACAGGAGAGATATGAGTGAATGAATATAATTATTTAACTATATTTCAATTAAAAATGAAAAAAAAGTCCTTGGTTGGTGGTTTAGTCTCTGAGAGCTCTGGGGGGTTTGGTTAGTTGATATGATTGTTCTTTCTATGGGGTTGCAAACCCCTTCAGCTCCTTCAGTCCTTTTTCTAACTCCTCCGTTGGGGACCCCACTGGGGACCCTATGCTCAGTCCAGTGGTTGGCTGTGAGCATCTTCCTCTGTATTTTCAGGCTCTGGTAGAGCCTCTCAGGACACAACCATATCAGGCTCCTGTCAGCATGCACTTCTTGGCACCCACAATAGTGTCTGGATTTGGTGACTGTATACGGGATGGATCCCCAGATGGAGCAGTCTTTGGATGGCCTTTCCTTCAGACTCTGCTCCATACTTTGTCTCTGTATTTGCTTCAATATTTTGTTCCCCTTTCTAAGAAGAGCTGAAGCACCCACACTTTGGTAAACCACCAATCAAGAGGTACACATGGAGGGACCCATGGCTCCCGCTGCATATGTAGTAAAGGATGGCCTTGTCGGGCATCATTGGGAGAAGAGGCCTTTGGTCTTTGTGAAGGTTCAATACCCCAGTGTTGGGGAATTCGAGGACGGTAAGGCGGGAATGGATGGATTGGGGAACACCCTCATAGAAGCAGAGGGAGGGAGGATGAGATAGGGAGTTTTGGGGCGGGGGGATGGGACGGTACTTGGAAAGTGGACAAGAACTGAAATGTAAATAAGGAAAATATCCAATAAAAAAAGATAAAAAAAATGAAAAAAAATCCTAAGCAATATTTCTATTTTTCTTTTTTCATTAATTTATATTTTATTCACTTTACATCATGATCACAGCACACACACCCCCATACTCTCAGTCCTCCCCTAACACAGTCCATCCCCCTCAGAGAAGATATGGCATTCCTGGGTAATACTTCACATCAAGTCACTGTAGGAGTAGGTGCATTTTCTGGTCTTCTCTTATTGAGATCTGACGATGTAGTTCAGTCAGAGAAAGAGTAACCATAGGCTAACAACAGATTTAGGGACAGCCCTTGCTCCAGTTTTGGAGGATTCACATGAAGACCAAGCTGTTCATCTGCTACATATATGCAAGAACCCTAAGTATAGCGCATGGATGCTGACTCTGCTGGTCTTCTTGTGGAGTTCCTATCCTCTTCAGGTCCTTCTATTCTTCCTCCAACTCTTTCACAAGGCTCCTGAGCTCTGTCTAATAATTGGCTGTGAGTCTCTACATCTGTTTCCATCTACTATTGGGTGGAACTCCCAGAGGAAAGTTATGATAGGCACCAGTCTACAAGTCTAACAGAGTATCTTTGATAATGTCAGGGACTATTTATTGCCAATGGGATGGGTATCAAGTTGGGTCAGCCATTGGTTGTTCATTCATACAATCTTGGTTCCATTTTTTTTCTGCACTTCTTGCAAGCAGGACACATTTTGGAACAAAGGTTTTGTGGATGGTTTTCTGTCCTTATCCCTCCACTGGAAGTCATGCCTAGCTAAAGAAAGTGGCCCCTTCAGGCTCTTTAACCTCCACTGCTAAGAGTCTCAGCTAGAGTCACCCAATAGACTTTCAGTACCCCTACCCCTATCCCAAATCTTTGGCACTTCCTAAAGATGTTTCTTTCTCTGCCTGTCCAAGACTTCTGTTCTCAATCTGCCTTTCCCCTTACACCTTATCTCCCTGTCATGTTCCTCTCTCCATCCCCTCTCCCATCAATTTTCTCTATCCATCCAACTTCAATATCTACTTTATTTCCTCTTCTGAGTAAGATTCAAGCATACCCCCTTGAGCCTTTATTTTATTTGGCTTCGTTGGGTCTGTGGATTGTAGAATTGTTATCCTGTAATTTATGGCTAATATTCACTTACAACTGAGTACATACCATGCATATCCTTTTGGGTCTGGGATACCAGTTGAGGGACATTTCATATTTATATCCAGTTGCTGGATAGTACACATAAAGCTGTTCTGAAAATAGTTGAGCAACTTTTCCTTGTGGTATGGTGGTACATCTTTAAAGTATATGCCCAGGAATGGTCTAGCAGGGTCTTAGGTAGAACTATTCCCAATTCTCTGAGAAATTTTCTAATATAAAAATGACAATACTACCATGACTTCATCCAGAGATATCCATTTCCAGCAATTTAAATGTAATTGTCAGTGAAATAGTTCATAAAATTAATATAATTCTATAGACAGGGAAAACATAGTTAATTTAGCTATGTAAAATTTCGCTTTTTAAAGTGCATCTTTTCTTCATCTGCTACCTCATTCCTTGAACACAATAATGCTGTTAATTAATTTTATGTATAGTAGCACTGTTTTGTGTCACAGATATGTGTTATGTCAGATACAAAGGATCGATGTAAGACAAGGAAAGTTACATCTATATTATGATGGTTAATATTTTTATATGACACGGGATTTTCTTTATGGGTTTTACCAGCCATTCCTTTGTTCTGAGCACTTCTCTGTTGACCACTATTCGTTCTCATCTATATTAGATCTAAGAAATGGTCTTTTAAATGATGAGAAACATTGTAAAATTAATAAATAATCTTTAACCTTCCACAGACTCAAATGTGATGTCCACTCAGAAGGAGCAACTGTATGTGCATTCTGGACAAAAGCTGTTTGCATAGGCTCATCAACTGATAACACACATGCTTGACTATGAAGAGTTTGAGGTTACTGTTCTGATAGCCTAAATATGATTTCTCTGGGAATTTTTTAGCCCCCTAAGGATCCGTTCTTGGTCTTCTTGTACAACAGATTTAATATCCTCATAATCATATTAAGTGTTTGAAATCCATTAACTTAAATAAAACTTTTCTATACTAATTCTATCAAATTGAAGTCAAGGCTTATAATGCACATTTCTCTGCCTATTATAATTGCTTAGTTGATATTTTCACAAATTGGTATTTTAAATGCCTTGATTTTGTAATTTTCTTATTTCTGTTGCCATAGAAAACTTGAGGAACTGCTCCTTCATTGGAACACAGAATTTGGTAAGGCCTCAATATATGGTCCTGAAACATGTTCATCAACATGTTCAAACATTGCTCAGGTTTGGCTCCAGAAAATGCTATTTTATTTTAAAATTAAGGTAGCTGTTATATGACAGAATAATCAGACTTCAACTCTTTGTTATTTTCTTCTCATTAATATTGTCAGGGATTGGTACTTTCCCATGGGATGTTTCTCAAATTGGGACAGTTAATTTCTGACCAATCCTTCAGCCTCTCCTCAACCATTGTCCCTACATTTCTCATATACTGGAAAATTATAGGTCAAAAATTTTGTGGGTGGGTTGGTGTTCTTATCTCTCTATTGGGGTCTGCCTTTTGAAGTTCCTTATTCCCACTGCTATGAGTCTCAGAGAAAGTCCACCACTCCTGATCTCTGGCTTGTCCTAGAGAAGACACCCATGTCCCCACTCCAGCAAACTGCAGATCTATATTCACTCTAGTGTCCCTCTCTCCCTCTCTCCTGTCTCTTCCCACACCTGATCTGTTCACTACCCCTTCTCCAACATAGTTCCCTACCTCCATCTCTCTTCTGTGACTATTTAATTTCCCCTTCTAAGTGAGATTCAAGCATTTTCCATTGGGTCTACTTTCTTGTTAGCTTTTTAGGGTCTGTAGCTTGTAGCATGGGTATCCTGCACTTTTTGACTAACATCTACTTATAAGTGAGTACATACCACACCTGTCCTTTTGGGTCTGAGTTACCTCACTCATAATGCTATTCCATCCATTTGTCTAGAAAATTCATGATATTCTTGTTTCAAATAGCTGAATAGTATTCCATTGTGTATATAAAACACATTTTCTGTATCCATTCTTTGGTTGCGGGGCATCTGTGTTGTTCAGACTTTCTGGCTATTATGAATAAAAGCTGCTATGAACAATGTTGATCACAAAACCTTATGGTATAGTGGAGCATTTCTGGGTATTTGCCCAGGAGCAGTATAGTTGGGTATTTAGGTAGAATTTACAATTTTCTGGGAAACCACCAGATTGATTTTTAGAATGGTTGTACAAAGTTCTAAGTTCAATAATTGATAAATGAGACCTCATGAAACTGCAAAACTTCTGTAAGGCAAAGAACACTGACAATCAGACAAAACATCAGCTTACAAAATGGGAAAATATCTCCTCCTACCTTCATCTGACAGAGGACAGATAATATACAAAATGTATAAGAACTCAAGAAATTAGATACCAACAAACCAAATAACCCAAATAAATAAATTAGATACAGAGCAAATCAGGCATTCTCAACAGAGGAATCTCTAATGGCTACAAAGCCACTTAATCATTAGGGAAATGCAAATCAAAATGACCTTGAGATTCCATCTTATGCCTATCAAAGTTGCTCAGATCAAAAACTCAAGTGGCAGTATATGCTGTCTCAACTTGTAAAATGAGATTTCAATTTGGAAAACAATAGAACATGATAGAAGAAAATATACAACTATTAGCAGGTACTTTGAGGCTTTGAGTGATGACTGATAAGAAGAAATGATAGAAACACTACCAATTACTCATATGTATCATATTAGTGAAATTCAGAAAAAATGTTCATAGAAGATTTCAACCAGTTAACGAAATAAAGTAACTTGTTTGATTTCTGTTGATTCAAATAGCCAAATGTGAATGGAGAAATTTGTCTTGCAGATGGCTGTTTTCAGAACTTTGAAAAATTTACGTCTCAAGGTGTCAATGCCTTGCATTAATCAATAAAAAAGCCAAGTTTTCATATAACAAACAAAAGAAAATGTATAGAACATAATATTTGATTAAAAAACAAATCCTTCAAAACAGGTGAATATAGTCATGGTAAAGGTAAAATTGCTAGAGAATGGGAAGTAGGGTAAGTAGAAGTACAAGAGATTGCCATAGTGTCAACTGCAACAATGGACCAAGGACTCATACATGCACAGTGTTCCAGTATATTTATATAAAGAAAGAAAAGAAGTGGGAATAGGGAAGAGAAAGTAGTCGGCACTATAGATATAGACATCTTTCTCTTTATTTTATGTTCAGGGTTGTCTTAGTCAGGGTTTGTATTCCTGAACAAAGCATCATGACCAAGATGCAAGTTGGAGAGGAAAGGGTTTATTCAGCTTACCCTTCCACATTGCTATTCCATCACCAAAGGAAGTCAGGACTGGAACTCACACAGGGTAGGAACTTGCAGACAGGAATGGATGCAGAAACCATGGAGGAAAGCTGCTTACTGACTTGCTTCTCCTGACTTCCTCGGCCTACTCTCTTATAGAATCTAGGACTAGCACCAGCCCAGGGATGGCACCATCCACAATGGCCTGGGACCTACTACCCTTGATCACTATTTGAGAAAATGTGTTACAGCTGGATCTCTTGGGGACACTTTTCTCTGTGATAACTCCAGCTTGTGTCAAGTTGACACACAAACCCAGCCAGTAAAATGTTCATAATACAAATGTTGGTTGAAAGTTATATAAGGGATTTGCAAATTATATGGAAGCATAAATAAGTTTGAGATATTTTCCAATTCTTATACTTACTTTTTCTTTTTTATAAGATGCTTTTGTGTGAAAACTGCTAATCATTTGGAATGAACTTTGATTCTTTGTGTGTACAGATGATGGTCACAAAAAAACTTTAATATTGATTTGTAATGCAAATATCCTTCTTCATTGTTTAATGTGGCATGACATTTTGAAAAGGGTATTTTTAAAAACATTTAAGTATCCCAAGTTAGTTTTCATTTTGTCTGTCAATATAATACACATTTCAACAAAACATTAGGAGTTTCTATTTCTGCAAATTATCCCTTGAGATTAAAAATAAAAATATGTTGGCGTAGAAGAGCTGCCAAAGGACATTATATGACTGTTCTTGGCTCCTACTCTATTTTTTTTTCTATCCAAAGGAAGCATATTTCTGCCAAAATGATACAGGTGTGACAGGAGACATTCCAGCCCGTGAACTCTTGGGTTTACATCCCAGAGATGTATCTTATTTTAGAATTTGTACTGATTCTTTTAAGTAGAAGTAGGATGTGCTCATAAAAAATATTGAGAAGAATGCAAATGTCATCTCCATTGCATACTATGTTTGTTCCAATATTTCTGATGCAACACCGAATGCAGGAATAGATGCATATGTTTAATGTTACAGCTATCCCCTGAGAGTCTCTGCCAGAGCCTTTCCAGTAGAGATGCAGATGGAATCAGTCATCCATTGGACTGAGCACAGCACCCCCAATGGAAGAGTTAGGGGAAGGACTGAAGGAGCTGAAAGGGTTTGCAAACCTATAGAAAGAACAACGATATCAACTAACTAGACCCCCTTTCCCAGAGCTCCCAGGGACTAAATCACCAACCAAAGATAACATATGGAGGGACCCATGGCTCCAGCTGCAAATGTATCTGGCATCAATAGGAGGGGAAGCCTTTGGTCCTATGGAGATTTGATATCCCAGTGAAGGGGGATGCTAGGGCAGTGAGGCAGGAATGGGAGAGTGGGTGGGGGAGCTCCATCATAAAGGCAAAGGGTAGGGAGGATATGATAGTGGGTTTGCTGAGGGGAAACTGGGAAGGGAGACTTTTGGAATAAGAAAATAATTGGTGTTCATCACTAACTTAAAACCATACAATATCACCCTAATTCATTGGGCTATTAGGAAGAGAAGTCAGTGCTTCTTTGTGACTTGTATTTTATGTTTTTCCAAGTATACAAAAGGTGATGTTATGATATTCTTGAAGAATCACCTAAAACATTTTATTTCAGTGAGTATAAGTGAGGATTACAATACATCTTGGCAGAAGAAATGAGAAGTTCATGTCAATTATTAAGATCATTTAGAACAAGTATGATTTTCGTTTTAAAAATTAGAACAAGTTGGTTGTTAAATAATCAATACCAGAACCATTAAGTGCCAATGCATTTGATTCAATAACACTTTGTCATTAATTGCTCCATAAACAATATTCAGAATACACCTGTTCATTCTTTACATCATGTCTTCCTCTATTATTTCCCTCTTTCTTCAATACTGGGCCTCACATCTAGGTCCTCAAACATGCCAAGCAAGTGCTCTTCTTGGAGATATACATGTCAGCCTTAGGTTTGAGTCCTTTCTATTGGCTTATGAGTATAAGACACAGCAACTTGTATTTAAAAAAGTCTCATGCTGTGAAATGTTACCTCTTCTTGTTCTTTGGTTTATTTTTTTCTAGTTCAAAACTACAGACAATTTGACATTTTGCTTCATGTAGTTTACTGATTTGAGTTACTGTGCCTCTCCTGGCATACAAGTGCCACCATATTTTTACAATGGTTTCATTATCAACTTTACTTTCTCCTCCTCAATTGAGTGCACAGATTTTTTGTGCTCATGGCACTTTTCTCATACTATATATTAGACTGTGTTTAGGTAAATCAAACAATAATTTATAATAAATTTATAATGAAATTAAAAGCTAATAAAATCAAGGATTGTAAGAGAATTCAATTACAAATAAAAGATTGCAAATCATACAGGAATGGTTGGATTGATACTTGAAGGAAGATTTCTTTTTGATAGTCAAAGATTTAACAAATGAATAATAGCCATCAATAGCTGGAAAAAACCTAGGTGTCCCTCAGTTGAAGAATGAATAAAGAAAATATGCTACATTTATACCATGGAATACTATGCAGCTATTAAAAATTAAGACATCATGAATTTTGCAAGAAAATGGGTGGAACTTGAGAATATCATCCTGAATGTAGTAAGTCCTAAAATGTCATGCATGGGATGTACTCACTTATAAGTAGACATTATCCATAAAATACAGGTACCATATTCCATTTCACAGATCCAAAGAGCTAAACAAGAATGAAGGCCAAAGGGTGAATAAAATAATCACAAGATGCAGATGGAGGGAGGGAATTGGCAGGGAGTGAGAAGGGGGAGGGGAATGGGCCTTCAGTATCAGGTGCGGGGAAGGACTGGAGAGATCACTAAATGGCCTTAAAAATGAATGGAAATTTGCAACTGATGGGAGTAAGGAGGTGTGTGCTTGTGGGCATCTCCAGGACCAGACAGAGACCTAGGATAAGGGAGGCTCCCAAAACTCAATGGGAATGACCTTAGCTGTAACTCACTACACTGGGGATATGGAACCTGAAGAGGCCACCTCCTGCAGCCAGACAGAAACCCCAGTGTAGCTACAGAAACATCTACCCACTCACAAAACTTTCAACCCAAAATTTATCCTTTCTACAATTAATGCAGGCACAGGGGAGGGAGAAGAGACTGAGGGAATGTGACTCTGTTCTGCTTGTAGACAGGAGCCTGTTGTTCTCTGAGAGGCTCCTCCCAGCAGCTGACACAGACAGATACAGACACCCACTGAATAACAGTGTATGGAGCTTGCGGTCTCTATTGAAAGAATAGGAAGAAGGATTGAGGGCCCCAAATAGGATAGAAACTCGACAGGAAGACCAAAAGCTTTAAGTAACCTGAACTCTTGGGGCTCTCAAAGTTTCAACCACCAACCAAAAAACATGCACAAGCTGGACTTACGTTTCCCAGCTCATATGTAGCAGATGTGCAGCTTGGCCTTCATGTGGACCCTGAACAACTGGTATTGGGGCTATTCCAAAAGCTGTCACCTGTATGAAGGATGTGTTCTAACTGGGATCACTTTTCTGACCTCTGTGGGAGAGGAAGCAACTAGCCTAGCAGAAACTTGAAGTGCCTGGGAGGGAAGATACTGATGTAGTGCCCCACCTGCTCCATGGAGAAGGAGGGGAGGTGATCAGCGAAGGATTGTGGGAGGGGATGACCAAGAGGGGGGCAGTGATCTGGATGTAAAGTGAATAAAAATTTTGTAAAAATAAATTAATAAATGAAATAATGAAAAAACCAATGAATGAATGAATAAATGAATAAATAAATAAACATATTTAAAAACTAAGTTCTAAGTTATTGCCATTGAAATTTTAATATCATTAAAATAAAGCTGTAAGTCTTTTTACCCTATGTTTTAATTCTATCTGAAAACAAGGGATTTTAGAATTAATTTCATTTTTCCCAATAAAATCATGTACAGATTCACAAATATTGGTAGCTCATAAAGTTTTAATATGATTTTGCTTAATTGCTCACATATTATAAACAAGAATTGTAATGTAATATAAATTTATTTCGCAGTATCTATATAATCTTTTTTTTTTTGCTTTGTAGTTTGCACCCTATCTTTCTATGTGTCCAGAAAATTTTCTGAAACTAATTGGGGTTCTAAGTCTATACACTATTTTTTATTACAAGGTATTATAAAGAACTAGAGAATTTATAATGTACCAGGGTATAGCTACATGAGCAGACATGTATTTGGGGAATTGTATGAAGTGAAAGAGATAATGTACAAATTACAATAAGTTAAGATTCATTTGTTATAGGTGCTAGTGGTTTAAGTATATGCTTAATGTAAGTAGGCTTCAAGGGGCAGTAAGAATGTCTGAGATATTTTTGCTCACATTCCCAGGTATTTAGTGCTTCTTTTCAACATCTTCAATTCTCTTACAATGCAGGTTTTAAATAAAAGGCAAAAATGTTTTGCCTTACAAAAACTGCATTGATTTTGTATTCAAAAATGGTAATTTGAACTGATGTAGATTAATAAGACTGATTTAGATTAATAAATCCAGAACTGTTGTTAAAAACAAATCCACTGGGACATTATGCTGCATTCATAAAGTATTTTAGTCATTTTAAGAACATTAAAATCATATTGTTGTGTCTTACCATTGACTTAGAGACTGATAAGGACATGTATGAATATTTAACAGTGAAAACAACCATTATATAGAATCATTGTGTATTTCAGAGATAGGTATACAGAAAGACAGACAGATACTGATTAAAGAGTGTATATTGCATAATCAGTGTGTGTTGCCATAGGTAGGTAGACAGAGAGAAAAACAGATTAGAAATGTATAATATATATTTTATAGGCCAGTAAAAACTCAAAAGGGAATCCTCAATATATGGCTTTAAATAAAGGAGAAAAACAAGCTCACTTAATTCTGATTCTAGAGCTCTGAACAAACAGTGAGTACTTGTTTTAGGATAGAAAGAGAAAAATAGGTATTACTTATCTAACTTGACAAAATATTCCTTCTTGGTTTTAAAATAAAATATATTTTAGATTTGCCTTAACTTACACCTGTCTTTCACAGTCCTGTTGTCCTGTTGTTTACATAGTACAGTGGATCTCCCAGCCTTCATTATTTTTCTTATTATCTTAGCAGTTATTTAATCCATATTAATACTTTATATATTATACTGAACTGTTATTCAAAAATAAACAACTAAAATTACTTACATATAATTAATTCTGAATGTTTTCTTACAAATTAATAAAAAGTAATTTATATAAACTTTAATTAAAGTAGTAATGAGTAAATACTCCCCTTAATACTCACCAAAATTTATGTCATATTAATAAGGGTCCAATGACTGTTTTTACTGAATATTTGCATTTATTGCTTCATAAGAAAATTTAATCATTAAGTTTAATAGAATTCATGGAAAGGAAGTTTGATCATAGATCTTGCAAATCTTTCAACAGCTTGGCATAAAGCTATTCAGTTATTTAAAACATAGTTGCATAAAGTTTCTGAAACTATATATCCTTGATAAGCTTTGGAAGGAATATCAAATGTTATCTGGTTCAACTACGGCAATAAATTTTCAAGAATTTTAAATTTTCATTAAAATAATCCACCAAATACCTAATTAATATTAAGTAGCATTTAATTGTCCTAAATGATATATTTGGTAGAGTAATAAGGGGACTGTACTGGCTGGTTTTGTGTCAACTTGACACAGGCTGGAGTTATCACAGAGTAAGGAGTTTCAGTTGGGGAAGTGCCCCCATGAGATCCAACTGTGGGGCATTTTCTCAATTAGTGATCAAGGGGGAAGGACCCCTTGAAGGTGGTACTATCCCTGGACTGGAAGCCTTGGGTTCCCCTGAGCAAGCCAGGGGAAGCAAGCCAGTAAGGAACATCCCTCCATGGCCTCTGCATCAGCTCCTGCTTCCTGAACTGTTTGAGTTCCAGTCCTGACTTCCTTTGGTGATGAACTGCGGTGTGGAAGTGTAAGCTCAATAAATCCTTTCCTCCCCAACTTGCTTCTTGGTCATGATATTTGTGCAGGAATAGAAACCCTGACTAAGACAAGAGCATAAAGCAAAATTAAGAATGCACAAAAAAAAAAAAAAAAACAAAAACAAAACCAAAAAAAGGACAAAGGTCAAAACTGTCCCTTACTGTTCTTTATTTCTCCTTTCCTATTGATACTTCCTTGCTATGATACAGTCTTTTGTCATTTCTTCTTGCCTGTAGATTCATATTATTGACTATTCCTCTGCTTTTTATTTTCCCAATTTTAAGTCCTTTTGTTAGGAAATGATGTCATTTCTCATGCAGCAATGAGTTCCAATTAGAGGAATTATAGACATGAGAAAAGATTAGTGGAGAACCAGCAAAACCCTCCCACAGTCTCTGAAATCACAATGTGTAGACAGGTGCTAGCTACACTAATGAGGAAACTGTGGCCTTGCTCTTGATGTGTGAAAAGCTCTGAGGATGAGATTAGCACATTCAGCAATTATCTCCCTTTCCCCAGATGTATGGCTGGAAGAGTGGAGGTTTGTTAAATCTGCATTTCAATAGCCGATATTTAAGAAATGCTTCTGACCACAAAGAGTGCAATGAAAATGTAACACTTTAAAATGAGTGTTGACACATTTATTATCTATATCAGAAATGATTGATCATTTGGGATGCCGAAGAAGGGTACTTGAGAAGGACAGCAAAGTGTGAATTACTAAAGTATTGGGAGCCTACTGCAGGTAAAAGTAGAGATCTGTATTTATTCCATAGTAGTAGGTAGTTAACAGAGGGTAGTCAGACAGAATTGGAAACCAAAGTGTGAAATGAGCACCTGAAGGGCATGCAGATGGAAAGTCACAGCAAGAAGAAACCCCGGTGACAGTGAGGTCACTGAGCAGTGTGAAGAGGAATCCACACAAGGCAATGAATGAAGTTATAAGGCTCAAAAAATGTTGTATTTTGGACCATCTCCGTTGTCACAGATGTGCCTGCTCTCCCCAACACTTCAACTACTATTAAACTAAGAATCCATAAAAAACGTATCACAATATGTATAGTAATCATTTCAAGAATAGCATTTCAGAAAGCCAGGTCTAAGTTTGAAACCAGTTTCTGGACTCCCCTATGAAGGGGATCATTGGGTCGTGGTTGCCTCAGGCAATTGTGTTATTCGGTGTTTGTAATGACCTTTGAACAGCACTGCAAGGAAAAGTGACTATGGGCTTCCAGATAACTGCATAATAAAATATATATTTTCAGTTAAAAATGAGAAATATGTGTTATATTTAATTGAAATGATTTTGACGTGCTTATAATACTTTGACCTTAGAGTCTATTTAGCTGAATTTATTTAAACGTTATCGAAGGCAACAAGTTAAACATACATACAGGGAATAAATGATACAGACAAGTTTTAATGTCCTCAACCTTTTACTTCACAAAGAAGTGTCTACATTTAAACAAATATGGAAAAAGATAATACAATGGCTAAATTATCTTATTATTGATTATCTAATACTGCATATCCTATGTATAAGGGTTAAAACTTAAGCTATATAGGATAAAAAATTCTAGAAGTGTCTGAAAGATTGTTAAGGACAAGAACCAGGTTTTTTCCTGCATAGGTATATTCATTTTCTGCCATTACTTTACTATTACATTCAACGTATGAGATAATTTTAATTTAATTTTGAATTATTATTATATTTTCTGAAATGGCTTAAAACCTGATGAAATGATATTCTTTTAAGAATCTTTATAACAGTATATGATAGAGTTCTCTACTTTGCCTGAAAACATATTTTTCAGTATATATAAGTTTTAGTAGTTTTCGTCAAGGCTAAAATATAAGCAACAGTTTTCAATTGCTTGTATTACTTGAAGAAAGCTATTGTTAAATTTCTGGCATTTTTAAAGTCCAAATTTTAATTACTATTAATTATCCTGTATCAGTATCCATGGCGAATGGAAGAATTAGATGGAGAGAAGACTGATGAGAGAGAGGTTCAGGACATTTCAGAGCAATGCTCTAATGCTATGCAAAGACTGAATCCAATTCCAGACTGCACTCTCATTAAGAAGTAAGTCTTGTTCTTGGGTAGTTTTGTCAGGCATCAATGGGAGGAGAGGTCTGTGGTCCAATGAAGGTTTGATAGATTCCCCCATGTAGGGGAATGGAGGGCAGGGAGTCAGGATTAGGTTGGTGTGTGGAGGAACACACTAATAGAAGCAAGGGGAGGGTGAATGGGTGAGGGGGTTTCCAAGAGGGGGAAAACAGGGAAAGGGGATAATACTTGAAATGCTAATAAATTAAAAATAAATAAATAAATATTTAAAAAAACAAGAAGTAACTCTTCCTACCAAAGGGGTTATGAACCCTTGCACACATCAAATCTTATAGAAGAGAGCTGTGATACAGATAATATGTCTCTTGGACATATACAGCAGAACACAACAGCAAGAGTAGCAAAACAACACCCTCCTTTCCTTTCCTTCCTTCCTTTCTTCCTTCCTTCCTTCCTTCCTTCCTTCCTTCCTTTCTTTCTTTCTTTCTCTTCCTTCCTTCCTTCCTTCCTTCCTTCCTTCCTTCCTTCCTTCCATCCTTCCTTCTATCCTTCCTTCCTTTCCTGCTTTCCATCTTCTACCTTAATGCAACGCTTCTTTGATTCAGGAAGAAAATTTTAGGAACAGTGTGTGGTCACCAATGAAGACTCCATGGCAAGTCAATATACTGGAGTCAGCTCAAAGCATAGTTAGTCAAACATAGATGACTTTAATCAAGTCTTCATTTCTGATAATAAATCAGTAAATGTTTGTCTCAAGTATGGCATGGAACATTTTTATACAAAAACTTGTGTGAAATCCAAATATTACTTTGCATCTTATTCTTGGCAATCATAACTCCATATGGTTATTTGTCTATAATTATAGTAGCAAAAAATTTAAATAGAATAAAGTCTTTTAAAAACCCATGTTTTTGTCAGCCTTGATACCCACACACCTCCATCTCTCAGACATTGACATGCTTCTTTTTCTTAGAATTTGCATATTTATTAACTTATTTATCTATTTGTATTTGATTTTTGTGTATACAGTGGCACATATGTAGAAGTAGGAAGAGTTTGGAAAAGTATGTTCTCTCCATCATTTGGGTCCAAGGAGCTGAACTCAAAGCATCATGCTTGGCAGCAGTCATCTTATCTGCTTACACTATGCCATCTTGCTGGCCCAGTGCTGACATAATACTAATCATATTTCTCTTTAGTGTATCTCGTATGTATATGTGTTTAGCGACTGTTTGTGACTGTGTAACCTATCAGAAGTATGGTTCTTCCAGAAGACTGCTTCTCCATCTCTACAAGAGTAATTAATAAAATTAAAGAATTTATTATAATTTAATTATATGTAAAGGATTAATATCTAGAATATAGATACTTTTCTAACTCCACAATTTAAATAGACTTGCTTTTATATTTCAAAATCTTTGAAGTGGTAAACTTTATGTAAGTATATTTTAATATTTGATTACATAAATTAAATGAAAGTCAAAGATGGAATTAAAATATTCTTTCCTAGTAATTTTATATAAGTATGTTGATATAACAGATGAATCCTAAACATGGATTTCCAGAAAACAGCACATAAATACATAATTTTGGATGCATATAGACTTCTTGTAGAAGTTATATGCCAGTTAAGATAAAGATATAGTCTATTGTGCTTGTAAAATTAAATAAACACAAATAGTTAAATATCAAATTTTGTTATCGCTGTCTTTATGTCATATCCCTTTACAATAATATTTGACTGATTCAAATTTTGGGGGGCATAAAAGAGAGAATTGCTACATAAATAAACAGAAAGTTGGTATGTACAACATTGATTATAATCTGACATTTAAACAAATGGTATTAAGTGTATTAACATGAATACCTTTTACTTCTGAACTACGACATTACAAAACAGTGCTACTCAAAGTACAATGTGGCTGTTGATAGTCAAAGCATAATGTCAAAAGTGACAAGCCATAAAGTATAAATACAAATCTTGGTAGATAAAT
Organism: Tokudaia tokunoshimensis; assembly: GCA_036184795.1. Classification (NCBI taxonomy): domain Eukaryota; kingdom Metazoa; phylum Chordata; class Mammalia; order Rodentia; family Muridae; genus Tokudaia; species Tokudaia tokunoshimensis. Next base: position 26,806,849 of record BTHU01000014.1, read on the forward strand.
GTGCAATCTTATTAGGTATTAAATTTCCACTCTGAAAAATTAGCAGCTGTTCAGAAACCTGATTCTCTTCCAAACTCTGAAGTATTCAATTATTAAAGGGTATATCAAGTCCTGTGATAATTCAGTATCAGCACATTTCTGATGGAAGGGTCTCTGTCATAAAGTATCTGTCAAGGTCAAAAGGTTTAATTCGATACTATTTGCTTACAATTGAGTTCTATCCTCACTTTGCATTTTTAAGCAATTAATATTTTTCCTCCACAAAATGTGCTCTACTTCTTAGTGATCACCCTAGCTAGTTAGTTCTTTTATGAGGGAAAAATAGAGTACATGAATAAATAGTAAATAAGCAAGTATTACTTTTTATGAAAAAAAAATTTTAATTTATCCTAATGTGCCAGTAGCAATGTAAAACCACATATACAATTTTCCTCATATATTATTAATACTAGGAGACTTTTCATCTTTAAATTAAGTAAAGAATTTAAGTCTTTGAAAGAACATGAATCAGCACACTCCTAAGTTATTATTTTTAAAGACCCTATCTGGATATGCCACTTTTGAAATCTAGCAAATATTAATATGTCAATATCTGGAGCTGCAAGGATGAGAAGACAAGGGATTAAATAACAGAGAATCAAGCAATTATCAAAACAAAATTAAAAGCTTACTTATTCTACCTTTATTGTTGTGTTCCTACAGATAAAGTTGAAGATAGGATTATGGAGAGAGAAACACAAAAAGACAAATCATTTAATTCCCTTAGGAATTATAATGAGAGTGTGGATTATATATAGTCTACCTACCATATTTTATTTTAAGAAAACCAATTTTGATTTAACATGAGCTTTTGAGTGATATCAAATACTTAGACAACAATGAGAATAAAGTCAAATTTTTATCACATAATTTTTTATTAAAAAATATTATAAACAAAGCCAGTATATATGACATATATTCCATAGATATAAGCATATATATGTATTACAATGCTTAAATGTCTATCAGTTGTCATAAAGAAATATTAAAAATGTTGATCATAATATATTTGATACTGATAATATGAATATTTCATTAATATTGTATGTTATGTTATCTGATTATAGTTGCAGACATGCATCCACAATAGACTATTTTTATGTTCTTTTCTAACTAGCACCTCGAGATATATTATGAATGTGCTTTGAATAGCCTACTACCCTATCAAATTGTTATGACATTGCTTGACTTAAACCATTTACAGTTAAAAGGGGAAATAAAAGAATTCAAAGTATCTAGATACAATTCTTGTGCATTTAATTTCAATTGCTTCAGTGATATTATATATATATAATGTTTATGAAAATAATTTCCTTCTAGCAGTGGCTCACTTTTCATTGTCTAGTGAAAGAAAAAGAAAACTGATGCAATTCTGTAGAAGTGCTGGGGTATCTCAAAAAAAGAAGAAAGAAGCTGTGTAGAAGGTGGAAAACATTTAGGCAAGCAAATGATTGGATCAATGCCTGGGACTGTGAGGGCCCTGATGGAGGTTAATGTGAATGAGATGTCATGCTTCATTGACTAAGTTTACCTAATTCTCTCATACATCAATATTGCTTTTTATGATGGTGTTGCCTTACTCTGTTGCAATTTGCTATTTAATCTATATTGCCATTATTACCTCAACAGTGATGGGGAAAGCAGCTGGAGAACACTCCGATTAAACTTTAATTATTACCATGACTTCGCTATATGTACAGTGAGGATATATGATGTCTACCACCCCATTGCTCTCAGTGTCTTACTTCAAAGCAGAGACTGAACACAGCACATCAGTTTACAAATAAACCTGATGTGTTAGCTCTCATAATAAATTTCAATTTAAAAAAATGCAAGAGTTGGTTTATTCTGTTACATCATAGAATCAAGATACATCCTTGGTGGACCATTCACATATACATTGTCAGTGATAACAGACTTTCTATAAAACAAAAATCATTTTCTGGGTTTTCCATTTTAGGGTATAGGTAAATGGTTGAATTTTGTCTTCTGTTAGTTTTATATTTAAAAGGTGACTTAATGTGGTTGGAATTCTTTGAAGTAAGCAGAGATAAAACAAATCAGCAGGTATTTAAAGTGAGGGCTATGAGATGGAAAAATTACCACTTTCCCTTCAGGTAGAGGCCCAAAGATATATCTTTGTTAATAAGGTTTCATGCTGTCTCACTCGGTCCTTAATCATTTAAAATGCAAATCCCAAAGAATAGAGTCAGAGTCAGAGCCATTACATATATATGAGAAGGTGGCTGATTTTTTTTTTTTTAATAAATGATTACGCCATCTGCTCCTCTCATTATTCTGGCTGTGAAATTCTCCCGATGAAATTACATGGACTTGCATGCAATAAACAACACCCATCAAAGCTCAGCGATGAAACAACCATTCTTTGCTTCTCTGCCTTGTCCTCACTGTTTCGGGAGTTTGTTTATATGAGCAAGCACAGAGTGTGGTTTTTAAAAAATAAGTTTTATGAAAAGCTGGCATTGAGCTACTTGTGAATCTTTTTTTTTTATCGTAGTAGTCTTTGGAAGAAGTAGAAGGACATTTATAAAAATTATTTCAAAATGACCTACTTTAGAAATCTGTAATACCCATAGAGATTAGTCGTGCCTGTGAAAATTTTAAGGTAATTCTGTGTGAAATCAAGAATGCAGGAAGAGGACTTTGTTTTTCTTTTAAGGAGAGGATTTTTTTGCCTTCAAATAGAACATAAGGTGGACTTAACCCTCTGTTTCCAATGCTGTCTCCTCTAAGACATACGAACAGGCCCTTCTAAATTTCAATTTTCTTTGCTTTCTATTTGTTTCTCTCTTCTCCCTTCCTTCTTTTCTGTCTTCCTTCCTTCTTTCCTTCCTTCCATCTTTCCTTCTTTCCTTTCCTTCCCCTCCTGAATCGACTCATAACGATGTCCATCCTTTCTTTAACTTTGCTCTTTAAGGTAGTTTCAGGTCTGTGTCAAAACTGTCTTAAATAAGTAATAATGCAAATGTATTACCATATTAAAAATAAGGAATTTTCTAGAACTCTGGTAGCATTTGAACAATCCTAATCCAGAAGAAAAAGAATGGCTAGGGAAGTGTGTGGATGAATCAAAGTGTGTATGAGAATTTCCATCCAGCAACATGGTTGTTCTGACAAGAGATCACATCCAAAGACCTTATAGGTCTCTGTGATCAAGCTGGATTGCAGACAGACTCTTAGAATACATCTTTAATCTCTCTAGATAACACAGAGAGTGAGATTTTGGAACACACAGCTCTAAACAGGATGTCTCCATCAAATCGCTTACCTCAGAGCTCAGGAATCCCATAGAAGAGGAGGCAGAGAGAATTAAGTCAAACCAGAATGGATAGAAGATACCAGGAAAATAAAGCACTACAAATCAACTAATCAAAGCATATATTAACACACATAAAATAATGTGGCAAAAACAGCAATTGCATGGGTCTGAACCATATCCTATGCATATCTATTATAGCTTTCATTTTAGTGATTTATGGAACTCTTGAATGTGTGAACCAGTGGGCTGCTGATTATTGTGATTTCTCTTGGGTTCTTTTCCTTCTATGGTTTGCCTTGTTCATATACAATGTGATGTGTTTTTTGCTTGTTTGTTTGTTTTATGTTATTATATTTTATTTTATTACAAACAAAATAAAAACCAAATTATAATTGAGAAAAGGTCAACATTATCCAAAATAAGTCACATAAAATAATGGAAATTATAGGCCTGCATCAGTCTATTTTCTATAGATTTTCAAAGACAAAGGAAGATAGAGTTCAAGTATTATGTTTATAATAATGAAAATATATTACTTACATTTAGATTAATACATGTGTTAGTGTGTTTTGTCAGCAAAAACAATTTCTTTTCTATAAAACATGTTTTTGTTTTTTGTTTTTGTTTTTTTTTTTTTATTTTTCGAGACAGGGTTTCTCTGACAGCCCTGTCTGTCCTGGAACTCACGTTGTAGACCAGGCTGGCCTTGACCTCAGAAATCCACCTGCCTCTGCCTCCCAAGTGCTGGGATTAAAGGAGTGCACCACCACTGTCTGGCTTATACAACATCTTCTAAGCACAAAAGGCCATATGGAAAGGAAGTTCTTATTATACTGGAGCAGACAAAACAATCATGAAGGATGAAAGACATGTGCCGTAAGAAATCTGACAGTATGCTTTAAAACATGGGGAATTAGTCACTTTAAGTCAAGGCAATGATGACAGACATTTAATAACATGACATCACAGCTGGTGATGAGTATTGGCAGGCTAGGCATAGCACCCAGCATAGAAAAGGGATTTTATATAAAGTCCATAGAAGGAAATGTGAGAAGAACAATAGAGGAACATTCAGATGACACCATAACAATATGCCACATATGTGAGGCTGACTTACACAACACATGAATAGGAGACCTGAAAGTTTGTGTGTTGTGGACATGCTTACAGTGATAAACTAATGATAGAATTTTAAGAAAACGTTTCTTTGAGATTGTTTATATAGTGGATTACATTGATGGATTTCCTTATATTGAACCATCCCTGCATCCCTGGGATGAAGCCTACTTGATCGTGGTGAATGATCGTTTTGATGTGTTCTTGGATTCGGTTGGCAAGAATTTTATTGAGTATTTTTGTATCGATATTCATAAGAGAGATTGGCCTGAGATTCTCTTTCTTTGTCGGATCTTTGTGTGCTTTTGGTATTAGTGTAATTGTGGCTTCATAGAACGAGTTGGGTAGTGTTCCTTCTGTTTCTATTTTGTGGAACAGTTTGAAGAGTATTGGTGTTAGGTCTTCTTTGAAGGTCTGATAGAATTCTGCACTAAAACCATCTGGACCTGTGCTTTTTTTGGTTGGAAGACTTCCAATGACAACTTCTATTTCTTCAGGGCTTATAGGACGGTTTAGATGGTCTATTTGATCCTGATTTAATTTTGGTACTTGGTATCTGTCAAGGAAATTGTCCATTTCCTCAAGATTTTCTAGTTGTGTTGAATACAGGTTTTTGTAGTAGGATCTGATGATTTTTTGAATTTCCTCAGTTTCTGTTGTTATCTCTCCCTTTTCGTTTCTGATTTTATTAATTTGGATACTATCTCTGTGCCCTCTGGTTAGTCTGGCTAAGGGCTTATCTATCTTGTTGATTTTCTCAAAGAACCAACTCCTCGTTTTGTTGATTCTTTGTATGGTTTTATTTGTTTCTACTTGATTGATTTCAGCCCTGAGTTTGATGATTTCCTGCCTTCTACTCCTCTTTGGTGTATTTGCTTCTTTTTGTTCCAGGGCTTTCAGGTGTGCCATTAAGCTGTTAGTGTATGCTGTCTCCCGTTTCTTTTTGGCGGCACTCAGGGCTATGAATTTTCCTCTTAGCACTGCTTTCATTGTGTCCCATAAGTTAGGGTATGTTGTGCCTTCATTTTCATTAACTTTCAAAAAGTCTTTGATTTCTTTCTTTATTTGCACCTTGACCAAGTTATCATTGAGTAGAGCATTGTTCAGCCTCCATGTGTACGTGAGTTTTCTTTTGTTTTTGTTGCAAACCAACAACAAAGCATAACCCAAAACCTAGCAAACATGAAGAGTTACAACTGGAAGTGACAAATTTAGAATGTGCTTTAGATGGAGTTTGCAGGCAGAAGAATGGAAATCAGGGGAGCTGAGAACCAAGCCACACATTTGGAAGCATATTTCTAAATAAATTAAATCAGTCTGTTCAAGAGCGATCTGCACTAATATGTTTATTACAGAAACAATTGCAAAAGCCAAGGAAAAGCAACTACCTAAAACGTCATTAACAAAACCGCTGAATAATTGATGTGCATTGGGAAGTACTAGTCTCCATCAGAATGGAATCTTGTCAATGGAAGACCATGTGTTGGACCTTGAAAGGCAGTCTGTGTTCTGGTTGAGGAACCTCACAGATTAATTCCGCAAGGGATGGACACGTTGGCCATGTTCCCACATATTAGGTTCCTGATAGGAGACCCTCAGCTCTCCATAATTCTGTGGCAATCAGTCAAGTAGGGCAACACCTCAAGCCCCTGATATGCTGTCTGGACTCCACCCCCACAGTCACCTGACAACAAGAGCCAGGTGTGCTCCTCCCTGCCATTACCTGGCAACAGCCAGGTAGGCCCAGCCAACTATAAAAAGGTATGCTTGCCCCCTCTTCTCTCTCTTGATCTCTCTTCTCTTATTCTCTTATTCTTTTCCCTCTCTCTTGTCCCTTTGCTCCCCCTATATCCACATGGCCATGGCTAGTCTCTAATTCTCAACCTCTCTCTCTCTCTACTTCCTATAATGAACTCTTTAAAGGAAGGACTATCCTTTCATATAGACCCTCAGTGCTGGAACAAGGGGACAGGTCTTCCCCTAAAGAGCCACGTGTCTAGTCTTCTGCTAGAAGGCCTCCCATCATTCCCAGCCACAGCTGCCATCAACCCAAGCTGTCTGCTTACCAAGCCAAAGACACTCTTGACCCATCCAGAACTCTCCTTCTGCCCCTTTCCCTTCTGCCCCAGGCCAGAGCCCAGCCCTTGGGCCTATACTCTAGTTCTCAGCTCTTCCACAGCATCCAGCTTCATCTGCAGTATTCAAGACTGCGGACCTGTCGGCCTCCATAAGGCCCAAGGACCCATGAGCTCTGCCCTGCCCACTCCCCAGAAGACCCCCCAAGGACTTCATTTTCCCACCCCCAGAGCTGGGTTCTGCGGCCTCTCAGAGCCTGACTCACATTTGTTGGTTCTGTGGGGATGTACACAGTCCAACTACCTGAGTCTGCATTGCCCAGTGGCCTGAGCACTTGTCTGGACACGAGTCCATTACCCATTGACTCACAACCATAGATGCTGGAATGGCAACTGTGTTAACTGAAGTAAGAAAGAAATAGATGTACAAATATTTTGTGATCTTATTCATGTGGAACTTAATAAATAATCAAACAGACTCTTGGTTTAGTGTGATGATTATCAAGACAGCATTGATCAGGGAAGGAATGGATACCAGCTGAACAGTCTATAACAAGCAATGATTCAGTAGGAATAATCACTTCTGACATATTATTGCAGAGGACAAAGACTTTGGGGAAAGAATGCCCTGATTCTTTCTGTACTGAAATGTGTGTACTGTACATTTCAAAAAGGGTTAACATAGTATTTAAAATATGTTCTGATTTAACACAAAAGAGCTAGATATGAGAGTTTACAACTGCAGTTCAAGAGAATAAGTCAGGACAATGCCAAGCTTGAAAAAAGCCAGGACTACACAAGCAGAACCTATCACAAAAAGACAAGGATAATAATAATAAACAGAATATATTCAAGATTCAAATATTTCCTGGTCCTCTTCTAATATCTACTAACTTTTGTATCAGTTAAAGTTCATTATTCCAGCATTCAGGAAGCAGAGACAGGCAAATCTCTGAGTTCAAATCACGTCAGATGTGTAGATAGAGTTCCAGGAAAACCAGGGCTACATAGAGAAAACCTATCTTGAAAATCCTGGGGAAAAAAAAGCTGACTACTGAAATAAAATTAAAATAAATCAGGTTAGGAATATACTGCATTCTCTAGATGAGAGGTTTGGAATGAGAGTAATGTGGCAGATAATGATATAAATCCACCTTCAGGGAAGACATATTTGTGATTTTTTTTTATGAAGCAAATTTAAATAAAGGAAAACTTGCTTTTTATTTTCTTTTATAAGATAGAGACGCGAGAGGGGGTTGAATGGGGAAAAGAGGGAGGGAAGGGGGCTTATGGGACTTTCGGGGAGGGAGGAAATGGGAAAGGGGAAATGATTTTGAATGTAAATAAAAAAAACTTAGAAAATAAACTAAAATTAAAAAAAAGAAATAGAGGTGGAATGCAAACTCATCAAGAACCTCTATTTCTTTGTGCACTTAATAAATTGTTGCCCTTGAACCCCCAGGCAAATACGTACTGAAGAAATATGTCATAGTAATCGCTTAATCCTGAGCATAAAAACAAAAGGGCATTAGGGACATGCATGATTATCTCAATAGCTTCAAATGATATACATAATTTTAATAGACTGTTTTGTATGAGAATGTATATTTTTTGTAGAATCTACACTGTTTCATTTATTAGTTCAAGAACCAAATGTTAAAATCATTGTTTCATTATGAGCTGCAGATTTGTAGGCATAATTATATTTTAATTTAAGTACAAGGATATTTTCTCACTATAATAATTCTATCGTTGAATGGACAAAATGGATTTCTTAGAGCAAAAGTAGCAAGGTTTTATGTGTCGTCCATTTATGTTTTCTTAATTCTCCTTTTGACTAATAGGTATAAATAGTGAAAAGACATGTATCTAATTCTTGTTAGAAAATACATAGTTATAGAAAGATGTGGAGATAATTGCAAAGATGATACTTTTTATTGATAGATTTGAAATTAGGATTTGTAGATTGATGGCTTTTTCTATCCATCTATATATTCAGGGACACCTATGTTAGAATATCACTGAGCCTCTCAGTCTCTAGTTTACCTGTCTGTTTGGACATTCAAGTAAAAGAAGCCTACATTTTCTATACATATTTGCTCTTATACGCTATATGTAGAATTATTCCACCTAGCTAATATGGACCCAAGAGATATGCTAACCAAAGCATCTGAACTTCCTTTTTCTCAAGTTGTTCATGGTTCTCCAGCATAGAGCCTCAGTGTTATTGGTTCATCTTTTGGGGAAAACAAAAATAGTAATCTTAAATGTTGCTGCTTTCCTGGTTGCATTGAGTTATTTCAGTTGACTGGTACCTAGTTATAATTGATGATAGAGAAGGTACTATGCAGCCATGGATTGAAATAATCTAATTATAGGTTGTTGTAGCATCTACTCTGGTGACATAGAAACAAAATAAGAGGGTTTTTTTTTGTCATTTACAAACATCACATAAACAACTAATTCTGATACTAATTTTATATTTATCAGAGAGATTTCTGATTTCTCCTAAGCCTTCTAAAAATATAGTATGTATTGTACTGGAATTACATATATATGAATATGAATAAGGGCAAATATCTCAAGTAAGCAATGGTTATCTCAGAACACAAAGGTTCATGAAAGTGATTTTCATGAATGCTTCCAAAAGTAGCAAACCAAAAGATGTATTATTCATTTTATTAGGGATAGAATTTTTGTGTGCCAGTTAGAATAGTGAACATTTATTGTTTTAAGATTAGAGAATTTCTCATATTTTTGAGATATTCTCATTGCCAACTCTCTTAGTTGATTTTATCACATAATCTTTTTCTTTTCATAGCTTCATGTTTTCCTACTTCCAATAACTTGCACTCACTTTCCAAGCTTGTAACAATTCAGTCTCACCTTACTCTAATCAGTATGTTTTATTGAGGGCCGACATCAGATTCTTCTTGGACAAGGCCTGAAAAAGCTTTCATATATATATATATGAGAATTCTCAAATGCTATTGGTTCATAGCATGCCCAGAATTTCTTCCTTCCTCCCTCTGTCTGTCCCTCCCTTCCTCCCTTCATTTTCACTAATACCACAAAACTTAGAGGTGGTATTTGTTTTTGCAGGGTAAGACGACACTGATAATACTTTTTTTACATGAAGATGGCCATAATAATTGCTTTGAAAAAGATGATTTTGTGAAAACAGTTTTCTAGAAATATATCTTCATCAGAACTCCCATGGAAGATTTAAGCTGGCTACTTTCAGGGTGTTCTTGCTGTGGGAACTTACTAATCCGTTTCAGTTCAGTTGTGTGTTAACTGCAGCTACTCTCCTTTCCTACATTCAACATTAACTGTGGTTCGAAGGAAAGAGATAATTAGGTCAACAGGGATGCATGACAAGACATTCTACTTGCCAGATGAAAGGAAGCATCTTGGAGTTTTAAGTAGCATATTCTGGATATATATGGAGCCCAGAGAATTCCAGGTTCTGTTATTTGTATTTGATAGACAAGACTGGAAAATGATTGTGTCTATGACAAAGTTATTCTACATGATGAAAAAAAGGTCCTTCCACATAAATCATATGAGAAATTTTTTTCTTTTAAATCTAAATCATGGAAATAGAAACAATTTTGTAATTTTAGAACAATGTATATTATCATGGTTTGACCAAAATGTTGAGATTTTCCTAAAATCTTATAGTATGTCTAGATTTTTTTAATGTTAACTTATAAATAATCAGCTAAATATTGAAGAGGGCATACTCTAGATAGCCTTCTCTGCTATCTAGCCATTTTGACCTCTGCACATGTTAGGTGGCTTGGTCTTTCTGTTTACTCAAGTTTTTTCTGTTTTACTATGGGTGCCCACTAAATACTAACAGAATTCACTCTCCTTAGACTCTACCTGGAAATTCTATAAACATGAATTTATAAGGCTTATCTCATTTGTTTCTCACTTTTTAGAGGATAATAAAGTGTCTGGAACATGACTGACTTCTTAATCATTGCTTCCAGTAATTAATCCATTAAAGTATTTTGGTCATTAAAGTGAACCAGGCTTCTCTTCTTACCATGAACAAAGTAGAATTCATACTCAAAGGTTTTTGATTTTTATTAAAACATTAACCTTATCAATTTACAAAATTAGGAACTGACATTTTTCTTACCTTATCAATATTCAACTGTTTTCTCCAACACATTTATGTACAATGCATTTAATTTGGTTAGAAACGATGGCTCAGCTCTTAACAAGAACTTTTTCAGATATATTATAATCATTATTAATTATTATTGATGTTGTCATAATGGCATGCCATCCATCTCATTAATATCCATCAGAAAATTCAGTACCATAATTGACACCTCCTATCTTTCATCATGCTAACTCATTTGTTACCGAAGTTAGTCAATTTCTGTCACACAGTTTTGCAAGATATATTCACTCATCTCAATATTACAGGAAAAATCTGCCGCTGCATGTATTTTAAACTTCAACAGTTAATTGGTCTTTTCTCATCTATAATGTCTTTAAGCTACCAATTGTTATTCAGGCTTTAATCAGTACTATTGTTTTAGAACAGGGTGATTGTGATGTTAATACCTTATTTTGATTTGGTTTGACTGTCAGACTTGTTCATACTCTTAGGAAAAGATTAATTTTACAAAAAGGAATATTTTAACAGTTTATTTAATCATTCAACTTTAATGCACAAATAGTAGTTTAATGATAGGTACCATCCATTACCCCAATAAACAATTATAACCTAAAGCTTTATTCAATATCAATTGTTACTGATGATATATATATCATCAGTATCAATATATATATATATATATATATATATATATATATGTGTGTGTGTGTGTGTGTGTGTGTGTGTGTGTGTGTGTGTGTGTGTATAATCAGTAGCTTATAAAATAAAGCATTGCAGAGTTAAATATTTCCTTTAATAACACTTAAATTTAAATTTAATATGGCAATGAAGAGAATATATTTAACTATCAAACTTAATATTACCTTAATTAAATTATATATACATGTATACATATATATCATTATTATTGCTATTTCAAGGGCAAAATTTCATGTATTTGAGGCTAATCATCTCACTTTGCCCCTGAGTTTGCGCAGACAGCAAGTAGTATAAGCTTTAAATGATGGCATCTACTTTAAATACTTTTAGCCTCAGTCACTAAAATATTTTGACTTTTCATTTTTATACAAATGAAAAATAAGGCAATGTCTTGTTATTGCAAGAAAACAAATGTCATCTTTTCTAAACAACCATAGTTCATTTCTACACAGAATTATTTCTTGAAGATAGTATGTTCTTTTCATGAAAATTACAAACTATCACTTTGAATGATAGCTAGTAGTCATTTAGTGTGACATTTCTGATAATTTTTCAAATGTGTAATTGATTAGGGTATAATGAGAAGATAATGGTAAAAAATACTAATTAATAATTTAAGATTTATTTACTGCTTTGAATATTATCTGGCAATAAGAAATTTAAATACTTGTAATGAACAGCAACTTGGATTTGCCTAAAGTCAGTGTGGTGGAAAGGAAAGGGATCCTATGAAAATAGACACTTACTAAGTATCCAAACTTGGAATCATCAAGAAAGTTAGTCTTTATTTACAAACAGTGATGCAATGAACAGTCAATAAACGCGCATGCACACACACACACACACACACACACACACACACATACATATGTATATGATCAACCTTTTCCTTATATTTCTTCATTCCAATGCCACTCATGTATGCATCCCAGTTCTCCTTTAAATTTTGACCTTTTTATATTGCTATTGTTCACAGACACATACACACACACACACACACACACACACTGAAATATATTCTATGAAGGCTATATAATGTCACTTGCATGTGCATTTTTAGACTTGATCATTTGATATCACATTACTAATTCATTCAAATACTGTCAAAATTAAAGCATCCATATTACAATAAAATAACGAATTAAAAATTCCAAATGACTCTATTTTATTTTACTACCCCAAACTCCTGTGATTTTCAGAATTTATATTCCTATTAAACTCATAATTTCTTTGTTATATACTATTCTCTGCAGGATGATTTGTGTCTGTGAATACTCTCGAGGCTAAATTATTTAAGCTGTGATTTTAGGAAATCCTAACAAGGTATTTATTAACTGTTACAGTGATGTCTTATTGGTTTTATGGAAATTGTGTGCACATAACAGTCTGATATAGCCTTGTCCATTCATGGAGTTGAGACTTCATCTTAGTCTCTCTGGAAGTCAACTCTGTCATAATTACCAGTTATAAAATTCTCCTCTTATCAGCCAGCTATAGTGGTTGAACAAAGATATGGACTCAAAAATATTGTATAAAATGGGAAAATTATATGTTAATAAACATTGATCATGCTTCTATTAGATATCACTGTACTAATGCCAGGTACATTGGAAAACATGACTTTTATCTGATTCACAAACTAGAGTTTGTGAATTTTTTTTCTTCAGAATAAATTGTGACTTATTTTGTTTTCTTTTGTCTATTTTTTGTGAAATAACATTTAGATTGCTGGGTATATTACAAGTCGAGCTGGATGTAAGTCTAATATATAACTTTTCTTGCTTCTGAATACATGAATGGAAGAATGAATAAATGATTGAATGACTGAATGATTGAATGGATGAATGATGAATGGATGAGTGGATCAATGAATCAATGAATAAATGAATGAATATATCCTATTTTGCTCAAAGTTAGCAAAAGTGGCCATGGTAAGCGTCCTTTGCTACTCTGATGAGAAAGAATATATTACATTCATCCCATATGCAACCATCAAACTCAGACACTATTGCTGATGTCAAGAAGTGTTTGCTGACAGGAGCCTGATACAGCTGTCTCCTGATAGGCTCTGCCTGAGCCTGACCAATACAGATGTGGATGCTTGCAGCCAATCACCATACTGAGCACAGAGCCCAAATGGAGGAGTTAGGGGAAAGACTGAAGGAGCTGAAGGGGTTTTTAACCCCATAGGAAGAACAACAAACCAGCTCCCCCCTCCAGAGCTCCAACAGCTAAACCACCAACCAAAGTATACACATGGAGTGACCCATGGCTCCAACTGCAAATGAAGCAGAAGGTTGCCTTATTTGGAATCAATGGGAGAGGAGGCCTTTGGTCCTGTGAAGGCTAGATGACAAATGTAGGGAAATGTTAGGGCTGTGAGGTGGAAGTAGGTATGTGGGTGGGGAAGTAACTTCATGGAAGCAGGAGAGGAGGGATGGGATAGGGTTTTGCAGGGGGAAAACCAGGAAGGGAGATAATATTTAACATGTAAATAAATAAAATAACCAGTAAAAATGTAAAAGATAAAATATAAAATAAACAAAAAAGTTATTAAAATGAATCTATGCATGTGTGTTACGGACATTTTTCTTGTTGACAGCATTCTTTTCAGTTAGTAAAATGGACCCAGTGACTCTTAACATCTCCACTAATGGGGAGAGATAAATTTACAGATCAAATAATCATTTCAATTATTAGATGTAAAAATGTATACCTCAACCAGAGTGGTACTGTGAGGACAACATATGAAACACCCATACACATGCCTATACACACATGTCTACACACATTCACATGTGACCCGTCCAGCAGGTCTAGTTATTCAGGGTCCCGAAGAGGCACTACCTGAGGGTCAAAAGGGGAGGGAGAAAGAAAGGAGACCAAGCAAGGTTCCATTGTCAAGGCCTCGTTTATTGTCACACAGGCAGCACGTTTTAAGCAGTGGGGATGAGGAAGTTGGGAAGGGGAGCTAGGGGGAAGTGAGCTATGGGCCAAGCCCTGAATGAGGAAGTTGGGAGGGGGAGCTAAGGGGAAGTGACCTTTGCAAAATGCAAAGGAGGGAGGGGTCAAGGTGTTCTTGGCAGCAGGAAGCACAAAGGGCATCTGGTGAAGACATCTGGTATCTGGGCACGTAGGGACATTCCGAGGTTAAGGGTGGAGGAATCCTTTTGTACCGGCAGTCCCTGGGTAGGTCTTTGTTCAACAATCTCATGGTCATAAGACAGCCATGGCTGAATGACCTTGTTTGGCTCCCCACATCTCCCCCTTCTTTGTATAATTGATGGAGAGTCTGTCTTAGGCTACATGATGTGCACCCACAGCCAGCACCTACAAGAGAGGGGTAGAGCCTCTGTCTTAGGCTACGTGAGGTGCCTCCATGCCCAGAACCTCCAATAGGAGTTTGCTCCCTGGGCAATGGCCTCACGCTACTCCCGTCATGGAGTTACTCTACAGCCCTGGGATCATGCTCTACCGACTGAGTTAGCCAGGCTCTCAGGTGTGCATCTGGCATGTGGCATTATGATACTCCCGTCATGGACGTCTCCATAGCTTTTTATACCAAGGGTTTCGGTAGTCTGCGGCCAGGATCTAGAAATCGAGGCCAGCAGAGGGGGTGCCCAAGGGCTCCTCGTAGGCACCGGGGTCATTATCTCTAACCTCTCGATGATGGTAATGCACTGAAACCAGCTTGTTGGTGAAAGCGGCATCCACCTGTGACTTGACAAAAAGAGTTAATTTTTGGAAGGCCCACGACCCAAAAGAAATGAGCATGAGAAGGCCCACCAAAGGTCCCAAAAGACTAGGTAACAGAGTAGAGAGCCAAGGGGATGTAGAGAACCAGTTTTGATACCACGATTCTTTTTTTCTTTCTTTCTTGCGGTTTTCTAGACTTTCCCTGTCCCTTTTTAGGCTATCTTCAACCAATCTTGTCTTGTCTGCATAAAAGCAGCATTCTTCTTTAAGGGAAGTGCATAACCCACCTAGTTGTAAAAAGAGCAAATCTAAACCTCTTCTGTTTTGTAACACTACCTCAGAGAGGGTTGTAACAGAATCTTTAAGATTCTTTAGTCCTAACTGTAGCTCTTGTAGGTCTCTATCGACCACAGAACTGAGCTGCGCATACTGCTGACTGGAAGTGACCAAGGAGGCAATTCCTGTTCCGGCCCCTGTGGCTCCCAAACCAAGGAATATAGCCAGGGTGACTGCTGTTATAGGTTCTCTCTTTTGTCTGGACAAATGAGTTCCCCTTTCCAAAAATTAAGGAGCTCATCAGAATCATGAATGGTCAATCGAGGGAGGAGCTTGACAAACACACAATATTCTCTATTCTCTAAAAAGGCAGCTAAAACTATAAAAGTGGTCAATCCCGAGGAGCAAGCAAGATAGGAATCATTAGAAACAGCAACAGATATTGAAAGGAAGCATTAATTACAATAGTTTGATTGCAAACCTCAATCAGGGTCTTGGGGGGCAGCATATCAGGTCCCAGAAGGCACATGCCTAGGCCAGAAATTTGGCCAAGGGTGAGTCCTTGCTTCTCTGGAGGACTCCATCACACAAGTGAGGTATCATTAGTGGGTAATAATTCTCCAAAGCTTGCAATCCCTTCGTAAAAGGGCGGGGAGGGTGATTAACAGACCCAACATTCCTCTAAAATAGCTTCATATATGGCTTGTATCGAAGCATTAGCCAATGATAGCACAAGCTCAGCGGACCAGGGAGGACCCATAGGTAGAGAGGCTGAAACAAAGGATTGGGTGTTCGGGTATCTGAGATAGTGGGTGTTGCAGGGACCTGGTTTCCAGATACTCACATGCTCGGGCAATGGAGCGGTCGTGATGACCTCCAGGGCAGACATAAAGTTCCCAGGGAAGGAGCGTTAAGTGTTTTCGTCTGCCTTCAGTGGAGCACCCGGGGACCAGTTAGAATCCGAAATTCGGGCGCGTTTTTTTGAGGGACAAAGGTGTCAGGGGTACCCCAATCCGCACTAGCTCCCCGAGCGAGCTGGTGAGCAACCACCTTATTGGGGCTACACATCATCATCCCCATTTGAGAGAGAATGTCTCTCCCCCAAAGATTGACAGGGAGGCCATCAACAATAAAAGGCTGCACAGTGCCCGAATTCCCCTCTGAATCTTTCCATGTCAACAACTTTGAACTTTGTAAGGTATTTTTAGACTGGCAATGCCTTGTAAATGAGTCATTGGGGGCTGGAGAGGCCAGGCAGAAGGCCAGGAGCTCAAACTAAGAACTGTGGTGTCAGCTCCCGTATCTATAATGCCATCAAACTTTCGCCCGTCCAATGTAAGGCACAAGGAGGGGCGCTCCTTAGAGAGTTGCTGGACCCAGTAGACATCAGAGAAACCAGGTTGGCTATCTCCTCTGAGCCCTCCCATGTGAGCACCAGAGGAATCAAGCAGGAGAGGGAGCACCTGGGCTACTCTCTGACCAGGGAGAATGGTGACCGGGCCCTTTTCTGCCTTAAAACTTTTATCTCTCCAGTACAGTCTGCGTCCACAAGTGATGGGTGGACACTGAGACCCTGCATGGTAGCTGAGGCATGCCCTATAATGAGAAAAAATGTGCCAGATGGCGGGGGTCCAAAAATTCCTGTGGAGAGAACCTAAACACCATCTTGGGGGTTCAAAATTGTGTGGGAGGAGGCACACAGGTCCAGTCCTGCGCTCCCTGTGGTTGCCCTAGATAAGCTGGTGCCACAGGAGCTTGGTGCTGTACTTGGGGGGGGGGGCGGGGCAGGCCCCTTGGCCGTTTCCCTGGACTGCAGGGAGGGCTTGCCCATTAGCATCAGTTCTAGACCGACATTCCTTGGCCCAATGACGGCCTTTCTCACAGCGAGGGCAAACCCTTGGCGCGGTAGACTTAGGGTTCCCTTGGCCAGTGACAGGATTGGATGGCTGGCTGGGGTTAGGAGCGCTACATTCTCTAGCAAAATGACCAGGCTGCCCACATCTAAAGCATGTTTTGCCTCTAGGGCGGCCAGAATCTCCAGGCTTTTGGAACACAGCCCTGATAGCTAAACTGATAGACTTGGACACTTGATGTGAGAAGGAGTCAACATCATTGCAAAGTTTAATCATTCCCATGAGGTCAAGATCTTTAGTCTTGCCTCGTAGCGCAGCTTTGCATGCTGAGTTAGCATTCTCAAGAGCAAGCTGCTTAACAAGGAGCCCCTCACTTTCACTTTGACCTAGGATTCTTTCTGCTGCTTCCTGTAACCTCCCCACAAATTGAGCGTACGGTTCCTGGGCTCCCTGGACTATTTTAGTTTAGGGTGGTGAGGGCTCCTGTAGCAGGAACCGCTCTCCAGGCAGATAAGGCGGCCTGTGCCGTTTGAGCGAGTACGCCAGGGGACAATCCTAATTGTTTTTCCTCGGAGGCAAATGGGCCTCTCCCACACAACTTGTCTGCCGTCTAAGAGGCGGTCCCGCCTAGAGGGTTTTTTCTGTTCCTAGCGGCCAGACTCTCGGCCCTATCTATGAATTCAGATTTCCAAGTTAAGTATTGTCCTCTGGTGAGGACAGACTGCACCACCTTAGTCCATTCACTAGGAGTCAGATATCTGGACCCCGAGAGTCCTTCTAAAACGGACAAGGTAAAGGGTGCAGTTAAACCATAATTTTTAACAGCTGAGTGTAATTCTTTGATATATTTAAGTTTGAGTTTCTTGTATACCAGACGCGAGGTATCGTATTCACCTTGATCGGAGTCCTCCTCTTCATAATCTATAGCTACCTCGTCATAGTCTGTCTCTTCTTCAATCTCCTCCCCTTGGTTAGGATAGGTACTATCTGGCTCGGGCCCATCTCGGCCGGCCTAGTTCGTGACCTCGGGCTATCTAACTTGGACTCCTCCCTGGCTTGTCTGGCATGTGCCCTGGTCATAACTGGGAATGTTAGTTTTAGCTGGGATTTTTTTTTTTTATGGCATTAGGTGGTCTTTTTGGGGCATCTTGTCCCTTTCTCATGATCTCTTGTAAATTTTGAATATCTAAAGTAAGTTCTCCTAACTCCTGCTGTAATTGTAAAACTTGCCTAAGGCCAGTAATTTGTGCCTGAAGTGCAGCCTTAGTTTGGGTTAGTCCCTCTACCACTGTGATTGGTAGGGGCGCAGGGGGAGCTGATGGTAATGGGGTCAAGTAGGGCGGGGGCAAATGGGTCCAGAATTTTGAGTGAAAAAAATCTGGGAATGTTGAGGTCCAGGACCGTATCTCTCTTCCTCATATCTAGCGGCCTCCTCCTCTAATTCAGCCTCAGAGGCTGGATAGGGGTCTGAATCAGAAAAACGGCGAGATTGATATCGTTTGTTCTTGCCTCTTTTTCGATTGTTGGAAATCTCTTTAAGAGAGGGATAGATGGTCTTTGGGTCTTTGGACGCACTGGTATCTTCCAGGGAGTGTAGCGTCTTGGGCGTGGGGACTTCACCCCTCTCCCGGCATATCAATAATAATGGAGGGGCAAGGAGAATGAGGCTCGCTGCTTTTACTTTTGTTTTTACTTGACAGCGGCTGTGAAGCCTGCAAGAAGTCCTCTGCTATAGTTAAAAGACGGGCATTCTCGCCCCCTTTCTCAGCATCTTGTATTATGTCTCTTATAATGCCCCAATAATTAAAAAATGCAGCGGACACTGGGTCACCAGCTTTTAAAAGCTTATTAATATCTTTACCAACCTTATTCCATGTAAGTGGGTGTATATCAGGGCCACTTAAACCAGCCAAGGACATTTTTCATCAACAAAAAAAAAAAAAAGAACTTAATTAAATCTTTTTTCTTAACTCTTATTCCTCTCTCTGTGAGCAAACACTTGATTTCTCCTATAAAACAAGCTTCATTAGACAATTGTTTCCCCATGACAATTGGACAACAATTATTTGGCCAAACTCACCTCCCTTTCCAGTGACGCAGGAGCGATGCGGCGTGAAAGGTCCTCGATTCCTTTTCCCGAGGTTCCTCTGGTGTCCAGTAGTTGGCCATGCTTCGGGTTCCTGTTCAGGCGCCACTTGACCCATCCAGCAGGTCTAGTTATTCAGGATCCCGAAGAGGCTCTACCTGAGGGTCAAAAGTGGGGGAGAAAGAAAGGAGACCAAGCAAGGCTCCATTGTCAAGGCCTCGTTTATTGTCACACAGGCAGCACATTTTAAGCAGTGGGGATGAGGAAGCTGGGAAAGGGAGCTAGGGGGAAGTGAGCTATGGGCCAAGCCCTGAATGAGGAAGTTGGGAGGGGGAGCTAAGGGGAAGTGACCTTTGCAAAATGCAAAGGAGGGAGGGGTCAAGGTGTTCTTGGCAGCAGGAAGCACAAAGGGCATCTGGTGAAGACATCTGGTATCTGGGCACGTAGGGACATTCCGAGGTTAAGGGTGGAGGAATCCTTTTGTACCGGCAGTTCCTGGGCAGGTCTTTGTTCAACAATCTCATGGTCATAAGACAGCCATGGCTGAATGACCTTGTTTGGCTCCCCACACACATGCACACATACATATTCATACACACACATTCACTTGCATACACACTCATTCACATGTATACACTCACATTCACATGCCCACACATGTATTATGTAAACACATTCACATGCACATGTACACATGCACATATAAGCACACACACATTCACATGCACACATACACATGCACATGTGCACATTCTTTCCATTATACACCTAAAAGTCCTTGATTAAAAGAGGATGCTTTGTCTTTTAATTAATTTAGCTTATTCTGATTGCTTTACTTTCCATCAGAGGTAGATATGATTGTATAAATTTCTTGGAAAGGTAAAAATGTACAACACAAAATTATTCCTCAAATTGTCATAGAAAAGTGATGTTGACTACCTGTTGCCAAGTTGGATAAATTTGATTTGCTTCTAAAGTCAGGGGAATTATATATCAGTACTCTAGGCCACTCTATTTAATATTGGGAGCTGTTATGGTTTTAGTTTTAAAGATCCTCTCAAAGTTCTGTGGTGAGGAATTGGTCCTGAGATGCTGGCAAGAGTGAAAAATGGTAAAATCTCCAGGAAGTACAGCCTGGTGGAAAGAAGATAAACTACTATGAACATTTCTTTGTTGGGTAGACAATGCACACCTATTCCCGCTTTATAACAGTCATGTAATACTGAGTAACAAAAGTCTTGAGTAACCAAAAATTGAAGTAGTGTGTAGACTATCTACTTGTTAAAATTTAATATATTCAGTGAAGAACATTAATTTCTAAATGACTAAGAATATATTCTTTACAACATTGCCTTAGTGTGGCATGTTGGTACTGTGTAAGAAAGTATGTTCATTAGCTGAATCTAATACATACAGCTTTGGCTTTTGTGAAACATTACTTACATTTAATCATCATAGCACATGTGACTTGAAATATGATCCTTATTTTGTGGATGGGAATAAATAAACAGGGCTGAGATGACATTATTTATTATTAAAGATTTTATTTTTGGTACTATAGTTATGAATAATGATTATTCTTTTTGAATGATGTGTATATTCTTTGTATCAGTTTTATATATGACCCGCAAAGTTGGGGTTGGAGAAATAGATCCAGCAGTTAAAGAACTTATTTCTGTTGAAGACAATCCAGATAGCAACCACAAGGTAGCACACAAACTTCCTTAACTTCAAATTCAGAACACTTGATATTTGATCCATTATCATGTAAAAAAACACAGATTAATGTGCAGCACACATATGTACATTTATGCAAATCACCTATATGAATAGATAAATATACCTTTAAAAATAAAACCAATTGCTGTTCTTCTTATGTGATCGCCTTCCTTTTCCACCTCTTAGAGACAAGGGGGGAAGAAAGGGATGAGAAACTGTTGAGGACAGAATAGGAGGTGGTTAATGTCTGGACTGTAAAATAAGATTAAAGACAAAAGAGAACTACTTCTGCCACTACTGGCAAAACAAACAAAATAAACAAAGCAAAACAAAACAAAACAAAATTTCTAAAAAAAAAAAAAAGTTAGTGAAAGATTACTAATGTGTATATCATTGTCAAACTTTAAGAAAATATACTTAAATCACAGATTCAATAAATATTATATATAATATAAAATTAACACATTTACACATACCACTTTGGTTAATAAATAAATATAATAAACATAAAACTTATTATTATCTTATAAAACTCATTTTCTTAGAGGAACACTCCTCTACTGCTGTTGGAATTGCAAGCTGGTACAACCACTCTGGAAAGCAGTCTGGTGGTTCCTCAGAAAACTGGGCATGACACTCCCAGAGGATCCTGCTATACCACTCCTGGCATATACCCAGAGGCTTTACCTGCATGCAATAAGGACACATGCTCCACTATGTTCATAGCAGCCTTATTTATAATAGCCAGAAGCTGGAAAGAACCCAGATATCCCTCAACGGAGGAATGGATTCAGAAGATATGGTATATTTACACAATGGAATACTACTCTGCAATTAAAAACAATGAATTCACGAAATTCCTAGGCAAATGGTCAGAACTTGAAAATATCATCCTTAGTGAGGTAACACAATCACAAAAGAACACACATGGTATGCAGTCACTGATAAGGGGATATTAACCCAGAATCTCAGAATACCCTAGACACAATTCATATATCAATAGATTTCCAAGAAGATGGAAGGAGAGACCCCTGTTCCTGGAAAGACTGGATGTAGGGGAATGCCAGGACAGAGAAGTGAGAGGGGGTTGAATGGGGAAAAGAGGGAGGGAAGGGGGCTTATGGGACTTTCGGGGAGGGAGGAAATGGGAAGGGGGAAATGATTTTGAATGTAAATAAAAATAAAACTTAGAAAATAAAATAAAATTTAAAAAAAGAAAAAATAGAACATTATTTCATTTGCTTGCTTTTTCATTCTTTAGGAATATAGTTACTCTCAAGAATTTCATCACATCAGTTCACAGATTAAATGTCACTTTATCTAACAATAGATATAAGAATATTTTTTGAGAGAAATCCAATCCTCAAGAGACCCATAATACTTAGGCTACTTCAAAATTGAATATAGAAATATTAATAAAAACAATTATTTCTCTTATCAAAAGAGACGACCTTGCAGCTTAGGATCTCTTTTCATTTTATCACAATTTTTTAACATTATAGATATAAGTACTCTGGATAGCCCATCAGTGTATAGGAAACATTCAAAGGCAACTTGAGTATTACTCTAGAAAACAGCAAGAATATATTCCTTTCAAGGGTTAATATTTTTTATTTGATCATTTTCTTTTGTATCTTGGTAAGAAAATATCTAGGTAGCTCAGGTAGCTCTGAGTTTTTGATGTTTCTATGTTAATCTCCAGAGATCTAAGATTACAAGAATAATTTGCATCTCTAACTTTAAGGGTTGAGTTTGGTATATAAAAATCTATGGATATAATTTCTGTAGTGTATCAAATAATCAAAAGAATAGAAAGTAGTTAACTACATTGATGCAATTCTGATAATTTCCATGTCTGATGCATAAATGCCTAGTGTTAAGGACAGAATTAAGTATTTTAACAATGCAGTTACAAAAATTATTTAACAATATACCCTAGAGGGAACAGGGCACTGCTTTCTGATATACTGTGCAAAATATCTGGTAATAAGAAGTCTGTATATTTGTACTAAAACTGGTTAATCATCACATGTCATTCTTTGGTGTGAAACTTTTAAGTTTATTTTGGAAACAGTAAATGGACTAAGTGGTTATAAAATTCTTGGAGAGCTGAGTTAAGGTTACAATTTAACAATGGACAATGAAATCCACTCACAGAAAGCAAGTTTTAACAAAAATTGGGACATAAAATGGACTATTTTCTCATGTGTATGCTATAATTTAATTGCCACTTTGCAGACCTATATTTTGAAGAGTGAATTCTCCTTTCTGCCCACTCATTTCTTCTGGGACAGACTGATAGCTCCTCTGCTGCCCTGAAGACACCATATCTTAAGTCATCCCAGAAGATCTGCTGCACTCAAGCATTTGGTAAGAACCCCTCCTGAAGTCCCACAGCTGCTCTGGCAGTCCAGTAGACTTAGGGACCCACTGTCCCCAAAACTTTCTCCCTCTGAATACCACTCCCTTTCTGCCTGGTTCTTTCTTCTGAGACAGACTGAAAGCTCTTTCAGGACTTGTCTGTTCCCCCTGAAGATATCAGAGCTTGAAGACATTCCAGGAGTTCCTTCTCTACACAAGGCAACTGGACAGCTAACACCACAGTCTGAAAACCCACTAGAGCTCTGTGGCATGCAGAAAAAGAGACCCAACAGACTGAAAGCATCCCTGGACTTTTGCTGCAGACAGGGACATAGAAACCACAGTCCTCCCCGACCCCTAGAGAACAGCTTCACAAAGGACAACAGCTGGACTGAAGTCCTGTGTTAAACTTCTGCTACACACATCAAAACTATCACTCACCACTATCTAGTATGCTTCATCCCAGGGATGCAAGGTTGGTTCAATATATGAAAATCTATTAATGTAATCCACTATATAAACAAACCCAAAGGGGGAAAAAAATCACATGAACATCTCCATAGATGCAGAAAACACATTTGATGAAATACAACACCCCTTCATGTTAAAAGTATTAGAGAGATCAGGAATTCAAACCCCATATCTAAACATAATAAAAGTAATTTACTGCAAACCGATAACCAATATAAAATTAAATGGAGAAATACTTGAAGCAATCCCACTAAAATCAGGGACAAGACAAGGATGCCCACTCTCCCAATATATAGTCAATATAGTACTCGAAGTGCTAGCTAGAACAATAAGACAACAATCAAGGGGATACAAATTGACAAAGAAGAAAATTGACAAATTGACAAAAAAGTATCACTATTTGCAGATGAGAAGATAGTATACATAATTAACCCCAAAAAATTTCAACAGAGAACTTCTCCAGGTGATAAACAATTTCAGCAAAGTGGACAGATATAAAATTAATTCAAATAAATCAGTAGTCTTCCTTTATAAAAATGATAAACAGGTTGAGAAAGAAATTAAGAAAACAACTCAATTCACAATAGCAACAAATAATATAAAATATCTTGGGGTAAATCTAACCAAACAAGTGAAAGATCTGTATGACAAGAACTTCAAGTCTCTCAAGAAAGAAATTGAAGAACATCTCAGAAAATGGAGAGATCTCCCACGCTCATAACCTGGTAGAATTGACATAGTAAAAATGGCCATCCTACAAAAGGCAATCTACAAATGCAATGCAATCCTTATCAATTTCCCAATACAACTCTTCAAAGACATGGAAAAGCAATTTTCAAATTCATTTGAAAAGGCAAAAAACCCAGAATAGCAAAAACAATTCTAAACAACAAAGAACCCTGGGGGAATTGCCATACCTGAACTCAAGCTTTACTACAGAGCAACAGTGATAAAAACTGCATATTATTGATACAGAAACAGACATGTTGATCAATGGAATAGAATTGAAGATCCAGAAATAAAACCACATGCACACTTGATCATTGACTGAGAAGCCAAAAATATATAATGGAAAAAAGAAAGCATTTTCAATAAATGATGCTGGTCTAACTTGCTGTCTGAATGTAAAAAAAAAAAATGAAAATAGACCCAAATTTGTCACCTTGTACAAAGTTTAAGTCCAAGTGGATCAAGGACCTCAACATAAAACCAGATACACTGAATCTAATAGAAGAGAAAGTTGGAAAGAGACTTGAACTCATTAGCACAGGGGTAAATTTCCTAAACAGAACTCAAAAGACTCATGCTCTAAGATCAAGAATTGATAAATGGGACCTCATGAAAATGGAAAACAAAGGGCATAGTCAATAAGACAAATCAGCAACCTACACATTGGGAAAAAAAATCTTCACTAACCCAACATCCAACAGAGGGCTAATATCCAAAATATATAAAGAACTCAAGAAGATAACCACCAAAATAAAAATAAAAAGTTCAATAAAAAGTAGGATATAGTACTAAACTGAGAATTCACAACAGAGAAATCTCGAATGGCTGAGAAGTATCTAAAGAAATGTTAAAAGTCCTTATGATCGGTGGTTAGAAGTGAAGCCACCATCTTCACTCCTGCAATTGAGTGATCTGTTATAGCCAGGAACACAAAGAACACTCAAGTGTAAGATCACTTGGGACTCTGTCCGCCAGGGCCCCACCTGCACCCAGGAGCTGGGCAGCGCCACAGCACTCTGGGAGACACACAGCACAGGGGAGAACCAGACACCCAGGGGTTCTAAGACAGACTTGCAGGCACACAGGAAGGACATGCACCAGTCAGAGACAGCAGGACCAACTAACACCAGAGATAACCAGATGGCAAAAGGCAAATGTAGGAATGACACTAACAGAAATCAAGGCAACATGGCCCCCTCCAAACCCAATTCTCCCACAACAGCAAGTCCTGGATACCTCAACACACCAGAAAAGCAAGATTTGGATTTAAAATCTGTAACTGCCCGCAGTTATATCGAATGGGTTACCTGGAAGTGAAGCTGGAGATGCATGGGTAGGAGGTAAAAAGAGACGAAGACCAAGACAACATTGCTGTTCAAGGTCTCAAAATTTAATGGAGGACTCCAAATACATAGGCAGGGGAAAACCCTTTCCCCAAAGGCTGGAAGCTTCTCAGAACCTGTCTGGTTGCTCCACAGGTGACTAGTGCTTTGTAGGAAACTGCAGGCCCTTGAAGAACAATGGGCTTCACCATGGTCTGAGTGCTCCAACCCAGGTGGAGGGGATTATAACTAACATAGGAGTTCTTGCTCAAAGGCTGGGAGAGGAAATTCACATTAGTGATGTCAAATTAATACCAGGTGGCATAGCACCCCAATAAGGCTTTCTACAAAACTTACAACTCATGATGCTAATAGAGCGTTTCAAGAAGGACATAAATAACTCACTTAAAGAAATACAGGAGAGCACAAGTAAACAGGGAAAACTCCTTAAAGAACTACAGGAAAGCACAACAAAAGAGGTGATGGAATTGAACAAAACAATCCAGGATCTAAAAATGGGGGTAGAAACAATAAAGAAATCACAAAAGGTAACAACTCTGGACATAGAAAACCTAGAAAAGAGATCAGGAGTCATTAATGCAAGCATAAACAACAGAATACAAGAGATAGAAGAGAGAATCTCAGAGGCAGAAGATACCATAGAAAGCATTGAAACAACAGTCAAAGAAAATGCAAAAGGCAAAAAGCTTCTGGCCCCAAACATCCAGGAAATCCAGGACAAAATGAGAAGACCAAACCTAACTATTATAGGTATAGAAGAGATACCTTTTCCAACTTAAAGGGCCAGTAAATGCCTTCAACAAAATTATAGAGGAAAACTTCCTTAACCTAAAGAAAGAGATGCCCATTAATATACAAGAATCCTACAGAACCCCAAAAAATTTGACCAGAGAAGATATTCCTTGAATATATTGGATATTAGCCCTCTGTCGGATGTAAGGTTGGTAAAGATCATTTCCCAGTTAGTTGGTTGCCGCTTTGTCTTTTTGACAGTGTCTTTTGCCTTGCAAAACTTTGTAATTTAATGAGGTCCCATTTGTGAATTCTTGATCTTAGAGCATAATCTATTGGAGTTCTGTTCAGGAAATTCTCCCCTGTACCCATATGTTCAAGGTTCTTCCCTAGTTTCCTTTCTATTAGTTTCAGTGTGTCTGGTTTTATGTGGAGGTCCTTGATCCACTTGGAATTGAGCTTAGTGCAAGGAGATAAGAATGGGTCAATTTGCATTCTTCTGCATGTTGACCTCCAGTTGAGCCAGCACCATTGGTTGAAGAGGTTATCTTTTTTCCACTGGGTGTTTTTAGCTCCTTTGTCAAAGATCAAGTGACCAAAGGTGTGTGGGTTCATTTCTGGATATTCAATTCTATTCCATTGATCTACCTGCCTGTCCATGTACCAATACCATGCAGTTTTTAACACTATTGTTCTGTAGTACAGCTTGAGGTCAGGGATACTGATTTTCCCCTGAAGTTCTTTTACTGTTGAGCACAGTTTTAGTTATCCTGGTTTTTTGTTATTCCAGAAGAATTTGAGAATTGCTCTTTTTAACTCTATGAAGAACTGAGTTGGGATTTTGATGGGGATTGCATTGAATCTGTAGATTGTTTTTGGCAAGATGGCCATTTTTATTATGTTAATCCTGCCAATCCATGAGCGTGGGAGATCTTTCCACCTTCTGAGGTCTTCTTCAATTTCTTTCTTCAGAGACTTGATGTTCTTGTCATACAGATCTTTCATTTGTTTGGTTAGAGTCACAACCAGACACTTTTTATTGTTTGTGACTATTGTGAAGGGTGTTGTTTCCCTAATTTCTTTCTCAGCCTGCTTATCCTTTGAGTATAGGAAGGCTACTCATTTGGTTGAGTTAATTTTACATCTGGCCACTTTGCTGAAGCTGTTTGTCAGCTATAGGAGTTCTCTGGTGCAGTTTTTTGGGTCGCTTAAGTATACTATTATATCGTCTGCAAATAGTGATAGTTTGACTTCTTCCTTTGCAATTTATATCGCTTTGACCTCCTTTTGTTTTCTAATTGCTCTAGCTAGAACTTCCAGAACTATATTGAATAGATAAGGAGAGAGAGGGCAGCCATGTCTAGTCCCTGATTTTAGTGGGATTGCTTTAAGTTTCTCTCCACTTAGTTTGATGTTGGCTACTGGTTTGCTGTAAATTGTTTTTACTATGTTGAGATATGGGCCTCGAATTCCTGATCTTTCCAAGACTTTTAGCATGAAAGGATGCTGAATTTTGTCAAATCTTTTTCAGCATCTAATGAAATGCCCATATGGTTTTTTTCTTTGAGATTGCTATGTAGTAGATTACATTGATGGACTTCCTTATATTGAACCATTCCTGCATCCCTGAAATGAAGCCTACTTGATCATGGTGAATGATCGTGTTGATGTGTTCTTGGATTTGGTTGGCAAGAATTTTATTGAGTATTTTTGCATCGATATTCATAATAGAAATTGGTCTGAGATTCTCTTTCTTTGTCGGATCATTGTGTGATTTTGGAATCAGCGTAATTATGGCTTCATAGAACAAGTTGGGTAGTGTTCCTTCTGTTTCTATTTTGTGGAACAGTTTGAAGAGTATTGGTGTTAGGTCTTCTTTGAAGGTCTGATAGAATTCTGCACAAAACCATCTGGTCCTGTGATTTTTTTGGTTGGAAGATTTCTAATGACCACTTCTATTTTTTGAGGGGTTATGGAACCATTTAGATGGTCTATTTGATCCTGATTTAATTTTGGTAAAAAAAAAATCCTCCTGTCACATAATAATTAAAACACAAAACGTACTAAACAAAGAAAGAATATTAAAAGCAATAAGGAAAAAAGGTCAAGTAACATATAAAGGTAGACCTATCAGAATTACATCAGACTTTTCACCAGAGACTATGTAAACAAGAAGAGCCTGGGCAGATGTCATAATGAACCTAAGGGAACACAAATGCCAACCAAGGCTGCTATACCCAGCAAATCTCTCAATGGAAAACACCAACAAAAGTAGGAAGCTAAACGCTAGAAAAAGGAAGAAATTAATCTTCTTTCAACAAACCCAAAAGAAGATAACCACATGAACATAAAAATTGCATCAACAATAACATGAAGCAACAATGACTATTCCTTAGTTTTTCTTAACATAAATGGACTCAATTACCCAATAAAAATACATAGATTAACAGACTGGATATGTAAACAGGACCCAACATTTTGCTGCATACAGGAAACGCATCTCAGTGTCAAAGACAAACACTACCTCAGACTAAAAGGCTGGAAAACAATTTTCCAAAAAATGGTCCCTAGAAACAAGCTGTAGTAGCCATTCTAATATCCAATAAAATAGACTTTCAAACAAAAGTCATCAAAAATGACATGGAAGGACACTTTATATTCATCAAAGGAAAAATCTACCAAGAACTCTCCATTCCGAACATCTATGCTCCAAATACAAGGGCACCCTCATTCGTAAAAGAAACTTTACTAAGGCTTCAAGCACACATTGCACCTCACACAATAATTGTGGGTAACGTCAACATGCCACTCTCCTCAGTGGACAGAGCAGGGAAACACAAACTAAACAGAGACACAGTGAAAATAACAAAAGTTTAGGACTAAGCGGATTTAAGAGATATCAATAGACCATTTCATCCTAAATCAAAAGAATATACATTCTTCTCAGCACCTCATGGTACCTTCTCCAAAATTGACTATATAATTGGTCCAAAACAGACCTCAACAGATATAAGAAGATAGATAAGATTGAACTAATCCCATGCTTCCTATCAGATCACTATGGAGTGAGGATGGTCTTCAAAAGCAACAAAAACTACAGAAATCCCACATACATATGGAAACTTAATAATGCTCTTCTCAATGATACCTTGGTCAAGTAAGAAATAAGGAAAGAAATCAAAGACTTTTTAGAATTTAACGAAAATGAAGGCACAACATACCCAAATTTATGGGACACAATGAAAACACTGCTAAGAGGAAAACTCATAGCTCTGAGTGCCTCCAAAAAGAAACTGGAGAGAGCATACACTAGCAGTTTAATGGCACACCTGAATGCTCTGGAACAGAAGAAAGCTAACATATCCAAGAGGAGTAGAGGGCAAGAAATCATCAAACTCAGGACTGAAATCAACCAAATAGAAACAAAAATAACTATATAAAGAATCAACAAAATCAGGGACTGGTTCTTTGAGAACATCAACAAGATAGTTAAACTCTTTGTCTGACAAACCAGAGAGCACAGAGACAGTATCCAAATTAACAGAATAAGAAATGAAAAGGGGTAAAGCCTCTGGGTATATGCCCAGGAGTGGTATAGCCAGATCCTCCAAGAGTGTCATGCCCAGTTTTCTGAGGAACGGCCAGACTGCTTTCCAGAGTGGTTGTATCAGCTTGCAATCCCACCAGCAGTGGAGGAGTGTTTCTCTTTCTCCATATCCTCGCCAACAACTGCTGTCTCCGTTCCACTATGTTCATAGCAACCTTATTTATAATAGCCAGAAGCTGGAAAGAACCCAGATGTCCCTCAACGGAGGAATGGATTCAGAAGATGTGGTATATTTACACAATGGAATACTACTCTGCAATTAAAAACAATGAATTCACGAAATTCCTAGGCAAATGGTCAGAACTGGAAAATATCATCCTTAGTGAGGTAACACAATCACAAAAGAACACACATGGTATGCAGTCACTGATAAGTGGATATTAACCCAGAATCTCAGAATACCCTAGACACAATTCACATATCAACAGATTTCCAAGAAGATGGAAGGAGAGACTCCTGGTCCTGGAAAGACTGGATGTAGGGGAATGCCAGGACAGAGAAGCGAGAGGGGGTTGAATGGGGAAAAGAGGGAGGGAAGGGGGCTTATGGGACTTTTGGGGAGGGAGGAAACGGGAAAGGGGAACTGATTTGGAATGGAAATAAAAAAAAACAAAAATTTTTACAAAAAAAGAAATGAAAAGAGAGATATAACAATAGAAAGTGAGGAAATTAAAAAAAATCATCAGATCCTACTGCAAATGCCTATACTCCACACAACTGGAAAATCTGGATGAAATGGACAATTTGCTAGACAGATATCAAATACCAAAGTTAAATCAGGATCATATAGACCATCTTAATGCTCCCATAATCCCTAAAGACATAGAAGTGGTCTTTAAAAATCTCCCAACCAAAAAAAGCATAGGACCTAATGGGTTTAATGTAGAATTCTACCAGACCTTCAAAGAAAACCTAACAACAATACTCTTCAAAATATTCCACAAAATAAAAACAAAAGGAATACTACCCAACTTTTTCTATGAAGCCACTATTTCACTGATAACAAAACCACACAAAGTCCAACAAAGAAAGAAAACTTCATACAAATTTCCCTTATGAATATCGATGTATAAATACTTAATAAAATTCTTGCCAACCAAATCAAAGAACACATCAAAAAGATCATTCACCATGATGAAGTAGGCTTCATCCCAGGGATGTAGGGATGGTTCATCATAAGGAAATCCATAAATATAATCCATTACATAAACAAACTCACAGAAAAAAAAACATATGGCCATTTCTTTAGATACTGAAAAAGCATTTGAAAAATTCAGCAACCTTTCATGATAAAAGTCATGGAAAGAACAGGAATTCAAGGCCCATACATAAAAAGCAAAAGCAATATACAGCAAACCAGGAGCCAACAACAAAGTAAGTGGAGAGAAACTTGAAGCAATCCCACTAAAATCAGGGACTAGACAAGTCTGCCCTCTCTCTCCTTATCTATTCAATATAGTTCTGGAAGTTCTAGCTAGAGCAATTAGAAAACAAAAGGAGGTCAAAGCGATATAAATTGCAAACTATCACTATTTGCAGACGATATGATAGTATACTTAAGCGACCCAAAAAACTGCTCCAGAGAACTGCTGTAGCTGACAAACAGCTTCAGCAAAGTGGCCAGATGTAAAATTAACTCAACCAAATGAGTAGACTTCCTATACTCAAAGGATAAACAGGCTGAGAAAGAAATTAGGGAAACAACACCCTTCACAATAGTCACAAATAATAAAAAGTGTCTGGTTGTGACTCTAACCAAACAAGTGAAAGATCTGTATGACAAGAACATCAAGTCTCTGAAGAAAGAAATTGAAGAAGACTTCAGAAGGTGGAAAGATCTCCCACGCTCATGGATTGGCAGGATTAACATAATAAAAATGGCCATCTTGCCAAAATCAATCTACAGATTCAATGCAATCCCCATCAAAATCCCAACTCAATTCTTCATAAAGCTAGAAAGAGCAATTCTCAAATTCATCTGGAATAACAAAAAAACCAGGAAAACTAAAACTATGCTCAACACTAAAAGAACTTCAAGGGGAATCAGTATCCCTGACCTCAAGCAGTACTACAGAACAATAGTTTTAAAAACCGCATGGTATTCGTACAGGGACAAGGAGGTAGATCAATGGAGTAGAACTGAAGATCCAGAAATGAACCCACACACCTATGGTCACTTGATCTTTGACAAAGGAGCTAAAAACACCCAGTGGAAAAAAGATAGCCTTTTTGACAAATGGTGCTGACTCAACTGGCAGCTAACATGCAGAAGAATGCAAATTGATCCATTCTTATCGCCTTGTACTAAGCTGAAGTCCAAGTGGGTCAAGACCTCCACATAAAACCAGATACACGGAAACTAATAGAAATGAATGTGGGAAAGGACCTTGAGCACATAAGCAAGGGGAAAATTTCCTGAAGAGAACACCAATAGCTTATGCTTTAATATCAAGAACTGACAAATGGGACCTCATAAAATTACTAAGTTTCTGTAAGGCAAAGGACACTGTCAAAAGGACAAAATGGCAACCACCAAATTGGGACAAGATCTTTACCAACCCTACACCTGATAGAGGGCTAAAATCCAATATATAAAAAGAACTCAAGAAGTTAGACTCCACACAGTCAAATAACCCTATTAAAAATGGAGTACAGAGCTAACCAAAGAATTTTCACCTGGTGAATATCAAATGGCTGAGAAGCATCTAAAGAAATGTTCAACATTTTTAATCATCAGGGATATTCAAATCAAAACAACCCTGAGATTTTACCTCACGCCTGTTAGAATGGCTAAGATTAAAATCTTAGGAAACAGCAGGTGCTAGCAAGGATGCAGAGAAAGAGGAAAACTCCTCCACTTCTGGTGGGATTGCAAGCTGGTACAAACACTATGGATATCAGTCTGGCAGTTCCTCAGAAAACTATGCATGATATTAACAGAGGACCCTGTTATACCACTCCTAGGCATATACCCAAAGGATTCCCCAGCATGTAATAAGGACACATGCTCCACTATGTTCATAGCAGCCCTAATTATAATAGCCAGAAGCTGGAATTAACTCAGATGTTACTCAACGGAGGAATGGATACAAAAATGTGGTATTTTTACACAACTATTAAAAACAATGAATTCATGAAATTCTTTGGCAAATGAGTAGAACTGGAAAATATCATCGTAAGTGAGGTTACCCAATCACAAAATAACACACGTGACATGCACTCACTAATAAGTGGATATTGGCCCAGAAGCTCAGAATACCTAAGACACATGTCACATAAAAAATGTTGCCCAAGTAGAAGGAAGAACAAAGTGTGAATACTCTGGTCCTTCCTAGAAGAAGACAAAAGATACTGTCAAAAAGACAAAGTGGCAACCAACTAACTGGGAAATGATCTTTACCAACCCTACATCCGACAGAGGGCTAATATCCAATATATACAAAGAACTCAAGAAGTTAAACTCCAGGAGCCAAGTAACCCTATTAAAAAATGGGGTACAGAGCTAAACAAAGAGTTCTCACCTGAAGAATATCTAATGGTTGAGAAGCACCTAAAGAGATGTTCATCATCCTTATCCATTAGGGAAATGCAAATCAAAACAACCCTGAGATTCCATCTCACACCAGTCAGAATGGCTAAGATCAAAAACTCGGGAGATAGCAGGTGTTGGCGAGGATGTGGAGAAAGAGGAACACTCCTCCACTGCTGGTGGGATTGCAAGCTGATACAACCACTCTGGAAAGCAGACTGGCGGTTCCTCAGAAAACTGGGCATGACACTCCCAGAGGATCTGGCTATACCACTCCTGGGCATATACCCAGACGCTTTCCTTGCATGCAATAAGGACACATGCTCCACTATGTTCAGAGCAGCCTTATTTATAATAGCCAGAAGCTGGAAAGAACCCAGATGTCCCTCAACGGAGGAATGGATTCAGAAGATGTGGTATATCTACACAATGGAATACTACTCTGCAATTAAAAACAATGAATTCACGAAATTCCTAGGCAAATGGTCAGAACTTGAAAATATCATCCTTAGTGAGGTAACCCAATCACAAAAGAACACACATGGTATGCAGTCACTGATAAGGGGATATGAACCCAGAATCTCGGAATACCCTAGACACAATTCGCATATCAATAGATTTCCAAGAAGGTGGAAGGAGAGACTCCTGGTCCTGGAAAGACTGGATGTAGGGGAATGCCAGGACAGAGAAGCGAGAGGGGGTTGAATGGGGAAAAGAGGGAGGGAAAGGGGCTTATGGGACTTTTGGGGAGGGAGGAAACGGGAGAGGGGAAATGATTTGGAATGTAAATAAAAAAAACTTAGAAAAAAAAAAGAGGGTACAAAATACCCACAGAAGAAGATACAAAGACGAAGTGTGGAGCAGACTGAGGGAATGACCATCCAGGGACTACCCCTCCTAGTGATCTATCCCATATACATTTACCAAACCCGACACTATTATGAATGCCTGCAAGTACTTGTTGATTGGAGCCGGATATAGCTGTCACCTGGGAGCCTCTGCTAGTGCATGAAAAATACAGAGAGGGACACTCTCAGCCAGCCATTGAACTGAGCACAGGGTCCCCAGTGGGGTAGCTAGAGAAAGGACTCAAAGAGCTGAGGGGGTTTGCAGCTTCATAGGAGCAACAACGATATGAGTCACCCAGTACTCCCAGAGCTCCCAGGGACAAAAACATCATCCAGATAGTACATAAGGTGTTAGCCATGGCTCCAGGTGCACAGTCAGTAGAGGATGGCCTTGTTGGACATCAAAGGGAGGAGAGGCCCCTGGTCCTAGTAAGACTCGATGCAGCAGTGTAAAGTAATACCAGGACACGGAAGCAGGATGGGGTTGTTTGTGGAATAGGGAGAGGGGAGATGGCTTCTGGGACTTTCAGTGGGGGGGGGGAGGGGGGAACCAGGAAAGGGGAAATCATTTGAAATGTAAATAAAGAATATAGCTAATAAAAATAAAAGTCCTTATGATCAGAGAAATGAAAGTCAAAACAACCCTGAAATTCCACCTTACACCAATCCGAATGGCTATGACCAAAACTTTAGTTGACAACACATGTGGAGGATGTGGAGAAAGAGGAACACTCCTTCATTGCTGCTGGGATTGCAAACTGGTACAACCACTCTGGAAATCAATCTCCATATTCCTCATAAAATCTGAAATAGATCTATCTGGAGACCCAGCAATACCACTCTTGAGAACATAACCAAAAGATGTTCATCATGCAACAAGGGCGTGTGCTCCACTATGTTCATAGTGGCCTTATTTGTGATAGTGAGAAGCTGGAAACAACTCAGATGTCCCAAGACAGAAGAATAGATACAGAAATGTGGTTCATTTATTCTGTGGGAAACTACTCAGATCAAGATACTAATAAGATCAAGGACATCCTGAGTTTTGCAGGAAAATGGATGGAGCTAGATAATGTCATCCTGAGTATGGTAATTCAGAACCAAAAAGACATGCATGGTATGTGCTCACTAATAAGTGGATATTAGACAGACACACACACACACACACACACACACACACACACACACAAAAGGTACAGACTACCCAAGATACAGTCCACAAACATAAAAAAATTTAACAAGCTTAAAGGCCCAAGTGAAGATGCCTCAGTAACAATTGGGAGGGAGAAGAAAGCAACCAAAGGGGGGATAAATGGAGGGCCCCGTGAAAGAAAGGGAGTGGTTGGGGTGAGGGGAGAAGGGACCTTGATCTCTTTTTGGGTGGAGGAAAAGGACTGAAGCCCTGAAGGCTAGCAGAAAGAATGGAAACAGGAAACCTCAGAAGGTTGGGGAGATCCTCCAGAATGTACCAGAGACATGGGAGGTGAGAGGAACTCTCAGGACTCAAAGGGAGGAATCTTAGATGAAATGCTCTCTAGTGGGGAGAGGGAACTTGCAGAGCCCACCTCCATCAGAAAGACAGGGCATTAAGATAGGGATGGAGTTGCTATCCCACAGTCAAAACTATGACCCATAATTGTTTCTGTCTGAAAGAAATGCAGGGATGGAAATGGAGAAGATCCAGTGACAGGCCCAAAGTTGGATCCAGTTCAAGGAGAGGCCCCAAGGCCTGACACTATTACTAAGGCTGTGGAGTACTCACAAAAAGGGACCTATCAGACTGCCCTCTGAAAGACACAACAAGCAGCTGAAAGAGTCAGATGCAGATATTTGCACCCAATCTATGAATTGAAGCTGCTGACCCCTGTGGTCGAATTAGGGAAAAGTTGGAAGAAGCTGAGGAGGAGGGTGACCCTGTAGGAGGACCAGCAGTCTCAATTAACCTGGATCCCCCTAGATCTCTCAGACAAAGGAACACCAACCAGACAGAATACACCAGCTCATATGAGGCCCCCAATACATATACAGCAGAAGACTGCGGCATCTGGGTTCAGTAAGAGAAGATGTGTCTAACCCTCAAGAGAATGGAGGTCCAGAGAATTTTGAGGTTTTGTGGGGTATGGGTGGGGTGGGGACATCTTCTTGGCAATTGGGGAGCAGGAAGGAGGTATGGGGTGTGGAACAGTCAGAGAGTGGACCAAGATGGAATAAAATCTGGAGTGTAAAAGAAAAAAAAAAGTAAAATAAATAAATAATAAAAACGAGTGAATTCTCTCTAAAGGGTATCCAGCTTCAGTAGTATATCAAAATACTGTTAGAAAACCTAGTAGCTGTTGGATTTTAAATGTCTCAGTCCTAACTGGAAAAAAAAAAGTACCAAACTAAGATAAATACAACTATTCTTTTTTTTTTTTTAAATTACAAATGTTATTCAAAATAATGAGTATAAGGCAAGATTTGTCACTTCTGGGAAACAGCATCTCCCAAATGATCCCATAGGGGTTAATGGAGTAAAATTGTTCAGATATGTTATTGCTATTAAAGTGGAACATTAATCTTGAATGTGATTGACATTGGTTGTCCAGTAATTGAGTTCTGTACATTTGAAATTGCTTCACTCTTTAAGCTCCATGACTGTATATCTTTCGAATATCATCTTAAAGAAGCTGCTATCCACTAGAAAGAGCACAAGCACAGGGCTGGTTACCAAGGACC
This sequence comes from Tokudaia tokunoshimensis, assembly GCA_036184795.1. Lineage (NCBI taxonomy): Eukaryota > Metazoa > Chordata > Mammalia > Rodentia > Muridae > Tokudaia > Tokudaia tokunoshimensis. The sequence goes on from BTHU01000014.1 coordinate 26,844,161, forward strand.
ATAATCTCCAAGGAGACATTTAGCAAGGTTGAAGACTGTCTCTCTTATCATAAGTGTTCAGTGGATATTAATGGTGGTGTCTGGAGGTCACAGATGTTTAAAAGCATTCTGTCCTGTGCAGGAAGGTTCCCCACAATACCAGTAGAGTAAAATATCAGTAGTGCCAAGGTGAATAATTTAAGGAGCACAGTAAGAATTTATGTTACACATAGAGTCCCTGTCGTTATGATCCATGTATTTCCAAACCTTATAGGATATTTTTGTTTGGAAAATATGAACTCAGTAAAACAATTTATTATCATAAACTTATGGTAAAATATTTAATTTATATTTATAAGCTGTTCTATTTGTACTTGAATGTACATACATACCAACAAATACAAGATTGTTTGTGAATTAATATTGGAATAAAGCTAAGAAGCATGTCTTGTTTGTGTTCTCAAGTCCTAATAAGATTTTCTTTCTTATTTAAGAACAAATATGTAGAAGGCTACAAGGAAAAGCATTGAACCAAGTTTGTTTTTTATATACAATGTCTTCAGATGGAAGTGAACATGGGTAGCATGACATTTTAGATCAGAATTTAAGTTGCCTTGTTACATTATGATAGCTTTTACTTCCCAGAAACATGATATATATCCTTTGCTCTAAAATGCAACAATAAGGCTAATAGTGCTCATACCAAATTTGATGAGAAAAAATGAATATGTGTATAAGTGTCTATGTTTACATATGAATGAAAATATGTGTACTTGGTTTGGAATGGAAGAAGAGTGCTGATAGCACATGATAATCTGTGCTTTACTTTAGGCTATAGCAGGATGAATACTTCAAGATTCCCTCAAGGCTTCTCAGAGAAAGGCTGGTAAGTATTATTGCAAAGACTATGTTTCACTTGAAAGTTCTCTGGGTCATCACGAAATGACCAACCTGACCTTAAAGATCTCAGAACAGTTTCAAGTGAATTGTTCTTGAGGTATGATTAATACTACTTTTCTTCCCAGAGGAAAGCACACTGTGGCCACACACTAAAATGCCCCTATTACCTCTTCATGCTTCCCAGAAAAGAGTCTATGGTTTACAGAGTGGGCAGTGGAAGAAATACAGTGTGGTCATGAGAACATCTACAAGCAAACAAAGTTATTCAGATGTATGTCCAAACTTTGCTAAAAGCAAATATACAAAAATGAAGTTATCTGGTTTTAACATTTTAAGGTTCGTAAGTCAGTTTACAAAGACCATTTCTCTTCAGAAGAATATTATCAAGAAGGTTAAAATTTTCTACACACACGTATGTTTACAGCAGTTCTAAATATTACTTTAAAATTTGTGAAAATAATATACATGGAAAATATGTAAGAAATCAGAGGTAAATAAATCCTACAAAATAATGAAAATTACCATAACAAGTAAATCACAATTTCTAAAAAGTTAGGAAATATTCATATTAAATAATTTCAGTAACCTTTAGAAATTAATTTAAAAAGATAAGTGCTAGATACATTAATTGGCCAAATTTCTCCTAAGGTCCAAAGATGATCATAATCTACTAATCTTCATAATGAATGGCAACTCTGTTTACAAGTATTTTGTCTACAATAATATGATCCAGTTACAATGGACAAATAGCTACGGATCACACCAGGATCGTGAGAGCATTCCCATATCCCTTGACCAACTTATCATACCTTACCTTGTAAACAGAGGTTCTTTGTATATAGCACTTTTAATGAAAGTTCAAAGAATCTTTGCTTTACTGTTCTCTGAAAAGTAGCAATTGCAGTAGAATAGTGATTGTAAGATGTGGAATGTACAGTTTGCAAACAATAGCCAGAACTTTTACATTGAATATGATTGAATTCAGACAATAAGCAATGTTATACTATTTGACAAAAATATAAATAATAATTACCAAAGGAAAAGGATAGAAAGTGAAAGAATAGACATTTCTAACTTGGTAGTAAAACATTTTATATATTGGCAATTAAGGCTGATCTAATCAGGAAAGTGATATATTGTCAAAGGAGACCAAAATTTAAGATCAGCCAGAAAACATGTATGCTAAATGTGAGTGGCCCCTTTCCAAGAGCTGGGATTCTGGACTGACGATCAAGAAAGCAGACCATGCCGCAAAATGAATGAATCTGGTTCTTGCATACTCCTGCTGCCTTGGGTGTTCCCCAGCTTTGTGAAACATAGACTCCAATGGTTAGTCAAAATAAACTCTCCATTCCTCAAGTTGCTTTTATGAGGTATTTTGTCATTACAATGAGAAAAGTAATTAATGTGAAAAATAGGATTTTGTGTTGCAGGGTGAAGGACAGAAAATCAAAGCATGCAGAATGTGATTTCTGATGAAAAGCCTGTTCATGTGTACAATATCCAGTTGGCAATGTGATTTGAAAGAAGAAAGAAATACAACTTGGATTGAATAAATCATTTTTAAAAAGCAAAAGAAATTTTGATGTAGAAAGATAAATGGAGAATCATAGTTGGTATGGGTAAAAGTGAGAAGAAAGGTAGAATTTCAGTGTTATTGGTTTATTAAACCTCTTAGCGAAATACAGACAATGACAGTTTGAATATTGTGGAGTATCCTTGGAGCTTCTAAATAAAGTTTGAAAGAATTGTGGAAATATAGAGTTATATTGGATGTCTATGACTTTCTTCATGAAAGTACTTAATTTTGTGTAAGATTTAAGTTTGATCTTCTACCAATAAAAGTGCTATCTTATTTGAAGCCAAAGGGCTTAATATGACCTAGGTATTAAAATTTTATCGTAAATATTTCATGTATTTGGTCTTCAATGTCTGTTTGAAAAATAAGAAAATATACAAGTCTGTGGATTTTATTATATCAACCAACTCACAGAATGTATTTTGCCAACTTGAGTAATTTAGTCTATTTTTGTAAAACACCTATATAGCCCAGTTTTTCAAGTAGAATGTGAGTTGATTGGCATATATGGTATTAGCTATGTTGTTTAATAGAAAAGAGAAATTATTTGAGTTTTAGCTCAATTAAAGTAAATTTGTTGAATAAGAAACTCAGGATTTATTATTCACTGGGAATAAAGAGAAAAGAAAGATGGAATTTGTGGGCTAACCTTCCATATTCACAGTTAAGGAAAAATGCAAGAGAAAACATACACAGGAATATATTATATAATTTTGTGTTAAGGGCCAAACTCATTACATAGTACAAAAAATAATTATAAAATTTTGAATCAAAAAGGTTCTGAATTTCTAGTAACCAACATAAGAAGACAAACATATATTTTAAAATTTCTTAGCAATACAAAATTTTCATAAAAATATGAGCTTAATGAGTAATTTAGTAAATTCTCTTATAAGGCCTTAATAAGCCAGCATGTAGAAAAGAAAAAACAATGACAAAACGTCTCTAAAGTATTACGTATATGTAATAATATTTTATAGAGCATATTAATTTTGTTGTTATTATGAATCCTTTAAAAATTTGCTAAGTTCATACTACAAAATGTATTCTTTAAAGAGCATAAGTATTTTATAGGTAATTTCATTGAAACCATAACGTAAAGTAAAATTATGAAAGATAGACGTTGAAAACTAAGAAATATTTTTTAAAAATGTAATCTTGGTAAGCTAGAATACATAATATTCTATAATAATTGCATAATAACATATATACTATATATATTGTATAATAATATAAATAATATTCAAAATAGTACTGAAAATAATGTACAATGCTATTCAACAGAGCTATAGGAACCAGTAAGAATACAGAGGAAAATGGTTGTGTTAATGAAAAAATTATATTAAAACTAAATCAATTTAATATTTAAGGTAATACTTTGAATACTGCTACACAGAATAAATCCAAGCTGTTGGGAAATATAACTAGTACTGAGGAAAAGAATAAGGATAAAATAACTGACCGCAATGTTTGAATTCAATTTAAAGAAACAAAATTTTGCTAATTTGACTACTAGTAAATTCCCAGTTCTGAACATTTATGCCCCAAACACAATTACACTCCCATTTGTAAAAGAAATATTGCTAAAGCTTAAATAACACATTGAACCCCAAACAATAAAGGGCAAAACTTTAACATCCCACTTTCACCAATTGACAGGTCATGCAAACAAAAACCTAAAAGAGAAATAAAGAAGCTAACAGACATGGTGAATCAAACGGACCTAATAGACATCTATAGAATATTTCACCCAAACACAAAACACATGAGTTTCTTATCAACAGGGTATCTTTTCATTTACTACCTATTACAGAGCTTCTCAACTTGTGGGTTGTGACCCACCCCAGGGTTCTTGTATATATCTTTCATATCAGATATTTACATTATAATTTATAACAATAGCAAAATTACAGTTATGAAGTAACAACAAAAATAATTTGTGGTTGTGTATCACATCACAACATGAGCAACTGTATTAAAGCATTCAGAAGGTTGAGAAACACTGGTAAATGTTAACCCAATTAATAAACAGGAAAGGAAAAAACAAACATACAATAGCAAAATCAGAAGCAAGATTTGTGAGATTATGTACAAAGTGCAACAGTAATATATTAAAAAGATCCAGAGAAAATTGCTTCATATCAGGCCATAGAAAATTCTTAGAAGAATTCAAATGAAGTCATTAGAAAAGCAATTAAAACTCCAGCATTAAAGGAAAACAATGAATAACAGCAGATTAGCACTAGATTTTATGGTCAATTTACAGAAACCCAATTTTCGTGTAAATATTTTAGACCATAGCAGCAACTGAAGATTTGGAATCAACTTTCTAACAATGAAGATAATTCAATTTCATCAGTACTTTTAAATACAAAAAGTACATGGCAAAAGATGTATTAGTGCAGTGCCCTAACAATTTATTAAAAGTACATAATGTAATCACCTAGCTTTTTCCCAGTAAACTTCATTTCTAGAAAAGATAGAAGAAAATGAATTAATTTCATAATAGAATTAAGTGCCAACTGATATAATGCACTTTTGTAATTAAATATTAAATCAAATAAAAAAGAAGAAAACAAATTAAACAGAATACTGTTCCTTTTCAAAGCTCAGTAGAAAACACCAGACAACATCTTTAAACATTAAGACTTTTTTTTTTTATGTGAAGTACATGAAATGACATGTAATATTTTTCTTATCTCTTATCACTAGTGATAAGTAACAATTTTATAAATTTTGGAACAATTTACCAAATTGTTTTATTTATTTATGATGACAGGATTATTACAAATTAATGAAACTTCCTTTTTATGATACAGGAGTAATAAGGTGAACACAAACCTTGCTTAACTATATACATTTACCACTCCATCAACCCAGAACTGAACTCTCCAGGCAGATCCTAAAAACACTCAAGGCCAGTCTGGGCTGTGTATAGCTCAGAGCAGCATAGGCTACACAGATAGAGCCTGGCCCAAAGAAGCAAAGAAAATACAAACATTTTCTAAATTAAGAAAAGACTACCTATAAAGATTTGGCTTACACTCCAGAAAGGAATCTATGTTAAGTTCATATGACAACATGGTACATGCTTTCAAAATGTGGTAATATACAATAAAAGTAAAGGGAAAATTACATTCTCCAAAGAATGATTATAGCTAGTTTTAAAGAAATTTGCTAGCAATTGCTAATTTAAAAGGGTTAACTGTCACAGAGAGGGCAGGGAGGGTGGATAACGACTGGACTGTAAAAAGAAAGATTAAAAATAAAAAAAAGAAGGCAGTGGAAGCAAAAGGTACCATCATCTTTAGCACAAAATTTTGAAAAAATGAACTAGAAACTCATCACAAAAGTTAAGAAAGTCTTTAGACAGTAAAAAACAAAATAGCAGCACAATGTGTTTTATGCCTTCTGAAAAGATAGCACCTCACAACCTAAGGAATCTTCTGAATCATGGGATTAACTTTGTATCCTTTGTCAGTATTAAAATTACTATTTATATCAATGTATGCAATCTTTCCCCGTCACTCCTCCTGGAAACACGCTATCCCTTCCCACCTGCCCCTGCTTCTGTGAAGGTGTTCTACCACCCACCCACCCACTCCACCTCCCTGCCATGGTATTCCCCTACACTGGGGCATCCATCCAGCCCTCTCAGGACCAAGGGCCTCTCCTCTCATTGATCCCCGACAAGGCCGTCTTTTGCTACAAATGCAGCTGGAGCCATGGGTCCCTCCATATGTACTCTTTGGTTGGTGGTTTAGTCCCTGGGAGCTCTGGGGGTGGTGGTTCTATCCAAAATGTGAGTTTCTCGATGATAAAAATTCTATCACCTTTGTGGAAATAAGCTCCAAAATAAAACAGGAAGATAAATGTATATGCATGTTAAGCCATTGTGCTTCTATTGGAAAATTTGTGAAATTCTGTCTTGCGTAATGAATAATTACTTTTACAATGCTATGACACATTTTTTCACATCAGAACCTTTCAGCTTAGTAATAAGACAAATATGATGTGCATTGTAGCACATCTGAACAATAAAATTAAGACATGTAATATTTCTTTTCATAATATGAAGATGAAATATATCTTTCCACTCCATAGGATAAATAAATCCTTTCCTAAATTTCAAATCCCTTAATGTTGATTCACACAATGTTTCTTGACTGAGTGAGCAAAAGTTTGATGTGAATATATACTAGTAATTTACACAGAGATATATTAAAACAAACCAAACAGAACAAATGATAAAATGGCATACTAGAAGCACTGTAAATATTTTAGAAGTAAAGGTCTGTATATGTTTTGTAAAGGAAATTAATATAATTATAAAAAAATCACGAGTAGTTAGTTCAGACGGCAACACGGCTTTCATGTCAAATAATTCATAATTTCGCATTTATCATGTTATGTCAATTTGAGAAAAAATTCCATTTTGAATATAAGTGGTTCACGTAATTAGGTCTGCCCCTCCTCTGACTAGGGTAATAAGGTATACTCACATATAAGTGAATATATATATATATATATATATATATATATTGCATGTCTGAGGATCTGAGGTACCTAATGATTTTTTTCCTAAATCCATCCATTTACCTGTGACTTTCATGATTTCATTTTATTAAAAGCTGAGTAATATCTCATTGTGTAAATGTATCACATTATATTTATGTACTTATTTTTGTTCTTATGTACAGACTTTTTTTCTCAAGTGTGCTTGATTATGATGATGTCTGGTGTCTTGGTGGATGAGTCTCCCCTGATGCCTTTGCAGCTTTCACTGATTCTAAAGATCTCATTCATTTGATCCCCACTGTGATCTTCATAAACACGTAGGAAGGCATTTCTCGATGGCTGGACAATCTCTGCACAATAATTCTGTGACCGTATTGATTCAAGGTGCAGTTCTAATCATCTCTGAGTGCCTTTATGTATTCTCTAGCACCATGTGTCACTTCAAAAATGAGATAATCTAAATAGACTAATAGCAAACCTAAGTTCTTCTAGAGATCCCTACACTTATTCAACCACTTTATTTAAGAGAGAACATATTTTAACTTTGGTCCTTTCTAATAACTTGCTGTCTTACATGTTTTCTTCTTTGTACAATATGTTCAAGAATTCTGTGAGTGTAATAAATAGATTTCCTAACCTGAAATATCTGCTGATTTAAAATCAGAGATTGAAAGAGTCTACCAGAAAATGATGTTCTTCATTTCAAGACTTTCTTCTGTCTTGTAGTTAAGTTAGCATGGCTTGGCTCTATTTACATTATACAATAAACTTATTTTAATCTTAACACAAATTCTCTCATCTAGAAAAATTCAATGGTAAATTTTTTACTTCTCTTATTTTCCATAGCCATAGAATTCATATTGAAATGTACTCAGAAAATCACTTAAATCCTAAGGGTGGAGTGTAAGCACCATAAAATTTGGAAGAGCTGACTAATTTATAATTATTACAATAATTACTGTCTTTCATTTCAGAAAAAAAGTATTTTTGCATTAGTCTTCTCATTTACAAACCTGCAGTAAGATGTAAGAATACACTTTAATATAACCTATGAAGTTCGCCTCAAGTAAACCAAGTGAATGAAAAGAATTTTAAAAAAATTACATTGTATTTTTCTGCAGAGTAAAGCTAACACATGCTTACCAACCAATCGTTTTTGACTGAAATGTAAAAATTTTTTTATCACTGGGGTGTGTTTTGAACATAAAGGATTTTAAATTTATAGTTTTTATTTATTCCCAGCTTCCCGGATTATCTTTGATTCACAGAAGTTAGAGCTTTTGTAAATCAATAACTTTTAATAATACTTTGATTTTTCTTTTAATTATTTACTGTTTCAAAATTAGTAAATATAAATCTTATTTAATAAGTCTTCAAGCTTGAAATATGTCAAGTAATGAAGCACATATTTTAAATTTGGGGGTAATAATAATTCATTTAATCTAAATAATATTTCCCGAGATTTTCTCATGTTTATATTGACACAGCAAAAGATGAAATATGCAGAAGAGATTTTGAAATACAATGTGGCGCATCTATTGACTGAACTCTGCATCTAACAGTTACTTGGAAATAACAACTTACTCTAATATCGAATTCATCCTTTTCTTATTAGATAAACTATGGTCTCAAGAAGGTTGGAATAAAAGACACCATCTCTGGCCTCAATTCCTTGTTAAACTTGCCAGAGCAAGGGATTAGTGTACTTATATAGAGACATTTTTTTCTTTTTGTTTCAATCTTTTTTTTTCATAAAGTAACTGACCACTATGGATTCAATGAATATAAACCATAAACTAGGGATGGGGAAATTGCTTAGTGGTTAAGAGTGCTTGCTGCAGAGACCTGGATTTTGGGTTCTAGCACATTTGCCTAGCAGTTCAGACACACTGCTAACTTCAGCTCCATTATGTCTGGCATTCTTTTGCTCCTGTAAGCACTGTACTTATGCAAATAAATGCACAAACACACACGTCCACAAATACACACAAACACACACAAACACACACACACACATACACACACACATCATCATCATCATCATCATCAACAACAACAACATCATCATCATCATCAATATGGCATAACAATTTAGATTGCGTTTACAGATTTTCCTTATTTAATGTTGGTCATAAAATACAATGTTCTTAAAATTTTTCTTCAATGGTAGAACTGTAACATGGATGTGAAATAAATTATTTTTCTTCTTACTATTTGTATTTCATTCTTGGTTTGCTTCCGTGAAACTTTCATTGCTGATATTTTTCTGTTTATATAAATACTAATAAAAAAATGATGATTCAGCCGGGCAGTGGTGGCGCACGCCTTTAACCCCAGCACTTGGGAGGCAGAGGCAGGCGGATTTCTGAGTTCGAGGCCAGCCTGGTCTACAAAGTGAGTTCCAGGACAGCCAAGGCTACACAGAGAAACCCTGTCTTGAAAAACCAAAAAAAAAAAAAAAAAAAAAAAACCCATTAAAAAAAAATGATGATTCAATGTAACTTCTATCATTATAGCACTAGGCTTCTGATGTGTAATATGTGACTTCAAGGTAATTTCAACAAAAGAATCATAATATAATATATACATATATATGTGTATTGTTATTATATACAGTATATTGTTATACATATAATTAATATATAAATATATTGTAATATATTATATAATGATATACTGTACATATTAATGATACATAATAAATTGGAAGTACAATAGATTTTAAAATATCTGAAAATAATAATTTATATTAAAACCTGAAAATTAAATAGAAACATGTAGCAGTAGGGATAGGGAACTTGGGGTAGCCACTAGAAGGTCCTAGACTCCAGGAAAATGAGAGGCTCACAGGACCCAACAGTGATGACTTTAGCTGAAATACTCAACAAAAGGGAGACACAACCTGTAGAGACCACCTTTAGTAGATAGGCACAGCCCCAAGTTGAGGCATGGGACCACCCACACATCTCAAAATGTTTAACCCTGAAATGTTACTGTCCAATGGAAAGACAAAGATAAAAATTTGAACAGAGAATGAAAGAAACCAGAGACTGGCCCATCTAGGGATCTATCCCATCTGCAGACAACAAACCCCCACACTATTGCTGATGCCAAGAATCACTTGCTGACAGGAGCCTGGTATGGCTGTTCCCTGAGAGGTTCTACTAGCATCTGACCAATACAGATTCAGATACTCACAACCAACCATCGGAATGAGGCCAGGGATCCCAATGAAAGAACTAGAGGGAAGACTGAAGGAACGGAAGAGGATTGCATCCCATAGGGACAACAATATCAACTATCTGGACTACCTAGAGCTTCCAGGGACAAAATCATCTACAAAAAATATAGATACATGGAGCGATCCATGGCTCCAGATACATATGTAGCAGAGGATGGACTTATCTGATATCAATGGGAGGGGAGGCCCTTGGTCCTATGGAGACTTGCTGTCCAGTGTAGGAGGATGCTAGTTGAGTGAGGTGGGAGTGGGTGAATGGGTGGGAGATCACCTTCATAGAGGCAAAGGGGAGGGGTGAGATGGGGGATAGGAGGGAGTGTTTGTGGAGAAGTAACCAGGAAGGGAGGTTTCATTTGAAATGTAAACAAATGAAATGATAAAAATAAAATAAAATAATAAAATAAAATAGAATAAAATAAAATAAAACCCATTGTCTGTTTTGTCCAGGGAGAACTGATATAAATATTGTGACAAAAATTGTCATTTTTTTTCTTTTTTCCCCCTTTAGTATTTTTGCTCAGTTCAATATAATATCACCAGATGACAGGATGATGTGTGAGGTACACAAGATATTTCTATTTTGAGTCAGTATCTCCTTGTACTTACAGTGTGGTGACTGTAACTTCTGAACTTCCTAGCTTTCGTTGTTCTGTTAGTGACTTTCCTGAATGACACTTGATCTAGTTTTGACAAAATATCCCCTTTGCCCTTGTCATTCACCTTCGTGAGTTGATGATTCTTATTTCTTGAAGCCCACCTACTCCCTGCCACCAGATGTGATGTTGAAAACATTTAAGTTAGTAAATTCTGTGGCATTTCATATCAGAATCCTAGGATATATTTCTGGAAAAGAGCTTAGAAGTATCTTTCTCTAGCATCAATCCACTCAGAACTGTCCTCATGAACAGGATTCTTTTGCCCACAGCTATTGATAGCCTGGCAGTGGAAGCCAATGCAGAATGTCAGGCTGCCCACATCCCTTTCACAGATGTTACCTGATTTGCCATAATTGTGAAATAGGAGGATGCATACCTTGACTGGGACTGTAGGAAGTTTTCTTGACCTTGATGAGATGACTTACCTGTTTACTTTTCCAGTCACCTGTCAGTGTACCTCAGCCCTCAAAGCATATACCTGTTGTCTTAGTCAGGGTTTCTATTCCTGCACAAAATATCATAACCAAGAAGTAAGTTGGGGAGCAAGGTGTTTATTCAGTTTACACTTCCACATTGCTGTTTATCACCAAAGGAAGTCAGGACTGAAACTCAAGCAGGAGCTGATACAGAGGCCATGGAGAGATGTTACTTACTGGCTTGCTTTCTCTGCCTTGATTTCTTATAGGAACCAATGCTACAGGGATGGTACCACCCAAATTGGGCCCTCCTCACTTGATCACTAATTGGGAAAAGGGCTTACAGCTGAATCTCGTGGAGGCTTTTCCTCAAGTGAATCTCCTTTCTCTGTGATAACTCCAGCTCATGTCAAGCTGACATACAAAACCAGCCAGTACACCTGTCACATTACCTTTGGATTTGTCAACTGCTACCTTTTCCACTTCACTCTGTCATACCTTCTCATTCTCTTTAAAATGTTCCATGAAGGATGTCACAAAGAAATAGCTTGACAATACAGGACAAGTCCTAAGAGAAAGCTTTCATACCTCTATATGCAACCCAATGAGAGATGGGTTTCAAAATATCAAGATTCCTAATGTGGATGGAATATAGCAATAAATCAACTAAATAGTAAATGCGGTCTAAGATGACAGTTTTGACTGTTCATCATTTGTGTATTCATGGAAAATAATAATGCCTGCTTAGGAAGCACTGAGTCCTGCTAACCAGAGCAGAGGTAGAATTCTCACTGGTTTGAACAGAACATTATCATGGATATGAAAAGGAAAAGGAACATGCCTGATGTCTTTGAAAGTCACAATAATCTTTCAAGATACTTTTAGACAACCAAAGATAAAGAAAAAGACATTGAATTCCTGTTTTAAATAATAGTGCACACAGGGATAAATGCAAGGCACAAAGATGCCCATTAGTCAGTTACTTCTATTTTTATTTATTGTTTAATTTTGTTTTAAAATATTTATTTTATTTTTAATTCTGTGTATATGTATGTGCCCATGCATGGATATGTGCACCTATGAGTACATATGCCCACAGTGCTCAGAAGAGGAGGTCAAATCCTTTGGAACTGGAGGTCAATAAGGACACATGCTCCATTATGTTCATAGCAGCCTTATTTATAATAGCCAGAAGCTGGAAAGAACCCAGATGTCGCTCAACGGAGGAATGGATTCAGAAGATGTGGTATATTTACATAATGGAATACTACTCTGCAATTAAAATCAATGAATTCACGAAATTCCTAGGCAAATGGTCAGAACTTGAAAATATCATCCTTAGTGAGGTAACCCAATCACAAAAGAACACACATGGTATGCAGTCAGTGATAAGGGGATATTAACCCAGAATCTCGGAATACCCAAGACACAATTCACATATCAATAGATTTCCAAGAAGATGGAAGGAGAGACCCCTGGTACTGGAAAGAACGGATGTAGGGGAATACCAGGACAGAGAAGCAAGAGGGGGTTGAATGGGGAACAGAGGGAGAGAAGGGGGCTTATGGGACTTTCGGGGAGGGAGGAAACAGGAAAGGGGAAATCATTTGAATGTAAATAAAAAAACTTAGAAAATCATATAAAAAAAAGAAAACAGACAATAGAAAAAAAAGGAATGAAAGTCATTGGTTTTTCCACTGAAGTTTTCATGATGGAAGAAAGGAGAGATAGAATCCAACCTGGCAAACACAGAAGTTGATGCTCACAGCCAACCAATGGACTGAGCACAGGGTCCCCAATGGAGGAGCTAGAGTAAGGACCCAAGGAGCTGAAGGGGTTTGCAGCTCCATTGGAGGAGCAACAATATGAACCAACTAGTACCCCCAGAGTTCCCAGGGACTAAACTACCAAGCAAAGGGTACACATGGAGGGACCCATGGCTCCAGCTACATATGTAGTACAGGATGGTGTTTTTACAGGTGGCAATTGGTCTTGTGAAGAATTGATGCCCCATTGTATGGGAATGCCAGGACAGGAAACTGGGAGTGGTGGGTTGGTGAGCAGGGAAGGATGGATGGAATAGAGGATTTTCAGAGGAGAGGAAAGGGAATAATATTTGAAATGTAAAATAGCCAATATCTAATAAAAAACAAACTAACAAACAAAAAGCAAATAGGAGGTATTACAGAGGCAAATGTACCCAATGATGGTTTAGGGATAGATCTAAAGTCAATAACAACAGCAGCATATGTCAAATTGCCACTGATAGTACAGAAACAGGAGTTCATATTTTTATTCTGATTGTGTCTTCTAAAAGAGTAGATTGCCATGGGTCCCTCCATGTGTATTCTTTGGTTGGTGATCCAGTCCCCATGAGATATGGCAGGTCTGGCCTGTTGACACTGTTGCTCCCTCCATGGGACTGCAAAACCCCTCAGCTCCATCAGTCCCTTCTCCAACTCCTCTATCAGGGATCTGAGTGCTCAGGCCAATGGATGGCTTCGAGCATCTGCCTCTGTATTTGCCATGCACTGGCTGAGCCTCTCAGAAGACACCTGGCATCCACAATATTGCCTGTGTTTGGTAGCTGTATATGGGATGGATCCCCAGGTGGGGCAGTCTCTGGATGGCCTTTCCTTTAGTCTCTGCTCCACACTTTGTCTCCATGTTTCCTCCTGTGAGTATTTTGTTCACCCTTCTAAGAAGCACTGAAGCATCCATATTTTGGTCTTCCTTCTTCTTAGGTTTCATATGATCTGTGAATTGAATCTTAGGTATTCTGAACATTTGGGCTAATATCCACTTATCAGTGATCACACACCACATGTGCCCTTTTTTGATTGAGTTACCTCACTCAGGATATTTTCAAGTTCCATCCATTTGCTTGTGAATTTCCTGAAGTCATTGTTTTTAATAGCTGAGTTGTATTCCATTGTGTAAATGTTCCACATTTTCTGTATCCATTCCTCTGTTGAGGGACATCTGGGTTCTCTCCACCTTCAGGCTATTATAAATATGGATGCTATGAAAATACTGGAGCATGTATCATTATATGTTGGAGTATCTTCTGGGAATATGCCCAAGAGTGATATATAGCTATGTCCAATTTTCTGAGGAACCCCCAAACTGATTTCCAGAGGGGTTGAGCCATCTTGCAATCTCATCATCAGTGGAAGAGTGTTCTTCTTTCTCCACATTCTAGGCAGAATCTGCTGTCACTTGAGTTTTTGATCTTAGCCATTCTGACTGGTGTGAGGCAGAATCTCAGGATTCTGTTTTTATTTGCATTTTCCTGACAACTAAGGATGTTGAATATATTTTTAGGTGCTTCTCAACCCATCAAATTTCCTCAGTTGAGAATTCTCTGTTTAGCTCTGTTCTCCATTTTTTACTAGGGTTACTTGGATTTTTGGATTCTAACTTCTTGCGTTCTTTGTGTATATTGGATATTAGACCTCTATTGAATGTGAAATTGGTAAAGATCTCCCAATCTGGTACTGGCCATATATGTGGCAGAGGATGGCCTTGTCGGACATCAGTGGTGGTAGATTCCCTTGGGCCTATGGGTGTTTGATGCCCCAATGTAGGGGATGCCAGTATAGGAAGATGGGAGGAGGTGGGTGGGTGGGGGCGCACCTACATAGAGGCAGGGGATGGGGAAGGGAAATGGGGTTTCCAAAGCGAAAATCTGGAAAGGGAAAAACATTTTAAATAAATGGAAGAGAGAGAGAGAGAGAGAGAGAGAGAGAGAGAGAGAGAGAGAGAGAGACCTCGAAAAAAATAATTCAGGGATAAAAAAAAAAGAGTAGATTATCTGATATCACAAATTCCCTCAGTCTACTCCTTTCACTGCTAATCTTATTCAGATTCATTTTCTGGGATAAGCTTAGATAATGTTTGACCCACTGAGCAGGCAGTGAGTTGGTTACTTTGATATATAAAATTAACCACTACAGGAATGTTTTTCTAATGCTATAGGGTGTTTTTATAATTCTACTATTTCCAGTGTAATTTCAGTCTTCACCCTGTGTGCCCATAGGTAGCTATTTTCTATTCTACAACATCCCCTTTTTAGTTTTTCTTGACGTTACAGTAATCTCTTTGTTTTTATTGGGAGTATTTGTTGGTTTTGTTGACTTTCTTTTTCTGATTCAGTTGATTATAAACACGTGGTATGCTTTTGGGCTGGCATGTTATTTTAACTTTGACCCTTTTTTAAATTTAAGTTTATATGAAATAGAGAACCATTAAATTATACATTTCAATTTTTCTTTTTAGACACAATATAAAAATTATGTATGAAATTCTTGTCTCTAGTTTTAAAAATCTTTTTCCTCATTTTGTTCTTGTGAGGTATAGGAAACATATTTGAAGTCAATGGTTTGAAGGCTGTTCTGCTTACATGTAAAAGCTATTCAAAGAATAAACCTTATGGGAGTTGAAATGATGCTGGCAATACTGTTTCAAGCCTTAGGGGGAATATGTTTCTATGCTTTCATTTACTTCCTTGAAACAAATGAAAATATTTCAAATAACATTTTTTTCTAGTTATATTCAGGCTTTTGGAATGTTCCTATATTGTCCTGTGTTAGATGTAGTTTTGTCTGTAGCAGTGTAAGTAATTTAAAAATCACTGGGATATAGCCATCAAGTGCATTGCATCTCTGTGCCTGAATATTAGGACTTTACAAATATTTGACATCCACACCCACTACAGCTTAAATTAGGATCCTTCATTGTCTTCCAGGAAGATATAGTCATATTGTACTTTTAAAATGCAACACTTGGAACAGGAGCACCTAGGAATTTTGGATATATGAAAAGTAGAAGGCTTTAAAATATGAAGTATGCTTTATTATGAAGTGGCCATTTAATTTCAAATGAATGTCCATATTTCATAGGACCATTTAATCAAGTGTTTATAGAACACCAAATTAAAATTTAATAAACATTGAGTCATCAGAACCCAGGTCACTACTGTGAAAATATCAACCATTAGTTCTTCTCAACATCCCAAAGTCACAGATGATAATTGTGTGATATAAACTACTGTTCAAATTGTTCTTGAATGCATCTTAGCACATGGCTGGTGAAAGCTTTACATCCACTGAAAGAATTTAGCATGTTTCTTTTAAATAAAAATATATTTTGATAATATGGGAAAATGTTCTGATTTGACTTCTTTTTAATTTGGGATTTACTAATCATTTTCTGAGAATTTATCCTAAATTGGCAAATCATTATAACTAGTATTCAAAACCTATGGATGCATAGAAAAAATAGAAATGAGGTAATTAAAACCTTGCCATAGATTTGCACTGAAATATGTGTGCATGAGTGTGTATTTATCTGTCCCTTCCTTCTGCTCTCCTAAATAATATTTTCTCTACCCTAGCAGAAGCAGAACTATCAGAAAATTTTGACTTTCATAAAGTTTGGGGTACTTACCGTCTGAAAGAGAAAAATAAAATGTTCAATTTATACACATACATATAACCTTGATAGATTCAGGAGAAAATTTAAGAGTTCAATAATGCCTGTGCAGTTATTCTCCAAAATTCAAATATGCAACTTACTTCTGAAGATTTGCTCATAAATATTTCTTCTGGGAGCTGCAGTCAATCCTTTTGTTTTTTTGTGAAAAATTTTCGGGTGATCAATAATATGCTGTAACATATAGAAGTTTTAAGAATGCAGCTAAAGTTACAAGAGCATTGTTTCTATATCAATGTTTAATAATATTAAAAACTCCTAGGTACCATAATTTTCAACCCCATATGACTTTTGTAATAATACCTTATTAAACATAAGATCCCTGGTATGCTGTTTTTGCACAGCAGAGTCATTAGGCCAAGACAAGGCAGTGATCTTCCTGTTCTATTACTTGTTCCATGCTTTCTCCTGTCATGTAAGAAAGGCTGTTTTGTGACAATATACTTCAAAATGATGGTTATTTTACAATTTCAATGAAGACACTCTGTAGAATGCAATTTCAACAAAGACACTGTGTAGAGTGCAATTGCTTTTCAATGGGGGAATTAAATATGTAAAGATGGTTTTCTAAGAAACTGCTTTAAATAAGTGGCCATGATTTGGGTTTGGATGAGATGTTCATGGCCAGTAAATCATATCTTACAGGCCACTGTGTTACGGTTTGATTGTGGCCTTGATGTAAGGAACAGTGCAGCATTATAAGGTCTGTTCATGTCTATTGAAGGCTTTGAGTTATAAATAGTCTCCAATGCAGTGCTTATGCATTTTCATATTGAAAGACTTTATGAATAGAGGTATTCTGATAAAAATAAGAGAGACAGGTTCCTGTTAGTACAAAACACCTTCATTTCTCTGAAAAGTCTCTCTCCTGTTCCTGTAGCCTAATTATACTGCATAGAAGGAAACTCAGATACAAAGTAATTGCTATCAGCTATCACTTTTCTGTAACTATCCAACTAAACTTATGTATAACATTAAAAAGTGGCTTTCATTATAGTAGACTTCTATTTCCTTTTAATTGCTTCCATTTTTCTTAAAGTCATTAATATTCAAGAATTCAATCATTACACTCACTTCATTTCCTCTTTGAGATTCTTAGATGAAAGACTTCATAAAGCTATAAAATACAAAGAATTATTTCCATATTGGGATAGTTTTTAAAGCAGGATTTTGAAACCTGGCTTTAGCCAGAATAAACCTGGCCTCTTTTGATATCCAACAGCTTAAAACTTACTTCAGAGAAAATGTTCTTAGGATCGGCGCCTTTTGTCTCCTCTGATAATTGTTCAAATGTCCACATTTTACTCTAGGTTTTGTCCCCTTGAGATTTCTTTTTTTATTTTAATCACATGCAATTTTCTGAATACTAAAAGTATGTTTTAAATTTAGAGATTTATTTCAGTAACACTGGCCTTTCTTTCTTCAGAGGGCAGTGTTGAAAGCACTATTTTGCATTTGTCTTTTACACATATTTTGTTCCTTGAACCTCTACAATTTATTGTACTTCTGGTCTGACTTTACAGTAATAGTGATTCATTTATTTGTGCATTCTGGAAAATGTATTCTAGGATTGTTATAAAATTAAAATGCAGATGTAGGGATGAATACTCTCATGTTTTGCACATATTTTGAATTATCTCAACTATAACTACTATGCAAACACTTTACCAAGTGACATATTGGGATAATTTTATACAATGGCCTTTATCCCTTCTCTTTGATTCTATCTAAGATCACCTATATACAAGCTACTGACACATCTAAAATATGGTAGGCCTACCTATTGTGGATAAAATACCTAAAATAAATAACTTAAAAAGTAGAATATTTTCAGTGATGGTTTCAGGGCTGTTCATCCAAAACCACTTAGGGTCATCACTCTCAGGCTCAGGGGGCCTTGTACAACACTGTGAGAAGCTCATGTTGGAGCATTCATGTTTACAATTCAAGGTCTGGGACTAGAAAATTGAGGTTAGGGTGGGGAAGACCTGCTATCCCTTCCAATACCACTGAGCCACTTACCTAACTTCATAATATCTTAACTACAACAGGATTTTGCCTCCAATAATGTCATAATCTGGTGATTTAGCCTATAGCTTATGGACCTTGTAGGGACATTGAAGATCCGAATCATACCATTGGTATCATTTGTCTTGTCTTATGTTTACTTGTTAGCTAATTGAGTGTTCATAGATGAGTTTTTGACATTCCGTATAATCATTGGACCCCTTTTAGCAGGGATAATTTTCTATTATGAAAGTAACCTTATTTCTATTGTTCCAATAATAACTCCACACTTATACTCATGTGATTGTTCTGCTGAAGACTGCTCTGCTCTCATTTGCCTTGACAATGGAGGCAGGATTTGTAATTAGCACCAGTGTGAAAGTTGTTTCAACTATTACTTCTGAAATGTGGTATCCAAATGGACCTGTTGAAAAGTCAGGAAATGCTACTTAGCATTCCTGCAATCCTGTTATGCTTTAGTTCCTTCTCCCCTGGTTTTAATATTGGATCCTATTCAATAGAAATAGGTTATAGAATATCCAAAAAACAATAAAAAACAAAACTCAATTACCATTGTATCCTTAGTTCTCCTCTCTGGAAGGATACAATGATTTTAGCACAGGGTCTATATTAGTTGCTATCTGCTTCTGTGAAAAAATATAAAATTCATAATTTGACTGATGGATTCATTGGTTTACAATATATACTGCTGTAACAAATGCATGATTCCAGAAATAGATGGCATGTCTCACATCTTGATGTGTGAGGAGGAAGGAGAGAGAGAGAGAGAGAGAGAGAGAGAGAGAGAGAGAGAGAGAGAGAGGCGCTGGGTTTTAAAAGTTCAAAGTCCAACATCAATGACACACACATTCTCAACAAAGCCAAACCATCTCAAAAAATCCACACTAGCTTCAACAAGGATACACAGTTTACTTCTTCCCAAACATTCTCAACAATATTGAAACAAAGGAGCCAGTGAAGAACTTTGTCATTTAAAACCACCACATTCCACTTGCTGGCTCCATAGGTTTGTAACCACATCATAATGCAAAAAAAAAAAAAATGCATTTAGTACAACTTCAATCTTGCCAAGAGTTTTTCAATTTCAACACTAAGTCTAAATTCCAAAATCTCTTCTGAGACTCAGGGCAATTTAATAAGTGGAAACCCCTGCAAAATCAAGATGCAAGTTTAATATTTCCAACATACAGTCGCAGAAAATATCTATTACTACTGCAAAAATGAGGAATCAAGGCCTATTGAGGGTATAGTAGATCAAAGTTAGAGTAAAAGCACCCAGAGATAACTCCAAATCCTATAGGTTCATGTCAGAGCAAAGGACTTAGATGAATTGGCACTGACAGCTTTGCTGAATGCTGGGCTACATCTCTCTACTGTGGCAGCCCTATTACCAGAAATCCTTGGCAAATCTATCTTGACTCTAAAATGTTTGACATCTTGAGATCTCCAATGAAATCCAGGCTTCACTTTACACAGTGGCCTAGTGACCTCTCAGGGCCTTCATGCAGGGATATAACCCTAAGGCATGTTTCTTGGCATAAACTGCTGTTGTTAAATGTGGAGGAAGTGTTTGATCTTAGCCATTCTGAGTGGTGTAAGGTGGAATCTCAAGGTTATTTTGATTTGCATTTCCCTGATCGCTAAGGACTTTGAACATTTCTCAACGTGCTTCCCAGCCCTTTGAGATTCCTTTGTTGTGAATTCTCTGTTTAGTTCTATACCCCATATTTGGATTGGGTTATTTGGCTTCTTGGTGGTTAGCTTCTTGAGTTCTTTATATATTTTGGATATTAATTCTCTATCAGATATGGGGTTAATGAAGATTTTTTTCCCCCA
This sequence comes from Tokudaia tokunoshimensis, assembly GCA_036184795.1. Classification (NCBI taxonomy): domain Eukaryota; kingdom Metazoa; phylum Chordata; class Mammalia; order Rodentia; family Muridae; genus Tokudaia; species Tokudaia tokunoshimensis. The sequence goes on from BTHU01000014.1 coordinate 26,864,807, forward strand.
ATGTGTAGGTTGCAGGTGACAGAACATTCTGGCAAGGATGTGGGGAAAGAAGAATAATACTCCATTGCTGGTGGGATTACAATGGTACAACCACTCTGGAAATCAATCTGAAGGTTCCTCTGAAAATTGGAAATAGATCTACCTGAAGACCCAGCTATACCACTCTTGGGCATATACCCAAAAGACGCCCCACCATACCACAGAGGCACATGTTCCACAATGTTCATAGTGACTTTATTTGTGATAGCCAAAAGCAGGAAACAAACCAGATGTCCAACAATGGAAGAATGGATGCAGGGAGGGGAAAGGGGAAACATGATTGGTATTAGAAGGGGATGGGGAACAGGACTGAAGCCCTGAGGGTCAGTAGAAAGAATGGAAACTGGAGACCTCAGGCGGTAGGAGGTAGGGGGCTCCTCTAGATTGCACCAGAGATGTGGGAGGAGAGATACTCTCAGGACTCAAAGGGAGGGACCCTAGAGGAAATGTCCTGCAGTGGGGAGAGGGAACTTGTCGAGTCAACCTCTAGTGAAGGGACAGGACATCAAGTGGAGGGATGTAGTAGCCTTCCCACAGTCAAAAGCTTTGACCCAGAATTGTTCTTGTCTGAAGGAACTACAAGGACAAAAATGGAGAAGAGCCTGAGAGAAAGAAGTTCCAGGCTCAAATTGGGATTCAGATCAAGGAGATGCCCAGGGCCCTGACACTATTACACTTGCTGGGTGTGCTTGCAGAGAGGAGCCTAGCATGGCTTCCCTCTAAGAGGCCCAACAAGCAGCTGAAAGAGTCAGATGCAATACTAGCATTCAACCAATGGACTGAAGCCAGAAATCCCTGTGGTTGAATTGGGGGAAAGCTGGAAGAAGCTGAGGAGGCGGGTAGTCCCATGGGAAGATCAACAGTCTCAACTAACATTAACTCCTGAGATCTCTCAGACACTGATCCATCAACCAGGCAGCATAAACCAGCTGCTATGAGGCCGCAACACACATATAGCAGAGGACTGCCTAGTTTGGCCTCAGAAAATATACCTAACCCCTGAGAAACTTGAGGCTCCAGAGTGTGTAGAGGCCTGGTAGGGTGTGGGTACCTCCTTTTGCAGGGGAGGAGGAGTTATGGGATGGGGAGTGGTCAGAGGTCAGACTTGGAAGGGGATGAAATTTGGAATGTAAAACAGAATAAAAGAATAAAAAAATAAATAAAAAATATGGAGGGAGATTCCGCAATCCCTTTAGAACTCAGAAGTCAGAACCATGTGACAACATTGCCAGGCTGGGATGGTGTGCTTCGGAGAAGCCTTGGCCTTTTGTAGAGGCATATATGTGTGTATATATATATACATATGTGTGTATATATATATATATATATATATATATATATATATATATAGAGAGAGAGAGAGAGAGAGAGAGAGAGAGAGTACCTTTCTGGAAGCAAAAGTTCCTGAGGAATTTCTCTGTCACACGTCACAGTTACAAGATTACCTAGATGTGGTCTTGCTTGAGGGTAGCCTTGCCATTATCCCAATGCATATATACATCACCCCTTCCCCTGTTCAACTCATTTCTTTGACCACAGTTGTTCTAAGCCAGAGTTCTAAAGTGTTCCAGCAGTACCTAGACTATCTAAGACTCTAAAATAATGACTGTGGACGTATTTGAAGGAAGTGTGTAATACAGCACAGTAAAATTATCATTTTAAGTGCTATAGGAAATAACTCTGTCCACCCCTGTCCAAAGATTAATTATTATGTGCTTTCTTTATTTTTCTTACATTATTGGAATGCATTAATTTTAATACTAGTCCTATGTTTCCAATAGAGTTATTTTTTTCTCAATCATATTTTCTCCTATTAAAATATAAACACCTACTTGCCACTGGGTTAAAAATAATTTGCATACAAAGTGTTCTATCACCTGATCTCAAAAAGGGTACCAAAGAAATCTCAACAACTCTGGAAACCAGTCTCACAGTTCCTTAGAAAATTGGACATAGTACTACCTGAGGACCTAGCTATACCACTCCTGGGCATATACCCAGAAGATGCTCCTACATGTAATAAGGACACATGCTCCACTATGCTCATAGCAGCCATATTTATAATAGTCAGAATCTGGAAAGAACCTAGATGTCCCTCAATGGAGGAATGGATATAGAAAATGTGGTATATTTACACAATGGAATACTACTCAGCTATTAGAAACAATGAATTCATGAAATTCTTAGGCAAATGGATGGAACTAGAAAATATCATCCTGAGTGAGGTAGACCAATCTCAAAAGAACACACATGGTATGCACTCACTGATAAGTGAATATTAACCCAAAAGCTTAGAATACCCAATATACAATTCACAGACCTCAAGAAGAAAAAGGAAGACCAAAGTGTGGGGCTTCGGCCCTTCTTGGAAGGAGTAGCAAAATACTCAAGGGAGCAAAAGAGGAGACAAAGTGTGGAGCAGAGAGTGAAAGAAAGGCTATCCAGAGACTGTCCTACCTGGGTATCTATCTACTACTGGACTTCTTCACTTCCCATTCATATCTGCCCATTGGTGAATTACTTGGACTTTAGAGTGTAAGTCATTACAATAAATTCCCTTAATATATGGAGATATTCCATTTAGCTCTGTGTCTGTAGAGAACTCTGACTAATTCATTTGGGAACCTCTGAGGCAACCCTCACTAACCAAACAGTGAGATTTATACTTAGACTTAAGAGTAAATCCCCTCTGCTATGAAAAGCTTATAAGCTGTTTTTCCTTCCATAATTTTAGATTTAATGATGATTGTTGTGAGAAAATAATAAATGTAAGTAATAAATTCAAATTTAATGTAAATTTCTGAAAAGAATGTATAAATTTTGCATTGCACATCAAACATTCCCACAGATTTTGTACCTTCCATGTCATCCCTGCCAGGTCTGGGATGGGCATCTGTTATGCTTATACACCACACCTCCTAGTCATTCATAAATTTTTGTCTTCAGATCCACTATCCTTTTTTCATATAAATTTATTTTAGTTAATAACTTCATTAAATGATGGTACGGTGACTTGCATTGACAGAGGAAATTTAAAGTCCTTTTTCAAATGAAAATAATAAACATGACAGATTGGATAAGGCTACATACTGAAATTGGTAAAACCTTTGATAAAATTCACTGTTCCATTCTTGAAATTGAACTGTACATGATAAGGCCACGGTGAGCAAAGAGTGCTCATATAGAAGGAAAAAAAAATTGAACTACAGGCTTTGGCATTAATGGCTCCATGTATCTGGTTTCAATCCCAGAAGGTGTTGAAATCAGGGAAGTCTGCTCTTATCACTATTAAGTGATAAAAAATCACTGCATAAACAAATTGAACAATAGGTATTCATGTCTCTTAAAAATTTTCACTTATTTTTCCAGAGGATATTTTGTTTTAAAATCCTGAATATGCTAGTTACTTTCACACTTAAAATCAGACTTACAAAAATGAGGCAAATATTATTTGATTCTCTATGATCAATTCATAGTTTATGAAGTTGTTCTTACGTGTAAGCTTTAAAAATATTAATGCATATAGCTCTATAAAGAGTAAATCTCCAGAAACCTCAAAAATTATTTGGAATTCATCTTTCTTATCTTGAAATTATATTTCCACACAAAATATCCTCCAACAAAAAGAACTTTTTGAAAAAATAATTTCTAAGGTAAATATACAAAATAGTAATTTTGTTACTATTTTATGGAGAATCTTTCCACATTTACTGTTATCAAGAACATAAGTGTTGAGAGCTCTTTTATTTGGAGTACATTTTGGATTCAGTCCAATCCATCTACAGTTTCTATAAAATGTTGAAAATTACTGCCATTGAAATTGCTTGATGGTAGTCCATTATAATGGGATTAACATAAAATATCTTGAGAAACATTTCAAAGTAATAAGCTTCATGGAGTTATTTGTTTGTAGCTGTTGGTCACTAAAGGACTCTATGCAAATTAGACACAGTATGTTTAAATAGGAATTTCTATTTGGAATTTAAATTTTGTTAACTAAATTCGTATTATTTTTAACTATTTTAGACAGCAAGATATGAATTCCATTCTAAACTTTGAAGGCAAGTGCATTTTCCTTAGAAACCTCTGTGAGTGTGTGTACTTGTATACCTGCATTTTATGTTTTCATGTGTTTTGTATGTATGCTTACGGGGATATAGACATGTACAGCCAATGGGACAGACTTGATTGTTATTCTCTCTCAGGCAATGTCCACTTTCTGTTTGGAGAAAGGCTTCATAGTTTTTGCTTGGTTGGGTGGTCAAGGAGCACAGGAGATATAAGCGTCTCTGCTTCCTAGTGTTGGGATTAAAAATTTACCATTTCATCTCAGTTTTATAAAGGTTTCATAAAACATTGAGTAGACATCTTTGCTTGGCAAGCACTTATAGGTAAAGGGTCCCATTATCCTCAAACATTTTATGTTAAGTCAGAAAATATATTTAAAAAAAGGTAATAAATTAATAATTTAAAACATTAACATAAAACCCCAACCAAGGAACCATAATCTGACTCAGAAAAAAAGAATGCTAAAAATAACAGGAACCTTCAAAAGACCTTTATTTTCAATGTTTGAAATATAATCCTTTAGAAAATCAAGTTCAAAATCTGATTTCAGCAAAAGGAAGAGAAGCTTTACTTCCTATTTGTAGTATTTTTCCAACTCTAAAATCAAAATACATATTTAAATGATGAAATATAAAGATTTAGCTTAGGAACTCTAAGTGATCATATTCTTCTGAAACCACTGAGCCCTTGGATGACTTTGAGAGCAGATTACGTTACCCTCAATACTATAAGGAATCTTACTTCAGGAGAAGAAGTGTATCATATTGTATAACCTCCTCTAAATAATCGATTTTTGGTCTCAAGATTTCTAGATCAATAAATCATGAAAAATCAACAAATCCTAAGTGTAGAAATACTTCTTTTGCATTGTAAGAACATATATTATTAATGAGGAAAATAGTCTCTAGCTGAGTAAGGTAACACATACACAGAAAAATAAATTCAGTTTGCATTCACTTATATGTGAATGTTAACTGTTCTATCTTCAATAAGCAAGCTACAATTCTACAATCTGTATAACTACAGAGATTAGGAAGAGAATAAGAGACTGGGAATGGAATTTATCTCCCTAGTAAGTGGAAATAGAACATACAGTTCTGCATGGATTGATGTGGGATGGAATGAGATCAAATGAGGAAGAGAAGGAAATGGAATTGAGGAAATGAATATAGAAGGTCCAACTAAAAGTAAGAGCTATTTGAGAGGGTATATGGAAACCAAGTACAATAGAAGCTTCCTAACACACACACACACACACACACACAAACACACACACACACACACACACACAGAGAGAGAGAGAGAGAGAGAGAGAGAGAGAGAGAGAGAGAGAGAGAGAGAGAGAGAGAGTCTAAAAGATGTCTTCAAATAAGAGGTGAGATGGAACTCAAACTGAATATCCCTCATCAAAAAAAAGGACAGGAATGAATGCTTATAACTAATCAACTTGTTGGAGCTATAGAAACACTCAAGTCAAGCTGTTCCAAGGCTATTAGTTGTTTCCCACAAACTAACAATAGTCTCCATTGCAAAAGGCAATACTTACAAGTCTTGTTGAGCAGCGAAATCAAGCTGGTGCTTACTTAGAGCCTTCACCACCTAGTGTTGATGGTTCCAGGTACTGGATGATATTCTGCACTACCAAAGGAGAAAGGTAAATATCAACCTAGCTACAAACTCTTTGATCTACAATAATGTCCTGCCTGGAAGATGTTCTAGTTCAATAATGGTGCAAAGGTTATCCAAGTAACCAATCAATATCTGATTGGATTTAAGTGCCACTCCACAAGCAGTAACCATTCGCTGACACTTCTTGGGGCCATAAACCTGTGATAACTTAGACTAGGAACCTAGGATATCAAATCAAATACAACTGTTCTGATAAAGGAACGTAGCAATGAAATGGTGCCTAATCATATTCTTGTATACTCATGGATTCTTTATGAGTCTTCGTAAAGAATCTTTCTCTTGCAGTAGTTAGAATAAATATAGAAACTCATAGCTGGATGTTGTACAGAGTAAGATACATTGGGATACTAAGTTCTAAATGTGATGTCTCCATCAAATATCTCCCTGATGACTTAGAGATTCCTGTTGAAGAAGAAGTGTAAGAGTTAGAAAGGATGGTGGACACCAAGGAAACAAAATTTTCCGAACACAGCAGGACCAGCTTTCATAATAAAGCATGAAAACTCTGGAATTATGTATAGAGTTTTTATGGGTCTGCACAAGATAGTGTCAGAGAGCTGGGATGAGAAGTGTACATGTGCTCTCACTAGATTCAGTTATTAAACACTCGCAAATGAAAGAAGTATGCTTTCCAATGGAGTCTTGTTAGTAAAACAAACCACGCTTAGAGTAAGTCCCATCACCAGCAGTTGATAGCCTGGAGAGAATAAACAAATTGTGTCTTTGCAGGTTGTTTGTCTCATAAAGTTTTGTTAGGAACTGATTTCAACCTTAACAGAACAATTGCATATATGTCATGGCTTCAGGTTTTTTTTTTGTTTGTTTATAAGAAAATTCTTTAAGTGTGAATATGTGTACCTATATATGTTTCTTTGCTTTTGTGTTGGCACTATGTCTTCTGTTTCCTTGAGCTGTTTCCCCTATCTAATATGTTTGGTTTTGTTATATCTAATTTTAATTACCACTACTACTACTACTACTACTACTACTACTACTACTATTACTATTATTATTATTTAGACAGTCTCTGTTTTCTCTCAAGAGATCAAGAGAAAGTGGATTCGGTTGAAAGGGGTGGGTAGGAAGAATTTTGGAAGTGTATGGGAGAAAAAACCATAATCAGAATATATGATAGAAAGCAAAATCTATTTTAAATTAAAAAATTGAAAAACAATAAAATCTTTTAAAATTTAAAATGAATAGACAGTTTTTACATGTATAGACAACTGACCAGTGAACCCTGATCTCTAAAAGGTTGCATAGGTTGCATAAGATACTTTCTGTTCTAAATCAAAGAGTTAATATGAAATCTCTGGCATTTAGTCATCTCTAGTAACAAGAAAACAATCATGACACAACTTCAACCACACAAGAGATAGCAAAGTAAAAAGGGCCACCCAAAGATTTGTGAAAATCAGATATGTGATAATGACTACAGCCTTCATATATGAGATTGTTCTGTGACTTACTTGAAGGAGTGAGGAAGGGAAGTAGTAGTGAGAAACATGCACTTAGAGTAACATTCTCTCATAGGACCACAATACTACTGCATCTTCTCCACATGGCTAAAATGGGAACACTTGATGTCCAGGAGGCACAGGCTTTTATTAATAACTGTATCTGAAATCAGTTCAAAGGAACCAGGGCACTCCCTCTATTTACTTTTTCCTTGAGAACATAATAAGGATAGCAGAAACCACAACCTTCAGAATCTAAGCATGAGTTACTTGTGTACAAAAGTGTGAATGTGAAAAATCCTTTGTAAGAACAAACACTGACATATTACAGAATGCCAAAAATTAATGTCATGATTGACATACAGGATGGAAGACTATGATCCCTGTGGCTAAGAATTAGATGATATTTTCATTGTGTTATTATTAATTAAAATTATTCTATTGACCATTAAATAGAGCTAATTTTCAGATGAAGAATAATGTTCAAGTTTACTATATACATCTTTCAGTTGGAGAATTCAAATATTAAGTGTCATTTTGAAGATGGAAAATCGTGTCTATTTTTAGAATTTCAGTACATGAAATGTTGAATGAGCAATTATAAATTTTATGAGCTACACTATAATGAAATATAAAAATGATCACTCTTTCTATTAAAGACTTAAAAATGCTTTATCTGGGGGTGACCTAAAAGCTAGCTATTTTTACATTCCACAATAGTGCAAGTGATTAACAGAGGGCTATTGTGAGGGGCTGAACTTTTACAACTATATTTTAACTTCTCACAGAGTTGTTAAAGAAAGTAAAGTGATGTGATTTGCCCACACAGAGGAAAATGAACATTTCTATTCTTAGATAAGTGTTTCATAGTACATGTAAGTTTTCTGTGTTTTTCTTCCTTGGAACATCTTGCAGTGGTTCTGTTCCAAATCAATTGTGGCTTTATGCTTAAGTAAGCTATATGTCACATCCTATTTTGAACTTTGTTTATAAATCATTCACTGATATTTACACATATGCATTATAAGAAGAAACATATCACAGAAGATCAATTAATCAAAATATGTTGTTAGGATATAAGAACTGTGATTTGTCCCTTATGTTGCTTGTTTTCTAAGGGAACTCCTGATTGCTCAAGGGAGCTTTCTCCTTTCTCAGTTCTATGTACATTAGGAGAAGCTGAGCCCATTAGCCATAGAAGAAACCAACCTACTTTTTTAAATTTTTTTTTCATTATACTCTGATGCTATTAAATTTTGGTCAATAACATATGATGAATACTCTTCTGAGAACATATGAGAAAATGCCCTTTCTCTTGAGAAAACCATCATAGGATTAGGAATGCATATTTATAGATTAGTTGCTTATCTTGCCTGAGGCCCTGGACTCAATATTAAGCCATGTACTAATGTTCTCTCTCTCTCTCTCTCTCTCTCTCTCTCTCTCTCTCTCTCTCTCTCTCTCTCTCTCTCTTTCTCCTCACTTTCGCATAAACACACACTGACTCATACACTTTCACACACACAAACACACACAGAGACACACACATATCCTTTATTTTGAAATTTTCACTTTTTTGGTACTTCTATATTAATTTTTTAAAAGAAAAGTTCTGGAGGCATGAAAGAATTCATATATATATATATATACATATATATGTATATATATACTAATTACTGATTTTAAGAACATAATGTTTTCTAGTACTATTTGTCTCTATGCAAATAGGTTTGGAACATTGAGATCAGGCTATTTGTTTAATATTGATCAAAGCATTAAATCTAAAAAGTGAGATTTGATCATCATTGCCAGTCATTTATTCTTAGTTGTTCATTGCTTCCTTGATGTAATTATTTTAATGAAATATTAAAGGATACATCAACTTGATATTAGTTGCCATCTGGAACCTGTATTAGCGATTGTGGTCAAAGACAAAAATTTCCCCACTACCTGTTTAGACAATTAAAATAGATTCACCTGCTGTGGCAAAAATGAACATATGATTATATTATCTGTGCTATGCCATAGAAGCACAGAAAATCAAATTTCAAAAGTTTAGTGAGTTTACAGTCACAAATTTTTATTTCTTGCTCTTAGCTCATTATCTTTTCAAAATATATAATCAACTGAGGTAGCCCTGCTCTTGGGTGCATGTTGAATTAAGATATGCTTTTCAATTTTTTTCCTGTGCCATTTGGGGCATGAATGTGTTTTATACAAGAAGCAGCAAAGCCAAAGAATGCAAAGCATCTGGTATGCCTCTTCCTGCCTTCATGGAGGAATAATACTATTGTGTATTAATTTGGCTACTGCAAGTCACATAGAAATGATCATTAGTGTTCTAGGTAACTGTAGTAGATTTGCAGAAATAGTTGAGTGAAAATGTGACCCAATCTGCTAAAAATACTCTCTTATACAATGGTGTGCATATTAGCTACAATTTCAAAAGACCAATGACACATTTGTCACTCAACCTTTGTCTAATTACTGTTAATGAAACACATATATAATATGCCAAATCACAAATTTTAAATTACCAATGCTATTATATAAACATTCAAATCTCCATTTTTATTAATTATATTTATTTACTTTATATCCCATTTGCCCTCTCTGTTTCCTTCTCTCCTCTCAGTCCCTCCCTCTAAATACCGCTCCCTCCATCAGCACCTACTCCCTTTCTCCTCAGAAAAGGGAGGCCTCCCATAGATATCAACTAGCCTTGGAATATAAACTTAGAGTAAGACTAAGTGTATCTTCACTTACTGAGGCTAGGTGAGGCATCCCAGTTAGGAGAAAGGTGTCCAAAGCAAGGCAACAGAGTCTGAGTGCTAGGGAAAACCTCTGCTCCCACTGCTAGAATTCCTATATGAAGACCTAGTTACAAAGTTATCATATATGTACAGAGGGACCAGGTCAGTCACATTCAATATCTATCTCTGGTTGATGGTTCAGTCTCTGTGAGCCCCTATAGGCCTATGTTAGTTGACTGTGTAGTCAAATCTCCAATTATTATGAGAACAATATTTAATTTTCTAATACCTCTTTATTTTCTTTAAATTAACTGAGCTATTAATATAATTCATCTATTCAAAATTTAGATAATATCTATTTGCTATGAGTCATAAAATACAAGATACACACAGAAACTCTACCATTTATTTTGAGCAAGAACAAACATAGAAAACAAGTTTTGTGCTGTGTATTAAATAATCTCTGTGGTTTTTAATACGTATTTTTAGATTGTAATTTTTCCTACATAATAGTTCTATGATTAAAATTATTGTCTTGGTGACCACAAGGACTTATACATAACAACAATTTTAAAGAGTTGTTAGTTTGAAGGAAGCCTTAGTCTACATAGTAAGTAGCAACAACACTGGCTACATAATGAATCACTATTTAAAGCTCATTCACAGGCCTGCACAAGTCCAAACCCATATAAATTCTAGCGTGTCTGAAGGAGAAGTCCAGGACATCCTACCCATAGCTGAAAAGTTATTAGAAGTTGATGGTTACTAAGGAGAGATGAGTTTATTTCTTCAGGGACATCATCTTTGATTGGCATTCTATGACTTTGTACACACATGTAATGCTAACACCAAATTCAGTGTCATCAGAGGGAGGAGAGGTCCTTTGTCCTAGAAGGCTAGATGCCCCAGTAGAGGAGAATGGCAGAACAGGGAAGTAGAAATGGGTGGGTTGGTGAGCACGGTGAAAAGGGATGGGATAGGGTGTTTTCGGAGGGAAAACAAGTAAAGGGGATAAATAAAGAAAATATCTAATATAAAAAGAAGGAGAAGTGATGGGAATTGCATGAGAAGAGTAGAGGGAAGGTCACAGGGGTGAATTCATCCAAATACAATGTATAGAGACTTGAAGCTCTTGTATTCATAGCAGCTTTATTTATAATAGCCAGAAGCTGGAAACAAACCAGATGTCCCTCCACAGAGGAATGGGTACAGAAAATGTGGTACATTTGCACAATAGAGTCCTAGCTATTAAAAACCACGATTTCATGAAATTCTCAGCCAAATGGATGAAACTAGGAAATATGCTGAGTGAGGTAACCCAGTCACAAAAGATCACACATGGTCTACTCACTGAAAAGTGAATAAGAGGCAAGAAATCTTGGAATGACCATGATACAATTTATAGACCATATGAAGCTCAAGAAGAAGGAAGACAAAAGTGTGAATGTTTCAGTGCTTCTTAGGGGAACAAGATAATCATGGGAAGTAGAGGGAAGGAGGGACCTGGGAAGGAGAGAGGAGGATGAGGAGAAAAGAGGGACAGGATCAGGTGTGGAATGAGATGGGAGAGAAGTATAGAAATTCAGGAAATTGAACAGGGGTGTCTAGCAATGGGGGATGGGGACTGGGGGTAGACACCAGAAAGTCACAGATGCCAAGGGAAGCAAGAGGATTCCAGGACCCAACGGGGATGACATTAGCTGAAATACCTAACAAAGCGGGGGGGGGGGGATAGGACCTGTAGAGAACATATCCAGTGTATAGGCACAGCCACTGGTTGAGCGATGGGGCCAACCAACTATCTCCAAAATATTAACCCAGAATTGTTCCTGTCTAAAGAAAATATAGGGTCAAAGAGTAGAGCAGAGACTGAAGGAAATGTCATCTAGAGACTGCCCCACCTAGGGATAGATCCCATCTGCAGACACCAAACCCAGACAATGTTGATGATGCCAAGAAGCACTTGCTGACAGGAGCCTGATATAGCTGTCTTCTGATAGGCTCTGCCAGAGCTTGACATATATAGATGTGGATGATTGCAGCCAACCATAAGACTGAGCATGGGGACCCCAATGGAAGATGTAGGGGTAGGACTGAAGGAGCTGAAGTTGTTTGCAACCTCATAGGAAGAAAAACAATATGAACCAAACAGACCCCCCCAGAGCTCCCAGGGACTAAACCACCAACCAGAGAATACACATGGAGGAACCCATGGCTCCTGCTGCATATGTAGTAGAAGATTGCCTTATCTGACCTGAATGGGAGGGGAGGCCCTCGGTCTTGTGGAGGCATAGTAGAATGATGGGGCAGTGAGGCAGGAGTGGGTATGTAGGTGGGTGAAGAGCTTCCTCATAGAAGTAGGGTGGAGGAGGAATGGAATTGAGGTTTTGCAAAAAGGAAACTGGGAAGGGGGATAATATGTGAAATGTATGGGTTATTTTCTGGGTCTCCAGTTCTATTCCACTGATCTACTCCCTGTCTCTGTATCAATACCATGCAATTTTTTACCACTATTGCTAAATAAATAAATAAAATTACCAAAATTGCTTTAGTATCAAGGAAGCACTAAATATTCATTCTGGCAAAAATGTCTTGGACATTTGGAAGCTTGGAGATCTTTTTTTTTTTCAAAGTTTTTTTATTTACATTCCAAATGATTTCCCCTTTCCCGTTTCCTCCCTCCCTGAAAGTCCCATAAGCCCCCTTCTCTCCCTCTTTTCCCCATTCAACCCCCTCTTGGTTCTCTGTCTTGGCATTCCCCTACATCCAGTCTTTCCAGGACCAGGGGTCTCCTTCCATCTTCTTGGAAATCTATTGATATGCGAATTGTGTCTAGGGTATTCTGAGCTTCTGGGTTAATATCCCCTTATCAGTGACTGCATACCATATGTGCTCTTTTGTGATTGGGTTGCCTCACTAAGGATGATATTTTCCAGTTGGGACCATTTGCCTAGGAATTTCATGAATTCATTGTTTTTAATTGCAGAGTAGTATTCCATTGTGTAAATATACCACATCTTCTGAATCCATTCCCCCGTTGAGGGACATCTGGGTTCTTTCCAGCTTCTGACTATTATAAATAAGGCTGCTATGAACATAGTGGAGCATGTCTCCTTATTGCATGCAGGGGAAGCCTCTGGGTATATGCCCAGGAGTGGTATAGCCAGATCCTCCAGGAGTGTCATGCCCAGTTTTCTGAGGAACCGCCAGACTGCTTTCCAGAGTGGTTGTACCAGCTTGCAATCACACCAGCAGTGGAGGAGTGTTCCTCTTTCTCCACATCCTCGCCAACAACTGCTTTCTCCTGTGTTTTTGATCTTAGCCATTCTGACTGGTGTGAGATGGAGGGTTGTTTTGATTTGCATTTCCCTAATGACTAAGGATTTTGAACATTTCTTAGGGTGCTTCTCAGCCATTAGATATTCTTCAGGTGAGAACTCTTTGTTTAGCTCTGTACCCCATTTTTTAATAGGATTTTTTGGCTCTCTGGAGTGTAACTTCTAACTTTGAGATCTTAATAAAGCAATATAAGTTGTATAAAGGAAAAAAATAAATGGTCATCATCTTGCATGTGATTGCTCATTACTGCGTAAAGAAAACTTGCTAAATTAAGTTTAACAGAGTTGATGTTTGCAATAAATAATTGTAGAAGCAAGGCGGCAGTTTCATGTAGGTTGAGAGTGCTTCAGTAGAGACATGGTGGTATACAGAGAGAGCTCCATTGGATGTATCTATTTACCTTGTACAATCATGTTTGAACTTTAGAATCCTATGGTCCACTAACATCTGACTTCTAAAATTTGATGAGATTTGGCTACCTGTTTTAATTATGTATTGTTATGCTGTACTCTACCAAATAGGATACTTTGCAAACTAGTATGTACCATTGAACTATAATTAATTTATTACTTCAAGTACCCTGATGGGTTTATCTTCTTTTTTATAGTACTTTACCAGCCTATTTTGTGCCATTTCATATGACTGATTATGAAAGAACCAAGAGTTTGCTCTTGAAGAAATTTCCATGCCTTTTCACTGGTCATGGAATCTTTACCACATGCCCATTCTGATAACAGAGAAGTGTCAGGGTTCATTTGTTAAGCAGGAATGTGTCAAATTCTAGAAGTTCATGCTATACCTTAACAAAGCCCAGAAATGAAAAAATATCAAAGAAACTCTGAACTAGGAAGGAGACTTTTTTTTCAGATACTATCTTTTTCACACTTTCTAGCATGATCAAAAGTGAATTCATGAACCCAGAATCAGAGAGATCAATAAAATATAACAGTTTCATGCTACCTATTATTTCTGTAAAGATATTTTTAATTGTAGTATAGCAAGAAGTGCATTTTTGCTACTGCATCAGAACAATTTAGTTAAATACAAGTGCATAAGGAAAATTGGTTTAGCTTAATAACCTAAATGCAATTCTACCAAAGTTACCATCCATTACTTTTAAATTCCATAAACACACACACATACACACAAGCACAAAAACACAAATATACATGCTACACACACATTGTGCACGCTAACATGCAAACACACAGAGACGTGAGCACACACATTCTACACATTCTCTCTCTCTCTCTCTCTTTGATTTATAATTTTATTATATATAACATTATGTTTTGCTTGACTATATGAATTCACAACATGTGTGTGTTTAGAACTCATGGAGACCAAAGACGAAGTCATATTCCCAGGTACTAGAAGTACAAATGGTTTGAGCCATCATGTAAGGACTAGGAATCAAACCTGGATCCTCTTCCTGAGCCGCTAGTGCTCCTAACCTATGAGCCATCTCTTCAAGGATATTTACAAATTGATATTACAAGGTTTTTTCAATTATAAATATAAACACTGTGCAGTAATATTTATTATAATTTTATAGTAATTAGTATATGGCTACCTCTTTTTGCTTCTAAAATGTTCAATGAGGTACTTAAGTTTAAGTCTGTTTATAAAACACAGTGGTCTGCTAGACAGGTAATACATCTAAACTTTTGTCTATGTTTCTTTCATAATAAATCCAAAGGTACTTTTACTGATCTTATTCATACTTCTTTATGTTTATCACTCTGTACATGATTAAGAATGTGACACTGGTAAAGTTTCAAAATGGTATGCACTCATCTTTCTCAGGAAGCTCATGATTTTTAACATTTCCTAAAGATAAATCTCACGTACTAAGTAAACTTGTCCAAGCTGATAACTCAGCAGCAAAGGGAGAACATCTGAAATGATTAAGACATGAAAGCAACAGACTGTAAAAGACTTGATGCATAAAATATAACTACATGGAAATAATTCTCGACAGAAATGTGTTCTTTCTTAAAAAAAATATCTTTATCCAAAACTAGAGAAGAACTATCTTTTTGTTCACAAAGATAACACTTTCATGGTAAGAAATTAATACTCAAATCCTAGCTTGAGGATTTCCTGAAAGGAACATGAATTATCTTGTAGCCAATAGAATGTCACCTCTTTAATTGAGCTGATGGTTTGAATTACTTGGTCGGTTCTGTGGATTTGTCTCTATATTACTTCTAGGACTATTGAAAAGACTTACTATTTTCTGTAAAATATTGTTACCCAGCACACTGAAGCTGTAAACAAAGAAAAGGGGATATTTGACATAATTTATTTGTAAATCCAGCAAATATATTTAATAAAATAACCTAAACAAATCTATCCTACCTAGCACTCTAGTGCCTATCTCAACAGCATAAACAATTATTTCCATGTTTTACAATGTAGACTTCACACTGATTTGTAAGTAAACACCCTATTGCTAATATATATTGGAGCTTTGTTCTTCTGTGTTGTTTCCCTTAAGTCTTTGATAGTGTCATTTTACTTTCAAATGTATTACTCATGTATGCCAGGAAACATTTAATGATGGCATTATTGGCATGATGGTTAGATGACTCTTACTTCTCTGTGTATTGTAAAACCTGTAGCAGAATCTTTACTGCCTGCAGGATAAATGTTAGTACACTATTTTCTATCAGCTGTGATACACCTCTTTCCAGATTTTACTGAACATATTTATTTTGGGAAGGGCAAATTTTCTGTTATAAATCCCTACAGTAGGAACTCTAGATTATCTTCCAGTATACTTACTTCCTTTTCTTATCTTCCGAGAACAAATAATAAATTAGTCCCATAGTCTTCGATTATAACCCATCACACAGAAACTCCTTCAAAGGACTGAAATCACTGAGGTGGTTCCCTTGGGATTTGCTGCATTCTTTCGCTATTCCCATTAAATTTATTTTTTGTGTATTTAAAAATGCCAATCTTTAGCAGTGCAAAACTCAGTCATGAAGGTGGATTCCTTAGAGATCAAAGTCAAGACATGAATTAGTTTATATCTTTTTCCACTAAAGTAGGAAAACTGAAGTTAAATAGTGAAAATGATCCTAGAATATTGAAAACATTTTAATCTTAGCCCTTGGCACAAAGCATACTTCAGACATTGCTTCTCATTGATTTTATTGAGTGTAATCCCTAATGAGCTAGGCCTCAGGTTTCATAAGTGCAATTCTATCTTTACAGGTGTGTCACAGAAGCAATTGCTATTTTTATAGGTAATTACCATTTATATAATTAGATTAGGAACATTGGTAACTCAAAAGATGGTGGAATTGATCAGTGACATTCTGAAGCCTGACACGGACATCAAGCTTGTGACATTTTCTGAAGCACTGCGAAGTGAGGGAAATGGGTGGGAATTGATGAAAACAGCATTGTACTTTCAGATAGCATCTTCGTTAGTACCGAAGTCTAGTAGATTATGATCTTAGAACTTTGTGATACTTAAACCATGAAATAGGAATATTTTATGACTGCTATTCAGATTAATGTGTGCTATAGGTTAATAATAAGGATTAGTTTTTAGTGAATTTAATTATTGGACTTTGAGTAGCCTAAATAGCTGTCCTGTCCATTATTGCCTGTGTGCTGACTCTAGCCTGATGGAGCTCCCCTGTGGTCTCATCCACCTGTTCTAAATTGACATCCAAATGCTCTTTCCCTGAGGCTCCCTTTTATAATATTGGCTATGAAGAAAAGTTGATGCCTTCTCTGAGTTTTGACATTCTAGTATAATGCCCTTCCATAACTGATTGAGGACATTTTGTTTCATCTTCCAGGAGATTTCTGTTACTATACCCATCTTGAATATGTAACAGTCAGGTGTGTGTGTGTATGTGTGTGTGTGTGTGTGTGTGTGTGTGTGTGTGATGGAATGAATTAAATTTCTATCATATTTTAAACAAAATAGTATATGAAATGTATTAGTTACAAATTGTCAGAGCTTTGCTCTTTTTTTTTTTACAGAAATAAGCATCTCTAAAAAAATGCAATTACAATAGTGATGAAATTACTTAAGAACTGGAATATTTAAATGATTGTGCAAATTTTAGTGAGTAAAGCATTTATTACTCTAATTTGATTGCTATCATATCCATAATTTGTTAAGAGTTTCACGTCTTTGTCTTACAGATGAACATGTTATTCTTTTAGAAATAGAAAGGGAATTTCAAGTTAAATTGGCTGTCTATGGAACCAGTAATATTTCATGATTATCATGACTGAGTTAAATCGTAATATACCATGACGAAACTTCCTTGATACACACAAACATCCGTGATAAACTTTTTCACACCATAGACACCTAAAGTGAAAACTTCTAATTTCTTTAGAAAGTCAATGATTTCAAATGATCGTTTGCTAGATCACAGAAGTTAAAGGATGTCTTGCTAAAAGCAGACACTTGAAAGAATGTTTTCCTGAAGCAGATACAAGTGAAAGGATGGCTTGCTATAGCCAACATGTGAAAGGATGTGTGATGAAGGAGTATAAATTTGACCCCTCAGAAAATGGAAGCAGGATCATTGGTTTGATTTGTTCCATCTTGCTAGCCTTTGCTAACTACAGGCATGTATTGGTTCACCTTATACAGCATTGTTGAACTATGCTTGTGGTAATGTCATTGAGAAGAACTTGCCAAAGAACAGCTCCTCAGGTTCATGTGACTTTTGGTCATTTCAGAAGCTTCAGGCCAGTTGGTGTGCCTTGTGGCTTCTTCAGGATTGAACTATAGCTGTTGATTCAGGTGTGTTATCTGCCTGCCAAGAAGACTGAATGGTCTGCAGCTGCTGATTTGTATTTGGTGTTTGCTATGGGACTGAACAAAGAAGATCAAGCTCACCCCCAAAAAACAACTGTTAAATAGGTCTACGTCCCCCATATCCTAATAACTTTTCTCTTCCACTACCTCTTGTGGGTGGTGGACAAGAGAAGATGTTGAATAATTATGACAATAGTCTGCAAAAATTTATGTTTACAGACATCAAAATCTCAGACATTGTATTCCCTTAACTGAAATTTCATAGTAACTGATTATTGTAACTTCTGTACATATCTCTTCATTCTTGAAAAGCTTTTTCACTCACTTATGATAACTAATGCAATGCAAATGCGGTATAAATTGTTATGCTGCTATATTCAATTAAGAAACAAATGGAGAATTTTCAATATAGAAAAAATACTTTCCCATAATTTTAGAACCACCATTTGCTTGAATTCAAGAACATTGAATCTATAGCCATGCCATCTATGAACTGAGTGCTAGTTACAATCTGTGGAAGACTCAAGAATGTAGGGGCTTCCGTTCCCTTAGATGGGTAAAAGTAGACTGAAGTGTGTGTGTGTGTGTGTGTGTGTGTGTGTGTGTGTGTGTGTGTGTTAGAGAGAGAGAGAGAGAGGAAGACAGGGAGAGAGGGAGGGAGGGAGAGAGAACAGGTAGAAGAGGAAGAAGAAGGAGGAAGAGAAGGAGCAGGGGGAGGAGGAAGAGCAGGGGGAGGAGGAGAGGGAGGAGGAGGAGGAAGAGGAGGAGGAAGAGGAGGGGGGTAAGGAATCATTAGAAAGAAAACTAGGAAGACTCTGAAAGCTGTTCTTTTATTATTGTTATTATTATTTAGTTGATTCAGCTTTATTTATTTTTATTTATTTTCTATATTTTTTATTTACATTCCCAATGATTTCCCCTTTCCCGGTTCCCCCCTCCCCGAAAGTCCCATGAGCCCTCTTCCCTCCCCCCGTTCCCCATTCAGCCCCCTCCCGCTTCTCCGTTCTACAGAACTTACTCAAAGCCAGGAGTGATCAGATCATAATTATGGCATCATTATCAGGAACTCTTTTTGAAAAGTGGATAGTGGAGTAATATAAAGACATGATAAGAAGTAGATTAACCATTGTGAGTAGACTGGGCATGCGTTGGAACATTTTTCCAGTAAGTTGTAGGGAATGCAAGACTTGTAGCAAAGAAGAGAAACCCTGAGATATTCTGAGTAGAACGTAAAGGGGAGCGAGGGATTGTTAGGGTCCTAAAAGCCAGGATAAAAATAGGAATGTAGAGAGGAAAGTCAAAATTGAAAAGAAAATGAGACCTTTAGAAGTGAAATAGAGGCTTTTTTTCTTATACATGTCAAACAGCTTAATTGTACTTTTGTCCTTTCTGGAACACTTTTTTTTTTTTAAATGTCTTTCTATTTTTGAGTTTATAATTTAATTACAGTATCTCTCCCTTCTCTTTCTTCCCTCCAAACCCTTCCATGTATCCCTCCTGGTGTACTTCAAATTTATGGCCTCTTTTTTTCCTTAATATTTACTGTATTTATATGTGCATTTGTATATAAATATATGTTCCAAAATGTATTGTTCTGTCTCAGTTGTCTCATGTAATATGATTTTTTTTCTTGCTGAATCTACAGAAAAAAAATTACTATCTATTCAATGGTAAATTTCCTAATTTTATTTTTGTTTACACATGAATATTATTCACTAGTGTATTTGCCCTCTATTTTCACTGTTTACTTAATGGTTCTTTCATTTCCTGTTACAGAGCAACAATGAACATACTTAAGCATATGTCAAAGGGTGGTAGATTTATTTCTAGATATTTTTGGAATTCTCTACTTTGACTTCCATAGAGTATATGACTGCATCATTCGATATCCCAGAAACAGTGAATGAGTATCATCCGTCTCCAAATCCTATCCAGCAATTATTGAAGGTAATTTTATCATCCTTTACCACTATCTCTGGTGTAAAAGGAAATCTTAAAATTGTTTTATTTCCATTTTCCTAATTGCTAGGAGTGATAAACATTTAAGGAGTTGTTTCATTGCTATTCGTACTTCTTCGAGAATTATTTATTCAAGTTCCATGCTCATAATTTAAATCGATTATTATTATTTAATGGATTATTTAATGATTTTTAGATTTAGTGCATTTTAGTTCTCTATATACTCTGAATATCAATATCTGGGAAATATCTCCCAATGTGTGTTTCCAATTCACTGATTTTTTTCCTTTGTGTGTTTGTTCATCATATAACATACTTTCATTTTTTAAATTTTGTTTAATCATCCTTTTCTAGTTCAGATTTTATCCCCCTCCCAGTACAACCTCTGTCTATCCTACATCCCACACTTCCTCCCCCCACCTCCCTGTCTCTGCAAGGATGTCTCCACCCCACCAGACCTCCCCACTTTTTGGGACCTCCAGTCTCTTGAGGGTTAGGTGCATCTTCTCTGAGGTCTGAATCCAGACCTGTCAGTCCTCTGCTGTATATGTGTTGGGGGTTCATATCAGCTGGTGTATGCTGTCTGGTTGGTGGTCCAGTGTCTGAGAGATCTCGGGGGTTCAGGTTAATTGAGACTGCTGGTCTTCCTATACGGTGGCCCTCCTCCTCAGCTTCTTCCATGTGTTGGGGGCTTCATATCAGCTAGTGTATGCTGTCTGGTTGGTGGTCCAGTGTCTGAGAGATCTTGGGGGTTCAGGTTAATTGAGACTGCTGGTCTTCCTATAGGGTGCCCCTTCTCCTCAGCCTCTTCCAGCTTTTCCGTAATTCGACCACGGGGGTCGGCAGCTTCTATCCATTGGATGGGTATAAATATCTGTATCTGACTAACATACTTTCAATAGTTGTCCAGAATCCTTGGGTAAATGAAGTTCTAGTCAACAAATCTTTTGTATACTCATATCATGCACAGTACTGCCTAAATTCTCTTCTGAAAGTTTTCAGGTTTAGGTATTTGACCATTAGGAATTATTCTTTATGAAATGTATTAGATATGGTTCTAATATTTTTATTCTACATCCAGTTTCCCCAACACCAGATATTGAAGATTCTTTACTATCAAGTCTTTTAAAATCTTTGCCAAATATTAAGTGACTGAAGTGACATGTGCTCTTTTTGGATATTTAATTTTGTTACTTTGTCAATGCCTGCTTTTTTGAGTCAGAACCATTTTGCATTTGTTACTGTGGATGTGTAATAGTTCATAAGATCTGGAATTTCAATCATTCATAATTTATACTTTATACTCAGAATTTTTGGTCAGTGAGAACTTGTCTAGGTCCAAATGAATTTTATGATAGCATTTTTCTTATTTATGTGAAGAATGAGGTAGGTATTTTGATTGAGATTGAGTTGAATCAATAGTTTTTGGTAGAATGGTATTTTTCACAATGCTAATTGTTTGTACCTATAAACATGGGGTGTCTTTTCATTTTCTAGTGTCTGGAGTTTTGTTTTAGACATTTAACATTTTCCTTGATGATGCTTTTACTTTGTGTATGAGGTTGTTCCTGGATAAATGAAGATATTTGCTATGCTTTGAGGCTATTATAAATGAGAGTATGTCCATGATCTCCTTCTTTATGTTTGGTTTTGGTGTAAAAAATAGCTTTGTTTTGTGCAAATTAATTTTGAAACCTGCCACATTTCCAGATTTGTATATTGTTTCTAGAAGTTTTATGGTAGAATTTTGGAGATTTTTAATGATATTTTAATGTCTGCAAATAGGGAACACTTGTCTTCTTTTCATATTTGTATACATTTAATTTTCTTCTCTTGCCTTATTGATTCAAGCACCATCTTGAAAAAGAGAGAGGATAGTAGAGGACATCAACTTCCACTGTTTCATTCCAGAATGTAGTGGTATTGTTTCAAATTCTTCTCCATTTTGGATGATGTTTACTATTAGTTTCATGTATATAAATTTTATTATATTGAGGCATGTCCCCTATAAATCTAAATTTTCTAGGATTTCTATCATAAAGGCATGTTGGAATTTTGCCTATGGCTTGTTCTGCATCTATTAGGTGATTGTGCAATTTTTATCTTCACTTACATTTCTTGTAACATTCATTGATTTATATATATGTATATAAATATATATGTGTACATATACACATACACATACATATACATCATATGCACATACATATTCATATACACAATCATATACATATACATCATATACATATACATATAAATATATACATTTTTATTATTTTCTAAGTTTATTTATTTACATTCCAAATAATTTCTCCTTTCTCCTTTCCTCCCTCCACGAAAGTCCCATAAGCCCCCTTCACTCCCCCTGTTCCCCATTGAACCCCATCTCGTTTCTCTGTGCTGGTATTCCCCTACATCTAATCTTTCCAGGACCAGGGGTCTCTCCTTCCATCTTCTTGGAAATCTATTGATATGTGAATTGTGTCTTGGGTATTCCAAGCTTCTGGGTTAATATCCCCTTATCAGTGACTGCATACCATGTGTGTTCTTTTGTGATTGGCTTACCTCAGTAAGGATGATATTTTCCAGTTCTGACCATTTGCCTAAGAATTTCGTGAATTAATTATTTTTAATTGCAGAGTAGTATTCCATTGTGTAAATATACCACATCTTCTGAATCCATTCCTCCATTGAGGGACATCAGCGTTCTTTCCAGCTTCTGGCTATTATAAATAAGGCTGCTATGAACATAGTGGAGCATGTGTCCTTATTGCATGCAGGTAAAGCCTTTGGGTATATGCCCAGGAGTGGTATAGCAGGATCCTCCGGGAGTGTCATACCCAGTATATTGAACATCCTTACATGTTATATAATCTCTTGATGTCTGTCTGGTTTCTAATTTTAAGTATTATGCTGATCTTGGATCTTGGCCAAATTTTTTGATAGGTCTTTACCTGATTTGCATATTAGAATGATAGTGGCTTCATAGGAGTCTGAGAGTGCGCCTACTGTTTGCAATTCTTTTATTATTAATTATTTTATTTACTTACATCCCAAATGTTGCCTTGTCCTGGTGCCCCTCACAGAATTCTTCCCCTCTTGCCCTCCATTGGCTCTGAGAGTATCCCTGAGCATCTCCCTTCCCTGTGGTATTAAGTCTCTATAGGATTAGGTTCATCCTCTCCCACTGAGGCCAGACAAGGCTACTCTGCTAAAAATGTGAAGGGGGCTAGTTTAGGAAGTATAAGCTGAAGTTCTTTGAAAATATGATATAATTTTTTTATAAATGCATATGGTCCTGGATATTTTAGCTAGAAAGCATTTTTATTACTATGTCAATCTCCTCATTTGTTGTAAATCTGTTTCGTTTGTTCTTCTTGCTTTATGTGCTTTGAATGCAGAAAATCACTCTCCTTTTATGTTTTATAGCTTAATGGAGTATAAGTTTTTAAAAATATTTCTGGACAATATTCTGAAGTACTTTGGTGTCTTTAATATTGGAATTTTTTCTTGTTCTTTTCTGATGTTGTTAATTTAGATCCTCTCTTTCTTTCCTTTGATGATTTGTGTCAACTCCTCTTTACCTTCTCAAAGAAGCAACTTTTAGATTTGATGATTCTTCTTTGTGTTGTTTGCTTTATTTCTATCGAATTGATTTCTGCTTTGACTGTTTTTTTTATATCTTGCTGTTGACTGAGATGTTTTATCTTATTATTACCTCTAAGGAGGACTTCAGTTTTTCACGTAAGAATTCTTCTCTGCAACTTTCCAAAGGGAATAAATTATCTATATACTTATATCACTGTTCTTAGAGCAATAATACTCCTTATATTCCATTTACCTTAGTCTCATAGCACACACATACACACACACACACACCCAAACACATTGCCAAGACAATTGTCAATAAACTAATCTGCTTTCAAATGCAGTTTAAAGATGACTTCATATGTCTACACATATTCTACAAATATTGCCCAAAATATAATTAAATTTCATTTAGGAAGCAACAAAGGTTTAGCATTCCACAGTTTCACATAATGAACAGACACTGAAATAATGTTCAACTTAAGGAAATATTAAAAATATAGCTGATAGCTGTTATGGAGGTATTGTTTTGGACACAGAGAAAATTTGAGAGTTAATAATATTGCACATTCAAGCATAAAGGGATAAAGCAAGATTCTTCCTCTTGTCTTTGGATGAAAGGTTTACATTGGAAACAACTTTATCACTTAAATGCCTGGTGAGGTACCCTCCAAAGAATAGGCAATCTCCAGCAGTGAGATCATTTTGAAGCAATAAAAATCATTTGAATACAATTACTTAAGCAAGTGAGCATCTGTGCTTTTTTTCTAAATGGCAGAAATTGAGGACAGAAGCCAATGTATTTTGTCAAAGAAAGGAAACATGAGCACAAACTAGAGCATAATGTTAAAGACAAACACACAGCTTGTTTCTCTGACACTACCTGCAAGATTCTTTTTCATATGTAGTTTATGTCTGACTCTTTACCTTTAAAGCATAGGATTATTTTGCATTTTATTTTAAAATTAAATGTTCCTTACTGTTGCTGATTTGATTATAATTGTGTAAATTAGCATATAAAGTAACAGGCTCTGTCACTGCATTTCACACATGCTCAGTTTGTTTAATATTTACCAAACATTCTCCCTGCCCATCTCTCATCTCCACTTACATTACCTTTTGCTCTCAATATTCTCTTTCCAACATTAAACTTGAATATGATACATAACTCTTCTCACTACTCTTCCTATGAAACTCCATTCCCTTTGATGCTTTGGGGTAGTGTATCTACATACTAACAAATATATAAACAGTTATAATTATTAAAAGGTAAGGCATGCATATGCAAAAGAACATGAAGTATCTTTATTTTAAATGATGTTGATCTCAGATAATTTAATATTTTCCAATTTCTTACAGTTTTCCTGCATATTTTATAATTGAGTTTTCCTTATGTTTAAAAATTTTTCTATCAAAACTATGTACCATTATTCTTTCATTTATTGATTAGAATTTATTCTGACTTAAAATTCCTAGAAAAATTTTGAAGACAGGCCATACCATACCACAAGAGACATTCCAAGTGAGAGAACATACATTGCATATATCTAGAGAAAAAAAAAAAGAAACAATAGAGCCTATGCCTCTCATCATAATGGTGCCCAAGAACAAATAAGCTACACTGGCAAAAACTGAAGCCTTGCAAATTTCATAATTTATCATTTAGGTTATGAAGCCTTGTGAAAACCCTTCATTTAAATAAGTAAAATAAATCAATTTTAATAAATGTTAGAAGATGAGTTCTCATGCAAAAATAACAGGGGTAAATATAACATGAATGATTATATTTTGGAGAGATAACAGGGAGAAAAAAATGAATAAAAAGCCTGAGATACCTATTTCTGAAGATTTTATGTGGTGATCTGGCAACCCAAAATCTTGACTAGGAACAAATGATTAGTTTTTCGAGATGGATAATGGAAACACAATTATTATGCTAACCTTACAACCCTTGTCCTTGTGATTCTAGGAACTGATATTATGCTAATAAGTGGAACTGAATCCACAATTTAGTTTATAAATTCTGTGCCTGGCCCTATTACTTATGAATGAATAATTGAAAATAAAATGCATAATCTCTTCCCCCAGATAATTAATGAGTTCAAGAAGGTGAAAAGTAAACTAAACCAAAAGCAAGATCTTCCTGGAAGCATGTTCCCATTCCCGTGTCTAAACTGAACAGTCACAAGTGTGGCCCTGAGTTAGTAGTATAGCTGCATCCCTTTAGCACAAATGGATGATGCTAACCTAGAGGATGTTTACTCATTTTCTCAGACTCTTAATTCAGCACCTTAATTGAAATCAAAGGATGGTGTCTTAGTTTGAGTTTCTACTGCTGTGAAGAGATACCAAGACCATTGCATCTCTTAAAAGGGAAAATTTTTAACTGAGACTGGCTTACAGTTTCAGAGATTTAGCCCATTATCGTCATGGCGAGAGACATGGCAAAATCTAGGCCAACATGTGATGCTGAAGAAAAAGTTGAGAGTTCTACTTCTTGATTCAGGAGACTGCTCCAGTAGGCCTAGCTTTAGAATATAAGATCTCAAAGCTTGCCTCCATAGTAACATACTTCCTCCAGTAAGGCCACAGCTATTCTAACAAGACCACACCCACTTTCTAATAGTGCTGCTCCCTATGGGCTGCCACATGAGTCTGTGGGGACCATTCCTATTCAAACTACCACAGATAGCCTTAGAGTCTTGAATCTATTGTTCTTATATTTCCCAGATATCTCTTCTAACTTAGGAACCATGTGTGACCATGTGTAATGCCCTGAAACTCACATCATCCTTGTTCAATTTTGTTTATCTGTTTGCACAAAGTTTTCTTAAGCTCACCTGGCTATGATCCTGTTACAGAATCAAGACATACTCTGAATAATTAGGAACTTTGCTATTGAATTTGAAGAAAATAAAAGAAATTTAGCTGGGAAAAACATGTTCTCTTAAGTGTATAATTATACTCATTATTTCTTCATTCACGACCTGTGAGTCTTAAGTTCACAATCATTTAAACTTGAACTAAATATTTTGAAATAACCTATCCTATAATTTTGTAGAATCAGCTGCTGGGTAAAACTTCTTTCCCATTCAGAATGCCTCCAAGGTCATTGTAGTTGGAGGTGTCAGTATATTTGATACAGTTTAGGCTCAAATAGAATAACATGCATTGTTTCTTGTCGATTTCTTTTGAAGCAAAGTTGTAATTTTCATCTTTCACTGATATTTCAGAATTTAACAGTAATTACCTAAATCCTGGAATCCAAAGTAAAAAAAATTGTGTTATTTAAATGTATTAGTAGTCAGTGAGACATAGCTCACTGAGTAAGGGTGCCACCATGGCTACTGCCCTGATCAGTTCTTCACATCCACATGTGAAGGAGAGGAACATCTCCTAGTAGTGGTTATCTAACCTTTATGCATTCACACACAAACACACACACACACACAGACCCACACACACACACACACACACACACACACACAGAGAGAGAGAGAGAGAGACAGAGAGACAGAGAGACAGACAGAGAGACAGAGAGACTGATAGTCTATAATCCATTCCTGTTATTACCCCATGATTCTTTATTGAAGCTCCAGTGCTGCAGAATATCCAAGACACAGGGCAACAACAGGATACTTGAGATGAATTTCCAGGGAAGAGTCTAGTATTGATGGTATATCAGAAGCCAAAAACCTCAAACTAGACCAACAACTCATTGCAATGAACATTTGCAATGAAGATGCGAGGACAAATTGGTGTACTGTGGGACATACTGTGACATATGCCAGATTCCATAAGACATTTTTATTTTGTATTGTTTTGGTTTTTTCTTTAATTACCTTTTGGGTTGGAGGGTAGATATGAAGGGATGGGGCGGTGAATAGGATTGGGTTACATGATGATATTCACAAAATTTAATAAGAAATTTTGTGAAAAAGGAAAGAACCTTGGACCATCAAGTACAAAAAAAAATTTCTTCAACTTACTTTGGTCTTTTGAGTAGTATATCAAGGGACAGTCTCTGTATAATTAATGAGGAATAGAAAAGTACCACATTAATAATAACCATACATACAACTCGGTTAATTTATTGGACATTTTCACTAATGGTAATATTAGAATCAAAATCAGCAAAACTGCTCTATGTATTTGTGAAATGAGAACATATTAGAAACAAAGAGCAGTTAACATCGGAGGTCTTTCACATGGAAGGAGAGACATTTGCAAAGAGAAAGCAGTAGAATGTCATTTAATGAATGTAGGTACCTATAAATTCTTCAAACCTTTTAAGATAATTGCTTTAATTAATGAAATCATTCAGTAGTTTTACATGCATCATTTTCCTGTGGCATTTACAATCTAATACAATTCATGCAGTAGTACAAAGCATCAGTGTGTAGGTATATCACAATTATTCCTCTTAGGATCAGAATGCAAAAATGTATTTGATACTATTCCTGATATTATAATTAAGGCACACATTCAAATATACACATTGAAACATACTGTTTACATATGCAACTTTTAGCTATTTTTAAGCTTTTATGATCTCTGAAATAATTCAACTATTACATGTTTTCTTAAACATCGAAACTATACATTACTTAAATGCAACTTTTAATTAAATTAAAGAAACACATTGTCTATTTGGCTCTGGAAGCTAAGATTTTATTGGGGCAAATATTTCTGTTTTATTCACATATCTATGTGTATTCTTTATGCTGCTAAAGGAGGTTAACAACTTCTTTATGTTAAGAAAAGCTTTAATATTTAAATAAAAATTAATTAAAAATATTATCAAAAACTATTATGCCACAGAGCACTAGCAATCATAATAGAATTGGCAATGACAAGACTTTTGACTTATAAGATTGTCTAAGGCACTTTATCTCATGAATGATTAGAAGGAAAGTAGCAAAAAGGGAGAATGAATAGTTTATCAAGGATGAAGATTGTATAATGAGGATAGAGGAGAATGTGGAAATATGTTAAGCAGGGTACGTGAAAAATTGTATACACTGTAAATGGAGGCAGGATTCTCAGATTTATATTTAAGAACTACTGCCAAGGCTCTGCTTTAACACTCAAGGCTGAGTATTTTTTATAGCACCCTCCCATCCTGCTCAAGAGTGTGGGTCTGTGCTGGAAGCTGTGCTTACTGAGCCAAGCAAGCAAGGAGAAAGTCATCAATTACTCCCCACTCAACTTCTAGAGCTACTGCCTGCCCTCTTCAATGTGTGTATAACTCCCTGAGACTTGAATGAAAGTTAGGTGCGTATAATTGAGGGCAGAAGCTGACCTCAAGAGGTTGAGTGTGAAATGATTGATTGGATTGAACTCCTGTAGTTCTTCCTGAACTAATGGACTTCAGCGGGGCCCAAACTGGACCCTGGAGATTTGCTTCCTTAGTTCCTGACGTCCAGCCTCTGTGTAGCACTTCCACAGGATCTTTTTTGTTTTTTTCTCCTTTTTGCACTCTCTTAATTTACTAGTTGACCAAATCATCCAATTGGTTGAATGTTTGTAACAGCTTCACGTACTTTTAATTGTTCAACATTGCAAACTTCCTTAATAATTCAGTGTAATACAAATCATACAAACCACAGTTTCCAATGAACAGTATTGCGATGACATGCCAAAAGTACCCCTCTGTGCTGAGTACTGTTGAACACCAAATAAAATTAGGGAATCTCGGCAAAGCTGTTTATTTGAAGTATTGATTAATGGTAGACAGTAGGGAAGTGACTGTTGTTATGTATTAAAAACATTTGTCTCAATCAGTTAATCTTTAAGGTCATATTGTTTAACTAAAATTAGATACTGCTTTTCATGAATTTAGTTTAAATATAATTTACTCTGAGTATAGTGGCACACACCTTTAATTCCAGTACTAGTTGGGCAGAGGCAGGTGGATCTCTGAATGAATTGAAAGTTGGCCTGATCTTCATGACAGTCAATTCTATGGAGTTTGACCCTGTCTCAAGGCAATCAGTCAATCAAACAAGGAAACAAACAAACAAACACCTGACTTATGTCTTACTCAGTTTGGCTATGTTGTAGACATTCTAGTAAGTCTACTTGATATGTATATGATCCCAAGATACATTCTGATTTTATAGTGAGGAATGAGGGATGTGTTGTTTCTGAATAATTTTGCAGAAGTTATGCTGATTTAGAATTTTATTGTAGTCACCTCATCATGGGAATAGAAAAATTCTGCCACATATCTAGAGTCATTAATTACATCAAGAGAGAGAATGAGTCAATTTTTTCTCTAAGTGTTTGCCATCCTTTCAGAAATATTGCTTTACTTCAGCTATCAAAAATTTCCAGAAGCCTGTTCAAGAATATGCCAGGGTGTGTTAATGAATGAAGCCCCAAATCATCAGACATGCCATAGTTCAACAGCTCAAAAAGAAAATAAATTATATTACATTATATTTGAACTGCAGTATGATTGTATAACCAGTGTTTATCTCTATGATTTACACATAATACATGGGGAGTGGGTTAAGTATTATCACGTAATTTTTCAAATTTCAGTGTATAGTAAAAATTTGAAGACTGTTATAATAAGGTTTGTGTTCTTAAATATTTCCCCAGAAATAAAACATTCTAGTAATATTCAAGGAAAGGTTGTAATAACATATTTATTTCAATTCTTATTTTCCTTGCTTTATACATTGTAAGAAGTTATATCCTCGTTGTCTTCCTGACACTGGGCACTCCTCCAGGTATCTCTTTATTCCTCCTTGCAGGCTTTGTGTGGGCTTTGTTTCCATAGACACCATCAGTGCTTTTAAGGTCCCTAGCAACTGTTCTCAGGAATTTTTAAGACGACATTGTCACCACTTACAAATGGAGCTGTGCCCCATTGTTTCAGGAGATGTCTAACAGGTGCCTCTTTCTTTTAACTTTATTATTGAGAAATTCAAGAGATATATTCAAGGCATTCAAATTGTGCCAAGTCGCTGCAGTTTACTATGCCTTCAGTCTTTGTGTTCTAAGATGGCACTTCCAATTTGTAGTGTTTTGCACAGCATGAATTGCTTTTGAGCTATGCAAATATTAATGAATGTCACTCTTCCACTCTCTTATGAGGAACTACAAAGGAACTAAGTTACAAGTACGTATACTTTCAATGACAGCAAAAACTGAGAAAATGGTACAATTTAAGAATAACACATATAACACAGAAAGACAATGTACAATAGCTATGAGATAATTTAGTTTGTCTACCTTCAGTAGACTGCCACAGATAATTTCTTACATCTATTTTTGGTAAAGAAAGAGCAATACTTGGCAATACAGTTTATCTAAGAATGAAATAGATTTTAATTTTTAAAATTGTTATCTATCTGAATATACACATATTTTGAAAATAATAGGCTAGTAAAAATACAAACATAATTCTATGAATATTACTTAGAGAAGACACATATTAATTCAGAATATATTTAATTCAAAGGATTAGCTGAAAAGTTGGCTTGGAAAATTATACCTTAATATTAGGATAAGGTTTATACTTGAATAGTTGAGAGATTATTCATGAAATTACATGTTTGCAATTACATCATATTATTTATCAATGGATATACAACAGATTTTTAGAGAGATTTCCTTGTATGTAAGCTTAGACTTCAAAAATCTTCCTTATAAGAGATTTATTTAAGAAGACACCAGTATATATTCTGAATGTATTTTCCTTGTTAATTCCCAAGGCTTTTCCACATTAAAGACATGTGTTTGTGGACATACAAACGAATGCACAGATCATCCAATATTTTGTTCTCAATGATATGGAATTATTTATTTTCTGTTTGCTTGTGTGTTCTTAACCCTCTTGGTTGGGACTTTTCCTTCAAACATTTTCTGAAAGGTTGGATTTGTGGATAGATTGTTTAATATGGACTTGTCTTATAATATCTTGTTTTTTGATGGAGAGTCTTTCTGGGTATAGTAGTCTTGTTTGACATCTGTGGTTTCTTACAGGATGTAAAACACCTGCCCAGGCCTTTCTACTTTTTAGAGAGTCTCTATTGAGAGGTCAGGTGTGATTCTGGTAGGTCTGGCTTTTTATTTTGCTTCACCTTTTCCCCTTGCATCTTTCAATATTCTTTGTTTGTTTTGTAGATTTTGTGTTTTGAATATTATAAGGCAAGAAGATATTCTTTTCTGGTCCAATCTAATATCTAATTGGTGTTTTATAAGCTTCTTTTATATTTATAGGCATCTCTTCACAAGACATTCCTTCTGTGATTTAGTTGAAAATAGTTTCTGGTTCTTGGAGCTTGGAATCTTCACGTACTATTATTATTATTATTATTATTATTATTATTGTTGTTGTTGTTGTTGTTGTTGTTGTTTTTGTTGTTGTTGAAATGTAACCTTTTAATTCTTATTGAGATACAATTTATTCTTTTCAGCTGATGATATGGAGTCAGAGAAAAATTCACAATAAAATAATCTTAGTATCCATCTAATGGATTTTTTACTTTCATTATTATTAATATTAATTATTATTACTATTACTACTTTAATTTTTTTATAGTCCAGTCATTACCCCCCCAGGGTCTTCATCCCCACAGTTCCTCATCCCATTCCTCCTCCCCGTGTCTCCAAGAGCATGTCCCCAGACTCTTACCCCAACCCTACCAGGCCTCCCCACTCCCTGGGGCCACAGGTCTCTCTAGGGTTAGTTGTGTCTTCTCTAACAGATGCCAGACCAGGCAGTCCTCTGCTATATGTGTCTCTTATTGCTATTACTATTAGGATAGTTCTTTTCATGGTATACCAGACCTCCTGATGTTTTGAGTCAGGAACTTTTTAGATTTATTATTTTATTTGACCAATGTATCAATTTCTTCTATCAAGTCTTCTACTCTGCAGATTTTCTCATCCCTCTCTTGTAGTCTGTTGGTGTTGCTTAGGTCTCTTGCTCCGGTACTCTTTCCTAGGTTTTACATTTCCAGGATTCCCATAGACTGTCTTTTCTTCATTGCTTCTATTTCAGTTTTCCAGTACGGAACAGTTTTGTTCATTTCCTCCAGCTGTTTAATTATATTTTCCTATAGTACTTTAAAGAATTAGTCTACATTTTAAAGATACATGACTCTTTGACAATATTTTCTGTGTTTCTTTGAGGGATTTATTCATTTCTTCTTTAACAGTATCTATCATATGTACAAGATTGGATTTAAGGTCTTTTTCTTGTGTTAGGATATCCACGGCTTGCAGTAGAGGTATACTTTTGCTCTGATGCTGCCGTATTGCCCTGGCTCTTGTTTGTGATTTTACGTTGGCTTTTAGCCATATGTTTGTCCACGGATGTTGCTGGTGTAGCAGGTATCAAGAAAATGGGCCAAATCTGGTTGTTCCCTGAGGGCTAGCCTTGGACTAGATTTAATGGTGAAATAGGCCTGGATGTAGTCATTGTGAAGAGTGCCTGGTGAAGGCAGGTGCAGCTGTGATCAGACAATGGATCTCTGGGGACAACATGCAGCTTGCTCAGGGTAGCTGTACTGGGAGACAAGTAGGAGAATGGGGGAAAGGTTGCCTGGGTTGCTTCTTGTTCACCAGCTTGTGAGAGTATGTCACAGCAGTGCCCAAACTGCACTCGCAAATATTCAGAATTAATTAAGAGTTCAATTTACAGTATACATTCAGTATTATTGCCTCTGAAATTATTAGACTTATAAAGATTATGGGATTTTTCTATACTGTGTTCAGTTATTCACTAAAATTTACCAATTCATGTTATTCCCTTAGAAAGTAAGGAAGGAATGAGTTACATCATATTGAATAATTGACCAAGGAGCCCCATACATAAAAATCAAAAATCACCACAGCTTATGGATAAGGGTATTGATAGTTTGCTCCAAACTTATTGTAAGGTGCTTTGCTAAGTGCAAGAGTTACTTATGTCATAGAACAGAGAAATTAAGCTAGTATCTAACTGGAAGCTTCACCATTATTGTCTATTGTTCTTGGAATTGGAAGGCACTCTTCACACTACTGAAGTGAAAATGATAATTATCTTTACCACTGGTCTAGTGGAAATGTTCTCCTATTATTCAGATAAAGGAATACAGCAATAAAATTACAAGTAGTGACATAATCTGTATACATATGTCATTATTATGATAAACCAATGTTGAGAATCTTCTTCTTGTCATACATGGAAAGTAACACAGAGAACTGCAAATGGACAATGGTCAATTATAAACCTTAGAACACTCAGTCTTAAATGGTATTGGTACAGTAACAGACATGTAGATCAATGGAACAGAATTGAAGACCCAGAAATGAATCCACACTCCTATGGTCACTTGATCTTTGACAAAGGAGCTAAAACCATCCAGTGAAAAAAAGATAGCCTTTTCAACAAATGGTGCTGGCTCAGCTGGAGGTCAACATGCAGAAGAATGCAAATTGACCCATCCTTATCTCCTTGCACTAAGCTCAATTCTAAGTGGATCAAAGATCTCCACATAAAACCAGACACACTGAAACTAATAGAAGGGAAACTAGGGAAGAACCTTGAACATATGGGCACAGGGGAGAATTTCCTGAACAGAACTCCAATAGCTTATACTCTAAGATCAAGAATAGACAAATGGGACCTCATTAAATTACAAAGTTTTTGCAAGGCAAAAGACACCGTCAAAAAGACAAAGCGGCAACCAACTAACTGGGAAATGATCTTTACCAACCTTACATCCGACAGAGGGCTAATATCCAAGATATACAAAGAACTCAAGAAGTTAAACTCCAGAGAGGCAAGTAACCCTATTAAAAAATGGGGTACAGAGCTCCACAAAGAGTTCTCACCTGAAGAATATCTAA
Organism: Tokudaia tokunoshimensis; assembly: GCA_036184795.1. NCBI lineage: Eukaryota > Metazoa > Chordata > Mammalia > Rodentia > Muridae > Tokudaia > Tokudaia tokunoshimensis. The sequence goes on from BTHU01000014.1 coordinate 26,899,345, forward strand.
TGGCTGAGAAGCACCTAAAGAGATGTTCATCATCCTTAGTCATTAGGGAAATGCAAATCAAAACAACCCTGAGATTCCATCTCACACCAGTCAGGATGGCTAAGATCAAAAACACAGGAGACAGCAGTTGTTGGCGAGGATGTGGAGAAAGAGGAACACTCCTCCACTGCTGGTGGAATTGCAGGCTGGTACAACCACTCTGGAAAGCAGTCTGGCGGCTCCTCAGAAAACTGGGCATGACACTTCCGGAGGATCCGGCTATACCACTCCTGGGCATATACCCAGAGACTTTACCTGCTTGCAATAAGGACACATGCTCCACTATATTCATAGCAGCCTTATTTATAATAGCCAGAAGCTGGAAAGAACCCAGATGTCCCTCAACGGAGGAATGGATTCAGAAGATGTGGTATATTTACACAATGGAATACTACTCTGCAATTAAAAACAATGAATTCACGAAATTCCTAGGCAAATGGTCAGAACTTGAAAATATCATCCTTAGTGAGGTAACCCAATCACAAAAGATCACACATGGTATGAAGTCACTGATAAGGGGATATTGACCCAGAATCTCAGAATACCCTAGACACAATCAGCATATCAATAGATTTCTAAAAAGATGGAAGGAGAGACCCCTGGTCCTGGAAAGACTGGATGTAGGGGAACGCCAGGACAGAGTAATGAGAGGGGGTTGAACGGAGAAAAGAGGGAGGGAAGGGGGCTTATGGGACTTTCGGGGAGGGAGGAAACGGGAAAGGGGAAGTGATTTGGAATGTAAATTAAAAAAATAAAATTAAATTAAATTAAAAAAAATGTTATGCTTACATATAACCCCTCCCTTCAGGTTTCAGAATTCATGTAAAGTGAGTGGTGCAAAGATTGTAAGAGAGAGTATAAGTGTCTCTGAGGAAACTATCTTCAAGACACAACAGAACTAACTCTACTATATAGTAATTGTGTAAAAATGCTTCAGAAGAATGTGTGGCCAAGATTTTTTCATTTTCTGAATTCTGTCTGACTTCTTTTGGTTCAGTTACGCCTCAATTTGATTCAACCTGATATGTCAATTCTTGTTATCATTTCCTAAAATCTATTGGGGTTCAATTAGAAAAGTCATCGTGTTTGTCTCTATATTGACATTTTCCTTTAGTAGTTTATAAGTTACAGGCCATATTAAATAATTTATAAATTTTAGAATTGGTTTTGTACATGTAAGCAGTAGAGATTTAGTTTTAGTATTTGCTGGATGGGTATTCACATTTCCCAGAAACATTTATTAAACACACTATCTTTTATGTAGCCATATAATTTATGGTATCAGAAATGCTTATTTAAACTTAAAAAATTGTAGTGTCATGTTTTGTAGGAGCCACTGCAAGGTGCGAATATAAAAAATATGATTATAAATTTTATCATTACAGCATGAAAAGAGTTTTAAAGGTGTTTGTTGATAATGTTGGCTCTTCTTAATACTATGAACTGTAAAGCTGAGAATAAATAAATAACAAGTGTCATTTTCTGTGGATTGAACACAATAAAATAATTAGGGAACAAAACCATTTTTAAAAAGTATAACTTGCTTACTTTTTATCTGAAACAAGTAATCTTATCCTTCACTGATATCATTGTATATTTATATTCAAAATAAACTCTCTTCTCCTCTCTAAGTTATTGTCACTAAGAGGTTTATACTTAAACCCATAATCACTTTACTATAACAGTTCATTAACATGATTAGGAAGGCTCAGAAAAGCACTGTGAGTATAATCTACAATACAGAGTTGACATACATTTCTGATGTCATTGCTCCAAAATGAAAACATAATCAGGTTAATAAATATTAATACATCCTTCATGACATACGTTGAGCTATGAAATTAGACAAATTTTGAATATCTCATATTTTCATGGAAAGCTTATATTTAAATTACTCTCCTATGTAATTTGCTTGAATGCAAATATGAAGTCGTGTAAATTTCTTCTTAGGGAGTCACCCATCATCGTGTGTGTCATTATTCACATTTCTGTACTAATCTTAGTCATATTTTAAAGCAAACCTTAGCAAATTTACTTGGAACCAAAAAGACTTTTGAAAACATGATAAATGATTATATTTGGAGCTTCTTTAGAAAAAATTCAGATTTAAGTATGGTTTTTTTTATTATTGTAGTAGTGAATTTAATCTTAAAATTCAGTTACTCTCTTCAAAGTTTAGATTTTGTGGAATAATATTCTTTTAAGCCTTATGTATTTGGTATTTTTATATAACTGCTGTGAAATATTTGACATAATCATGTCAGTGGGGAAAAACATTTTTAACAATTTCAGAAGGTATGGTTCATGCTTGGTTCATACCACCATTAGAGCAGTTTCTCAAAGAGAAGGGATATGTACAGGAAATCTGATTACTTCCTGTCAGTTCAGGACACAGAGAATGAGAAGAATGTGGGGATGGTAACAGGATGCTTGACTAGAGCAACCAGTTTCATCCTGCCAGAACCTCTGTCCTAAAATGTCTAAAGCTTCTCACAATAAAATGACCCGCTAAGTATCAAATATTCAACACCCTGTCCGCAGGTGACATTTCACATTTAAGACATTGTTCTGGAAAGGTTATGACAGAAAAGCAGTGTAATTGGCCTGCCTAGTCATTTATTGAGAGAGAATATCTCTGAACTATAGTATTGGAAGTTTCATTGCTGAGATTGAATGTTTTATTTGGCATATAGTGTCTAAGAGAATATAAGATTCCCTCACCATATCCTGCTTTGGAAAGTCTGGGTAAGAAGCCATAACTATTGTAATGGTGTTTGTAACTTCATCAATTTAAGCGGAAACCATGTAAATAATTCTATTGCAATATATTCTGGTGTGATATAAATCAGTGCAACGTTTTAACTATTTTTCTTTTATTTGTATTGACACCTGCAAATTCCCTTATCAAAAGTAAGTCCAAGTATAGTGAAGATCAGTCCAATCATTATTGATTATGGTTAGATACTTGCTATTTTTTCACATCCTCAATGAATGCACATTTCTGAATCTGTTCAATAAGTCAGTGCTATTGTCTTTTTCTCAGTATTCATTTGGGAGTATGAGCCTTTTGTTGGTCTACCTATCCTTCCTATCTATCTATCTATCTATCTATCTATCTATCTATCTATCTATCTATCTATCTATCTATCTATTTATCTATCTATCATCTATCTATCTTTTATCTATATATCTACATTTATATATGTATATTATTTGTATATTTGTTTGCATGCATATTATTTATGTCTATTTACATATATTATCTATGGAAAATTAAGTCGTCAGCTAACTGTAAATAAGCTTAAACATATACACAACATAATTTTATATTTCAGAATAATATTCTGATGAGGTTATCAATTATTTTGTTCTGCAACCAAATTATTCCAAACTTAAATACTATAAACTTAATTTACTTTTATTTATAAGTGCATGGTATCCTATAATACAAACAAGAATTCTGGGAAAGTCTTGGATGTAGAGAGAAGGAGTAAATAGTAAGCACACAGTATGTAAAAACATGTTCTTGAGCTGTTGTCAATTTCTAAATTCTCATAGGCCATCTACAATCTATCGAGAGCTAAACTCATTCCTAAGCAAGGGATGCATTATTAGACTGGTGTCATGCAGCTAGGCTCTGTTGGGTTTCACACATAGGTCTCTTAAAAATCCAAATTCATACCCTGATAACATGGGAAACCTGCAGTGAGCAGGTGGCTTCAAAATTTTCAGAGAAGACAGAAAATGGGTCATATTGATCTGAATGCTTTGAGGTAGAGGTAGCAGGAGAGTAGGAACAGATGGGCATCTGGTACAATTTACAGGGTCTTGGTTCTTACATCATCTAGTCTATATAGAAAAACAGAATGCTAAGTAATAGTGGCACAAGATTGAGTGTTCAATATGAAAATGTAGTTTGCTGAAGGATACCTTTCAAAAGCTAAAGCTAACAAAATCAGTGAAAAAGATTCCAAAAACCACAGTAAGATACTGTGAACAAACCTTGATCTCCATCAATTTCTATGTGATTTTTTCAGGCATTTTTATTTTAAATTAGCATCTGTTGATTCACTTACCTATTATAGGCATGGCTTACTATTTTCTTGGTTCAATAAAACCCATAAAAAGCCATGATGTGTTGGTTCCAAATTCATGGACTCATTTTTCATTGATTCTTCACACACACACACACACACACACACACACACACACACACACACACACACACACACTACAATGTGCTGAGTCTGTATAGTGTTACTTAGATGTTCAACCCTGACAATTTACTATTGTGATTGATCTATCTTGGGGAAGACATTTAACCTACTCTCAGCATTTCTTACATACTATACTTGTTCCACTCATGCTTAGGCATGCGCACTAATTAACGACTATGCTTGTAGCTTTTGAAATTCCCATGACAGACATATGTTCTGACACACTTAACTCCTCTGGTTCTTCACTTGATCTTAGCTAAAAGGTCCAGAAGCAGCAATAACTCCTGGTTCTTACACTCAGTCTGTACTCTCTTCAGTGAAGCTCACTGAGCTTCAGGTGTCAGAGTTACAGCGTAGCTGCATAGGTTGGTACTGAGCTCCACAAATCTCTACTGTTTGATTTTGGTTTTCTATAATCATCTTTCTCTCTATTGCAAAGACTTTTCTCTCTTTTGTTTAATTTTATTTATTTATTTACATCCTAAATGCTCTCCCCCATCCTAGTCCTCCCTTCCAAAATCCATCCTCCTCTTTTCCTCTGAGAGGGTGGAACTCCACCCCACCCAACATATCTCCTCACCCTGACAAATCAAGTTTCAGCAACTTTAGATGCATCCTCTTCCACTGTGACCAAACAAGGAAGGGCCGGGAGTCTCAGTTCAGCCTTGTATGCTCTTTGATTGATGGCTCAGTCTCTGAGTGCTGCCAAGGGAGCAGGTTGGGTGACTCTGTTAGTCTTCCTGTAGAGTTCCTTATTCCCTTCAGGCCATTCAGTCCTTCCGACTTCTCTTCCATTAGAGTCCCTGACCTGCATCAAATGTTTGCCTGTGTGTATCTGCATCTGTTTCAGTCGTCTGCTTAGTAGAGCCTCTGAGAGTACGGTTATACTAAGCTTCTTTCTGCATACATAACAGAGTATCAGTAATAGTGTCAGGGATTGGCGCTTGTCCATGGGATGGGTCTCCAGGTGGGCGGGTTAAGGTTTTTCCTTTCCTTCAGTCTCTGCTCCATCTGCATCCTGAATTGCTTTTAGACAGGACAGATTTCCGGTCAAAAGTTTTGTGGGTGGGTTACGGTAATTATCTCTCCACTGGGTATAGTGTATGGCTACAGGAGGTAGCCTTTTCTGATTTCACAACTCCACTTTTATGTATTCAGGCCTCCTGCATGGACTTCTGGGAGACTTTCACATCCTAAGGCTTCCTAGAGATTCCCCACACCCAGCAGCTGAAGATTTCTAATCATTCTTATGATCCCCCGGCTCATTCCCCTGTCTCTCCCCACACCTAGTCCTGAACTCCATTCCCCACTCCATCCTCCCTCACCCAGTTCTCTTTCTTGCTCTACCTCCCATGACTATTTTGTTCCCCTTATCTAAGTGAGATTCAAGCATTCTCAACTGGATCTTTTTCCTTGTTTGAATTCTTTGGCTCTATGGGGTGTATCATAGGCATACTGTACTTTACAGGTAATATCTACTTATAAGTTAGCATATACCATGCCTGTCCTTTTGGGCCTGGGATATCTCACTCAGGATGATACTTTCTAGTTCTGCACGTTTGGTTTCAAAATTCACAATGTCCTTGCTTTGAATAGCTGAAGAGTATTGCATTGTGTAAATGAACCACGTTCTCTGCAATTCTTCACTTGAGGGACATCTGGGTTGTTTCCAGCTTCAGGCTATTACCAAAAAAAAAAAAAAAGCTGCTGTGAACATAGTGGAACATGTGTCCTTGTGATATGGTGGGGAAATTTTTGTGAATGTGCCCAGGAGTGGTATAGCTGGGTCTTCAGATAGAACTATTTCTAATATTCTGAGGAAATGCTAGACTGATTTTAAGAGTAGTTATACAGGTCTGTATTATCACCAGCAGTGAAGAACTGTTCCCCTTTTTCTTCATCATGTGTCACATGAGTTTTTATCTTAAGTATTCTGATTGGTTTAAGATGGAATCCCAGGGTCATTTTTATTTGCATTTCCCTGATGATGAAGGGTGTTGAACATATCTTTTTTTCTTTTTTTATTAGTTATATTCTTTATTTATATTTCAAATGATTTCCCCTTTCCTGGTTCCCCCTCCCCAAAAATCCCATAAGCCCTCTTCCCTCCCCTTGTTTCCCAATCAACCCCCTCCAGCTTCCTTGTCCTGGTATTCCCCTACACTGCTGCATCAAGCTTTTCCAGGACCAGGGGCCTCTCTTTCCTTCTTCTCGAGCACCATTTGATGTGTGATCTGTGTCTTGGGTATTCCGAGCTTCTGGGCTAATATCCACTTATCAGCACATCATGGTAGCTTCTCCTAAATTGACCATGGAATTGGTCACAAAACAGACCTCAACAGATATGTGAAGATTGAAATAATACCGTGCCTCCTATCAGATCACTGTGGAGTAAGGTTGGTCTTCAATAGGAATATTTCTTTAAGTATTTCTAGGCCATTTGAAAATCCTCTGTTTAGAATTCTCTGTATAGCTCTCTACCCCATTTTTAAATTGGGTTATTTGATTAGGTGAAGCCTAATTCTTTTTTTTTTTTAACAGTACCACTGATGAACAAGCATCTCTGAATAGGATACAGTATCCTTTATGCATATGCCAAGGAATTTTTTTTATTTTTTTTTAATTTTCTAAGTTTTTTTTTATTTACATTCCAAATCATTTCCCTTAAAATATATTTTGTTCAATTTCTTTCTTCAGAGACTTGAAGATCTTGTCATACAGATCTTTCACTTCTTTGGTTAAGGTCACACCAAGATACTTTATATGGTTTGTGGCTATCGTGAAGAGTATCATTTCTCTTACTTCTTTGTCAGCCTGCTTATCCTTTGAGTATAGGAAGCCTACTGACTTTCTTGAGTTGATTTTATATCTGGCCACTTTGCTAAAGTCGTTTATCAGCTGTAGGAGTTCTCTGGTGGAGTTCTTTGTGTCGCTTAAGTATACTATCATATTGTCTGCAAACAGTGATAGTTTGACTTCTTCCTTTCTAATTTGTATCCCTTTGACCCCTTTTTGTTGTCTAATTGCTCTAGCTAGAATTTCAAGTACTATATTGAAAAGATATGGAGAGAGAGGGCAGCCTTGTCTAGTCCCTGATTTTAGTGGGATTGCTTCAAGTTTCCTTCCATTTAGATTGATGCTGGCTACCGGTTTGCTGTAAATTGCTTTTACTATGTTTAGATATGGGCCTCGAATTCCTGATCTTTCCAAGACCTTTAGCATGAAAGGATGCTGAATTTTGTCAAATGCTTTCTCAGCATCTAATGAGATGACAGAAGATGGAAAAATCTGCCATGCTCATGGATTGGCAGGATTGATATAGTAAAAATGACCATCTTACCAAAAGTAATATACAGAATCAATGCAATCCCCATTAAACTCCCAACTCAATTCATCATAGAGTTAGAAAGAGCAATTCAAAAATTCATCTGGAATAACAGAAAACCCAGAAGAGCTAAAACTATTCTCAAGAGTAAAAGAACCTCTGGGAGAACCAGTATCCCGGACCTCAAGCTGTACTACAGAGCAATAGTGTTAAAAACCGCATGGTATTGATACAGTGACAGGCATGTAGATCAATGGAACAGAATTGAAGACCCAGAAATGAATCCACACTCCTATGGTCACTTGATCTTTGACAAAGGAACTAAAACCATCCAGTGGAAAAAAGTTAGCCTTTTCAACAAATGGTGCTGGCTCAACTGGAGGTCAACATGCAGAAGAATGCAAATTGACCCATTCTTATCTCCTTGCACTAAGCTCAATTCCAAGTGGATCAAGGACCTCCACATAAAACCAGACACACTGAAACTAATAGAAAGGAAACTAGGGAAGAACCTTGAACATATGGGTACAGGGGAGAATTTCCTGAACAGAACTCCAATAGCTTATGCTCTAAGATCAAGAACAGACAAATGGGACCTCATTAAATTACAAAGTTTTTGCAAGGCAAAAGACACTGTCAAAAAGACAAAGCGGCAACCAACTAACTGGGAAATGATCTTTACCAACCCTACATCCGACAGAGGGCTAATATCCAATATATACAAAGTACTCAAGAAGTTAAACTCCAGAGAGGCAAGTAACCCTATTAAAAAATGGGGTACAGAGCTAAACAAAGAGTTCTCACCTGAAGAATATCTAATGGCTGAGAAGCACCTAAAGAGATGTTCATCATCCTTATTCATTAGGGAAATGCAAATCAAAACAACCCTGAGATTCCATCTCACACCAGTCAGAATGGCTAAGACCAAAAACAGAGGAGACAGCAGTTGTTGGCGAGGATGTGGAGAAAGAGGAACACTCCTCCACTGCTGGTGGAATTGCAAGCTGGTACAACCACTCTGGAAAGCAGTCTGGCGGTTCCTCAGAAAACTGGGCATGACACTCCCGGAAAATCTGGCTATACCACTCCTGGGCATATACCCAGAGGCTTTACCTGCATGCAATAAGGACACATGCTCCACTATGTTCAAAGCAGCCTTATTTATAATAGCCAGAAGCTGGAAAGAACCCAGATGTCCCTCAACGGGGGAATGGATTCAGAAGATGTGGTATATTTACACAATGGAATACTACTCTGCAATTAAAAACAAAGAATTCACGAAATTCCTAGGCAAATGGTCAGAACTTGAAAATATCATCCTTAGTGAGGTAACCCAATCACAAAAGAACACACATGGTGTGCAGTCACTGATAAGGGGATATTAACCCAGAATCTCGGAATACCCTAGACACAATCCGCATATCAATAGATTTCTAAGAAGATGGAAGGAGAGACCCCTGGTCCTGGAAAGACTGGATGTAGGGGAATGCCAGGACAGAGTAACGAGAGGGGGTTGAATGGGGAAAATAGGGAGGGAAGGGAGCTTATGGGACTTTCGGGGAAGGAGGAAACGGGAAAGGGGAAATGATTTGGAATGTAAATAAAAAAAACTTAGAAAATAAAATTTAAAAAAAATTATATTTTGGATATTAGCCCTCTTGGATGTAGGGTTAGTGCAGAACCTATGCTGACCTTTATCTGCAGTTTTGTCCTATTGATGGTGCCATTTGTCTTAAATTAGCTTTTCAGTTGATTTTGACAAAAAAGTCAAAATCATACAATGGAAAAAAGAAAGCATCTGCAAAGAACGTTGCTGGTCTAACCGGATGTATGCATGCAGAAGTATAATAATAGATACATATGTATTACCCTCCTCAACATAAAACTGAATATACTAAATTTAATAGAATTAAAAGTGAGAAATAGCCCTGAGCACACTGGAACAGAAGAATTTTTCGTGAAGAATGTGAGAACTCAGCTTATCAGTGAGTATAAGAACAAAATAGTTGGAATGTAGTTAGAGATAAAGATAATAAAATTTTAGTAAAGTGTTGGTCATTTTTTTTCTCCTCCAAGATCCATAGCATTAGGAGTTTTAAAATAAGAGGCCCAGTAAAAGATATTAGATTGAGAAAGTTAGATGTTAGATTATTCTTATTGTTTATTATGTAGAAGTTAGAATGTAATGAATTATTAGAAGGAAATACATCAGTTACATGAATTTTGATGATTTAAATTATGTTAATAAATAAACTATTTCCTCAGCTTACATCACTGACTCAAGTCCTGTACTCATACATATATCTAAATTTGCCTATTTCCAAGAAAATGATTTTGATACATTCAGGCTTAAAACCATATTAAGTACGATCATTGAAATGCATACTGAAAATGCAATTTAAATGAAGGGGAAATAAAATTACTTGCAATGGGATAATATGATTACTGTAATTGAGTACAAATTTGAGAATTGAGAATTTGGTTTTCTGGGAGCTTGTGCATAATAAAATGTTATTATATAGTAGACATCACTTTCAGCAGATTAGCCATATTATTTCCCTTACTCAGCAATGTGATAATATAACAATGAAAAAACTTCAGGAAGCAAAAATTTAGAGTACTTACAGAATTATTGCAAGTTTATTTAGTTCATGTTTTAGATTTGTTATATACAAGACATGCAATATTTCCAGCTTGCAATTTAAGCATCGTTTAAATAGAAGCAATAAATAACTCTTTTAATTATGTATTAACTTATACAATTAGCATATGATAATATATACAGCATTATAAATATTACAAATGGTTACAAAATATATCATTCACTTATATTTTTGTGATTTCAAAAAATGTGCTAAGCATTTTTAGTGGAATAATAACCCTAAAAACACTCATAATCTAGACATAGACAAGTAATTATGCTAGCAATTTAGAGATAAAAAAGTTTTATATTTAGTAAAAGTTAGGTTTTTTGCAGTAAGACAAATTATCGTATACCCAACTATACACATTTGTTGCTTACCAGTTTTTTGGGAGTGGGACTCCAGGCAAGGATCAAGCAAATTGTTTTGTTCACAGCTTCTTGTACAGAACTATGACCAATGTGCTGACCTGGCTAGAGTCCCATCAGAAGCTATATCTAAGGAAATAATTTACTTAAAATCTCTGTGTCCTGGATGTGAGCATGGTTGGTACAGTTCGTGTTTAGCATACATAAAACCTTGCACGGCATTCCCGGCACCTTGCATACTGGGTATAGTGCTCTAAGCTATAATCTCAGCCCTTAGAGAGTGGGAGCAGGATTATCTAAATTCAAAGTTGCTCGGCTGGATAGCCAGTTTAAGAGTATCCAAAGCTACCTGAAGCACTCTTATAAAATAATTGATAGCTTCTTCCAAACCCAACACACAGGTTGTTTTTAGTCATCATCTATTGTATAACATAGTGTGAATAGTGACAACACATCATCATAATCAGCTGTTCAAAAGCAAATTACATGAGTGTGCTACCCACAAGAAAAGTCATCCTCCAGAATTGGTGGGATGACTCAGTTACTAAAGGACTTTGATGCAAAGCCTGACAACCTGAGTTTAATCCCTGTGATTCAGATGGTCAAATAAGGTTTACCCCTGAAAATTATTCTCTTACCTTCACACATGTATGTGTACATACACACATACACACATAGAATAAGCAAATGATAAATAAGATGCAATAACATAAATGAACTTTTGAAGAAAGGAGTTTATCTATAAGTATAGACACTTGACTTAAGAATCTCAGAAAGGTATGCTGGATTCTTATTTTCACAGAAAGAAAGAAAAAGCTTGACTGAAAGTAAGTCCTATAATTAAAATGACAACATGATATCATATACTTTGAAATATTTATGAAAGTGGCATTCCTCATAAGGACAACTCCATTATCTGTAGAGAGAGCATTCACAGTACTTTTGTAATTAGAAGTCTTCTCATTGAATCAGGATGGGGAAGAAAAAGTGTCACTACAGCTCAAGTTCTCCTGTTGTCCCTGTGCTTTGCAGTCAGCAAATCCCTTAGGTCCTGTTTAACTTTTCCTGTCTTTGACAGATGGATTTGCGTTTACAGGGTCTCAAATTCTAAATCAGCTTTTTGAATATCTAATTTTAATGGAGTTTCAGCTGGAGTCATGATTTCGTAAAGCAGACTGATCTTTCAGTGTTTGTAACAACTTGGCGAGGGCCAAGGAAAAGAAGATAAATCATTGAGAATAGCTACCAAGGGGCTGGTGAGATGACTCAGCAGTTAAAAGCACTTCTGATGGTCCTGAGTTCAAATCCCACCAACCATATGGCGGCTCACAACCATCCATAATGAGATCTGATATCTTATTCTGGTATGTCTAAAGACAGCTATGGTATACTTACATATATATATATATATATATATATATATATATATAATAATAAATAAATCATTAAACAAGAGTAGTTAACCAAGATTTATTATGATAATCTCTATTTCTCCTGATTACAAAAAGTTGTCAGTTATGAATAAATGTGAACTATATTATTAACATTTATGTTAATGATACAATTTTCATTGTGAAAATATAAAAGCTTGTGAACCCAAACTCCTATTCCACAGGTATGTCCTTAAATTAAACACATAAACCTCCCATTCTCCAATTTGTTACTCACAATTATAGGTATTAGTGGTTGTGAAATTTCTCCCAAACAAAATTTGAACTAATGTATTAGCAGCATTTGGTCATGTTATAATTAGTTCAGAAGAATGATATAGGCACAAACGGAAAGCTTATAGAAGTTATATTCCAGGTCTATTTCTGTCACTGTGACAAAATATCCAAAGCAAAACGGAGAGGAAGTCATTTACTTGTCTTTATAATTCAGTGTATAGTCCATGTGAGGAGAAGTAAAGGCAGGGACTCAGATAGTTACCTCACATCCAGTCAAGAAAGAGAGAAATGAACATACACATAGACCCTCAGTTGCTCACTGTGTGCTCAGTTAATTGTGTGTGATCGATTAGTCATACTCCTTCACTTACTTATCCCAAGTCCCCTTGAACAAAGAATGGTGAAACCTACAGTGGAGTTTGCAGTTCCAGATTTGAGGCTATCTTCCCAATGGCAAGTTGAAATTGAAACTATGCATCACTGTTGACTTGGAGATAAACTAGAGTTGTATGTCAGAGTAACAGCAACATTTAGCTCATGATATCGCCAACGATTATAAAAATGTGTTTATTGGGAAGTGATTTGGAATGTAAATTAAAAAAAATAAAATTAAATTAAATTAAAAAAAAAAAAGAAAACAATCATTTTAATGCAAACATAAAAATCCACAGTAAATTGTTATCTTCTGCATAGAGTTTATTTGTTGTGAGTCATTTGACGTATGGCTCCATACTGTCACAAATCAATGTGAAGAATATAAATATCTTTAAGGAAAGGATTTGCTTCCAAGAAGCATGAGTAGCCTGAATTATCAATGGACACCACAGAAGGTCAAGTTTATGCATCATATAGGTATTTTGTTCTTGGTGTTGTTGTTATTTTTAAAAAGCAAGTAGCTAAATTGTTAAAGTAGATATATGAAGAATATCGAAGGTTCTGATAGACCATATAATATAGTATAAGAAATACCCAATTTTTGTTTTAATATTCAAACTGATATTTTCTGATTCAATGACTCTCCAGAGCTTGACCTCCACACAGTAAGGGATCTCATTTTATGCTAGAAAAAAAGTTAATAATCAATGAACGTTTTGAAGTCTTGCTCCATTTTGTATTATCTAATCATTTCTTTGCTCTATCATTTTCTTCTCTAAAGCATGGAATAAATTCTGTTCAACTCTGCAACTTACAACTGGAAAGAGAGTAAGTTGATCCCCTGTTCTTTTCCTTGATTATAAAATCCCATTCTTCTTTCTCATAAATTTTGAATGAGTTAAGTATTATAGAAATGAAAATGAGATAAGGAATGGGACCAGGAAAACATTAAGCATGTTGTAACTCACTAAGCTATGAATTTACAATTATTGAGTGAATATTAAGGTGATATGGAAGATGGTAATTTTTGATATGGGGTAAAGATTTCACACTTCAAACAAAAGATAGTTCAAAGTGGACACACATACTTTTAATCCATGTACATTGAAGGTAGGTCTCTTTGAGTTGCTGTTTAGTTTGGTCAATATAACAAGTTCTTGGCCACTCAGATTATCATAGAAATATCCTACCTAAAAATCTTTGAAATTTCTTGTTCAAAGTATCTGTGATCACCATTCTTGCCTTTAGCACCTTCATCATGTGCATTATGACGAGTTTTGTAAATTGAACATGTTGTGCTTTGTCCAGTGGCACCATGTCTCTAATGGCATGCGCTTTAGTGAGTATAACAACTATAGATCCTGAAAAAATTTTGAAGAGGTCTGAGAAATGTATGACACTGAGTATTTTCTTGAAAGAACGCTCTTCAGTAAAACTTCATGGCCATAACCTTATACTTCTATACTACTTTCTCAGTGAGACTCCAGTCGCTTTTTAAATTTTCTGTTAGGGTCCTTTTGTTATTAATTTTTATGTATGATTAAGAATAGCAAATAACAACTTGTCACTTCCTGGTTGTTTTCTAGTTTGGAAAATTTCCCTACCAAGTAAAATAGCCAAGTAAGTCACCTTCATTTTAGCTTGAAACAATGAAAAAAGAAATGTACTTCATTAAAATCATAGACTTGGGGCTGGATAGATGGCTCAGTGGTTAAGAGTACTGACTGCTCTTCTGAAGGTCCTGAGTTCAAATCCCAGCAACCACATGGTGGCTCACAATCATCTGTAATGAGATCTGACGCCCTCTTCTGGTGTGTCTGAAGACAGCTACAGTGTACATATAACAATAAATAAATTAAAAAAAAACAGACTTTACACAATTTCTAACAGAAAATTCACTTACCTTTGAAATTTGTTCATCTTGACTATCTCTATTTGCATTTATATCAACAGTTGGGTCTTTTGAGTATTAATTAGAATTTCTCAAAATTCTCTGTTACAGCAAGCTAGACATTCCCTTGTTTACTCTTACAAATTTTGCCAACGCGTTTCAGAAATCAACCCATTTTTTATTGGTTATTTTATTTATTTACTTTTCAAATGTTGTCCCTCTTCCCTGTTTCTCCTCCACAAACTCCCCATTTCACCCCCATCCTCTTTGTCTCTATGAGGGAGCTCCTACCCCCACCCACACACCCACTCCCACCTCACCCCTCTACCATCCCCATACCATAGGGCATCAAGCCTGCATAGGACCAAGGGCCTCACCTAACTCTTTCATCAGTGTCCCTTGGCTCAGTCCCATGGTTGGCTGTGAGCATCCACATCTGTATTACTCAGGTACTGGCAGAGCCTCTCAGGGAACAGCTATATCAGACTCTTGTCAGTAAGCACTTCTTGGCATTACCAATAATGTCAGGTTTGGTGTCTAGAGATGGGATGGAACCCTTTAGGGAGTCACAATTCTGGGTTAAAAAATATTGAGATGGGTGGGTGGCCCCATTCCTCATCTGAGTGCTGTGCCTAAGCACTGGATATAGTCTCTCTAGGTTCTATCTCCTGTTTGTTGGATATTTTTCTAATGTCATCCCTGTTGGTTCCTGGCAGCCTTTCATTTCTCTGGAGTCTGAGACTTTCTAGTGGTTATCCCCAGTTCTCCACCCCGCATTGCTATATATTTCTATTTATTTTCCTGACCCTCTGTACTTCTCTATCTCTTTCCATACCTGATAGTTCCCCACTCCTTTTTTTTTTACCTCCCCCTCTGCTTTTCCTTCTAAGTCCCTCCCTCCCTCTACCTCCAGTGATTATTTTGTTCCTCCTTCTAAGTAGGATTGAAGCATCCACCTAGTCTTCCTTCTTCTTAAACTTCATATGGTCTGTGAGTTGTATAATGGGTATACTGAGTTTTGGGGCTAATAGCCACTTATCAGTGAGTATATTATCGCGTGTGTTCTTTTGTGTCCTGGTTCCCGCATTCAGAGTGATATTTTCTAATTCCATTTATTTGCTTGCAAATTTCCCAAATTTTTATCAACATTTTCAGATACAGCTATGGTAAAACTAGCCACTAGCAGTTTATTACATTTGTTGGCTTTCTGATAAAATAAAAATAATATCAAAAGTAACAAACTTTAAAGAATAAAATGTTTATTGAATTCATTGTATTGGAAATTCAAATTACAATTAGCATGATTACCAGTAATGTCTACATTACGGGGTCAAACATAACAATATATTTATTCCAAAAAATTTATAGTCTTTTATTCTCTAATGTAGGTCTTAATTTTTTTTACCATCTTTATCATAAAATAGTAAGTAGGTAAGATGATAAACTCAGCAATCAAACTTGACATTGTCATCATTCTGATTATAAAGATTTTCTTAAACATATGCAAGTTTGTCAATAATATTTTAGTAATTCTTGGAAAATAATTAATTGAACTAAAATCTATGTGTTACACATTCTTAATATTCATCAATATAGATATAGTTTTATAAAATATGGTATGAAAAGATAATGCATAATTTATAATACACAAATTAAAAATGATTACATGAATTAGTAATGTAATAAAATATTTACTTTATTCCCACAGTAAAATTATTGTCCCAAAAATTAACACTTAGTTGTCATCCTCTCTGATGAAAGTATTATGTTATAAAATATAAGAATATGTTACTACTTAAGGAAAATGTTTATCATCTCCTTGAGAATAACATTTTCATACTATAATATCTTTACAAGAAAAACTAGTATATCAATTTATTAATAGTTCCAAGTTTTTGACAAATTCTCACAAAAAACAGAATAGAATTATATGTATAAAGAATTGCAAAGTTGCTGTAGAATCATGACCTATTTATTTGTGGAGAGAAATATCATAGTGGTACTGATACTGTATCTGCATTTCAGTAAAATACAACAACTGTGATCAACATTGTGCAAAAAGGAAAAGCAACATGCTGGAAAACAAAGAAAAGGAAAGAAAATATTATTGTATGTTGATGATTGACTATGACTTTAGTAACTATAATAGAATGCAGAAATAAATTATTTGAAATACAAATGAATAGCAGGTTTGGGTAAGTGTTACAGATTATTATTAAACTGACATAAACTTACAATGCTTTTCTACATTAGCAATTTTGAGAAAGTAAATTTACTCTGCATTACTGAAAGCAGTAGTACATAATAACGACTTTACATAAAATCAAACACATATTTATTAATTTAAAA
This sequence comes from Tokudaia tokunoshimensis, assembly GCA_036184795.1. NCBI lineage: Eukaryota > Metazoa > Chordata > Mammalia > Rodentia > Muridae > Tokudaia > Tokudaia tokunoshimensis. The sequence goes on from BTHU01000014.1 coordinate 26,916,218, forward strand.
ATTGAAGTTATAGGGACTTGGAGGTAGCTCAACAATTGGAACACTTGCAGTTCTTGCAGAGGAACTTGGTTTTGTTCCCAGCACACATATTGGTGACTTAATAAACATTAAATGCAATTTCAGGGAATCTGGTAACTTCTTATACCTACAGGCCCCAAACACATAAGCCGGTAACATGCATACAGGCAAGCAAAACACTCAGAAACTTAAATGAAAATAAATAAACATTTTAAAGCAAAATTGAGGTTGTAGCTGCACAGATAGCTCAACAATAAAATAGATGGCTGTGTAAGCTTGATTTCTCATACAAATTATAGAGACAGATACTGAGATCTACCTGTAATTACAGCAGCAGGAAGACAGTGAAGATACATTGAGTAAACTTGCCAACCCTCCCAGTTATAGCAATGAGTTCTCTGTTCAGTTGATAGACCATGCCTCAGTGAATAAAACTGAGTGTGATAAAGACTTCAGGCATCAATATCAGTTTTCTTCATTTGTACAGATGCACATAATTGAGTGTATCTGCACACATGTGATAATCCTCATAGAAACATGGCCACATGTGCACACAATTCACATATACATAAGTAAATAAAAACAAATTCTCAGTCAGCAATTGAACAGAGCACAGGGTCCCCAATGGAGGAGCTAGAGAAAGGACCCAAGGAGCTGAAGGGGTTTGCAGTGACACAGGAGGAACAACAATATGAGTCACCCAGTACTCCCAGAGCTCCCAGGGACAAAACCGTCAACAAAAGAGTATACATGGAGTTACCCATGGCTCCAGACACATAGGCAGCAGAGAATGGTCTTGTTAGACACCAAAGGGAGGAGTAACCCTTGGTCCTGGAAAGACTTGATGCAGTTTTATAGAGGAATGCCAGGACAGGGAAGTGGGGGAGGGTTGATTGGGGAAGGGGAGATGGCTTATGAGATTTTCGTGGGATGTGGGAACCAAGAAAGGGGACAGCATTTGAAATGTAAATAATGTATCTAATAAAAAATATAAAAAACAAATTTGAAGTCATATTAATTCATATAAGTTATTTTTAAAAATTAATCATTATGACACCCTTTTATATTATCTTTTAATCATATTGTCTTTCACAAATAAATTATTTTTTAGGAATTCCTCCATCATAAGTTTATTTGAATTCATTTCAGTTACCTATTCATGATTTTTTAATTTGATTAATTAATTTATTTTTATTTATCAACTTTACATCCCAATATCAGCTCCTACTCTCCTCCCAGTACCTCACACAGTCCCTTCCACTGTTCCTCCTTTTCTCCTTTTATACCCTCTGGCAATACCCTCCAACAACTCCCTCTACCTTCCTGTCACTATGTCTGTCATCTCAGACACATATGTTCACTGAAGGACTAGGCACATCCTCTTTCACTGAAGTGAGACAAGGCAGTCCATTTAAATAAACTGGAAGTATAGACACTGTTTCATGGAGAGCCCCTGCTCCTGTTGTTGGGGACCAAGCTGCTCTTCTGATACATATGTGCAGGAGACATAGGTCCAGCCTGTGCTTGGTTTTTGGTTTTGAATTCAATCTCTGGGGTCTAGGTTAGTCAACTCAGATTGTCTTCCTTTTGAGTCCCTATTTTCTTCATGTCCCACAAGACTTCTCCCAACTTTTCCATAGGACTCCCTGAGCTTTGCCTATTGTATTGCTGTAGGTCTCTACATCTCTTTCCATCAGCTAGTAGGTAGAACTTCTCAGATGACAGTTATGCCAGGTTCCTGTATACAAGTATAAAAGAGTATCAACAATAGTGTCAGGGATTGATTCTTGTCCATAGGATTCATATTAATTTGGGACAGTCATTGGTTGATCATTCTCTTTGTTTTTTTTTTTTTTTCTATCTTTATCGCTGCACATCTTACAGGCAGGACACATTTTGTATTGAAGGTTTTGTGAATGGGTTGCTGTCTTTATCCCTTTACTGGGAGTCGTACCTGACTAAGGGAAGAGGCCACTTCCAGATACACATTCCCCACTGTTAGGGATCTTAGATAGAATTGTCCACACAGACCTTCTGGGGCTTTCTCCTATCACTTCTTTTTTCTGGCACTTCCTAGAGATTGCCCCACCCACTGATGATCCCCACATTCCCTTCTCTCTGACCTGCTCTTCCTACATTATCACCTTCCCTACCCCTTCTGCTCATCTCCCAGCTCTCAGCCACTTCACTCCTTCCATTGACCTTCATTATCTGTTTTGTTTCCCCTTCTGAGAAAGATCCAACCATTCCCCCTTGGGCCCTCCTTCTTATTTTGTTTCTTTGAGTCTGTTGACTATGCATTGATATTTTATATAAATCATTCATTTTAATTATATATTAGTAAAGTATGCTTGCTTGGTTAGAGTTACTCCAGGAGACTTTGTATTATTTACGTCTATGTTAAGGGTATTGTCTCCCTAATTTCTTTCTCAGCCAGTTTATCACTTGTATTTAGAAGGGCTATTAATTTGAGTTAATATTGTATCCAGTCAGTTTAATAAAGGGGTTTAGCAGCTTTAGAATTGCTCTGGTAGAATTTTTGTTATCACATATATAGCAATACTTCCCTTCTAATTTCTATCCTCTTGATCTCCTTCAGTTGTCTTATTGCTCTAGCTAGAAAAGTTCAAGTACTATATTGAAGCTATAGGGAGAGAGCACACAGCTTTGTCTTGTCCTGATTTTAATGGAATTGCTTTAATTGTCTTTCAATTTAATTTGATGTTGGCGATTGGCTTGTTGTATATTGTCTTTATTGTATTTAAGACTGCAGCTCGTATCCCTGATTTCCCCCAAACTATTTTTTTTTACTAATTTCTATATTTTTTTAATTTACATTTCCAATGATTTCCCCTTTCCCGGTTCCTCCATCCCCGAAAGTCCCCAAAACTTTTAACATGAATGGTTAAATGGATTTTGTCAAAACCTTTTTCATCATCTAATACAATGATAATGTGTTTTTTCATTTCAGTTTGTTTATATATTACATTGATGAATTTTCATTTATTGAACTATCTTTGCATACCAAGGATGAAGCCTACTTGATCATGGTGAATGAAGTCTTTATGTGTTCTTGGATTCCCTTTGCAAATATTTGTTATTTTTGCATCAATTTTCGTAAAGGAATTCAGTCTGAAATTCTCTTTCTCTGTTCAATCTCTGTGAGGTTTTGGTATCAGGAAGATTGTGGCCTCATAGAATGAGTTTGCCAATGTTTCTGTTTCATGGAGTATTGTGAAAAGTATTCACATTAGCTCTTGGAAAGTCTGGTAGAATTCTACACTAAACCCATCTGGCCAGGGAATGTTTTTTTGGTTGGGAGATTTTTAATCGTTTTTATTTCCTAAGGGGTTATAGGATTATTCAGATAGTTTACATGGTCTTCATTTAGCATTGTATCTGTCTCGATGGGTATCTGTCTAGAAAATCTTCCATTTCCTGTAGATTTTCCAATTTTGTGGAGAACAGACTTTTGAAGTAAGACCTACTTAATTCTTTGGATTTCCTCCATGTCCATTGTTATTTCTCCCTTTTTATTATTTGATTATTTCTTGTGCTCTTTGCCTCCTGGTCATATTTAATTCTTCTTTTCTTAAGCTTTCAAGTTTATCTTTCATCTGTTAGTATGAGAACTCTCTAATTTGTTTATGAAGGCACTAGGTGGTATTAAATTTCCTTTTATTACTGCTTTCATAGTGTCCCATAAATTTGGGCATGTTGTACTTTCATTTTCTTTGAATACTAGAAAGTATTTAAATTCTCTATTTCTTTCCAGACCCAGTGATGATTGAGTAAAGAGCTGTTCACTTTCCATTAGTATGTAGGATTTCTGTTGTTTCTTTTATTGTTGAAGTGTAGCTGTAATCCATGGTGATCTGATAAGATATATGGGTTGATTTCAATCTTTCTGTATCTTTTTACTCTTTGTGACTGATTATATGGTCAGTTTTTAAGAAGGTTCCATGAGGTGTGAAGAGGAAATTATATTCTTTTGTGTTCTGGAGAAATATTCTAAGATATCTGTTAGGTCCACCTGAATTGCTTTATTAGAGTAATTATTTCATTCTTTAGTTTCTGTCATGATGACTTGTCCATTGGTGAGAGGGGTGTGTTGAAATCTCCTCCTATTAATGTGTAGGTTTTGATGTGTGATTTAAGCTTTAGTAATGTTTCTTTTATGGCTGTTGATGCCTTTGCATTTGGGGCAAAGGTGTTCAGAACTGTTGTGTCCTCTTGGTGGATTTTTATTTGATACTATTAAGTGTTGTTCCCAATCTCTTTTGATTACTTTTGGTTGAAAGTCTATTTCACTAGATAGTTGGGTAGCTACTCCAGCTTATTTCTTAGATGTTTGTTTGGAAAACCTTTTTTCTAGGCATTTATTCTGAGATAATGTCCTTCTTTTTGTTGAGATGTTTGAAATCTGTTTATACATCCATTCTGTTAGTCTGTGTCTTTTTACCTGGGAAACTAGTGTAAAGATAATAGAGAGATCAATGACTAAAGGTTATTACTTCCTGTTATTTTTATGTTAATGGTGGTAGTGTGTGAGTGTATATGTGGGTTTGTCTGTCCTTGTGTGTGCTTGTGTGTTTGTTTGTGTATGTATTTCTCTTTTATTGGTTTTAATGGTATGTAATCATTTATTTCTTTTGATTTCCTGTATGTAGTTAGCTTCATTGGGTTGCAGTTTTCTTCTAGCCTCCTCAGTAGGGCTGTGTTAATGGAAAGGTATTGTTTAAGTTTGGTTTTGTCATGGAGTATCTTGGTTTCTCCATCTATTGTGTGTGAAAGTATGCTGGGTATAGTAGTCTTGGCTGCCATCTGTGGTCTGTTAGGTTTTGCAAGTTCTCTCTCTGCCCAGGCCCTTTTATATTTAAGTTTCTCAGTTGAGAAATTCTGAGAGGTCTTTCTTTATATGTTACTTGGCCTCTCTCCCTTGCAACTTTTACTATCTTTCTTTGTTCTGTATATATAATGTTTTTATTATTATGTAGTATGATAATTTTGATTTCTAGTTCAATCTGTTTGATGTTCTATAAACTTCTTGTCCATTTAGGGGAAGTTTTTTTCTATGATTTTGTTGAAGATGGTTTTTGGAGGTTTCCACTAGGGAGATTCTCCTTTTCTGTTCTTATTATCTTAAGTTAGGTCTTTTCATAGTGTTCCCAATTTTCAAGATGTTTTGTTTCAAGAAATGTTTAGGTTTTACATTTTCTTTTACCAATATATTACTTTCTTCTATTGAATCTTCTATTCCTGAGATGCTTTCTTCCATCTCCTGTATTTTTTGGTGATGTTTAAGTCTGTATTGCCTGTTCTCATTCCTAGGTTTTCCATGTCTATGATTGTCTTACTGTGTGTTTTCTTAATTGTTTCTATTTCTCTTTTCAGGTCTTGGACACCTTTATATCCTTCACATGTTTGCTTATATTTTTCCTGTATTGCTTTATATTTGTTTTAATACCTTTACCTGTTTGAAAATATTTTCCTGTATTTTGTTAAGGTATTTATTCATTTCTTCTTTGAAGGACTCTATCAATTTTAAAAAATTGTACATAAGATCATGTTCGTTTGCTTCAGTTTCATTAGGATATACATGGTTTGCTGTAGCACAATACCTGGCTCTGGTAAAGCATACTGCCCTGGGTTTTGTTGATTTTGTTCATACAATCTCCTTTAGTCATCTGTTTTTCACTTGTGTTGGTTGGATGATCCTAATGACAGCAGTACTTCTTGTGAAGGCAAAGGGAACAGACAGTGGAGGTAAGGATAGCTGACTCTGAATACTGAGCCTCGGGGAAACCTCACTGGCAAAAGATTATTAGGGCAATGTTTCAAGCTGGTAGTTTTGGGGGTCTCTGCAGACCTAGATGGGGTAAGTAGGAAACTATTCTGTTCTTGGTACTAAAGAGCAAGCCAAAATCTAGACATTGGAGTTCATGGAGAACACAAGCAACTCACGTCTGCCTAATGTGTCCCAGACAGTCCGAACTGGAATGGGATTGATGGAGTTGGGTTCCAAGCAGGTTAGTCCTGAGCCCCCAAAGAGTCCCATGGGAAATTAGGACACTTTGGGATACTGAAAGGCTCATCAGTGCTTAGGAACAAGCACAAAGCTAGATAATAGAATTCGGTTTGTGACCCACAACTCACCTCTGCTTGCTGTATTCTAGGAAGGCCCGACCCAGATGGGATTGGTGGAGCAGGATTCCAAGCTGATAAATCTTGGAGTACCAGAAAGCTTCCACAAGAAAGTAATGGTCCTACAAAGTTCCTTGGGATTGAAGAATGAGCTTGTCAATGGAGTTCCTGGGACAGCATGCATCTCATCTCTGCCTGCTGTGTCACAGGTAGACCCAACTGGAGGGGATTAGTAGAGGAGAGTTCCAAGTTGGTTATTCTTGAATTGAAGGGAAGCCTGATGCCCTTGGTGTCCTCCAAGGGTCTTTGGGCCAAAGTGCAAACCCAGAGCTAGACAATGGAATTAAGGATATCACGTGCCCACAAATAAATTCTTAATATACATAAAAATATCACAGTGTCAGCTTAAGCTTTAGGAATACTTCTAAATTTTATTCTAGAAGTTGAATGCGATTTTAAAAGTAAAGAAACAGGAGATCACAGAAGTTTAATGCATAACATAATGTGTCACCCTAAGGCTTTTTGGACAGGCATCGTTTAATGTTTGAAAGAATGGTATCCAGACAAATGCATGAAAGCGAATGTCAAGGATACTCTGTAAATACGACCTGTAATATTTGTTTGGTGTTTAATATTGTTGGTGCTGCACTATGAGAAACAGCAGATGCTTGGCAAAGCTGAGTGCCTAAATGGAAAAAGATAAACTAGCACCTTTACTTATGGTCCTTTATAAAAGTGGAAATAGAAAAGCAGACTAGCTGTGACAATGTTTATAAACTAAAGAGAAATATAAGATTTCTCATGAAAATTGACCTTGCATGATGAAAAATATTGGAGTTCCTTTATTCTAAAGTTTTTATGAAAGAAAAGTATGTGATAAAAATAGTTGATAATTAAATGTTTTACATAAATATCCTTTGCTTTGGCATTACAATTTTAAGTCATTATCATTTCTTATGCAAATGAGAAAAGAATACTCCGGACTTCACCCTCAGCCCTCTATGTTCACATAGAAATACTTGAACATATGTACTTGTACACGTACATACAATCCTTACATAAACATACACACTCAAAAGTCTAGAAAATTCTCAATGACTTAGATATGGGAGAAAATGATTAAACTAGAGCCTTTTGTAAGTAGGACATTGTTTGTACACAAACTTGTAAAAGTAACAAAGTGGATTAACTGCTTCTTAAGTTTGTGTCTTGTTATTTGACTAAACTTATTTTGACTAACCTAGTTTGAGTTCTATATGTGTTGCTCGAATGTTAAAATTAGTAGCAATGTAAAGAATTCAGGATAAGGAAAATGTGAGTCATTAATACAATAGTCCTTGACATTGTGAAAATGGTAATAATTTATAAACATTTCCTCTAGAAAATAATAAGTAGTGTAATTTTTATTAGCAAAGGAAGCTTTTCATTTTGGTTAAAGGAATTGAGTCATTCTTGATTTTAATGAACATAGAAATGATTTTATGCCTTAAGTCAAAAGTAGAATTTTAAGTCTATTATAAAGAGATGCTGAGCATTATCACCTGTATTAGCTAATAAGTTAAAATGTAGTAGTTATGTTTATTTTGTATTCATATTCATAGTTTTAAAATGATTTTTTACTATCTCAAACTTGTATTATGAGTAATTTCTTACTCAATGTTGTAAGTAGTTCTGTTTTCTCTCAGAATAAATGTTACATTTCTCAAATAAAATTTTAAATCCTTTCATAAATAGGTACCTTCAGAGCACGCTTCATCTCTCAACAACCTCTTCTTTCTACTGTCTGACTCCAAATGTTTTGCACAGCTTCATGCTTGCTTGATTCTGTCCCTCAGATCTTAATTGGTTGGCAACATAATCTCTTGCTTTCTTCTTTCATTCTTTCTTGCTAAACCCTTCATTTTAAAATTTTGTTTCATATTCTTTCCTCTTAGAATGGTCTTTGCTTGTATATCCAACCTTGTAATTGCACTCCCTTGTGCATTAGCAGCAACCTGCACTGATATAGCACCTAGCAGACATTCTGCACAACTACCTACAAACTTTATTTGGAAGATTGAATTTTTACAATGTTGGATATGTCTTAGAAGCACATTTATTGAGGGCTTATCAGTAAAGTGCTATTGGAGGTTGACTAAAATTTTGAGAATAAAAGCCTGCTCGGAACTCTTATGTGATGGAAAATGCTAATCTCAGAGAAATTGTGAGATTCCTGTTTGGTCCTCTCTCTCTCTCTCTCTCTCTCTCTCTCTCTCTCTCTCTCTCTCTGTGTGTGTTTGTGTGTGTGGGCTGTTACTCAGGAAACAAGTGGTTTCTTTAGCCCAAAACACCTACAATGATTGGCTGTGTTGTTGTTCCCCAAACATCAGGCCACTATAACTGAAAATAGAACCTCTAGATACACAAGTGAACAAATCATGGTAAAATAAAACCCTTTCACTCTATGTTAATTATCCCAGATATTTTGTTCAAGTATTATCCAGTAATGATAGATCCAATGAGCCTCTTATTTTTAAAATAAAATTTTATGTTGGTAACTTGGGAGATGTCATTAAAACATTTGCTTACTAAGGTAACAAATTATACTACCTGAAATGATAGTTTTACATGTGTGTGTATAATATATATATATATATATATATATATATATATATATATATATATATTTTCTATTGATAAAAGACAACTGATTCCATTTTTATTTTTAGTTAAACAGTGTTAGACTCGGATTTATTCCTATACTGTTCTTCATGGTATTTTTTCTCCTCTCCAATCATGTCCCAGCTAAAGGTCAGTTTATCAGAGTTGACATGTTCTTCCTCTATTAAATTGTTACTCACACATCACAAATTCTTTCCATTGTTTCGTAGTGTGTTTCAAGAACATTCTGATCATATACCTATAACATGTAATATTCCAATGATCATAACAACAACTGCAAAACTTTTTGTAATCACTTGATCCTTTGCTGTAAATAAGCCCTCCCATTCTTAGACTGGGCTGCATCATTCTTCTAGCAAGGGAGACATAGTTTAGCCAGACTGTAAATATTTACTTTAGCTTGCAATCTCTCAATGTTGACTCCTGATTTTTGACACAATAGCAGTATTATGTTTAGTACTTCAAATAAGCATATTTGAATTTAGCATTATGAAATGAGTTTTTTATTTGCACAGTCTAGCCTACCAAGAATTGGAGTAGGATTTCCAAGGTTTCTATGGGTCATTGGTATTAGCAGCATCTTCTTTGAATAGAAGTTTGAGTTTGAGGACAGTGTGCTTCCTACATTTCCCTTCTGAGTCCTCCTATTTCATTATTTCTCTGTAAAACCTCTTCATATAATGACTGTTTCCAGTTTTGTTTTCCTCACAGCATGTGACATACTTGAACTTCTCGTTGGACAAGTGACTAATAAGTAAAGACTATCACACAAGATTTTTAATGGAAACTCTAAGGAGCCTCTGAAGTACCTAACACTCCTACATTTTCTTTTCACCAGGCAAGTGGAATGCAAAGCTAATCTGTATTCCGGTGTTGCATATTTATTAAAATGTTCAATACTCAATCCCTGAGTAATTTCTTTACTGCACACAGTCTCTTTTTCATCTCTCCTTTCCCAGTATTTTGGATTGTACATCTTAGACAAAATATCTACCTTCCAGCATCCTTAGCTTCCTGGATGCACTTGAGTTGTATAAAGAGAGCTGTGTCTACAAGGCTAGCACAGATGGCATCAGTAGAGTTCCATGTTCACATTATATTGTTACTTATCCTATTTGGCTTTCTGTTAACCTTTGGAATCACAACAGCCTTTACATCAATATTCATACTTATACCAAAAAGATACATTTTTCTTATTCACTTATTCACTACCTTCTGTATTAAATGTAAACACCATTAAAATGACAATATTTACAATTTCATTATAATTGGTATACTACTTTAGCAAAATTTTTCTAATAACTTTTTATTCAATGACAAACTGAGGAGAAATGTCACAATGGGATAAACCTAGTGTATATTATGTATATGTGACTAGATAGTATCTATAAGTTCTGGCAGCATCCTATCTTAATATATTTTATCTGTATAGTGGTATCACAAATGTTTTTAGAAAATTTTCACTTTTTTATTTCAAAAAAATAAATAAACTTTTAGAATCTATATACCAATAATTTAAGGTATAGTTGAAATACAATATCATTCACTTAAATATCTTTCCTATGACAGAATTAGAATTGTGTTTGAAATTATTTTTATACCGAAAACACTTTGTATGGCAGAGGAAAATGGCAAATTTTCATTCAAATCAATTTTTCTACAGCATGCAGTATGGTCTCACATAAATGGAAGCTAATTAGATTTGATCAGTATATTAGTTTTCTTTGGAGATGCAGTGAAATAATCGTGTAAATGGGGGAGAAAATTAATACCCACATTATCCTTGATATTATGCTTTCATTTCTGCTATGTAGTAAAAGTGGATTCCATAAGTGTAAAATATATGCTGTTTTGCTGATGGTGAAAATAAAAAATACCCCCTATGCTATTAAATTAAAGTTAAAAGTAGAACTAGAGAATTTTTTTCTATTGTAAGAGAAATGTGAGCATTGCAGAAAGTAAATTGGCTAGGAGAAATTCAATGAGGTGCCATCTAAAATGGGTAGATAAGGTAAAGAGAGTGCTTTGTAGAACCTGTGAGGAAGCAATTTAGATATTCATTGTGATAGCTCAGATGCCTTGTGCCTAGAAGTAATCTAAATCTGAAATGACCTGAAGGCTATTGACCAGGAATGCTCTGTCTTGTATCATTTTTGTGTTTATCTTTGCTTGTTGATCTGACATCACCGCCAGTCATTCATTTATTATTTATTGTATTATTCCATTAAAAAGAGCTTGGAAAACAAAGACAAGATTCCAAAGGACCTTTTCATGAACAGGAGATCCTCTTTTTCCTTGTGTTCATGACTACTGTTTAATATTTCATTCTGCTTCAAATGTGACTACGAACACTTTCAAGATATTTTCAAGATTTACTATTTCATGTATATTTTCACATTAAATGTCTCTTGAAAATAGAAAGATTTAAACTTTTATCCTAAATAAACCTTTAGTAAATAATAAATCAAAATATGTCACTGGAAGCTGGGGAGATGACTAAGTCAGTAGACTATCTGCCACAGAAGCATGAAGACCTGTTCTTATACCCAGTGACATCTTAAAAGCTGTTTTGCTAGCCTACTTTGCTAACCTCACCTTAGACTGAACAGAGAAAGGAAGGTCCTTAAAACATATGGCCACACTTTCTGAATATATAAATCAAGGCCAAGGCAACTCTGAAAAACTATGGAAATAAAATGCCTAGCATTCACTTCTGCTCTAGAACACTCATATGCCCAAATGTGCAGGCATGTTCACAAGCACATCTGTGCACACACTCATATGAACACATATGCATATGTATGTACATATGTGCACACACACACATACTCATACATATCAGCATGTATAAATATATAAATTGTACACACGTTTTGCATATTATCAGTTTGGTGGTTTGAATGAGAATGACTCCCTTTCTATAGGGTTGTAAGCTTGAATGCTCATTCACCTGGTGGTTAAACTAAATTGGCATGATTAGAATGTATAATCTTTTTTTTTTTTTTTTTTTTTTTGGTTTTTTCAAGACAGGGTTTCTCTGTGTAGTCCTGGCTGTCCTGGAACTCATTCTGTAGACCAGGCTGGCCTCGAACTCAGAAATCTGCCTGTCTCTGCCTCCCAAGTGCTGGAATTAAAGGTGTGCATCACCACTGCACGGCTTAGAATGTATAATCTTGTTGAAGGGTATGTGACCTTGCTAAAGGAGGTCTGTCACTGGAGTTGGGATTTGACATTTCTAAGTGTCATGCCATTTCCAGGTAATTTTGTCTCTATGTCTCTTGCTTGTACATCAGATACAAGTTCACAGCTACAGCTCCAGAGACATGTTTGCATGCTTGCTGCCATGCTCCCAAGTTCATAATAGTCATAGAGTCATCCACTGAGTCCATAACCCCCAACAAACTCTTCATTCCATAATTTATCTTTCTCATGGTATCTCTTCACAGCAATAAGCATGCAACTACGATATTCAGAAATATTTTAATAGCCACTTGCACAATTTACACTTAGAAACCTGGCAAATACTTGCTTGATTGGATTTGGTGCCTTTTCCACAGTAGTTAATTAATTCCTGGCATTGTAAACAAGCTCAAAAAGTACTGTTTGCTAAGTGAAAACTCAACGGTGGTTAAAGCTGTTTTCAACAATGTCTACTAATCTGTATTTTATCTCTGGGCCCCAAATTTTGGAAGGAGGAAATTGACAGGTCAAAGATTTTCTTCTGTCCCCAAAACAAATACTATGTATATCATGCCAAAGAAACAGCACACACAAACACACACACACAAATATATATATATATATATATATATATACTCAAGTACTACAGCCATCAACCAATCAAACAAACAAACAAATAAACAAACAAACAATCAAGGTAAATTATATATTAGAGAGTACAGAACTCCAGCATGAATAAAAGAGGTTTCATCCCTACCTAAGGCAGTGTTGGCAGCTCTTGGCTGCTACGGAAGAGCCACTTTACTTTAGGGAGGTGGCTCTTGATGGGTTGCCCATGACCTCATGGATGACTCCACATTCATGGCCATATAAGCACTACTAATTGTATTCAGTGTTTAACTTAAAAAAAAAAGAATTGAGAGATGTCTTCAGGAAAATACTGTAAGGTAATGGAGGTCTGTAGTAGGTGAGCATATGATAAAAATACACTGAACACACATATGAGTTATTAAAAGAATGAATAGAAAATACTATTTAAGATATTTGCATTTCAATTATATATTACCAGAAAAAAATGGTAATCAATTTACATGAATTTTAAAGTGAATCGCTATGTATCCTAAATAGACTTGATGCTGTCTACCTCATTTCAAAGATGTGAAAGTGAGAGTCAGAGACCATTTGAATAGTTTTCACATGCAAACTCCTATTTGACATGACTGGGATTTGAATTTTTCTGGGCATCAAGCAACAATTAAGCATTAGAAGAAATAATAAATAAGAAGCTTCAGAGATAGAAAATCCTGGTGAACCTAGTCTGGTTCTCAAGATTCACATGGTGAAAAGAGAGAATCGGCTCTCATAGTGGACATCTGTCTTTGACATGCTCGTATACAGAACAAATTGGTAAATATAATGAACTTTTCAAAACTGAAATCAAAATTTATAAAAATTAATGAAGAGTCAGGCAGTGGTGGTGCACGCCTTTAATCCCAGCACTTGGGAGGCAGAGGCAGGCAGATCTCCGAGGTCTAGGCCAGCCTGGTCTACAGAGTGAGTTCCAGGACAGCTGGGGCGACACAGAGAAATCTTGTCTCGAAAAACCAAAAAAAAAAAAAAAAAGTGAAGAAATATTTAATGTTAAGGTTAAAGTTTCTTTATAAACCAAGAAAATATAGTAAGAGTTTGATTGTATGAAATTCAAATAATTTCAGAAGATGAAACAGTAAATCACAGTGGATTTCTATCAATTATACATACTTGCAATCACTTAGATCTGAGATTTTGCCTACCTCAGTTCATCTTTTTATCTCTGACTTGATATCTATTGTTAATGTGGACCTCCCATATGAGACATGGCTACTACACTCCCAACCCCATTCTACTCTGCTTATATCCTGAAGAGAGTTTTGTTACATAAGCCAATAAATTCCCTTTGGAATCTTCATTCCAAAACCATATTAGTTGATACAGCAGAAGGTAAATAATGCATGCATTGTAAAAGAAAAACAATGAAGCATTGCTAATATATGTTGAGATTACTAATATTTAAATATGTAACCATTTTAAAGCTGAAAAATCATTTTTAACAAATGAGATGGGCAATATTTCTGAAAGAAAACAAATAAATCTCAGAAAAAACTGTCTGGGGGCATGTAAAAAACGACTAGATTTTTAAAGGGTTTTAATTTAAACCTTGAAAATATATTCTGGATCCAAATGATTTATTTTTATTCAGCCAATCAAAACTCTAAACAAAAACAAACAAATAAACACATAAATAAATAAATAAAAGTGATAAAAGTAGTCACTATATTGGGAAAGATGGCGGAATGCTGAAAAAATATCTTTTTTAAGTTTTCCTGTCTTTGGTAATGAAATAACTTTTCTTTTTAATGTGATATTCATAATTATCAACTCATTCATAATAATATAATATTATGTAATAGCTTTGTCAACATCAAAAATTGTGTTGTCTTACTAGAGAACTCTCATCTAATGAAAATTCCTGAGACTCAAATTTGGACACAGAGCTATATAAAGTGACCCAATTATTTAGTTTATCCCATAATAAAACAAAGATTACCTTTATTTTCTGGATTAAATATATTTTATATACTTACTACCCCTTGCTTCACAGCAAAGTCTTTATTATTTCCTCTTGAAAAGTTAAGCAACTTATGTTGCATTATGTAGGAAAATGGACAAAATCATACATTACTTCTATTTGAATATTTGACAGTTTTTGCTCATGCTAATATAAATCTTTAAAACATTATATAGAAAGTATTGGAAAATGTATCACAATTCAAATTATAAATAGTCATTGCTTATAATGGTTGTACTTCAAATATTTGTAGAGGTAATCTTAAATGCTGAATTACATTTTTCTGTTTCTATTAAATGTGAAACAGTTTAACAATTGAAAATAATAATCAAAGTTTCATCAGTGAAATAGTTAAATCAAAATAACTTAGCTCCTCAAATCTTCCACTTGTCCAATATTTTCTAAAATGGTGGCACTGAATTTTTATTTCATGATTCTCTTACTAATTAAATCAAATGTCTCCCATCAACCTCTTTTCTTTGAGTACTTAGCTTTAATGCTCAGTCCATACTCTTCTTGCATGGCTGACATCAACATTGAGGACTAATTGACCTTCTGTTCTTCCTACCTCTGTCCCCAAAATTTGGAGGTTGTAGACGTTCATTTACAGTTTTATGTCATATTGGGAATAGAGCACAGAATTTCAAGCATTTTAGGCAAGCATTTGACCAACTTATGCCAATCACTATCCCCAATAAACTTTTTTCCTATTCATTTCCCACCATCAATCTTTATGGTTTAGATTCTGGCATTTTATAGCATCCAGAGCCTTCATTTTGAGTTAGATATAGTACTCACAATTTGGTTCTGTGCCTTCAGACATAAGGCTTCCAGTGAGGAAAATATCAGTGTAATCAGGAAGAATGAGCACCGTATCCACTGTTGAACTAAAATGTCTTGAGGGTTTGTTGGGCTATTGTGAGTAATTTTATTTCATTTTCGAGCCATATTGCCTGCTCAGAGAGTACAGCCTCATTGTTGTTGGTCAGGTGGTGTTTACAATAGTAACAGACTGTAAAATTAACTGTGATAACCAAATTCCCTACTTTGTTGTGACCCAGAATCCTTGAATCATCCTATGAGGAAAGAGTAGGAGGGAAGATAAACATCTCTACATTCCATTTGCAACACTTCTGAGAACACAGTGAGTGGTAAAGGCATATTGTATTGGCATATAAGCATAGGACTTCATTCTGTCTGCTCATAGAAAAGAAGTCAAAAAGTAATGGAGAAAAAAGATGGCAGATGTTAAAAGTGTTGAAAATTTCTACATATACACATTGAACAGCAACAAAAAATATGAATAGATGTTTACTGGTATATCACACTTAGGGAGGAAAAGTGTTTTAAGCTTAGGGAATAATAATAGAGAGCTCCACTAAGGGGAAGTTCTAAACACCACTTAGATTAATAGTATTTGATCAATTCAAATACTTAATGTAATTTTTAAATTATTTTATATTTTGAAGCTATATTATAATGAAAGTTCTTTTTTCCCTTTCCTCCACACATTTAACCCTCTTTGGTCTCTTTCAAATTCATATCCCATTTTCCTTAAATGTTATTACATACATATATGTTATATATTGCATATTTATAAGCATTAAAACCAAAACTTTCTAAATGATAATTTTAACACTATTACCTCTTAAAAGTATTCTTCAGAAGTATTGAGTAATTAGAAAGCTCTATGAAGAATCCACAAGAGCATTATTTCACTTAAAGAACTCCTTTTATTCATCATTTATTAAAGAAGGATACAAATATTAATTTTGAAAAATGAATAATGCCATATATGAATAAATGTTGCTATAATATATGCTGTAATGTATACCTATATGTCTTTATATATATGTACATATACACAAATCCACATTAATTATATATACATAGACATATACATAAACATATACATATACATATACATATATATCAGCAGAAGTATTTGAATTGGATTTGTAAATGGCTTAATATTATCAATTAAGAAAGTGAAGGAGTGAATTTATTCCAGGAAATTATCTATGTAGGAAAGTTAGAAACTGTTGAGGAAGATGTGACATATGTTTTGGGAGAAATTTGACATTTTCAGTCTTGTTGTTAACTGTTTTAAGTTTCAACTCTCATGTTTAAAATGATGAGAAGGAAAGTGCCTTGTCTGACACACATTGTAAAAACCTAGCTATTGTGAGATTGACTCAGATATAGTATTTCTTTCTTTCACTTGTTAATATAACAGGTTCTATGTTACATAGAGTAATGTGACATTACTTCCACCATAGGGTAGAAACAATTTCTAAAACACAACCAGGTATAATACTACATATGAACTTTTTTATAAAGCAGTATGGAATGCCCACTGCAAAGAGATGGCATGCCTTTAGAATACAAAGTGAATGTAGTATTGAAGAACACATTTCTTGTAAGAAGGTAAATTTCATTTAATTAACAGCTGAAATTTAAAGGAGTGAACAAAGAAGGATGCCATATTAGAAGATATTAACCAGTTCTGGAACTCAAGTGTTGGAAAGAAAAAAGAAAGGAATTCTGAGAGATTTACCATGGATACATTGTGTAATTGTAATGAGTTTGATACCTCAAGAAAGTTGAATGTAATTTAAAACTTTTCTTCATGTAGAGTAATGTTGGAATTTACTACCTAATACTAATTTATTAGCTAAACAGAACTCTGTTATCTCGATAGAGTGGAAGGGAGAAGTATGATTTTAGAAATCAGATTTTTGAAATAGGAAGATTGGGAAAGCAAATAAAGGGCATCATAGCAGAAATAGCAGGGGAGAGTCAGTCAGTAATAAGTCAATTTGATTTTGTATTTATTTCTACTATTATTTGGCTATATTCTCATTCCTCTCCTCAGACAGAAACGCTAGTTTTTACATTTAAATTTTTTCTATTTTTATTTTCATATTGAAAAGGTTAGAATTAACAGACTAATATGATGTAAGTCATATAATTAATGTGCAAATTTGCAGTGAAGTGTAGATTCCTTCAGGAGTAGATATCAATTTAACATTCTCATGTTTCTAACAGGATGAGGAAGAAATAGCAGTACTAAAACCTATTTTATTTTTAGATTATTGGTTCCATATTAAAGAAAATATTTTACTTACTCTAGCAGATCTATTAAAATTACTGTATTGTGGATTTGAATTTTTGCAAAAATTACCAAAACCACATTTATTTTGTTTTTTTCTACTTATCTTTCTTTTCATGGTATATTTTTGAAAATAGATCATTTTCCCATACAATATATCCCAACCTCCTCTCACTATACTCTTCCTGCTTCTCTCCTCCCTCCCATATACCCAGACCCACATGTTTATCTATTAGTCTAATACACTTCTTTCAAAAAGAATTGAAGGTATTACTTATACCATAATTATACCATTGAATTTAATTATGCATAGATTTTCTCTCTCTCTCCCTCTCCCCCTTCTCATACACACTCTCTCTCTCTCTCTCTCTCTCTCTCTCTCTCTCTCTCTCTCTCTCTCTCACACACACACACACACACACACACACACACACACTATTTCTCAGCAATTGTAAAGTCAAAACAAAAACTCCAGTTATTAAAAAGTTAGTTTCATGAAATGTGGTTGGTAAAGTTTAACAAGAAATATCAAAACAACAAAGAATTATATTTTAATTGAAGTGGAAATATGCTTTTCCTCTCAGCATTACAAACTCTGATGCAATTGTCAGACTTGCTGTCCTATAGAATGAGGTTAAATAAAAATTTTATTTGTTTTTTCTGATTGTCTCATTAGTTTTTCAATACTTTTGGGGTGACTTAACACACCCTCATAAGGTACGCCTTGTCTTCTTATGCTCTATGTACTGTAACATGAATCCTAATACATATCCCTGGTTTGCCCAAAGCTATAGCTCTTGTAGGAAATGGCCAGTAGTTTGTGATATCTCCCTGAGGCTTTTATTAGCATGCTGCTAGATCTCTGTGCCTGCACAGAGGCATGTTGCTAGAGGTCCAGCTGGCCAATTTATTGAAACCAGGACAAAACCCCAGTTTCTATTTAATTATCTGTGACATTGCTGTAACCCTAAGAAATTGGGTTGCCTGGTAATTTTGCAGCATTGCTGAATTTGTTACAAGGTGAAAATGGTGAATTCAAGAATTTCATTGAGTTACAGTGCTGGAATGAAACTTTAATGCTTACTTCATTCATCTTCTGGCTTTAATCCCAGACCTGCAAGAAAGTAATCCCAAGAAGTTAGATATTTTATTTCTATCTTTTAGGTATGAGAATCTGTGATCCTATTTAGATTCCAAGTTTCATGCCTCTTGGTAGTATCGGTCAAAATGCCTTTTCCAACGTCTTCAAGGGTTTAAATAAATTAATATTTATTTTGATTTTGAAAGTGCATTGAATGTTTTTGTTTGCATTATTCTTGTGTTGATGGTCATTGTCTATACAAAGAAAAATACATGCAAAAACCCGCTCTTCGAACCCTTGTCTGTGATGTGAGTTAATTCCAAATCCCATGTGATTCTCCTCTGATAACAGACCACTTGTTATTAGGTCAACAATGTAGATTCCCATCAAATTGATAACCCTCAATTCCTTGCATTTTTGAAAAGTGAAAAGGTTTTTTTTTTGTCTCCCATAAAATACCAGATATGCATTTCTTAATCCAGTAAGTATAACAACTTTAATTTTATTGCATTAAGTAGCTATTGGCTTATTAAAATCCAATTAAACATTTGTCTGTCTGTCTGTCTGTCCGTCTGTCTGTCTTTCTGTTTTTCTATCTTTTTAATGAATATGATAACCATGGGCTAACATAGAGAAAGATGTATATTAATTGATTATTCACCAGTTAAGATGGTATTGAGAAGTTACATAGGATCAGATGGTATCCAAGATGATTGCAATGATCATTAAGAAAATATACCTTCTGGCTCCCTCTCTTTTCTATTTGAACTAGTGTCTGTTCCAATTTATCCTCTTTCACGAACAACATGAGCGATGTTCAAAGGTTGATGAGACACAGTAACTAAGTAATGCCATTTATGTGCAAGCTCAGGTATCTGGTCCACCATCCCTCTCCCCCCATAAAAAAGTAATGAGAAAAGTAGACAGGGCATCAGAAATTAGTGCTAGCACAAAGAAGAATTTAATTTTTATAAGCATTCCAATAGATCAATTAGATATTTCCTACCTAGACACTTGAAAATTGTTGTACTCTATATGGAAAGAGTAGAAAATTTTCCCAGGCTATACCTATAAAAACTGTCACCATGGAAAGTATGATTTCTATGAAAGAATACAGGAGGTGGGTGTTGTCTGTGAAAGTAATGATGCTCCCTGGTGTGTGAGGAACTGGGCCACTCTGGCTCACTATAAATAAATTCACCTCATTTCTTAGTCCAGTTCCTATCGATTTGCACTTTTAGTTCTTAACTACCCTTTTGTATTGTCCAAAATAATTCTTTTCCCAGTCTCGAATCAAAATTCAGGTCTAGATGGAAACAAAATTAAGGAAACAAACAAAAGCCCAGGTATATCAATCAGTCCCAAAGCTGGACTCTTCCTTGAGGATTTTTGAAGGCTGTGATAGACGAAAAACCAACATTTGACCAGTGTCCTTAAACTGAGTTTTACCCCTGTGTAGGCCAAAAGTCCACCTACAACTCTGTGAATTACAAAACAATTCGATTTTGCCAACAAAACAGAAAGTTTTCCTTGGCATCTATGACCATCAAGATTTCACAGGAAAACATGCCAAATCAGAAATCTTTAGTAAAAATTTAACTGAAAGCTATAATTGTCGAGATGTCTCTGTGGCAAAGTTGACAAATGAATGACAGTTGTCAACTAGTATTTGGATTGCAGCTGAGGACATTGAAGGGGAATAGTATTGAGAGGAAGTCTGGGGGACATCATGCATACAAAGCTGTGAAGCATAAAGACCCTATTTCTAAGAAAATCTCTTTAATATAATACTCTTTCTCCCCACATTTCTGTCTTCTACAACCTACCTCCCTTGCCCCTGTCCTTATACCCTTTCTATCTGGTGTGCTCACCACGAAGTTTGAATGTCTAGCATTGGTAAATCACATATGTAGCACTGACCTGCACCCTCAGTACCTTCTTCAGGGTTCAAGTGGAACCTACAAACTTTTAAACTTTATAACATATATATCTTTTTCAATAGTGTCATTATGTTTGATTCACTGTGTGTAATATCTGGAATGTTTGTTTTTCTGTAGTTGATTTTAATATTGTAGTTCCACATTGAAGTAATTTTTATGTAGCAAGTGGTATTTTACTCCATTTTTTGTGATTTTTAGTATTGTATTTCTCAGTTCTATTTGTGAATACACACCCCCACATGCACACAGACAAATGTGTGTGTGTGTGTGTGTGCATGTATTCACAAATGAGGAAAATTTATATTTTCTAATCTGTGATCATTTAAATGATCATTTGATGTCCTCCACAGTTTACTGAAGCTTTGTTCTGTTTCCTCAGATTTTTTTACACTCAATTTATAAAGTGTAAGCATTTTAATAAGTGAACATAGTTCATTTTTTATTTTGTATTTATCTTTTATGGATTTTAATTTATTTCTTTGTTTAATATGATTTTATATGGCTGGAGAGATGGCTCAGCCTTTAAAGGCTAGACTCACAACCATAAAATATAAGAATTCTGTTCCCATCACCCACGGCTGTCTCTCCAGCCACTTAAAAAATATGATTTTATAATTTTTATTTTGATAAGTTTATTTTTGTCACAGACTTATTGCTATATTTCATGTTTCTTAGGTTTATTACAAAAGCTTTAACATAACAAATTCAAATATTTATAATACACAGTGGTATTTCTCTATAACATTTGAATTCTATCCTTGGAATATGTCCATTATTTTAAAACATTCTCTCACTTATATGATTTCTTCTTTATAATGGAAACCCTACTTAGGGTTTGAGAGATGTCACATTCTTTAAGATTACTAATTGCTCTACCAGGGGTCCTAGGTAAATTTACAACACCTATATTGCATTCATGCCATGTTTTTATTGATTTAGTTTTTTATGGTCTTCATAATCTGATCTCAGCTTCCCCTTCCTCCTCTCCTCCCAATCTGCCCTTCTCTCCTTCCCCCTTCCCATGCACCCCTCAATGTTTTAAATTATAGTTCGAGGGATTATGCAGTCTCTTCTGGTCTCTGAGGTCACCAGGCAATTTTGTGATACACAGACATACATGCATGTGAAAGATTAGCACTCTTAAAGCAAAAACTAAAAAAATCCCTAAAAATTAAAAAGAAGGAAATATTTTTGCAATTCATCTATCTATCTATCTATCTATCTATCTATCTATCTATCTATCTATCTATCTATCTATCTATAGTGTATGTGTATGCACATATATGTTGTCAAATATATGCACATATATACATATATATCACATGGTATATTGCTACCAGCATGTTTCATTCACCCTATTTTTTTAAAAAAATCATTAGTGTTTTAATGTTTCACTAATATGTTTTCATCAGTTGTTAAACAATATATCATGACACTGATACCGCACTTTGTAATTTCATCATTAAGATGTATTTGGGATCTTTCAGCTTATATTTTGTCAATGTTACTTGTACTACTTAGTTTTATGTCAAACTGGTACATAATGGAGGATCAATTAAGAATCGCCACTAACAGATGGGCAAGTTGGTAGTATATTTTCTAGATTGAAGACAGATACATGTAGGCCTAGTTAAACGTGGAGATGGCATCTCTGAACTAGTGTATGCACCTGGATTGTGACCTTCAACTGAGGTGACTATCGATAATCAATCTGAAAAACAGCACTTGGGCTGCCTACTAATGCTAATGAGGCTTCTTAGTAGCCTTACCCTTCATCTGATGACCTTTTCTTCCTGGATATTCTCATGCCTATCCCCTTTTCACCCTGAGTAAAGAATATGCATTCACATTGCCACTCAATAAGTATCTGTGAACAAGCTAAGATCGTGATGGAGAGCTGCTTCATTAGAGATCCTCACTGGGTATGCCTTCACCTAAAACAGCTGCAACACTAAGACTCCAGAAGAAGGCCTCCCTCACTGGACAGTAGGTCCAAAACACAACAGATTACTGCCTTTGTCCACGTCCCTCTTTCCCCTTCTAGCCTGTTGTGCAGCAGTGGTCTGGTATCCTGAAGGAAAATGAAGTCCCCATTCTGGATTGGAAGTCCCCAGCCCCCTCTGTGCCCTAGCAGTAGTATCGATGGCATCCAGACACCACCAGGGGAGATACAGAACACAGGACCCTAAGCAAGTGATCCTGGGTGCTATATGATTTCTGGCTGAGAAAGGAGTAAGGACCAACATAGTAAGTAACATATAAAAGTAACTTTTGTTTGCCAGATGTAGTTGTTGATGAATCCTGGCTGACTGGTTCAACTCAGTTGTTCTGGCTCAAATTCTTACCAAGCTGACTGATTCAAACTGTCTTCTCTTGGTTTCTCTCTTCATTGAGAAGTGCTTGGGTAAACTGTCTCTGAATTTCATGAACTGAACTGCATGGTCTCACTCAACTTCTCTTTCTTCCTTACTCACTCTGGGTTGCTCTTAAGTAGCCTCTCTTTCCTGACCTTGTGAGAACTGGGTACATTCTATCTCTGACTCATTCTTTCAAATATTTCTGATTAGTCACTTTTCTGCCCAACAATGAGGTATCACTTTCAATTATATCTGGTTCCTTTTACAAACTAACTTCACTTCCTCTGTTTGGGATTAAAGGTGTGACTCTTTGGGTATGACCAATTACCATATTACCATCATGCTGAATTTAAATTCCTCTGCAGTAACATTTCTTGATGATCTCTGCTTTTATTTCTGCATACAGTGTAACTGGGAATTCCTGTCTTGAGTTTCATAAATGATAAAATGCATATTGCAAAAAGAAATGGACCCATTCCTACCCAAGTTGGTCATAGTGTTTATTCACAGAAATACAAACCCAAACAGGCAGCATACACCAGATGATATGAGGCCCACAAAACATATACAGCAGAGAACTGCCAGGTCTGTGTTCAATCAGAGACGATGCACCTAACCCTCAAGAATACTGGAGGCCCCAGGGAGTTTAGAGGTCAGGTGGGGTGGGGACATCCTCATGGAGACAGGGACGTAGGGAGGAGGTATGGGAAGTAGAACAGTCTGGGAATGGACGGGAAGATAAAATCTGGAGTGTTAAAAAAAATGAAACCCTAACTAAGATAATACTGCTATATGCATTTGTAATTAATTTCAGTTTTGGACATATCTTTATTTCTAGGTAAAAATATCTAGGACTAGAGTTTTGGGGTTTTATGGTAACCCCCAGAACATTGTTTAGAGTGGCTACATCACTTTGCATTGTCAGCATCATTGATAAGGGTTCTAATTTTCTACAGCTTTTCCAGAACTTGCATATCTTCTTGATTAAAGCAATCCTGGTGTATGTGAAGCAGTATGTAATTGTGGTATTGATTTTCATTTCCCTAATGATGAATGCTGTTAAATGTTGTTCATTTGGCTTATTTCTCATGGAAAATAAATTCTATATTGCTTCAGTCCCCTAAATCTCATAATTTGATACAGACACCTTAGTTTCAGCAAGTCAAATAAAGAAAGAAACCTAGCCACCATAATTTCATCTTTCTCTCAAAAGTACAAGTATATTTCTTCAATATTCAGTAGAATGACTCTATTAGAGAATTCACAAAAGTCAACTGAAATTTCCTTAGTCTTACAATGACTAGAAAGAAGCTTAATGTCTGTATTTCTCAATCTATTCTCCAATTCAGTGGAAATAACCAAAATTGCATACTTAGAGCAAAGGATAAATAAATAGAACCTCCAAGTTTGTGATTAAGTATAAAATTGTAAGACACTGACCAAGATATATTATTATTTTCATTCTATGTTTTCAAATATATATAAACATGGCTAATAGGTCTTCCATGTTAACTACTACATTAAAAATTCACAAATATACACATTAAGTAAACTAATAGAGCAGGACTTAAGGAAACTGTAGAAAATACTTTTGTCATTTGGTAAATCTATGGGTCATGGGTTTCGTTTTTTCAAAATATGTATGTTAAAACCTGAACACCCAGTACATCAAATTGTAAACTCATTTAGTGATAGTGAATTTGCAGAGATAATCTATTTCTTAGGGTCCTTAGGGTAGAGGAGTTTGATTCAATATAACCGGTTTTCAAACACAGAGACATTTGCACACAGATAAATGACCACAGTACTGAGAACAGATAATCAAATATCAAGGAACCCAGAAGGACAGAGCATATTTCTTACACTACATTAGTTTCATTTCTGTTGTGTGATATACGAGAAATAATTTATTCGTGATTAGTGATTCATTGGAATGTGTGTCCTTGATGGCAGAACTGGGCATGGAAACATGCAGCAGTCATGGCAGCAGAAGCCGGAAGCAGAGCAGAGCATGCTGGGTATGGCATGGCGTTTTTAAATCTCAAATCCCACCTCTTCCAGCATATGTCTTCCAGCAAGGCATCACCTCATAAACCTCCCCAAACTGTATCACTCACAGGGGACCAAACATTCAATTGCTGTAAACACTGTGGGACATGTTTCCTTCAAATATTACGTGCAGCTTAGAAACAGACCATCTAGCTCACTTGCTTTTGGACTTCAAACTTTCAAAAACATGAGACAATACATTTTATTTGTTGACAGTGCCCTGGTGACCCTAGAAAACTAATTCAGGAAGGAAAGAAATAGCAATTAATCTATCTAATCTATCCTTCTTTGTTAATGCTTCCATTATGTGTTCTCTTATGTAACTCTATTTGACTGCCTTTTTTTGTTTTGTTTTGTTTTGTTTTCAATCTTACCTTGATCTACAGAACAAATGTTTCTACAATACTGACATGATGTTTAGCCCCCATCTGCTCCTGACAGGTCTGTTTTTTTTTTTCTTAGACTAGAACATTTTGCCTAGTGACAGCATATGTCACAGAGCAGTAACCTGCCAGAAGCATTAATATATCTATGGCAACAAGATAGGATTGCCATTTACTGCTAAAGTTCAAATCAACTGTTCTGCGAAAAGAGGATAAGATGCTACCATCCTAAAAAGTATTTTATCTAAAGAATTAAAAACAGTATTACTTGCATTTTATCATCATACAGTTTGCATCAATATACATATTTCTTGCAAACTTGCAAAACATTTTTGTTTACATATCACATCAATTTAATAAATTTGATAAGATTAAAAAACAATGTGGGAGGCAAAGAATTCTCTTCCTTACTATTATTCTAGATTTTATTTAAGTATGTTTTAAAAATTGTATAAAAATTTGGCCAAAAATTAGAATCTAATCAAGTGTAGAAAGAAACTGATCTTTGTTATCAAAACCAAATCTTATATACAGACACTTATTGATTTTAGACTGGATATGTTCTAAAGTAAAAATGGTCTTGATTTATATTTTACAAAAAAGTAAGAGAATGCACATCATACATGAACATTTCACAATATTTTGCTTCTATGTTGTAGGTGATATATCGGTTTGCTTTCCATATTCCTAAAATGAAGGAATCAAATATAGAAAAATGTTTGGCACTTGTAAAAATTCTTATTGAATCTTCCAGTATTTGACTGTTTATATATTTTGCCATTAATATGCATAAACTGTAGCAAGTTATTGGCTTTATTATTACATGACCATGAATGTAATTTGATCATAATTTTACCTTCTATTGCTTTAAACAGTCCATTTCCTTTCAAATTCTTACCCATATACCTATATATCCCTAAGTATGATTACTTTTTCTATTTTTCTATACTTGAGATAAACCATCTAATACTTTTCTGAGGATATAGATAGTTTTTTTTTCTTTTCTTTATATTATATGATTGAAAATAGATTTGTTTCATTCAATGCATTCTTGAAGAAAGCACATGTTTGTGATGGAAAGCCAAAGCCAACACTTCAGAATTGAATCTAAAATGTAGTTTATCAACCTGAACAACATGTTTCTGTGTGATAGGATTGTGATGTAAGAAGCTATGTTTTCCTTTTGATCATGATGTTTACATAAGCTGTTCAAACTTACTGACTTTTATTTATAAAAGTTGAGATGTCCAAATGCACTTATTTTCAGAATGGATAGGACTTTTCAAGAGGATCCACATTTACATAGAAATTCATAATTTGAAATAGACATATACCTGAAGAGTTAGGAATACTTACTACCCATACATTTGATTAATGTTTAAATTCTAGCACCCACAACAGGCAATTTACATCCATTTCTCATGTCAGCTAATACACCCACATGTGCATATACACATGTTCACTCTTACATTAACATGAATTTTAATATCTCTGTTTTGCCAATAGTGATAAAATAATTTGCATGACTTATGATTGAAATTGTTTTGAATCTATAGATAAATTTAAGACTATAAGCATTTCTACTACATTATTCTCTGGCCCTCAAACATCAAAAGCTTCTATGTTTGGATATTATCTCACAATTTTCAGAATATATAGATCTTATTTCTATGTTTCATATTTATATTTTTGTGTGCACTGTTATTGAACAGTATTAGAATTCTTAAAACTTTATATTCTATTCATAGCCATTGGTTTCTAGAAGTCTTTCTGATATTTTGTGTTTTTAAAAACTTATTTATGTTATACATATGAATGTTGTGTACATGTATATATATGCAACATATGAGTGTCCTCTACATACAGAGATGAGAAGATATCAGGTCCCTGGAACTGGAGTTATATAGAGATGAACCGTAACTCCTTGCTAGTTGTCAGCCGACAGGTTGTTGTTTGCAAATAAACACAAGGCATTTTTTTTTTGCAAGAACAATTCTTATTAACCATTGAGCCATCCTTCTAACATAAATTCTCTAAGAAATTCTCATCTTTCAATTTTGCTATTTTAAGTTAGTTGTATTAGAATTTGTTGAATATTTCTGAATTTTATATTGAAATTATTATGAAATGTATAGATTACAGCCTCAGTTTGTGTTTCTCTTATATACAAGGCAAATTCCTGACTCATTTTCATGTAGCAACTACCAAGTCAGTACTGTCGTATAAGTAGTATGGAAAATAACCTTCCATGTTTTGAAATTAAAGTGTGCTTAGATTTTTGTTAATATGTTAGTATTTTTATTCTTTAAACATTCCTTAGTAAACTGAGACTGATCTAAGTCTTGATTAAAATTTTATTAGAGTGGGTATTATACTATTTCACATATTTGTTCTGGATATCCCCTGTAATTCTTATTTATTTGAAAATTATTCAATTGGATTTATATGCTAGTCTAGACTTTCTTACCACGAATAAATTATAATCAGTTGTCATTTACACATTGCTGAATTTTTTTTGCTAATTATCAGATGACAGAATCACATCTGTGTTAATGAAAGATGTTGACTTTTTTTCTCTCTTGTAATATCTTTAACTGGTTTAAATATTTGGATGATGCTTTTGCTATGAAATGGATTGGGACATGTCCCCATTCTTTCTTATTTCTGCAGGAAATAATATGGAGTACTGGGTTGTTTTTTTTTTTTCAAGTTTGTGGTAAAATTTAACGGCAGAACACCTAGATCTTTAATATTATTTTGGACATTTTAAATTAATTATTTTATTTATTTACATCCCAAATGTTGTCCCATTCCCATTCCCATTCCCCCTCCCAGAATTCTTTACTCTATTCCCCCTCTCCCACATCCTGCCCCCATTCCTCTTCCCTGGGGATCATATCTCCACAGGAATATGTATATTCTCTCCCACTGAGGCTATTTAAGGCTGTCCTTGGCTACATATGTGTCTGCACATCAGAGTAGCACCTTCATACCCTTCGGTAGTGACTTTGTCTCTGGGAGCTCCTATGGATCCAGATTAGTTGACACTGTTGGTCTTCCTATGGGGTTGCCATCCCCTTCAACCTCTTCAATTCTTTACTTTGAGCTTTCATAGGGGTCCCAACTTCAGTCCAATGGTTGACTGTAAGTAAGTGCATGTATCAGTCAGCTCTTAGTAGAAACACAAATGTCCTCCAATGATTCTATTTCTTTAAATTATATGAGTATATCAAGATTATGGTCTTGTTTCATAATAAATACTTTTCTCCTTTATGAAAGGCATTAGAGTGATACTTTTTCATTTTTATACTGTGAAAATCTAGTGGAGTATAGCAATGCCAAGCTTGATAGGTACTGGTAACCTAGTGTCTTTGTTCTTCCAGAATAGAAGAAGCAAAGACAAGAGTCATTTGCAGCTGGCTGTTTTTCAGGCACTATTTGGGACATATTCAGATCTTATATCCCTCAGTTCCCATGATAAAAGCTACAGCTAAAAATATATATTTTTTCGGAGATATACAAAGAATATCTCCCATTTTGAAGACTTTATCTGGAACAGAGGAATCCCAACTAGATCTCTCTCACCTGAATAGATCAATTAATGGTTCCTAACTCTCCTTAAATAACTTGGTAAGGGATTAGTAAAATATAAATTTGTTTTAGACATAAGGTATTTCTCTTAACCAGAGAAATATCAAGATCATTTGAAATGAGAACATCTTGGTAATCAACAAGGTGCTAGAAATTAAAAGGAATTCCTTAGACATGAATAGAAACTGGGAGACATGCCTATTTATGTACTGAGATGTGTATTTAAACAATGCAACTTCACAGGGATGGAATTTCTTATAGACTAGGCTGGTAAACTTTCTCTTTTTACTGAGTTCTTGCTTTTCTTCCCTTTTCAAGTGTCTTCTTAAGATATCAAAATTCTAATCTTGCTTCTCAGAAAATGGGTACCAAGGGGCTAAAAACAGTCCAAGATCTTTTTAGTTCATGGTTTGCAACATTTAGACTCTCCAGAATTAAGGAAGTTCTGTGGAATTTTCATTATTAGTATGGAGTTTTTCAGAGGATTTTATGTCACCTGATTTGTGTAAAGCCATAATGGACTTCTACAGGTAAGTGCATGCCAGTCATGATAAGTTTAACAGCCTTTCTAGATTTACATGTACTGATTGCCATGGTGATAATA
Source organism: Tokudaia tokunoshimensis (assembly GCA_036184795.1). Taxonomy (NCBI): domain Eukaryota; kingdom Metazoa; phylum Chordata; class Mammalia; order Rodentia; family Muridae; genus Tokudaia; species Tokudaia tokunoshimensis. Next base: position 26,945,946 of record BTHU01000014.1, read on the forward strand.
AGTATAATTTGTTTTTGTCAAAGTCCATTTTTTGACTTTCAGTTATTTTATAATTTTGCTTTTTGTTTTAAGGATGGAGACAATAATTTCCAATCTTCCTTTTTCTTTTTCAAACTTGTCTAGGTGTATCTTTGGCATTGTGAGTACATGTTTTAACAATTTTGTACATGAATATAATGCATTCTGGTTATTTACCACTCCATTTCCACACATATATACAATATTACACACACACACACACACACACACACACACACACAGAGAGAGAGAGAGAGAGAGAGAGAGAGAGAGAGAGAGAGAGAGAGAGAGAGAGAGAGATTTTAAAATAAAAAAATAAAATACTTGATATGCATTTTTTATTTTCCATTAAAATGTAGAATGAATAAGTATTGTATATTAAAGTACTAAATTTGAACTCATAAGTGTTGAAAAGTATTTTACTTACACTTAAGACAAAATAATTTCTTATATAAAAAGTTACATATTTATCACAGAAAATGAAGAGTTCAGAATTCAGGGCCCTAGCTACTCTTGATAGAACAGGGGTTTAGTGTAGTACACCAGCATGGTGCCTCAATCCCCCCATAGCTATATTTTTTTTGTTTGTTTTTTTTTCATAGCTATATTTTTAACTCATATGACACACTCCTTTGGCCTTCACAATTCTTGAAAACACACAACACAAATAAACGCACAGGCACGTACACATGCATAACAATTGATTCAGTCAAAAATTAAGAAAGAGCCACATTCTTTTAAGAAATCATCTTTAGTGAGGTAACCCAATCACAAAAGAACACACATGGTATGCAGTCACTGATAAGGGGATATTAACCCAGAAACTCAGAATACCCAAGACACAATTCACATATCAATTGATTTCCAAGAAGATGGAAGGAGAGACCCCTGGTCCTGGAAGGACTGGATGTAGGGGAATATCAAGACAGATAAGCAAGAGGGGGTTGAATGGGGAACAGCGGGAGGGAAGAGGACTTATGGAACTTTCGGGGAGGGAGGAACCGGAAAATGGAAAATCATTGGGAATGTAAATAAAAAAAATATAGAAAATTAAAAATAAGAAAAAAATAAATAGATATAGTGATTTTTTAAAAGCCAATGTTATATTTGCAAGTACATCTATGTCCACCACTCATTTAAGAGTAGTAATTCACTCCATTTAATACTCAGAAGGTGTATTTTTTTATTCTTTAAGAATTTATTATCATATAATTTATTGTAATCATTTATATCCTACAACTCCTCCCATATCACACATCCACTCTCCTGACATGCCCAGCTTGAAACAAGGAAAGAATAGATATGGAATCAACCAACTGGACTAAATAATATGTGGATGCGACTGTTGTGGACTATGGTTAAAATACCCAGTGTGCAGTGTAGGTCTATGAAGAAAACGTTTCTGTCTCCTGTCACCCCTTGTTAATAAACAGCTTAAGTAGCATCTTGGCAGTTGTGAGACTCTGTGCCTACCTGCTCTCACTCATGATTAGATTTTACCTATTCTGTGCCAACACAGTTCTTGTACACAGTTACAGTTTATGTAAGTTTATATGTGCATTAGCACTGCTCTAACTGGAAAAGCTAGGTTCTTTAAATTGCCCACCACCTCTACCTCTTAAAATCTGTCTCCTTTTCTATATAGAACCCTGTGCCTTGAGAGGAGGACTGGGCTAACATCCCAACAGAGCTGATCACTCCAAAGCCTCTTATACTAGTATTCTCCAGTTATAAGTCTGTGTGTTAATTACATCTTCTGCAAAAAGAAGTTTCTCTTCTGAGAGTTGAGGATGTACTCACCAATAGTTAAAGCAATATGTGATCAGTTCTTATTTTATTGCTATGTTCATTTAGTAGACTAGTCATATGTTATCCTCTTGACATATGACCCATCTAGTTGTATGTTCTTGACATCATGCCATGTATGTTCTGCAACTTAAGAAATAGCTTTATATCTAATAAAAAGTGGTGGCCTACCCCGAAATTCATGTCACTGTTGTATAGTCGATAAAGCTTACAAACAGGTTGTTGTTATATTTAGCTGTGTTCAAAGCTAAATATAAAATCTCATAGGTGAGATTGATGGTTTCTTTTTTCCTCCAGTATTGTACAACACCTTCTAACAACTTGAAGTCAGTAGCGATGAAGCTTCTAGCTGAGTACTAGTAAAATTTCTTCATATATTAGGCCATAAGTATATAGTCACATAGTGAAAAGTAATCAAATTTCACCATTAAATATATACTAGAAGAAAATAAAATACATTTTAAAATGGAATAATATTTTCTTCATCATATATGACATTTATTAGAAATTCTTAAGAAAACTAGTACTTAATACTTCTAAATGTGACCTGAAGAATTATAAACTCAGAAATGCAGTCTTATTATTTAACAGCTGAAATCATTTCCTTTTTTTATTTTATTTTCTAATTTTTTTATTTACATTCCTAATAATTTCCCCTTTCCCATTTCCTCCCTCCCCAAAAGTCCCATAAGGCCCCTTCCCTCTCTCTTTTCCACATTAAACCCCCTCTCGCTTCTCTGTCCGGGAATTCCCCTACATCCAGTCTTTCCAGGACCAGGGGTCTCTCCTTCCATCATCTTGGAAATCTATTGATATGCAAATTGTGTCTAGGATATTCCGAGATTCTGGGTTAATATCCCCTTATCAGTGACTGCATACCATGTGTGTTCTTTTGTGATTGGGTTACCTCACTAAGGATGATATTTTCAAGTTCTGACCATACGCTAGGAATTTCGTGAGTTAGAGTCACACCAAGATACTTTATATTGTTTGTGGCTATCATGAAGGGTATCATTTCTCTTACTTATTTCTTGGAAAGATCAGGAATTAGAGGCCCATATCTAAACATAGTAGAAGCAATTTAGAGCAAACCGGTAGTCAACATCAATCTAAATGGAGAGAAACTTGAAGCAATCCCATTAAAATCAGGGTCTAGACAAGGCTGCCCTCTCTCTCCATATCTTTTCAATATAGTACTTGAAGTTCTAGCTAGAGCAATTAGACAACAAAAGGAGGTCAAAGGGATACAAATTGGAAAGGAAGAAGTCAAACTATCACTATTTGCAGACGATATGATAGTATACTTAAGTGACCCAAAGAACTCCACCAGAGAACTTGTAGGAGTTCTCTTTGCTGATAAACAACTTCAGCAAAGTGGCTGGATATAAAATCAACTCAAGCAAATCAGTAGCCTTCCTATACTCAAAGGATAAGCAGGCTGAGAAAGAAATAAGAGAAATGATATCCTTCATGATAGCAATAAACAATATAAAATATCTTGGTGTGACTCTAACCAAACAAGTTGAAGTGATTTTTCAAAAGTCTTTCCTTTTAACTTGTTTTCTGACCATGGGGCTTGGTGGCAGGGGATTGGTTTTTTCTGCTTTGACTGTACCAAATTTCTGTATCATTTGCATCTGTTGAACACGCCATTTGTCTCATGAGTTAAGTGCTATGTCTGCATTGATTCATCTGTTGTAGCACTTGTCCTGCTTTAAATTTAATTATTTGTGTTTTCAGATTGTTGCTTTAGGATTTTTGTAGGTAAACAGATGAAACGTATTTAGTGATGTGTTGCAAAAGCACCTGGGTCCTAAAATAAATGAGAGTTAAACAAATTTATAAATAATAAACCTATTTATTTAGCCAGGGACCCATTTCCACACTAACAGCTCCAATCACGTGCTAAGTAAAATCACTTCCGCTTGACTTAGAATGATAGAATTCACAAAATGAAATTTTTCCATATTGTTCTCAATTTAGTTTACCTAAAAACACAACTTTTGCACGTTGAAAGCAATGGTTCCATGGTGTTTTGAAATGCATCAGTAATGCTTCCTAAAGTATTTCAGTCAAAAAGGTGTTTAAGAATCTGTGCTGTGAATTCATTGTTTTTAATTGCAGAGTAGTATTCCATTGTGTAAATATACCACATCTTCTGAATCCATATCTCCGTCGAGGGACATCTAGGTTCTTTTGAGCTTCTGGCTATTATAAATAAGGCTGCTATGAACATAGTGGAGCATGTGTCCTTATTGCATGCAGGTAAAGCCTCTGGGTATATGCCCAGGAGTGATATAGCTGGATCCTCCGGGAATGTCATGCCCAGTTTTCTGAGGAACCGCCAGACTGCTTTCCAGAGTGGTTGTACCAGCTTGCAATCCCACCAGCAGTGGAGGAGTGTTCCTCTTTCTCCACATCCTCACCAACACCTGCTGTCTCCTGTGTTTTTGATTTTATCCATTCTGATTGGTGTGAGGTGGAATCTCAGGGTTGTTTTGATTTGCATTTCCCTAATGACTAAGGATGTTGAACATTTCTTTAGGTGCTTCTCAGCCTTTAGATATTCTTCAGGTGAGAACACTTTGTTTAGCTCTGTACCCCATTTTTAATAGGGTTATTTGGCTCTCTGGAGTCTAACTTCTTGAGTTAATGAATTCACGAAATTCTTAGGTAAATCGTCAGAACTGGAAAATATCCTTAGTGAGGTAACCCAATCTCAAAAGAACACACACGGTATGCAGTCCCTGATAAGGGGATATTAACACCGAAGCTCGAAATACCCAAACACAATTCACATATTAGTAGATTTCCAAGAAGATGGAAGGAAGGACCCCTGGTCCTGGAAAGACTGGATGTAGGGGAATACCAGGACAGAGAAGCAAGAGGGGGTTGAATGGGGAACACAGGGAGGGAAGGGGGCTTATGGGACTTTCGTGGAGGGTGGAAAAGGGAAAGGGGAAATCATTTGGAATGTAAATAAAAAAATATAGAAAATTAAAAAAAAGGAAAAAAAAAGAATGTGTTCTGTGATGAACACCTTCTTTGGTTGCTATATTCTGTATTTTGAAGATAGGTGATCTAATGCCAGAGAGCTCAGTAAGCTATTTAATTGTCATGGGAATTTTATGCCTTCTCCTCACATATGGCTGTTGTCAGTTTGCTGTGGCAAAATGATGAGGCTCTGACTATTGCCTTGATAGAAATTCTTGGGGACAAGTATAGTTTTGTGCTCCCCAGATGTTGGTAATAAAAAACTTACTCATCTTAAGATTCCGAGAAAGCTAATACTTTGAGCAGTAAGGTAAGGGCCTAGGGAGCTTGGACATGTCCCACAGCAGAGGGACTGTGCACCAGAGCACTTGGTTCACTGCAGGATTTGCGTAGCAAAAAAGGTGGTGTGGGAATGAGCTGAGAAATATCTTTATTCATCTTCCATTTCTTTAATGGAATTGGAGAGTAAAGAAAATCATATTTCATATTTAACTAAATTTAACATTCTGTAAATAAACTCTGATTGCTTTTTAAAATATTTTATTTCAATAACATGCCTATGTCAAATGTAACATTAATTTTATAAGCTGTGAAATTAAAAAAAAATTAAGATAACCAGGTGATTCAGCTAAGGATACCTTAGAACATTGGTGGAATCAGAAAGACAGCATGTGATTTCTAGGATAGATAGCCAGGCTCTATTACTGAGAAAGAAAATGTGCTTATGGGGAAACTCTGCAAATGAGCTATACATACATTATATATAGAATCAATTTATAATGTTAAATGTAAATAAATAGTAATGAACTTATTAACTATGTAGATATTTACAGAAAGATCCTATTAAAATTTCTAGAAGTTATAATAAGAAACACAGGCCAGCTTAAATGATACTTGCAGATCTTGATAAATGCTGACTTTTATTTTTTATTGGATATTTTATTTATATTTTTTCCCTTTTTTATTAGATATTTTCTTTATTTACATTTCAAATGTTATCCCCTTTTCGGATTTCCCCTCACCCAGAAAACCCCTATCCCTTCCCCCCTCCCACTGCTTCTATGAGGGTGTGGCCCCGCCCACCCACTCCTGTCTCCCCCTCCCTCGAATTCCCCTACACTGGGGGAGTCGACACCTCAGATGACCAAGGTGCCTCTCCTACCATTGATGCCCAATAAGGCCGTACTCTGCTTTATTTACGCCTGGAGCCATGGGTCCCCCAATGTGTACTCCTTGGTTGGTGGTTTAGACACTGGGAACTCTGGTTGGTTGATACTGTTCTTCTTCCTATGGTGTTGAAAACCCCTTCAACTCCTTCAGTCCTTTCTTTAATTCCTCCATTAGAAACCTCATTAGAGATCCCGTGATCAGTTCAATGGTTGACTGCAAGCATCCACCTCTGTATATGTCAGACACTGTAAGAGCCTGACAGGAGACATTTAGAATCAGGCTCCTCTCAGCATTCACTTCTTGGCATCCACAAAAATGTCTGCATTTGGTGACTGTATATGGGATGGATTCCCCCCTCGTGGGGCGGGGGAGGGAAGGTGGCTTTTCCTTCAGTCTCTGTTCCACACTTTGTGGAACATATTTGCTTTGGTTAACATTTTGTTACCCCTTCAAAGAAGGACCGAAGCACACACATTTTGGTCTTCCTTCTTCTTAAGCTTCATGTGGTCTATGAATTGTATCTTTGGTATTCTGAGCTTCACAACTAATATCCACTTATCAGTGAGTACATATCATTCACGACTTTTGTGATTGGGTTACCTCACTCATGATGATATTTTATAGTTCCATCCATTTGCTTAAGTATTTCATTAATTCATTGTTTTTAACAGCTGAGTAGTACTCCATTGTGCAAATGTACCACATTTTCTGTGTCCATTCCTCTTTTGAAGGACTTCTGGGTTCTTTCCAGCTTCTTACTATTACAAATAAGACTGCTATAAACATAGTGGAGCATGTGTCCATGTTATACGTTGGAGCATCTTTTGGGTATATGCCCAGGGGTGTTATAGATGGTTTCTCAGGTAATACTATGTCCAATTTTCTGAGAAAACACCAGACTGATTTCCAGAGTGGTTGTACCAGCTTGCAATCCCACCAGCAATGGAGAAGTGTTCCTCCTTCTCCACCATCCTCGCCAGCATATGCTGTCACCTGCGTTCTTGATCTTAGTCATTCTGACTAGTGTGAAGTGGAATCTCAGGGTTGTTCTGATTTGCATTTCCCTGATGACTAAGGATGATGAACATTTCTTTAGGTGCTTCTCGATCATTCGTGTTTCCTCAATTGAGAATTCTTTGTTCAGTTCTGTACCCCATTTTCAATAAGTTTATTTGATTGTCTGGAGTCTAATTTCTATACTTTTGTAAATAATATACTATATTTGTATTTGATGTATATAACATTATATAATAGATACACACATTATATATATTATATTTATTAATATATATAAAAACAAGGTTTATAGGGATGTTGAAATCAGAAGCATATTAAAATAATTTATGAAAAAATTGTTTTTCTGTTTTCTAGAGAGAAAGGAAATGAAAGTGGGCTGAAGTGGGTAGAAGGGTAAGGTAGGGAGGATCTGGGAAGAGTTGGTGAATATTAAAGCATTGATTGAATAATAAATATGATTGTATGTATTCCACACACACACGAAAAGCAGTTCTTAATTTCATAAGCACTGAAAAGTAATAGACCACGATGTTTTCTATAGGAAATGAATTAATGGGTTCACTGTGCATGAAATCCCATTTTGTTAAGTAAAACAAGCCTGTTGGTCATTATTGATCTTGCTTTTAGAATAGTTGTGCACCTGGTTTGCGTTTTATGTAATCAACACTACTATGTGAATGGAGAAATTAATAGTCTTGAGAAAATGCCACTGTAATTGTGTTAAATCACATATCACATACATAAGATCAACAAGTACTTTTATGAATATATTTTCAATGTAGTTTTCAAAATAATCAGTGTTAAAAGAGGAGATGATTAAGTAACATGTTTTCTTACATCTAGCATCAACAAACTCTTCACAGATTGAATTTTCATGACAGAATTATCATGGACATTAATGTAAATGTTCATCACATGAAAATAGATTGCACATATGTATATGTACAAATTATTTCAGACCTTAGCAGAAAAGCAAATGAGCATGTTTGTTAACTTTAAAGTTTATACTAAAAGTGTAATAGAAGAAATATAATATTCCAGTTTGTTACCTTATATGTTTTCCAAAACCTGTGGATCCTAAGAGAATCAGTGTGTAACTATTTTGGGGCTTAAGCTGAATAAATTTTTCAGGAAATCTTCTGTTTTCTTAAGAAGTTATCATTATATCTCTATCTACCTCATTCTCTTTGTGTGTGTGTGTGTGTGTGTGTGTGTGTGTGCGCGCGCGCACGCACACATGTGAGAGAGATAGGGGAAGAGAGAGAAAAAGAGAGGGAGGGAGGGAGAGAAAGCACATGCACATAAGCATGTACATGCATATGTAGAGAGAAAGAAGTAGTAGAATTATTTAAATTGTATTTAAATTGTTCATCAAGTAATTATGCCTGCAGATACTGTTAAACAAAACCTGGTGATCATAGAGGACAATTTAAAATATGTGGATATGATGTTGGAATTAGGCATACCCTTTTTATCTTCAAAATAAACATCATAACAAGCAAGTAGGTGTACTATCCCAGATTTACTCAAGAAGTGGAGAAGAAGGATTGATATTGCCAGAGCAGCCTAAGCTGCAAAAGACAACTTTAATTATGAAAAATAAAAATATAAAAAAATTACAAGTAGAAGATAGAGGCATAGCAGTGAGCAAAAGTGGGAGTCAGGGACTTAGAGACACAAAGAGATAAACAGATGGCTAACTACATAGTGTATGACTTTGGGAAAGGCATAGCTACTTTCAGTGCAACCTATCCATATCTTGGCAGTTGATTAGCAACAGAGAATGGTGCTGAAAAAATTTGCTAAATTTTAACCTTCAAATCAGAGACATAGAAAGTAATTTCTTCAGGTGGACCATACCTCTATAAATTTCAGAATTTTCTAAAATATCACTTCTAGTTTGGGACCAAATGTTGAAATACATGCTTGTGTGGATAAAAGTTTACAAACAGATTGCAAAAACATCTGATCTTGTATATTGCATATCATCAAAAGGAAGGTGTACAAAACAGTCTGTTCAATATTTTCAAAGCGTGGTGTGAGTAGAGACCTTCGTATCCCACTTCAAATACATTACGTCTGCTACAGATATATATACACTCTGCAAGCTCAGTCACAATGGTACCAAAATGGTACACAGGCGGTCTGGATGGGGCAGATGGTAGGTTTCTCACAGTACCCAATACTAAGTCAAGACCTACAGTGGGCATCTTTTGCATATATTTTGTGTGACATAAATTTATTGTTTAAAATTCTAAAATGTCTGCAGATAGTCCTGTGTAGTGGTATGAGAAAGAAGAATTCTTGTGAATATTTATATCTCATAAACCTAAGTTGTTGAGGAAATAGGACAGTGAAATAAATGCAAAATATTTTAGCAAAGCCTCTTGTTGAAATTACTACCATATTATCTAAATACACATAAGCATAAACTTTAAGTTTAGCCTGAAAGTTGAGAGAAGATGTCAATGAAAAGTAGCAAAACCCCCACAGTAAGTTGAAAAATTAGCTCTTGATCGTATATTGAAATAGTAAATTCGTCAAGAAGACAGGAAACGTACCATTTTCAATATGCTGATCTTGAAATAGACTGGATATATTGAAATGAGATTAAAATAGAAGGGAACTGTGGACAATTGTGAACAATATTTACTACAGAAAGACATAGAATCAAATGTTAAAAAAAGTCTGTTAATGGAAAATACCTGTTTCATGATGTATGGGAATATACATTTATGAAGTAGATTTTTCTTTCTCTTTTCTGAGTTAGGGTTTGCTTTGTAGCCCAATAGGTCAAATACAGGATCTTCCTGCTTCTGCATCCATTGTGGTAATAATACAGGTCTCTACCACATACCCAGATAAATAATAAATATCGAAGGAGATGTTAAAATGGTTAATTAACATCTTCTTGTTCATTCATCAACTAATAGTGAAACAACAGGTGGTTCATGATCAAAATGATTCTGGTATTATGATGAAGAATCTACAGTTTGGTTTCAAATGTCCCACAAAGATCTTTGTTTTAATCTAAGTCTTCAGTGTTTAGCATTTTTATTAGTTATTAATCTAGTATTTCATGTAGTCAGTGGCTGAATATATTTTCAGATGTGTAATTGTTCATGATCTATATGTGTTAGCAGAATACTTTCTCAGATTTTGTATTTTTCCTGCAGAAGTCCCCAATAAAAATCTCAGCATATCATTGCACAGAGAGATGCTTCCTTCATTTCACACATTTTCCTCTGTTGATTACCATATTAGTTTATCAACAAATCCTGGTTCCAATCATTAGCTCCCAAGGAAGGAGTAACTAACCCACTTGGCATTGTATTGATCAAAGATAAGCTACTTTCTCAGGTTAATGATAGGGCATTCACTAAGAGAGTAGTTACCACACCCCAGGGGAATAACATTGTGTAGTATAGAAGAGGCTACGACAATGATAGACATTCAATTTTTGACTTTTACTTCCATTTATCAGGATATTACTTTCTACATCAGTTTCTGGCCAGAAGACAAGATGCAAAACTTAACTTCTAATTACAGAATTAAATTACTTTTTCAATTATCCATAATAAGGGCATTAAATGTAAAGAGGGATGATATAACCAAAGCATCAACATAGTCTCATTATTAAAATATCCAAACACATGTTACTATAGCCATCAATAGTTTCAACTTTCAAATGTTGGTCCATTTCAATCCTTTAGCTCTTATTCTTCTCTTCTCTTATACACTGAAGAGTTCTGAGGAAAGCCTATGATAGTCTATGATCATTCACCAGTGTCACTCTTTGTAGTGGTTATTCCTGGCTGTCAACTTGACTAAATCTGGAATGAACTAATCAAGAATTGGAAAGCTCAGTGGCATACGCCTTTAATCAGGGCCACACCCTCTGCTGGAGACCTATATAAGGACATTGAAAGAAGGAAGATTCACTGTGGCTTTTCCTGACCTGCCTTGTGAGATTGAGCAACTGCTAGATCCTCGGACTTCCATCCACAAGTACTGCTGACAATTGTTGGGGAGTTTGACTACAAGCTGTAAGTCATTGACAAATTCCCTAATTATATAGAGACTACCCACACATTCTGTGACTCTAGAGAACCCTGACTAATACACTCTTTGTTGATTTTTTTCCCCAATAGGTATAATATGATTTTACATTCAGGAAACGTTACACTATTTAAACAAGACTCTTTAGTACTCATAATTAATAATGAATATGTTTTAAATAGAGACATAAATGATACATAATCTATCTCTTTGATTCATTTTCTTTAGTGAGGCATACTTGGTTTTCTGAACATGAAGTATTAAACTTGGAAAGATATGTCAAATCATTAATTCTGTGTGTTTGTGTGTGGGGGGGTGGGGGATGGGGGTGTTTAATTGTATTAATGGGTTTGTAGTCCTAATATCTGAGATAAGTGTCTGAGATAATTTAGTGAACTCTCTCTCTCTCTCTCTCTCTCTCTCTCTATATATATATAATATTTTGTGTTGGATATGTTTTTATTTTTTCAACCACAAACAAATCAATTATGTACAAGGTGGAAGTTAAGTGTAGGATAACTAAACTCACATTCTTGCTCTTTACGTATTTATTTATTTACTTATTTATTTTTAAAACTTCATAATGTCTCTTTTATTGGACATTTTCTTGATTAACATTTTAAATGTTATTCCCTTTCCCAATTTCCCAACACCACCTGGAAACCTCCTATGTCATACCACTCTATCTGATTCTATGAGGCTTTTCCCCCTCCCACACACCCACTCTCTCCTCCCTGCCCTGGCATTCCCCTACTCTGGGGCATCAAGCCTTCACAGGACAAGAGACTCTACTCCCATTGATGCCCGACAAGTCCATACTCTGCTACATATGTGGCTGGAGTCATGGGAACCCCGGGTGTACCTTGCTTGGTAGTTGACTCCCTGGTAGATCTGGAGTGCCTGGATGGTTCATATTGATTTTCATCATATGTGCATGCAAACCCCTTCAGCTCAATCAGTCCTTTCTTTAACTCCTCCACTGGGGACCCCATGATTAGTCCAATGGTTGGCTGCAAGTATCAGCCTCTGTATTTGTTAGACTCTGACAGACCTGTCAGGAGACTTGTAAATCAGACTCCTGTCATCATGAGCTTCTTGGCATCCACAATAGTGTCTGTGTTTGGTTACTGTATATCGGATGGATCCCCAGGTGGGGCAGTCTCTGGATGGCCTTCCATTCAATCTCTGCTCCACCTTTTGTCTTCTATTTTGCTCCCATGGGTATTTTATTTCACCTTCTAAGAAGGACCAAAGCACCCACACTTTGGTCTTCCTTCTTCTTGCATTTCTTGTGATCTGTGAGTTGTATCTTGGGTATTCTGAGGTTTTTGGCTAATATCCACTTATCATTGAGTGCATACCATGTGTGTTCTTTGTTATCGGGTTACCTTACTAAGGATGATATTTTCTAGTTCCATCCATTTGCCTAAAAACCTCATGAAATCATTCTTTTTAATAGCTTAGTCAGCATTAAAATGGAGTCAACTGACTCCATTGTATCAGCATGTAGAAGAATCCAAATTGATCCATTCTTATATTCTTGTACAAAGTTCAAGCCCAAATGGATCAAAGTCCTCCACATAAAACCAAATACACTAAAACTAATAGAAAAGAAAGTGAGGAAGAGCCTCGAAAACATGGGGAAAGGGGAAATTTTCCTGAACAGAACACCAATGACTTGTGCTCTAAAATCAATAAGAGACAAATAGGACCTCATAATTGCAAAGCTTCTGTAAGGCTAAAGACACTGCCAATAGGACAAAACAGCAACCAACATATTTTTAATAGATCTTTACTAGTCCTACATCTGATTGGGAGCCAATATTCAATATATATAAAGAACTAAAGAAATTAGACTCCAAAAAATTAAATAGCCCTATTATTATGTGGTACAGAGCTAAACAAATAATTTTCAACTGAGGAATATCAAATGGCAGAGAAGCACTTAAGGAAATGTTCAGCATCCTTAACCATCAGGGAAATGCAAATCAAAGCAAACCTGATAATCTACGTCATACCAGTCAGAATGGTTAAGATCAAAAACTCAGGTGACAGCAGATGCTGGTGAAGATGTGGAGAAAGAGGAACACTCTTCCATTGTTGGTGGGATTGCAAGCTGGTTCAACCACTCTGCAAATCAGTCTGGTGGTTCCTAAGAAAATTGGACATAATGTTTCCTGAGCGTCCACCTATAACACTCCTGGGCATATACCCCAAAGATGCTCCAACATATAATAAGGACACATGCTCCAGTATAATTTATAATAGCCAGAAGCTAGAAAGAACACAGATGTCCTTCCAGAGAGGCATGAATACAGAAAATGTGGTACATTTACACAATGGAATACTACTCAGCTATTAAAAACAATAAATTCTGATGTATATAAATTTAAGGGTTTATAACTTAATTTAAATATATGTTCATAGAGGTTGCCTACAATCTTCTTTTAAATTCTTGTCTTGTAAATAATATAAAACAATCAACTTGTAATACAACTCAAATTGCAAGTGTAAATCAAAGAAACTAAAGTTGATCCCGATGTACACAGAATAGTCCAGGCAAAGTCAACTTAAAATGTCTGAGACTTCTGTTGGTCTTTTATTTTTTTTAATATTCAAACAGATTCTTCTCTCATACAGTACATCCTGAAAACAGTTTCCTCTACCTCTATTCCTCCCAGCCTCTTCCCACCTTACTTGACCCTAGATCCACTGCCTCTCTTAAAACTTGGCCTCCAAGAAACTTCAGAGAAACAGGAAAAGAAAAGAAGATAAAATAGGACAAGCCAAAACCCCTTATATGGAGGCCTGACAAAGCAACCCATTATGAGAAAATACCCTAAAATCAGATAAAAGATTTAGAGACACATCTGCCATTAGGAATCTTCAAAAGACTTAGAGATAGTGGAGCAGTGGGGTGGGAGAAGATGGGTAGGTGGGGGAGCACTCTCCATAGAGGTGAAGGAGAGGGAGGAGAGGGCAGATGTGGGATGGCAGGGTTGTGGAGTGGTAACCAGGAAGTACGATATCATTTGAGATGCAAATGAATAATAATAATAATAATAATAATAATAATAATAATAATAATAATAACAATAAAGACTGAGAATCTCAGGTTTGCTAATCTTTTGAAATCAGCATGAAATGCCAAGGATATAAGCACTGACTGAGTTGATTATGAGTTATCCAAAGAGTAGTTTCTTGGTTCCTATCTCTAAAAGCAAGGCTATGAAAATGGAGAAAAGTGTCTATAATAAGACTTAAATAACAGCAAATTCTCTTCAAAACATATCTAATCCAATTATCTGACACAAGACAGGATTAGGAAAAGTAACTTAATTGTTATTTAAATAATAATAAAAATTTCCAGAGTTCATTCCAGAGTTCATTCTCATGTTAATAATTTTTAGACAGAAACGTGTATGAATTTGAGGAGATACTAAGGTTAAATGCATTAAATATTGACCTAGAGGCATATGTGTATAGCACCACACTAAAGAAAAAAAGCACTTCTTTTTTATTAATTTGACCAAGAGCAAACCCAAATTTGAATTCTTCACTTCTTTCCCTGTGTTTCCCATCTGTCTGGAACTTATTATTTATATCTTTTCTGTAGTTTGTTCATTGTATATGTATATTATTTATTTATATCTGATTATTTATGCCTGATTGTCTGTCCCTTTGTCTGTGTCAAAGAACAGAGAACTATAATCTCTACTTATTAAACAATAGAGAAACCATCACTTGGTAAAGAAATGAGGGATAATTTTCAGGATAATTTATCAGAGTTCATTTGGGATTAATAATATATAACTTCAGAGAAAATTAGAGCAATGGGGGAATTATATAAACAAAATATATTAGTCAAAAGTGCATATGTTCTCTCATACTTTGAATCTTGATTTAACCATGCACCATACTGACTAGTTGTATCCTACAAACTGGTCAGCCTACAAACACATATCTATCACATTATACCAATTGAACACATTATAATTAGGAAGATAGAGAGACATACAGAAAGACAGACAGACAGACAGACAGACAGACAGACAGACAGACAGACAGACTGACAGACAGACAGACAGACAGACATGCAAGCAATACAAATTATTTTAAAAAACAACATGCATATGAAGGATAGTGAGAAAGGCTATACATGAATGTACAGGAGGTTGGTCTGGTGCTACTCTGTATTCAAATGCTAAATACTTGACTTCAAGATCTGGTGGTCTCCAAAGAGGACAGCCTCATGTACACCAGCATTTGTTGTATAAACCTTGCCAAGCAAGTTATCCCTGATTGGTTAATAAAGATATCTATGGCCTTCCTTGGCAGAAGAGAGTGAGGAAGAGCTAGATTTCTGGGTTTGGAGTTTTATACAGGAACCACAAGGAGAGAGAAAACAAAGGAGTCAGGAAGTCAGTGACCACGGAGCAGGTGAATCACAAGTGCGTAGCCATGATGACTGGCCTGATGGAGTGATATCTCCATGATTTCTATGGGGAAGTAGACCAAAAAGTATAGAGGATTGATATCTGTCTATCTCTAGTGGTTTTAAGCATATTATAAATCTAATTTTCTATGTCTTTTACCTGGAAACTATATGGTCTGAAGTGGAATAGAAACCCCTTTTAGATATTTAAAGAAAACAAGAGTATGCAGCAACACCCAGAAATATAATTATCACTAGAGAAGCAGATGGAAAGAGGTAAAGGAAATGAAGAAAAAAAATACAAATCATAATCTAAAATTTACTAAAAGAGATTAAAATGGAAAATACAAACTTAAATTGTAGTTTTAAATCTTCTCATCATGAAAATTTCTCTTTACAACATATGAGGAAAATTTCAGAAAACCACAATCAAAATGTAGTGTTGTGGCGCCAATTACCAATGAACTCATTTACAAAATACTCCCTAAGGTTTTAGGGAACATTGTAAAGAGAAGGCTGTTAGCCCAAAAGCTCAGAATAACCAAGATACAATTCACAGAACATATGAAGCTCAAGAAGAAAGAAGACCAAAGTGTGGATGCTTCAGTCCTTTTTAGAAGGGGAAACAAAATACTCACCGGAGGTATAGGGTGGAAGGAACTTGGGAGAAAAAGAGGAGGGGAAAGGGAAAAAGCAGGGTCAGAATCAAGTATACAGGAGACAGGGATGATGTACAGAGGGTCAAGACTATGAACAGAGGTACGTAGCAATGGGTGATAGGGTAGCCACTAGCAAGTACCAGATGCCAGGAAAACAAGAGGCTCCCAAGACAAAAAAGGGATGAAATTAGCTGAAATGCCCAACAAAGGGGAGGAAGAATTTGTAGAGACCATATTCAGATGTTAGATAAGGCCCCCAGCTGGGGGATGGGGCCACCAACTCATCTTCAAATTTTTAAACCAGAATTGCTCCTGTCTAAAGGAAAAATAAAGATAAAGTGATAAAGAGCAAAGACGGAAAGAAGGTCATCCAAAGTCTG
Organism: Tokudaia tokunoshimensis; assembly: GCA_036184795.1. NCBI lineage: Eukaryota > Metazoa > Chordata > Mammalia > Rodentia > Muridae > Tokudaia > Tokudaia tokunoshimensis. The sequence goes on from BTHU01000014.1 coordinate 26,962,484, forward strand.
CCCTACCTGGGAATCCATCTCATATATAGACACCAAACCCAGATACTATTGCAGATGTCAGGAAGTGCTTGCTGACAGGAACTTGATATAGCTGTCTTCTGAAAGGCTCTGTCAGAGCCTGACAAATACAGAGGCTGATGCTTGTAGTCAACCATTATACAGAGCATGGGGTCCTCAATGGAGGAGTTAGAGAAAGGACTAATGGAGTTGAAGGGGTTTGCAACCCCATAGAAAGAACAACAATATCAATGAACCAGACACCCCAGAGCTCCCAGGGACTCAACCACCAACTAAAAAGTACAGATGGAGGGTTCCACGGCCCCAGCTGCATATGTAGCAGGGGATGGCCTTGTTGGACCTCAAAGGGAGAAGAGGCCCTTAGTCCTGTGATGGCTTGATGCCCCAGTGTAGGGGAATGACAGTCCAGGGAGGCAGGGATAATTTGTAATGTAAATAAATAAAATATCCAATAAAAATGTAAATTTCACAAATTATAAAAACAGAACAAATAGAAAAAAGGAAGAAAAGAGGAGGCCAAAAGATTGTAAGAGCTAAAGAATCTTGGAGATTTTAGTGAGCTTGTGTTGCTTCATAATATCAAAAGCTACACCCCTAAAGGGTCACTAATAAAACTAACAAGATCAGTTGTGAGCTAAAAAAGGAAAATATCATTGGGCATGTCCAAATGGATGGTAAAAAGACTATGAGACCTAAAATCTAATTGTGGGCAACTGAAAAACATAAGAGCAGTATAGGTGGTCCTCCCCAGTGGAGAATACGACAATTGGTTATCAAAAGACAGTAAACTCTGACAACATACATGCAAACAAGGATATACATGCTGAGCAGCTTATATATAAGAATGTATAGAGAGAGTTTCTATCTCATTTGGGGATTCTTCCCTGAACTCTTCCATATGAGTCTCTGAGCTCTCTCCAATATTTGGCTATGGGTCTCTGAACTCGTTTCTGTCAACTGGTGGCTGGAGCCTCTCAGAAGACAGTTATGCTAGGCTCATGTCTGCAAGCATAACAGAATATCATTAATAGTGTCATGGATTGGTACCTGCCCATGGGATAGTTCTCAATTTGGCACAGACATTTGTTCTCCATTACCTCTCTCTGTGCTCTATCTTTATTCTTGAACATCATCTAGTTTGAACACATTTCATGTTAAAAGTTTTATAGTTATAGCCGGATCCTCCGGGAGTGTCATGCCCAGTTTTCTGAGGAACCGCCAGACTGCTTTCCAGAGTGGTTGTAACAGCTTGCACTTCCACCAGCAGTGGAGGAGTGTTCCTCTTTCTCCACATCCTCGCCAACAACTGCTGTCTCTTGTGTTTTTGATCTTAGCCATTCTGACTGGTGTGAGATGGAATCTCAGGGTTGTTTTGATTTGCATTTCCCTAATGACTAAGGATGATGAACATCTCTTTAGGTGCTTCTCAGCCACTAGACATTCTTCAGGTGAGAACTCTTTGTTTAGCTCTGTACCCCATTTTTTAATAGGGTTACTTGCCTCTCTGGAGTTTAACTTCTTGAGTTCTTTGTATATATTGGATATTAGCCCTCTGTCGGATGTAGGGTTGGTAAAGAACATTTCCCAGTTAGTTGGTTGCTGCTTTGTCTTTTTGACAGTGTCTTTTGCCTTGCAAAAACTTTGTAATTTAATGAGGTCCCATTTGTCTATTCTTGATCTTAGAACATAAGCTATTGGAGTTCTATTCAGGAAATTCTCCCCTGTGCCCATATGTTCAAGGTTCTTCCCTAGTTTCCTTTCTATTAGTTTCAGTGTGTTTGGTTTTATGTGGAGGTCCTTGATCCACTTGGAATTGAGCTTAGTGCAAGGAGATAAGAATGGGTCAATTTGCATTCTTCTGCATGTTGACCTCCAGTTGAGCCAGCACCATTTGTTGAAAAGGAACTGGGCATGACACTTCCGGAGGATCTGGCTATACCACTCCTGGGCATATATCCAGAGGCTTTACCTGCATGCAATAAGGACACATGCTCCACTATGTTCAAGGCAGCCTTATTTATAATAGCCAGAAGCTGGAAAGAACCCAGATGTCCCTCAACAGAGGAATGGATTCAGAAGATGTTGTATATTTACACAATGGAATACTACTCTGCAATTAAAAACAATGAATTCACGAAATTCCTAGGCAAATGGTCAGAACTTGAAAATATCATCCTTAGTGAGGTAACCCAATCACAAAAGAACACACATGGTATGCAGTCACTGATAAGGGGATATTAACCCAGAATCTCGGGATACCCTAGACACAATTCGCATATCAATAGATTTCTAAGAAGATGGAAGGAGAGACCCCTGGTCCTGGAAAGACTGGATGTAGGGGAACACCAGGCAGAGAAGTGAGAGGGTGTTGAATGGGGAAAAGACGGAGGGAAGGGGGCTTATGGGACTTTTGGGGAGGGAGGAAACAGGAAAGGGGAAATGATTTTGAATGTAAATAAAAAAAAACTTATAAAATAAATTTAAAAAAAGTTTTATAGTTGATTGGTATCCTTATCCTGTTACTTGTAGGGTCAGTGAACTGCCTGATTACAGGATGTGGCCTCTTCTGGTTCTATATCAATACTGCTATTGGTTTCATCTAGAGCCATCTATATACTCCTGGGAGCATCCTCCATTCCAATTGTTTGGCAAGTCCTAGACATACCCTCAATCCAACCTCTTTCAGTTGTAAATTTGCGTTCATTATCCTGACCCTCTGGACCTATCTTTAGTATTCACATACCTGATTCTGATCTCTCCCCACCATTCCCTTCCTCTTCCTCTCTCCCACACAGTTCCTTCTCTCAGTTTGCCTTTTTTTGACTATTTTATTTCTGCTAAGTGAGATTCAATCATTATCCCTTGGGCCTTCCTCCTTCAGCTTCTTTGAGTCTGTGGAGTGTGCTATGGGTACCTTTTACTTTATGGATAGTATTCACGTATAAGTAAGTACATACCGTGCCTGTCCTTTTGGGTTTGGGTTACCTCACTTATGTTGATATTTTCTAGTTCCATCCATTTGCTTGCAAAATTCATGTTGTCCTCATTTTTAATAGCTGAATAGTGTTCCATTATGTAAAGTAACCACATTTTCTGTATCTATTCTTCGGTTGAGGGTCATCTGGATTATTTCCAGTTTCTGGCAATTATAAATAAACCTGTTAGGAACGTAGTGTAGCACATGTTCTTGTGGGATGATGAGGCATCTTTTGGGTATATGCCTAGGAGCAATGTAGCAATGGACATTTGAGTACAGCTATTTCTAATTTGCTAAGAAACACCCAGATTGATTCCCAGAGTAGTTATAAAACTTTTCATTCCCACCAGGAGTGGAGGAGTGTTCCCTTGCTGCACATCGTTGCCTGTATGTGCTGTTACTTAAGTTTTTGATCTAAGCCATTCTGATGTATGTAAGATGGAATCTCAGGGTCAATTTGATTTGCATTTCCCCAATGTCTAAGGAAAGACATTGAAAATTTCTTTAAGTGTTTCTTGGTTATTCAAGAATCCTTTGTTGAGAATCTCTCTCTAGCTCTGTACTAACATGGACTCTTAAGGGTTCAAAGAGACTGAACCACCAACTGATAGGCTCCCCTAGATCCTCAAATATATGTAGGAGAAATGCAGCTTGGTCTTCATGTTAGTCTCCCAACAATGATAGTGAGAGATGTCCCTACAGCTGTCACTTAAGTGACTGCACATGCCGTGGACTCAGTCCCCCTACCTGAACTGCTTTGTCTCGGTTCAGTGGAAAAGGATGTACCTAGTCTTGCAGAGACATCATGTGCCAGGATGTAGGGATATCCAAGGGGTTATCTCCTCACTCTCGGAGAAAGAAGGGGATGGAGAATGTGAGCAAGGACTGTGTGAGGGGAGAATGTGTGGTGGGGGCAGCAATGGAGATATAAAGTGAGTGAATGAGTGAGTGAGTGAGTGAGTGAGTGAGTGAATGAGTGAGTAAGTAAGTAAATAAATAGATACAAGAAAGGATTTGACATGAAGTAAGAATGTAAAATAAATATTTCAGGCCAAAAAATTGAAATTAAATGTTAAAAATAATATAAATGTGTATACATAAATGCAATAAAAGCTAGCATAAAGATTCTTGAATTTGAAGGACGGTAGCAGGTTATATGGAAGAATTTGGAGGAAGGAAAGGAAAGAGAAACATTTTAATATCTTATGATAGAATCAAAAATAAAACTTTCAGTAAAGAATCAGGGGGTAATAATAAGGAATGGATTATAGAAGATCAGTCTCTCTCTCTATCTCTGTGTGTGTGTGTGTGTGTGTGTGTGTGTGTCTGTGTGTGTGTGTGTGTGTGTCTGTGTGTAGTTATATGGACATTGATCCATCTTGATAATGCCTACTGCATCATCTCAAGGATATATGCCAAAACCAGAAACACAATGATTATTTCAGGTACTTTACTTTATCAAGTTACTTAACACTATATATGACTTCACATTATTATTTTGAATATGGATAAATTACAGAAAATTCAATAAAGACTATGAACATTTACCGTTTGTAGAATCTGTTTGACTTATATTTTTATAAATTTTAAAAGTCATACGTGTAATTTCTATAAAGACTTTTAGGTTTAACAAAAAAAACACAAAATAATATTGTAAACAGAATTTTGAGACTATATTTTCTAGTAAGTTTATTTTTTATTAATGCAGAAAAGCAATTTTTTGTCCAAATAGGAATGGTAATAGTTCAGTTTTTATCCCGTTCACAATATGTTCATTATGCAAGAATACTATGACTTATTCTTATTATTCTTAATTTTATTATAAACATGTAAGGATTGACCAACTATGCAAATCAATAAAGATGTTATACTACATAACTAGAAGCTAGTATAAAGATCATGCTGTTATTTCATAATATGTATAGAGGCAGATGACAAAGATCAACATCTCTTTTAATAGAACCCAATACATTAATTACAGAAGGATTGATCTTTCAACAACATCAGCATATTAACTTCTATGTTTGACAGATTCATAGGAAGTATTGTACAGCATGGAAAAAATCTGAAATCATATTCTGTGAAAGTGGAAATGAAAGTTCTCCTGATCACTATTGTGTTCAACACAGGACCAGAATTTTAGACACATCAATTAGACAGGGTAAAAAAAATGTGAAAAATTATATAAAATGTTTGCAAATATAATTTTGCATATGTAAATGCTTGAATACTTGGTGAAAAGATTATTAAACTACAAAAATTACTTGGTAGTAAAGGAGGTAAAACTGATATATAAAATTAGGATGTTTACGACTGACCATTATTTAACATGATGACCAAAATTAGAAACCCTCCTATCTGCAAGAGCCATAAGAAATAAAGCTAGCAACAATTGTGAAAGACCTCTAAAATGAAAATTATAGAATACTATAAACGTTAAAGATACTAATTTGTAAATAACTCTCATGTTCCTAATTACATATATACATATAATTAAGATATATATCGTATTAAATGTGATCTACAGAATCAGTGGAATTCTTCAAATTAGACAGAAAATCCTCATGTAAATAAAAGAAAGTATTGTAAATACATGTCAGAAAATATAAGATATACCTTATAAGCAACTGAAATAAAGATGCATTCTATCAGGAAGCATTTTTTAAGAAATGCCCCAGAGCACTTGTGAAAACCAGAACAGAAAAAATAATAAATCATATTATCAGCAAATAAATAGACGAAGAGACTAATAACCAGACTGTCAAAATCTGCCCATGTGCACAAAAATATCATGTATGCTGTAGGGTTTCTAACTGCTTTCTGTATGTGTTTGAGGTCCACAATACAGAAGGAAATGCATGTCTGATATAATTCAATTGTAAAAATAACCCATGGTTAGGAAATTCACAAGCATAGCACAAAGCGACTATTACTGTTTTGTTAAATGAATGTAAGATCAAAATATTCTCTAAATTTGCATACTTATACTCCTAGATTACTGCATCTCTCTTATGTCATCAGAATTATTTGTTACTATAGTTCTTAGATAGGGTATGTTGCTTAGTGTAGAAACTCAAAACTAGACATGCAGACAATAAGTACCTAGGAAATTCTCAGTTACAAGTAGCACATCTTTATCCCATACATCCATACACACACAGGAACCTTTGAAGAAGTAGGTACAAAAAGTACATAAGAGCCAGAGGTTGAAAGGGCTGAGGTAATTATCTTCTACACAGGACAGCATCACTGTTTTCAGGAACCATCAGCCCCTATGCTTCCCTGTGTCAGATTAATTCAAGATCAATTCAGTCAACATATACTACAGAAAGGAGAGTTCATCATGGTGGTAGGGCGTAAGGGTAGGTGGTGGAGCCTAACTAAGTTGATTCAGTAAATGAGAAACTATGGACCAGAATATTTGTTTTGTAATAGGGTAGAACCCAGAAGGTTGACTATGTGATAGTAGATGGTCTTATACACATATGTGTATGGGTATCACAAGTTTAACTGAATGTCTTAATTTCTTTTGCATTGCTATTATATTATTATATTATTGCTGTGGCCAAGGCAACTATGAGAAAAAATGAATTTACTTCATTCACGGTGTGTAATTTTATGCTGAGAAATTCAAGATACTGAGGAAAGGTTACATTGCATAAACATTACTAGAAAATTGCCATTTGAGGAAGATTAAATATTTAAACTTAGTAAATGATTTTATCATTAAGCATACTTTATTCACTGTTACTTCTTAAGTATCTTCTAGATTGTGAATGTTTTAGATATCATTTATTGCTGAAAATATATGTGATGCTTTAGGCTATTCACATAAGAAAACATTTATATGGCCTTGTTACAGAGGTCTAGTGATCATTTCCATCTCAGTGGTTAGGCCTGAGGGTAGGTGGTAAGGCCTAAGGTGATTCAATAATTTGACTATTTTAAATGTTGGCATAGAAGGTTTTACTTCATATACTGTTTACATTTCCTCTGGCTAAAAACCAATGAAGAATTTTGGGTCATAATAATTTTGATTTTACTTTTCCTTAGAATATTGAAACAACTTAGTTTCTGTTTTTGTCTATTTATTTATTTATTTATTATTTATTTTTACACTACAGGTTTTATTCTCCACTTCCCGGTTCAGTTCATCCTCCTCCAACTGTTTCCCATCCCATACCTCCTCCCCACCCCACTGTCTCCACTAGGATACTCTTACCTCCCAACACCTACCACCCACCACCCACTACCCACCCACCAAGACCTCTAAACTCCCTGGAACCCCCAGTCTCTTGAAGGTTAGGTGCACCTTCTCTGACTGAACCCATACCCAGCAGTCCTCTGTTGTATATGTGTTGGGAGCCTCATATCAGCTGGTGCACGCTGCATGGTTTGGTGGTCCAGTGTTTGAGAGATCTCAGGGGTTCAGGTTAATTGAAACTGCTGGTTCTCTACCTGGTTACCCTCCTCCTCAGCTTCTTCCAGCCTTTCCCTAATTTAATCACGGGCGTCAGCAACTTAGTCTCTAATCAAGAGATGAATATGCTAAAAATTGTACCATATGCATATACAATGTTGTAGTAGTTAGATAGAAAGAAGGGCGACCTTTCTTTACAGGGAAACTAAGGGAACTAGAGGATGTCATGGTAAACTAAACCAGAGCCTGCCACCCAAAAATACCAGTATTACATTGTCCTTTATATGGAGAAATGAGAGACACAGATGGCCAAAACAGAGAGAGAGAGAGAGAGAGAGAGAGAGAGAGAGAGAGAGAGAGAGAGAGAGAGAGAGAGAGAATTTTACTTTTATTTTATGATAATTTTAATAAAACATAAAACATTATCTATAAAAAGGAATAGAAAGAAATAGAAATAAAATTGTGTGTTTCAAGTGTTCTAAGTTAGAAAATCTGGCATCTTTGTTTAATATGTGAAATGGTTGACTCAGGAGAAAGAAACATCTCTTCCAAAATACTCCTTGAAAAGATTTATATTTGCCATCTATACAGAGAATCACAGAAGCAAGTTTTGCTGTTCCTCCCAGCTTCTCCAATTTTACTTCAATATAAATTCTATTTCTTTAGAATGGCTCAGCTTTCTGACTGTTTTCCACAGGTTCTTCTGAATTTTGATGATTCATAAATTTTCAAATTCATGCAGGGAATACAAACAGAAATTAAATGTCTGAAACCACTTTAAACTTTAATAATGGAAGCATCACTATTGTCCATTGGCAATTAAGTATTAACTTTCAAAAAGGTGTGTCTCAAATATGGCTCAGTATAAGCCAAAATTTTTGTTTGTTGATTGGTTTGTTTAATTGCTTTTTTGGTTGATTTGATGTTTTTGTTTGTTTGTTTAAAGTCTGCATATCTTTTCTTGTTGTCCAGCCAGACTGATTTCAATCTATAGGATCCTAGATGATTTCATGTTTTAATCACCAAAGTAGTCAGAGCTATAAATACATATCTTCCTGGGCTTAAGATATGAGCCTTATGTTTAGTGAGGAAGACTATTATTATATCAGGTCAACCATATAATGTTTATCCTCATTGTCAACTTGAATAGATTGGGAATAGTCTCAGACTCAATAAAAGAGAAAGACTGTGAAACAAAATGACCATGTTTTACATACAATGATGGATGTGTCTTTATATCCTGAGCAGAAATCAACAATAGCAAGAACAACAATAACAACAACAACAAACTCTCCTTTTCTTGTTCTTCTCAGGTATTTTACCACATCAATGTGTGTAAAAGCAACTTCTTACAATCAATCTGTTCCTTTTATCTAATGATAATAACCATAATAACTAGACTAAATATATCTCAAAACGTGTGATAAAACTGTGATACACAGCTTCTAATACTGTTTAAATAGCAGAATTTTAGATAAGTTTTTGTCTTCATTTACACTCTTATTACATTGCATGATTTGGCAGATAATATGAAGAATTCTAGGAATACAAAGATAAATATAGAACATGGTTTGTGTTGAGGATTCGTGGTTATTAGATGGAGATAGAGGTAAAAGAAAGTCAGTATCGCAAAAGTAAATTCAGTTTTATAATTATTTCCCTAAATGTAAAAGATAATTTTTGATAAGAATTAAGAAGTCACCTAGGTGAATGGACAGACTAGAAGCTGAAAGAACTATTTTATAATATGCCAACTCAAAATATACTAAAATCTTAGGGAACTGATAAATTCTTTTTTGAATTTAAATGTAGGTAGCAGGGAATTAACAAAGAAAAATTAAGGAAAGGAAATATGAGAACAGATTATGACATTCTAATGAAATCACATTTTGTCCCTAAGCAGTGGCAACAGAAAGATGGCTGAATAGACATTGGTGATAATATCATGAGTGACATGGTCATATGGTATCTGAGAGTCATATACAAGATACTATGTTTTTTAAATACTTTAACAGAAAGGCAGACTTATAGATACCACTTCGGAGTTGGGCTTCATTGTCCTCAACTGGACAATAACAATAATTTATTTTGTCATGAGTAATTTATGACCTAATGTTATTTACAGCTACTGGAGTAACAATATTAGTAGCATTTAATGATCCTTGACCAAGAGCAGAAGGAAGGAGAAAGGACTAATACCCTACCCACTGAAATTTGGGTTGAATAAATTCTTACCACTAGGTAATTGCATCACCTTCTGTGAATACAAGAAGAAGATGCCTTCGTCACGTTAAGTTTGACATAGAAATCTTCACATATAAATGGATTAATTAATATTATTTTAAACGCAGAAGTAATGAATGCAGTTGCCAGCATTTCATACTGTCATGCTCCCGGTGATCATATCATTATCAGTTTATTGAGCTGATAAAGTTCAGGGAAAGCTGAATTCACTCCAGTGCTGCTGTTGTTCAGCTGTGCATGAGTATCTCTGTACTAATTATTGGATAATTTTGTTTGCATGAACCATTTAGGTTCGGGACAATGGACAGTGTGGGGAAACTTAGGAAATTTGAGCAGGATCAGAACCCTGGCACTCAGGCACCCATGAGAGAGAGCAAGCAGTTCCCTGTTCCCTACCAGATTCCTTGCCTAGAATACATGTCTCAAATATGACCTGGCCACTAAGTCCAAAACAGAGTTCTCTGTGCTAATGAGTTATCTAGAGACTCCAGGGTTTTAGCTGATAAGTTTCCCTTCTCAGATATTTCTCACTGCAAAGGCATGCAATCTATGGTCTAATGTGGGAAGGTGGTATGTACCGATTTTCCAAAATGAACAATTAATAAACAGTTTGGAACCAAAGACTGTCTCTTTCATCATGAACTGCTATGGGGAGCATAACGAATGCTTTTGCCTACCTAGCTGTATCATCTAAACCTCCAGCAGAAGGCACACTGCACTCCCTGACAGCCACCATTAAGCTAAAGACTTCCTATGATGAGCTAAGCTGGAGATTCCCCCTCCAACCTCATCCCAGGCCTGTGGACTCCTAACTCCATTCCCAACTCCCCACAACCCAGCAGGGTACCAGATGTCCAGGAATTTGGAATTCATGGCCCTGGGATCCTCATCCTGGGTCTGTGGACCTCCAACTCTTTGTTCCATACTTCCTGAGGTTTCCAGAGGTGACTGGATATCTCCGAGCTTGGGAACCCCTGCTTTAGCTTCCATATCCTAGGCTGTGTTTTACTACATGAGTGGTGTATCAGCTCTTCACTGGAGCCAAGAACCCAACAGCAGTGGTCTAGAGTAAACCCAGTTTAGCACTCAGTGATTCTTCTCCCCAGCACTCCAGTGGTGGAGGGAAACAAGGACCCACACTTAGGTACATGCATTCTGCCTGGAATGCTGTTCTCCTGATCAATACAATATACCAAACTAGCAACAAGCTTCCTCTTAATATCCCAGGGGTTAAAACTTAACTTTAAAAGCTAGATAACTAAGTTAGAAAGCTATCATTAATCTAAGTGTCTCAAAATTCTGTTGTATTCTATTGTTTTAAGTAACTAACAGTATGCATGTTGAAAATTATCATGTAGTTTGACAAAATATGACTGGTCGGTTGAAAAATTTTTAATTTGCAGTTATATTCTAGAACATTACATTATGTATCAGCAAATTAAATGAACTAAGACCTGCTTACAGATAAAATGGTGTTAATGTGACTATATAGTTCAAGCTTGGCATTGCCCTTTCAAAAGTCCTTAGTAATTATTCCTTGTCATACTACTCTCTTCCCTGACCTCCCACCTCACTTAGTTACCTCAATATGACCTCTTGATTTCTAGGAATAATCCATTTTCACTTCATATATCATATATCCAGGGCATTAATGCTAAAGTCTACATATTAAAGAAATATATAAAGATTGTCTTTCAGGGACTGAGTTATCTCACTCTGAATGATCATTTCTAGCTTTTTCACAATTTTGGTTTCTTAACAGCAGAGTAATATTCTATTGTGTGAATGTATTACATTTTCATTATTCTTTCTCTGTTGATGGACATCTTCTACCACCTGTATACAGTAAACAAAACATTATGAACATGGAAGATGAAGACATTTCTATAGCCAGATGTAGAGTCCATTGGGTATATGTCCAGGAAAAACAGAACTGGATCACGCTTTTAATTTTTCCTACCTTGGTGAAAAAACTCTACTCTGATTTCCATAGTTCTTGTATCTTTAGTGTTTCTATATCCTCACAACATGCCAGCATCTGAAGTCATTTATTTTTAACCTTTTATCCCTGCCTTTCTGATGAAACTTCTAAATCATTTGAATTTCCATTTATTTGATAGCTGTAGATATTGAAATCTTTGTTTGTCCGTATTTCCTCTTTTTTTGTTGGACATTTTATTTATTTACATTTCAAATGTTATCCATTTTCCTGGTTTCTCTTCCAGAAACCCCCATCCTATCCTCCCTCCCCTTGCTTTTATGAGGGTGCTCTCCCACCTACCCACCCCCTCCCATCTCCCCACCCTGGTATTCCACTAAACTGGGGTATCAAGCCTTCCTAGGATCAGGGACCTCTCCTCCCATTGATGTCCAACAAGGCCATCCTCTGCTGTATATGCGGTGGGAGCCTTGGGTCTATGTGCACTCTTTGGTTGGTCGTTTACTCAATGGGAGCTCTGAAACTCTTTACTTCAATGCTCACTTTTATAATTGTGTTGTTTGTTTTCCTGAGGTTTACACCATCCCCCAGTCCTGCCTCTTGTTATTTGTCAGGACATTAGGTAGTAAATATTTTCTTCCCTTTTTTGTAAGGGTTAATTTTCACCCACATAACAGTGTTCTTACCTGTAAAAAATGTTGTAATTCTATGAAGTCCATTTATTATGATCTTAAAACCTGTGCTGACTAAGTTCTACTTAGAAAGTCTTTTCTTTCCTGTGCATATAAAATAAATTAGTTATCGTAGTTATGATACTGTATTTTTCTGGACAAAACTATTTCTTTCGAAGATGATGAACTTCTGCTAGATTGTATAGTGAAGTTAATGATATACCTTGAGAGCACTTAAGTCTATGAATTCAACCTGCTATCTACTGTGTACTAAGCCTGTATAATTATAAGCTGTCTTTAAAATAATAGTGCAACCAAACTAGTACACCTTGGATTTCAGTTACAATAATCTCTTAAACCCTAAATTAAATGCATAGCTTTATTCTTAAATTATATACTCTTCCATGACCCTGGTCTAGAATAATATATGTAACCATTTATTTAAAGGAATAACAGTTGAAATCAATCTTAAGCAAAACTAATATTCCATAAATATTAGAATAAACCTGTGACTATAGACTCTAACTTCTGATGGTAGTGTGCACTTCTATTATCAGTCAGTAAAGAAACATGTTTCACAAAAACTCTTTTTAAGATATCAGAAAAAAATGTATCTTTGTATATTTTACATACATATTTACAGTGTTTTCTGTGGTTTTAGTGCTTTTTAGTAATTAATGAGAAAAGTCATTTTAATAAGACAGACACACTACACACAAGCACAATATCTACAGAACAGACAGGAAATAAAGAAAAATTACACACATACACAACAGACAAGCAACACATAAGCCAGACCACAAAGTAAACACAGTGAAGATAGGAAGAAACTAGTTCTTAGTCTTCATGTAAATTACACCAAAAGGTAGTTTCTGTCTTTGTTCCTTCATTGAACACTGCCACATTGTGGCACCCATTTTAAATTTATTAAATGTATTAATTGATGCAATAGCAATATGCATCCATGCTAATACATGTACATACACATATAAACAAATATATATGACTTAAACATATATACACATACCACACACACATATGTATGTGTATGTGCATGTGTATGTGTATATGTAAATGATATATATATATATGTATACATGAAAGTACTTTAAACTGTTATCCCATAATAGTGAGAGAGCAGCCTATCTCTCTTAAACATAAAAGGATATCAAATTAAAAAAAATCACAGTGACGGATATGTGTTCCCTCTATTCAAGTTTTTTTTTTCCAGTAGTGTCCCAAATATCACCTCCACTGGTATTTCACACTGTTTACTTTGCTTCTCATTTCACATAAATTTTGATGGAGGATCCTACATGTGAAGAAAACACATTTTTTTGTAACTGTACATGTAGAAAACAAGCTGGTTCCAACCTAAAATATTCATTATGCATTGCTGCTGTATATCTCTGTGTTATTCTACACATTTCCAAAAGTGGAGTGGGTAGTCAACAGTCTTCTACACTGTTGAGCTATCTCAAGCATAATATAAACTGGATGACATGCCCTCTAGAGCAATAGTAAAAGTAATGTTTTGAGAACAGTCAACCATTTTCTTGGGTTTAAAATCTTTTCCACAAAATAAAACCTGTGCTCAAAACCCTTAAATAAGTCTAAAACCCATGAATACAGAGTTCACAAGTACTAGGGGAATACAAAACTATTATGCTTATAAATGGACATATTAATAAACTACCTCTAAGTTCTTGTCTTGAATAGATAAATGCATTTTCAACTCTCATCACAGAAGGTTCTTTTTTTGCAAATCAATTTGATTCCTATACCTATCTAGTATTGATGATCAAACAAAGAATAAGAAATTGAGAATATTAAATGTTCCATTAACATGTAGAATATTAGATGTTACAAATGGAACATCCATATTACATACCTTTCTTTCTTGGCTTGTGAATCAATGTGGAATACAGCTGAAATATGTGAAAATTTGTAGTGGAGGGAATTGAAGTTGGATTCAATAAACGAAATGCCATATACATGTGTACAATTCTCAAACAATAAAATGAGATTTGTTTTGAAATAATACCCCGTTATTAATTATTATAGAGGCAGTTGAGACATTCTACAAGTTGTAAAATGTTGCACTTCAAAAGACATGCTTGTACTAAAACTTAATCCTATATAGGTATGTCTGGGCCCCTTTGGGCTTTCTAATTCTAAGCAATATAAAACTTGATGCTTTTCATTACACTTTACAAATATTTTAAGCTATAAGACACCATGGCAAGTTGCATGGTATTGACTTTCATTTTACAAAACTTTGTTGTTTCTTCTTGAGAATTTAGTAATAAAAATAAGAAAAGTATTTATAAAAACCCCACATGACCCCAATAAAATTAAATAACACATACAATTTATGTATATTATTTTTGATTTTTGGAAACAGTTATGAATTAACAGCTTCTTTCTTTGTAAGTAGAAAACCAAAAACAATCATATTATATTCCATTCTAATTTTATGCATGTATTTTGTATGTGTATGTGCTCATAAAAATATCTGTATGCATGTGTGGAGGTCAAAGACTGACATTGTCTTTCTTTGTATCTCTTTACCTTCTTTTATTCTTATGTTTTGTTTTGTTTTTGTGTGTTACACAGTCTCTCACTCAATGTAGTTGTATTTTGTTCATTACATTTAGCTGGAATTGAGTCTGTAATATCTGTATTTGTTCTACACTAGGAATGATTACTGATTTATAAGCCTCTGTGCCTGACTTAATATGTAGGTGCTGGGGATCAAACTCAGATTCTCATGATCTTTTACAAATTTACAATTTTACCTATGGTGCCATCTCTATGTTCTTTATATTCTGGTGTCTCAAAACCAATGTAATCCATTCTATACCCATATCTATATATGCTCATTATTTTATCTTTGGTTTGTATAAATATAGTCCTATAGTTTCAAATAAATCAATATAAAAGGACTTAGATGCACTGTGATACATGAGTTTTATTATATTCCTCTATCTGATAGTCACCCCCACAATTTTTAAGGCATCAATATTCTCTTTATCAAGGGCTCTAGAAAGCAGAGAAAATGGCCATAGAAATTGAATAGTTGAAACTTGAGTCCAGTGGAGTTGAAAAGAGAACAGTATTTGTTTTCTAGATTCTGTGACATTTTTTTATAACAGGAATAAACAAAAAGGAGACAAAGGACAAACATAACAATGTAGCCTTGGAAGAATAAAAGTATCAGACATTCTTTTGCCCATGCAAAATTGAAATGCCTCCAAGGTAGTGTTTCTAGCCTTTCAAGCAAGTCCCTAAGCAACGAACAAAATAAGCTATGTGTTTCTTGCTCCACTATGTTTATAGCAGCCTTATTTATAATAGCCAGAAGCTGGAAAGAACCCAGATGTCCCTCAACAGAGGAATGGATTCAGAAGATGTGGTATATTTACACAATGGAATACTACTCTGCAATTAAAAACAATTAATTCACGAAATTCCTAGGCAAATGGTCAGAACTGGAAAATATCATCCTTAGTGAGGTAACCCAATCACAAAAGAACACACATGGTATGTAGTCATTGATAAGGGGATATTAACCCAGAATCTCGGAATACCCTAGACACAATCCGCATATCAATAGATTTCCAAGTTGATGAAAGGAGAGACCCCTGGTCCTGGAAAGACTGGATGTAGGGGAATGCCAGGACAGAGAAGCGAGAGGGGGTTGAATGGGGAAAAGAGGGAGGGAAGGAGGCTTATGGGACTTTTCAGGAGGGAGGAAACGGGAAAGGGGAAATGATTTGGAATGTAAATAAAAAAACTTAGAAAATAAAAAAAATCAATGATATGTAGCTCATCTTAAATATCCCTATAACCTTCCCATTTTCATTATAATTCTCTGCAGAAATACATACTTAAATATGACTCTCTATTTCAACATGAATAAAAAATCTTTGATGATATCTTATCCTGCCACATATTTATCATACTAATATTAAATAATAATATTTTATGGATTCAATAAATGTTACATTCATTTATTTACTCATTTATTTAGTGTTTGTCTGTGGGCACATATGTGCTAATGATCCTGAATGGTTGGAAACAACTTTCACAAGGACTCTCCTTCCATTTTTCATTGTATGTGAGTTCCAGAAGACAGAGAGTTCAGGTTTACCATCAGGTTTGCTGGCAAGCACTTTTGCATGATTAACTATTTCAATAGCGATATCTGTATAATTTTATGAATAAGTTTTAAAGTAGCCACCAGCAGCATTGATATCTAGAGAAAATGTTTTGTAAATATTCTATTTCTTTGAGAAGAGTATGTGAAAATATAACTTTTATTTCCTCAGGAGAAGTGATGAGATTAGAGTCATGCCAAAGCTGTGTAAATGCAAATTTAGGCTGAGCCCAGAGCATTTCCTTCTCTGTTCTAAGTACCCTTAAGCCTAAGTCTGGAAGTTTCTAGCCTCTGTAAAATTTAATCTTCCCAAGACTACTGATTCAATCCAGCTTCCCTTGGCTTATGACTGAATTGCTCTACCTGTCCTCATACTGACTTTGGCAATGTGTTCTAATCTTCTGGCTCCTCATTCACTGCCTCATTCTGCCTTCGGATGTGTCTAGCCTGTTTTCTCTGTAATCTGCTTCTGTCAAATCGCCTGGTAAAAAAGTCATACCTACCCACCACACACCACACACAATACACTACACATTACTTCTCATCCTTTTCTCTCTCTAGCTATTCTTGGGCAGCCTCTCTTTCCTGTGTTGATCTCCTGAGAGTTGGGCATGTCCTACCTCTCACTCTTACTCTCAAATCTTTTTCTGACTCATGATTTTTTTCTGCCCCCAATTAGCCATCATTTCAAACATGGCTACTTCTTTCTACAAACTACCCTTACCTAAACTGTTAGGGCTTAAAGGTGTATACTAAGAGCATGTCTGTTTTCCTGTTAGATCATACTGTAACCCAGAATATACCTGCATCAAATAGACCTAGGTCTTTAGATGTGATCCCTTGGCAGAGCAGCCATGTCACTGGATTAAAATTCCTCTACATGGTTGCTGCTATTCTATTTGTTTGAGAAGTAATGGCTCTGAAATAGCTATCTTCCAAAGCAGAACAGCAGATAATTTAGAAAAGATCATTAGATTGTGCATCAATATAGTTAAATACAGACTTTAACAAGATTATGACTAGTGCATGTAATTGTGGCTTCAATGTGTTTTTTAAACTCACAATTCGGGTCTGTGGAACTTTGTCCTGAGGGCAGTAACACAATTCCAGTCTTGATAGATCTTCTGGGGTATTGCTTGATGCGAGGGAAAGTAACCTGAACTCATTGGAGGATCTCAGAAAGGATCAAAACTAGAATCAAGGAAAGAAATCTTGAAAGTGGATGAAATCTTGAAAGTAGTAGTAGCCTCCTCTTTCTTATTCTCTCTTCTAGTATGCAGGCTATCCATAGCTCATAGCTATCTGTTGCATACTTTCACATGAATAAAAATTTATATATCATTGATGTTATATAGAAATGTCATAACATGGCTATTTCTTCCACTTATGAGAGACATCTCTCTCTTGTAATTGCCATGTCATGATGCTGCCCATCATGGTGTAAAACAGACTCAAAATTTCAGAATACTTAATACGTGCTATTGCCAACATGCTCAGAGAATCCCAAAATTAAGCCCAATAAATGTCTTTTTTTTTTTTTTTTGCTTTCTTTTGTTTTGGGCATTTTGTTTGTTTCTTTTCTTCTCTTTTCCCCCCCCCAATTCTATGTAGACCAAAGTGATGTTCAGCTATTTATGCAAACCAAGATAGTTTCTAATTCATATTCTTCCAACTTCTGCTTCTGTAGTTCTGAGAAATAGCCTACCATAACAAAATAGCCTACTATATTTACAAAATACTCACCCTCATGTACTTTGTTACAACAACAAAAAAATAACTCTTCAAATACGGAAAATAAAAAGTTGAATATAGTCTATTTCCATAAATGGATGCATTACAGTAACCCTAGCAAGCAACATTAATGAAAATATTCCATACATAAAGTAAATTATTCTGAATTTTCTTGAAAGGAACCAAACAGTTTACTTGGGGAATTTGTCTGAGCATTGTAGAGCTCAAGGGATATGATGAAACTCTAGAATTTATAATTTTTGTCATAAAATCTGCTTCATTTTTGGAAGGTAAGATGACAAAAAATTGAACTTCAGCCTCCCGGGGCATCATTGCTTTACTATACCATTTAGTACTGAATCTGAAGTTTTGGTTGCTCATTAAATTTCTAAGCAATCTCACGGTAGGCAGAGTGGGTAAGTAATAGTGTTGGTATCAGGTAATGTGGACAATTTTTTATTTTACTGTGTTGCAAGTGGAAGAATAGCCAGGTTACTCACGTCATTTGCATCTTTCTAAATATAGTATCATTTGTGTATTTTTTACAATTTAGATTATCATTAAAATAAACAACCCAAATCCATTGAAACTATAAGCATAACATAGAAAAATTAAATGTCATTTGAAAGAAGGGACAGGCTTTCATGCTGTCTGTCCTCACACTCACAAGACAAAGAATTATTGAACATCCTGTCTGTTTTGCCCATATGCTATGATGGGAATTCCATTCTGTGGAATTCCTTCACTTGAAGATTGTTTGAAGGCGAGTTCCTGCCATAGTGAAATAATAAACTGTACTAAACAAAGAACACAATCAACCTTGGTGAACCTATACTGACGTCATGGGAAGCTTCAAGTTTCTTAATCTGAGAGTTTAATTTTTATATGAGAGAAATTGAGTTCAGTTCTGTATCATGAAAGAAATTTCATTCAATCGTCCATTTTTATCTCTCCATGCTTAGAGAAGATTTGAAGGAAGTATATGTTCCTTTAATGAGCGATTTAGGGTAATGTTTTTGCAGGAAAATAGAAGAAAGGAAAAGAAATACTGAGTAGTCCCTAGTCTATGGAGAATCTTTGTGTAAAACTACAAAATAATATCTTAAAAATATTTGGAGATAGAAACAAATATAGTTGACAATATGATATTCAAAAATCTTAAATCTATACTTAGAGTCATAAATAAAATTTAGCAACATACAATCAAACTATAATAATAGTTAAATAGTGATCTATAGATTCTGTGTAATGGATTCTGTAATAAATTTCAGTAGTAAATGCTAAGTATTTTAGATAGTTCTCTTTTATTTTACTATTAAGATTTGTCAAATGGACCACATTTTGAATGTAATCAGAAGGCAGAAAGAGAGAGAGAGAGAGAGAGAGAGAGAGAGAGAGAGAGAGAGAGAGAGAGAGAGAGAGAGAGAGAGAGAGAGAGATCTTTTCTAAAAACAAAAATCATGCAAACATGAGCATAGACAAATAATTTTCTTCAGTTTTTATAGTGTTGAGTGAATGATGATCCTCATTAATGTCACTGATGTTAACTGAAGGCAATTATAACAAAATTCTGCTTCCTTTGCATATATAGGAAGGTATTTCAACTTGTGGCATTTCTCCATACTGATACCTTACTTTCCTGTAAGTTCATACTTCAAATGCATATTTTCCAATAAAAAATAAACATGAGATTGCATATGTGTCTATGTGGGTAAATATGTGTGAGGATGTGTGTGTAGTGTGTGTGTATATGTGTGTTTTATAGCTTAACCTATCAGAATTATGTAAAGTTGTAAAATTCTTCCGGTTTTCTATGCACAAAAATTGATACATAGTATAAACATAAAATTGTGTTTCCAATTGTAATGGTTCATGAAGCTGTCCGGATAGTTGTTGTTCTTTATATATCAATAAAATTTTCATTTCAACAAGTTGCTGTTTTTAATCTGCTAAATTCTGTTAATATTTATTATCCTAGGTATGATAATTTTACCTAGTTTTGAATGATATAACCAAATATTTAATTAATTAAAATTTAAGTTTTCAAAACAAAAGTACATGCCATCATATGAAATAGCTAATTGATGTATTTCATTATTTATAATAATTTTGTGTTGATTTCTCTTTTACTTTTTCTTTAAATTTTAATAATAATACACAATAATATTAATCTTGTAACTATTTTCTCTTCATAACTTAGAGGCAGCTCTCTTTTCATGATCTTCAATTACTTAAATCCAAGTAAAATTATCACTTTTCTAAAATATATTTGAAATTCCCACTATGAGCCTATTTACTTTTAGTATGTATATTAATCAACAAAGCTGTGACAAATTATTTTATGGGGTCGATTTTAATAGTTCTTGTTCTTATAAAATATTAATTTTTGAAAATATAATAGTTTTGGTGTTAGTTTTATATGGAACTAGTTTATATCTTCTACTAAATATTTAAACATGAGGTCTCCTAGGTTCTTTTGGGGTGGGACAACATATAAGATATCATATTTATTTAGTCATAGATATTTGTTGCTTCATATATATTTAGAAAAACTTTTTCAGAGTGAAAATCATCTTTATAATAAATTAATTTTATGGATAAATTCAACAGTTTTTATTTGTAATATAAAAATTTTCTTATCAAGAGTTTATCTGAATATTTCTCCCAAATTTAAAGTAATTTTGAGCTCTTCACCTTGCCTTATTTAAAATGCATTTACTGTGTTCCTCTTCATCACATTTTTATTTCCCAGCTTTCAAATTTTTCTTCTCCAATTATAAATATTGATTATTATTTTCAAAGCAATTAGTGATTTATGCTTTAAATTATTATTTCATATTTTTATATTTTATTTATGTCTTGGTTTATAATCTTTTTAAAGGTCTGAATCTTTTGAAATCTTTCAAAATTATACCTTATAAATTAAATTAAATTTTGTATTGTATTTGAATTTCCTATTTTAAATTATTGTATATCTAATAAATGTGTATTACTATTTATTTAACTTGTTTATAGTTTTCCTAAAATTTCATTTTTTCTCGAGTAGATGTTTTCCCTTTTATGTTCTTATATTGTTAATTATTAAAGTTATTCTATTCAATTTTAGCTATATTATTTATTTGTGTGGCTCTTTATTAATTTTGGGAAAGTTATCATTTGAGTATTATATTTACAAAATAGTAATGGATTATGTTCTTTTAGCTTAACCTTTTCTAGTTTGAACATATAAGTCCAAATCAATTCTTTAAGTTAAAATAATTCTACAAATATCCTTTAAATTGTGAAGCTTGTTTTTATTTACATTCATACTTTCACATATTATTGAACAATCTGCTCATATTCATTCAATTTATGTCTTCCTTGTGATTTTGATGTCTTAAGACATATTGATTTTATTACCAGAAGATACAATCACAGAGAATAATTATTACAAGATTATAGGATTTTTCCTTTTATGTTTTTGAAGATAAACTTATTAGTTCATTTATTTTATAAATGTTTCTACAATTCTTAAATAACTGAAGAAATAATTGTAGTGGGGACGTTTTTATAGTACAACTGGGGTAAATAGCAGAATCTTTAATTGTTTGGGGACCATTTAGTGTTTCAGTGTAAACATACAACAAATATTTGTTGCATGATGATGAAAATAGTTGCAACTGAACTGAAACATGCCCCACCCACATCATCTGTATTTCAGTGTGGAATGTACTATGCAATCTGCAACTGTAGCTCTGAAAACTACAAAGCCAACTTTCCAGGAGAGATGTATGTACCCATTTGTGCAAACGTTGATCATTCTCTGGTAATCCATAACTGGTACTACATAAACCTTTTTAAAACCCATGTTAGGGAAAGGTTCTTCAGGTAAACTTTTTTGGGGATTGGTTCTAATGCTTTGTCTTAATTTGGCTCCTAATATCATATGGGAATCTACATGTCCCTACACTGAGGATCCTTGTCCTCAATTGGTTTTTGATTGATAAATAAAGATTCAGTGTTCAGACATATCTTAATCAAATATATTTCTTTATTGGATATTTTCTTTATTTACTTTTCAAATGTTATCCCCTTTCCCAGTCTCCCCACTGTCAACCCCTATCTAATCTCCCACTGCTTCCATGAGGGTGTTACTCCCTACCCAACCACTCCTGCCTCCCTGCCCTCACATTCCCCTACAACTGGGACATTGAGTCTTCACGGGACAAAGGCTTCTTTACCATCGATGCCCAACAAGGCCATCCTGTGCTACATATGTGGCTGGGGCCATGGGTCCCTCCATGTGTACTCGCTGGTTGATGGTTTAGTCCGTGGGAGCTTTGGGGGGCTCTTAATGGTTGATACTGTTGCTTTTCCTATGGAGGTATGTTTGAAAAAATTCTCAGCCTTAATTTTAAAAATTGGGTCTATTTAGTGAATTCTTATGAGTGCAGAAACTCATGGCTGTACAATGTCCCCAGAAGAAGCGAATGTAGACTATTTTTAAATATAAACAAGAAATTCACTCTGTCCTTTCCATTGTTCAGGGATTGTATGGATGAAGGGACTGAAGGAATTTAGGAACCCAAAGATCTTGAGAAGGGCTGTATGAAATGCTAGCTCCTTAGCAATACAGTGTGCTATTGTGATAATTATTGCTCATTAGCTATGGATGCCTAATTTGGGTCTGCACAAGGAGTTGTCTGCCAAGAGTGAGGAATATATGGAGGTGTTCAAGGCAACCTTCCCATCACTGTGAAGTGCTTCCTATTAATCCATTCATGAAAAGGGGAAGTCATGGCTTCTTGTTTGTAACCACTGGTCATCTCAGCAAGTTCCTATGAATAATTTCAACATTCCCATCCAATGGTCTTGAAAGTGATCCTAATTAAACTAGTCTTGCCATAAAAGAAAACAAAAGATAATGACTTTATCTGCTAATAGGTGTGGTACAATTATAAGAACAAAGAGAAAGAGTAACAAAAATGTTTTATATAAATGTATAAAACTATAGAAAACTACCTTAATTAATAAAAAGGCCTTTTCAATATTTTCTTTTCTTTTTCATTAATTTATTCTTCTTTCACATATTACATCCAGACCATAATTTCCCCTCTCAACTCCCACCTCTCTACACGATTTATAAAGGCACAGAGTGCTACGCACATAGTGCTTTCTTAGCACATATTTGTGTGTGTGTGTGTGTGTGTTAGTGAACTTCTCATTGTAAAAATATGGAATACTTTGCAAGTTCAAGTGTTGTCCTTCTGCAGGAACCATAGAAATCTTGTCTATATTGCTTAAATCTTAGTATATATGCTGCTGAAGGAAACATGTCTTTGTTTTCAGTTGTAATAAACTTAGACTTTTTTCTTCTGATACATAGTTCTATGATAAATTCTATTAATAAATATCTGATATGAATCCATCCCATTTAGCAAAAATATATTAGAGTCTTAGTCACTTAATGATCAGTTGAATCAGGTAATATTAAATCTAGAATATCTAAGTTGGATTAATAAATAAAATTAGTCTTATTTTTCTTGTGTTTGAGTGACAAATTTCCTCATTTAATCACATTTTTATATGCTATAAAATGTCATGACCTCAATCAGAGTAATTTATTTTTCTTACTATTTGTATAAGGTTCACTTGTATGTCTATGTTTCAGAGTTCATACATCATTTGTATAAATTTTGTTATACCAGATTTAACATTTCGTTGATTGGTAAATCAATTATATTGATTTCATCTTTCCTAAAAATTGTTTGGTGAAAATTTCTAAATTCATATTAAAATAATTTAATATTTGTCCATAATTTCCATCTGTTACATATATCAGTAAACTAGCTTGGTAAAATTAACAATTTAATGTTTAGATAATATACAGTATTCTTAGCATCTACATATACATTTGTCTACCCAATAATATTTATTCTATGATATATTTATATTTTTTCATAAGATAAATATATATATATCCTGTATAACTTAACTTATAATATATAATATAAATACAACTTGTGTATATGATATATATTTATATATACTCACATAACTAGATAGATAGATAGATACTCTATTGTTACATTTCATTCATAACAGTTATTGTTTGCTTTATCCTCATGTGGTGGTTTAAATAAAAATGTCACCACTAGGCTCATATATTTGAGTCCTTAGTCGTTAGGGAGTGTCACTATTTGAGAAGGGTTAAAGGGTATGTCATTGGGAGTTGGTTTTATAATTTAATTTAAAATAACATTCTAGGCTTAGCTGCTCCTCTTACCCTGAAGATCTGAATGTAGCCCTTAGCTACTACAATAGTGCCTTGTGTGCCATCATGAGTCTCAAGATGATAATGTACTAAATTTCTGAAGTATAAGCAAATCCACAATGAATTCTTTCTTTTGTAAGAACTGCCTCAGTCATTATGACTCCTCACAGAAATAGTACAGTGACTAAGACACCTTATAAGGTAACTTTTATAAGGTTATTTACTCTGAGTACACTGAGACCAGATTTATACTGTGTTATTACCCTTACTGTGAAAGGTCTGTGACACTTTAAAAATGTGCACTTTATTATAGGTAATACTAAATAAAGAAAAACATCTGAGAATTCTTTTCATAGTTTATATTTTATATTTAAGAAATTAACAACAAAATGTATCTTTCATGATATCACTCTTGCTGCATTAGCTATCTTTACGATAAAGAATAGATAATTAAACTCTCCATATAGGATACTAGAGTTCTTTTTCAATTTTCTTTATGGACATGTGTCCTTCTCTCTCGTTCTGTTTCGGTCTTCCCCCCCTTTCTGTCTCTCAGACTGTGTTTTTGTTTCTATTTCTGTCTGTCTGTCTCTCTCTCTCTCCGTGTTTTTGTGTGTGCGAGTGTGTGTGTGTGTGTGTGTGTGTGTGTGTGTGTTTGTAGGTCTATGAGCAAGCATATGTAGGTACCCAGAAAGACAGGATAATGATAGAAGCCCTGGTGGTAGAGATATAGACAGCTTTGAGTTGAAAATAAAGAAAAATGTCTAGAAGAGTAGATAAATTAATTTCTATATGCAAGACAAATAATGCTCTGAGATCCAATTTTACTATAACATGATCCTATAACATTTTAATCTGTTATATACATGGGTTTATATCGTCAGAGTTGTAGAAGTAGTGATTTAACACTAATTTGACTCTGAAAAAGCCAAATGAAAGCCCAAAGGTATTATTATTACTTGATATGAGAGCCTTGTATTAAAAATTTTAAAAAAATATGTTGTAAAATTTTGTAAATCTCCATGAAATAATATCCCCTAAGAAGTTAGCAGTATGGGTATCATTGGGAGGGGATTTTTCCATGAGGGTATAATCTTCATGATTGGGGTAAATATCCTTAACAAATAGGCTTAGAACAGTTTATTGGCTATTTCTATCATGTAGGACTCAGAAACTGAATAATGAACTAAGAAATAGGCCCTCAGCAAACTGAGACTATCCTGAATTATGAACCTTGGGATGCACATTCTTTGTACAACTGTAAGAATTACACTTCTAATTTTTATAAGCTATACTTTAAATGGTAGTTTGTGGTAGTCATAACTAAGGACTGAGTCAGGTCAAAGGCATCCAATTGAGTGTCAAATGGACTCAGATCAACAGTTTCACAAAGTGAACTGGGTTTTTTATAATTGGCTTTATATAATAAAGTATTTTAAATTAAAATTATTTTAATAAAATATAATGTTCCAAGACTTTAAGTACCTTTTTAATATAATTTTAAACATATAATCTTATATTTTTGACCAACAAAACAAATGACTTTAAAGCAAACTAATATACTTAACTGAAAACCACTTCTAATATTTATTATATGATTAAGCTTATATAGGAAATTTCTCTCTTGGTCTATTTGGTTTTATTTTACTTCTTTTTTTTTTTTTTGCTTTCGTAAGTCACTAATGATTTATTTGATTTCTGGTTGTAAAAGAATTATTACTATCATGCTCTATTTAATTTTTTTTCTTATATGTGTTCTTTGTTTTATTATATCTTTCATTTTAAAAGTCAGAGTACTTTCAGAAGGGGGAAGGTGGAAATATGAGACTTAATCTGTTATATTTTAATAGAACATAGAGCTTTCTCTTTTGAGTATTATATGAAGCACATTAATATAATAATCTTAGAGCTATGTATTGTATAAGAATTTTAAATAAGTCATTTTATTTAAATTCAATAGCAGTCTCAAGTTATAAGTGTCATTATCTGAAGGCAGCCATTCTTAATATTCTTCAGTTAAACCATCTCTAGAGATAATCTTAAAAGTATAACTCATGTGTTGATGAACATAAAATAATCTTCATATTTTAAATTTTTTAACTGTGATAAATATCTATACATTTGTAAATATTTGCTTTTATTTCTTGACTAATTTAATAATTATTTTCTCATGTAAAAATTTAAGATTCTGTCATGAATGGAATAAAATTAGGAATTTTGGACAGTTACATAAATAGGAACAAATTTTGATATTTACATCCATAGTATACTCAATGTTCCTTGCACCTAAGTAAGTGTATAGACTCAGGCACACACTTTTAATATTTTCCTATTGGGAAAGTACATTATGAAGTCTCTGTTTACTTAACTGTCCTTAATCAGAACCAAGCCCAAGCATAGAAAACTTGCATTAGCAAAAAATAATATTCGGAGAACATACTGCATTAAGTAAAGAAGGATGTGTATTGCTTTTATTATTTAAAATAATTAAACAAGAGAAAAATATTACATAACACCTAATTGCTACTAACCAAAATAATTTATGAGTGACAATATTTTGTAAATTCAATATAAGTATGGTGTAAAATAGAAAAACATACAGTTGATGCATATTTGCTAATAAATTTTTTCATAAATATAAAAAAGATTATTTTTAAAATGCTACTGATTACAATAATACTTTTTAAATGCCCCTGAGAGGCATTTGTATCCAAATCTGATGATATGAATTGGTTCCAGTAAAAACCAACATGGCTGAAGAAGAGAACTGATTCCCACACGTCATCCTCTTATTTTGGCTTCATGACAAGTGGCAAGACAACCCCGAAATGTCACATAGACATACACATTAAAGGAAAGGTTTCAGTTCAACAATCCTGGTTCTTTTTAGTACCCAAGTGAATGTGGAGCCCCAGCTAATAGGAAACTACATTCTTTTTGTTTGTTTATTCTTCTTTCAGGCATTGCATCCATACAGCTGTTTTCACTACCATACACTTTTCCCAGTCCCCCCAATCCCCTCTCCCCCAGATTCACTCCAAACTACATTCATAACAAAATATGTCACATGCTTGGCAAAGATTTCACTGTGTCATTTTTGATATATTTGAATAGAAATTCTATAGTTTTTAGGGAAAAACGAGGTGCAGGATTGATTTAGAGATAGTGCTCATATATTAAAATTTCAAAAACCATTAAAGAAACATCAATCAGAAGAATCTGTGATTGCAATTAAGTTAGGGCTAAAGAACCAACTTCAGTTAACAAGAGGCCCGTACCCTTAAAGTGAATTGTTTGCCTTACTAGGAAGGAAGTGAATAAAGAGACAACATCTAGTCTTAGACTTCATTTTATTTTTGCTTAAGACAGTCTGAATCCTCTATCTCTCATCCGCAACAGTAACATCTGCCTTGGCAGCAAATTTGGGATGTCCATGACCCTGACCGTACTCCAAATACGTTAACAAAAGCAATCTATGTTTATATGAACTAGACATGAACTAAAACAACCAGGAAAATATAAGTCAAAAATAATTGCCTTATTATGTCTGAAATAACTAATATGTTTTGCCAAAAACAGTGTTGCAAGGTTACTCTGACCCTCATCCAACACTGGTGTAATTGTGGCTTTGTGGAGTTTGCCTTCAAAATCTCTGTACCTTTGTTCTTTGGCACCAAGAGATTCTGAGCCATTAGCCCCGTGTTGGTCACTGGCCAAAATGAAAAGTCTGACTTACTCTTAACTGTTTGATCTATATGTTGTCTATATATTTTTCAAGTAGCTTATTTCAGGAAAATTGATGTAGGTTAGTAGGGACTGAAATATAAGCTCTGATTAGTAAAAGATCAGCATTATTGAGGTGAAATCTATTGAGAGGCATTTTCTCAGGGTCAGCACACACCAGCTGTAGTCCAGAAAGTAAACCACAGCTGCATCTCCAAGCTGGGGGCCAAACTTGGCTCCATAGTACAAGTTTTGAAGGCATAAAGAGTTCTTCCCACAGTGTGGGAAGATCAGAGTCCCTGAAGGGAGGTTGGACAGAGAATTTGTAATGGCGTAGCCATAGTTGCAGTAGAGTAGGTATTTGAGATGTCATGAGATGTTTGTCAAGAACTGTTTCAAGTGAATAACAGATCTGTTAAGAGCCACAAAACAAGCTGCATATTCTGTGGTTAGCTGATTATAAAATTGGAGCTGCCTAACATTTGGGGACCAGAAATTTATGCTTTATTCTGAGATATCACACATCACATTAAGCTACAAGATTATGAACTAACTAAAATGCTAGCGTTTTGCTTTGTTTAATTGTGATTCACTTAATATCCTGATTCATTACTTTTGGGAACAGAAACTACATAATTTATTTTGGATTTCACAGGAGTCCATAAGTAAGTAAGAGTTTAGAGTTGTAAAGTAAGAGAGAGTTGTAAAGTGATCTCAGGTTGTAAATCACTTGAATTTTTAAGTAGACTGTAAAACTATTAAAGTTATATTTATGTTTTCTTTTAAACTACATCTTTCATCTATGAAAACATTTATCTGTCAGAAACTCATCCACGGAATATATAGACAAGTAAAATAATAAAAATTGCCCTTTCTGATTATAATTAATATAGAGAACAAGCAGTAATAGTGTCTATTTTTATTTCAGGAGCTCATAACTTCATGAGAAAATAGTATGTCAATAAATGTATATGCAATTTCAAAAAAGAAAGTTCATTGTATCAGCAGCCAGTAAGAAATTATAAACCTGAGAAGACATGTAACCAAATGACAATCCATGATTCTACAAATTTAGAATCAACTTTTCATTTGTTTATTAAAATAGTATTTATGCTTAATCTTGATATTCAAAGCAAAACAGTCAGTAGAAATGAGTAAAAGCATAAAGATCATTATATTTGGAATGTACAATTTAAAAAAGCTCTAAGATGTGGCATGACAGTAATGACATTTTTGGAAATGGAAAGCCATAGTCATCAGGAGTAACTATCCAGTTCAAAGCAAATTTGAGTGTTTAGGTCACATAGCTCCATATTATATGAAATATATGTTAGTTGTTTTGATTATGGTACTAAATATTTAAACTTAAGGGACAAAATTATCACAACTTGAGTATATTCAAGTCATTAAAAAACATTTTACATGAACATAAATATGTAGAAACTTCACTTAGATTTACATTTTCTCATTTCTTTGAACTACATCTTTCTAATTATTATTATATGAAAACTCTCTAAAATGTGCATTCTAAATTTAGAATCTTGTCAGCTATAGAAGCAGAAAATGATTGAGATAGTATACTTACAATGTCTCTCTATATAATTGTGATTTCCTTAAATAATAATTGCATTCTAACTTCAAGATTGGACTTTTCCATTGTAGTATTTAAAATTAATTAAAATATGCATATTATGTTATAAAAAGAAGTCAATTATGACAATGATGAAGACTAGTTTCACTAGTGATTTTAAATGAAATATTATTGTTTCACATAGTCATAATGACATATCTCAATGTTATTTTCATTCAGCAGTTCAAAAGGGACACAAAATATTTCAATGTTTTATAAACATTTATTTGGAATGTGTTTGAATTTGCTATAAAACTCAGAAAACTGCAGACCTAGATATGGGATAGAAGAAAAAAAATTAAATTTAATCCTTTAGAAGACTCATTGCTGGTTTACCTTTGTATTTTAAGAGACATTTATTTAAATATCATTTATCATTTTTTGAGATTTTGATATAAATGCATCATTTCTCCCTTCCTGTCCCTCTTTCAAAACTCTTCCATATATCATATACCACTCCATGAACTCTTTCAAATCACTGCTTTCATTAATTATTGCTCTGTGCATAATCTTTTTATTACAATGATGGTACCTCCCACAGTGTTCTGGGCCCTCCCAAATCAAACAATACCTTCCTTTCTCTGTATAATACTAATCATATGCATGGTATCATGACTCATTATTGGATGGTGAGTAACTAACTTGTGAGTATTATCATTCTCATTCATTAACATCTCTCAATTAAAGAAATATTGCCAGTTGTTCTCAGTAGTTTTGTTGCTGTTATCTGGGTTTTTTTTGGTATATTCTCTTTTTGTTTACTATAAAAAAGTTATGCTTATCTCCGGGGGGTGGGGGGATTCTCAGTTGAGAAAATGCCTGCATAAGACTAGTTTATAAGCAAATCTATGGAAAATTTTCCTCACTATTGTTTGATGTGGGAGGTCCCAGCCCAATGTTGGAGATGCCATCGCTATAGTAGAAAGCAAGTTGTGGAGTAAGGCAGTAAGAAACATCACTCCTTTGTCTCTGCCTCAGTCTTTGTTTCCAGAGCACTGCCCTGAGTACTTGATCAATGGTAAGATTATAGCCTTCATGTTGAAACAAACCATTTCCTCCCCAAGCAACTCTTGGCCATGGTCTTTTATTGCAACACTAGAAATATAGTTGGGATATCAACTCATCAGCAAGTTTCTTAGAAAATGTCAAGTATACTTGAATTGTAGATTCTGAGCTGGCTAGATGCTTCAAGAAAACTTCTGAGGGAAGGGCTCCAGTATCTTTTCTGGTCCTCGTAGGATTCTGCCTGCCATTCTATCCTTCCTCACATGTTGCTGAAAAAATATCATCATAACAATAATGCATTTTACTTAAATACTTAAATTCAGTTTTCTGATGAAATAAATTAATTTTATAATATAATCTTAATTTTTTTTCTAAGATATGAATTTAGATTTCATTGATTGCTTGATGGAATTCTGTCCTAAGAATGTCCACTTATTTACATGACAGCAGTATGTAACTTTTTCTTATACCTGTTCAAGTATTTTACTGTGACATTGTCTGAGAAAAACCTGCAATCAGCATTGACATACAAACTGTACTTGGCATGATATATATCCAAATACAGAATTCTTGAGCTTAAGACATTTGATGGACTCCATGTCCCTTAACATCAAAAATGGAAACTAACATCTTTATGATATCTTCCCCAGATTCTCATATGTGGACCTTTACATCTGAGTCAATTATTTTTTTGATTAAATGACCCAATGTGAATGAGTGTTTCATAGAAGAGGCAGACAAATAAACCCATTAAAAATTGAAATAAGAATTACATAAGAAATAGTAATGGAAGACGTTATTAGAACTGGGTGTTAAAGGAGATTTTACATATCAATATAATGAAGAACATAATTTTCTATATTTGAATATTAGCTATAGTTTAAAGGTTAGCATAAAGGGCAATGTATCGAACTGTCTAATTAGCACTAAAGATTTTCTTATTCATAAAGCACTCATAGCTGTTCCTATAAATATAGCCAAACACAGATGGTTGGATATAGCATAGATCTCTTTAGGGGAGTCTACTGTGTTTACCATTTTACTGAAGTAATATTACTTCCAGCTAGCTTCTAAATACTTTATGTATAGAGAAATACAGCTATTAGTCTTTATCAAAGAAAATTCTTTTAAAGCAGAAGCTATTAAATTTAGACAGTAAGTTAATGTGAGATGCCCAGTGTAAGCAGGGCAACTATATCAAAATCATTGTAAAAATCTCTAGAGACTCTGGAGAAGATAGCAGAAAGACTGTGTTTTAGTTAGGGTTTTACTGTTGTGAACAGACACCATGACCAAGGCAAGTCTTATAAAAGACAACATTTAACTGGGGCTGGCTTACAGGATCAGAGCTGCAGTCCATTATCGTCAAGGTGAGAGCATGGCAGCATCCAGGTAGGCCTGGTACAGGAGGAGTTGAGAGCTACATCTTCATTTAAAGGCTGCTAGCATAATGCTGGTTTTCAGACAGCTAGGATGAAGGTCTTAAAGCCTACACTCACAGTAACACACCTACTTACTCCAACAGGATCACACCTTTTAATCATGCTACTCCCTGGTCGAGCATATACAAAGCATCACAGACTATTTGAACCTAAGGACAGGGACAACTACTTCAAGCATATAATGTCTTCTAGATTGGACGAATGCTGTACCCATAACCATGCTGCAAAATAAGTATTTCTCCAGAACAACAAAAAGCACACCAGTCTATATACCAACACAGATGGTAGAAAATTCCATCTCCACTCCTAGATTAAGAGCTACAGGAACTCAGCAGCTACTTAGGAAAGGAGAATAGCTTTTCTTGAGTGACAAAACCCCAATCCAAAGTGGTTGTCTCTAAATTCATGCATATGTGGACAATGCTAATTGGATTCAGTGAGTCAGGTATTACTTTATAAGAAGGGATCCTAAGTTCAAGAGGGCTTGGGGAAATACAGGAGGAGTTGGCATGGCTGAGAAGGTGTGGAGATAGTGCAATAAAAGAGCATACATATGTTATGATGCAATCAAATAAAAATTTTCAGATATTTTATAATTGTATTAAACTCACACTTCTTTAATAATTTAAGTTTTTAAAAAACATCTGAGAAAATACTTTTTTGATGAAGATTTTACAAAGTATATCATGTTTCTCTAGGGAATACCTTAAATCCTTAGTTATTTTACATTTTCTATCTTTTCAGCGCTAAACAGAATGTTTATCATATCCCATTTTCCATTTATTCAAACCCATGCCTTTTTCATTTGAAAATGGTATCGCATGTGACTGGAATACTCCAAAAACACTACTCTATTGACTTAATGAGACCCTGATTCTTGCAAGATGTGCACTTTCACTCTTTAATTAATTTGCTTTGTATTTGCATTTTATTGATTAGTGTTTACAGAACACTACAGTAAATGAATAGAGATCAATAAAGAACTGGAGGAGGAAAGCAGTGATACTCCGTAATGTTAAGTGACAGAGAGAGAGAGAAAGAGAGAGAGAGAGAGCGAGAGAGAGAGATTCAATAGAAAACAATTTTATAAAATACCAGTTTCACAGTGATTATTTCCATGCTATAGCAAGCTATAGCAAATCTTGCTTAGCACATCAGCTTCTGTGTGCAGTGATTTCAGGGAATGAATGGGTAATGTGGAGGCACTGTGGATTCTTTTGTTTTTGTTGTGTATTCATTTTTCATTTTCCATTGTTCTCTTAGGGAACTTCCTGTTGTACTTAAAATCGTTATTCTATTCCTCTGCCTCCAATTAGATTATTAATGCTGTGAAGTTAGCTAGTGTTAACAACAATAACATCTTAAAAATAATAGATAGTGATGATATATAACTTCTGGGCAATAGAGCTGAATTACCTTACTATCTCTATGTTAGTTTAACAGAAATTCTGCTTTTGATTTACCAGTGTCATCTTATTGAATTACAAGAAATCTATAGTGATGAAAGATTGAAGAGCTTCTACAGCACTTACATTATCTCAGTGGACTAGGATTCAAATTCAGATCATGTATTAAGTCTTAATTTTGGGCAAATGGCTGAAATTACATCCATTCACAAGAGCTAAGAAATGCAAGCCACCTATCCATCTTTCACTGATGACTAGAAAATGGCTATCTGGTATACATACACTTGCAATATTACTCATCTGCATCACAAGTTGAACTGAGGAAATTTGTAGGTAAATAGATGGAACTGGAAATTATTACCTGGGATGAGGTAATCTAGACCCATCTAGACCCATAAAGACAAAAGCAGCATGTTTTCTCCCATTTATGATTCTTAGCTGAGAAACTTAGATTTGAGTATAAGTCAAATAAAACAAACAAACAAAAATCCAGGAAAGTTGAAAGGGAATGTAGAGAAAGAAGAAGAGGAGTTGCTCTAGAAAAATTAGTAGAAAGCATGTGTCAGCAAGGTGATGCTGAGAATTTGCAGAATGACTTTAATTGGAGAGGGAGAAAAGAAAAGGGAATGTATGGGAAAATGGGAGGAAGAAATAAATAACATTAAAGATGCTTGAAAAATCTGTAGGAAAACGTTTTTATAAGTCTGCACACTGAGAAGTTGTGCTTTCCCCAAGAGCCATGTAATATCTAGAAATAAAGAAAAAATCCAGTGGAAGTTACGGGGAATACCCTATTGACTTGCCTGTCAAGGAAATACAAATATCTCTCAGAACAATGTGACCTCTTATTGTTTCCCTTGGTTGCTTTCCAGAAGTTAAAGGTAAGACACTATTGCTGAAACACCACAGACATTGGAAACAGGACTTGGAAATTTCTACCAGGAACTGGTCTTCAAATATCATCATTGAGGACTCCATCTGATAGTTCAGGTGGCACCATGCAAATTGCAAAGCAAGAAGATGAATTTAAAATCTTACCTAGCTGTAAAACCTATGAAATACAAAAACAATGGCTCAGAAAGATATTTCCAATGGTGCAATAGTGGGTCTTATATCTTGGTGTATAATAGTCACATGTCTAATATGATGGAAGGCCTAGCTAATAGGAGAGAGTTCTTAACTGGCATTGTAAATATATCTGACAACCTATGCCCGTAGAGGTCAGGAATGAGGAAAATTTATTCCTGCCATTTATCTAAACTCTAAGTAGCCAGGTGTCTCAAAATAGAATTAGATGAACAAATAAACAATAAATGTACTAATACAGAAAATATTCAGATTCTAATCATATTATCTTTTCTCTCTTTTATTTATTTAAATGGAATTTTTAGTCATAACATCATTTTTTGTGAAGCATATATCAATGAAAATATTTTCTTGCAAACTTTTGATATTAGGCTGACTAGTGCGGTTGAGTATGTCACCTTGTTAATTCTTATGTTTCCTTCCATCCAACAGTTTGATAAGAAGGATGGCTCTCAACAAAATTATGATACATGAAATACTAGTATTACCACCGATGCTCACTAGTATCGTATAAGGGTTCCAGATTATTTTTCTAGTTGCAGAATCACAAAGTATTGTAATTAAACAATAAAAAGGGCAAAGAATAAAAGTGCATTATAAAAAAGCTTTTGTGCAATAACCAGCCAATCCTTTTAACATATTGTTTCAAATTTTGAAAGTTAAAATGTTATTGTTGTTTCTGTTCTTGAATAAAAAGTAATCTACTGAAATAAACTTTCAGAACATCTTTATTAGTGACTAGAAAGATCTGCATTAAAAAGATTTCAGTCCCTTGCTTTTTCGTTTTTATTGTACAAATATTTCACTTACATTTAAAACAGAAATATTCTTTCAGTAATTCCATCTTTGAATAAACATTTTGGTTTTCTTTAGACTAATTTCCTTTCTCGAGTTTTGATTAGATTCAAGCAAATAGTATACATTATAATTATTAAATATTAGAATTCTTAAATCCTGCTTTATATAAATATAATAAGTATGTTTTACAGCTGGATTGAAAGGGTAGGAAAGCACCACAATTTTAAATTTCATATGTGTACTTTAGTAGAGAAATAATAAATGTTATTAATGCATCAGTCATCCATGTATCTATCTGCCTGATGTTCATCTATTGACATATAGAGTAAAAAGAGAGACATTTTGCTTATTCTTATAGTTAAATTGTGTCAATTTACTAATAAGTACTGTTAACTTTTAAAGATGGTTGCTTATAATTTGTAGTTCAGCTATAGAGCATTTGCCTAAATAAGTATAAATAAGGCAAGACAGCAAAAACCAGGAGAGCTTTATGATCCAGTACTGTACACCTTTTCCTTTTTAAAAGTATGAAAGATTATATTGTGTTGTCACTAACTTATATACGATTAGCTATTTATAAAGCTTCAAAATTATGTTACTGTAAAACTAATTAAAATGTAGACACTATTTTCAAAATATTTTAGTATAACATATAAAACTAGCTTTATGCTTATTACTTGCAGCCAAAAATGAAATATGTTGTATTTTATTATTGAGAGGGTTCTTAAGCTCATTTAAGGAATTGTTGTTTATCGCCTGGTTGAGTCACGACTGCATCCTTAGGTATATTGTGCTAAGGTTGTTATTTGGATCACAGCCACCATAATCTAAGAGGGTTAGAATTGTCATTTTCCTTCTTTGGAAGCTTGTTACAAGGGAAGCTGAGAAGAGGGAACACTCATTGCTACTGGTTTGTTTCCAAACTGGCCCATCTACTTTGAAAATTAACATGAAAAAATTTCAAAAGGATAAACATGAATCTAACATATGACTCAAGATATGGCCAAGAGACTTATCAAACTACATTCCAGGTACTTGATCAACGCTGTTCATTTATAACCTATTCACAGAAAAAGATTTTATTTCCCCTCAATAATGACAGTGTGGTATATACACCAATGCATCATGGAATACTGGAAAAATAAAATTAGGAAATTTACAAGTTAGTGTATGCAAACACAAAAATCATGCTGAATCAGGTGACCTAGTGTCATAAACAAATGATCTATATTCTCTTTTATAAATGATGCATAGTTCAGAATATCTTCAAGTCAGTCCAGAAACTAGGAAAGTAAAAGGGATCATTTCTGAAATGAAGTATTAGGGGAGCAACAGAGGAAGGGATAGCAGCTTAAATGTGAGCCTATGGGAGGAAATGGAAAAAAATAGAAGGTACTCTAATTCAGGAACAGAAGGGAAATAAATAAAGAGAAAAGTCCAGGATGCTGAAATAACAGTAAGGATGTTTAAAAAAGTCAAAAGTTATCATACTGTTTATTACTTACTTAATCCATAACACATTTAATTAGGTGTTTTCATGTATAATAACACACACACACACACACACACACACACACACACACACACACACACACACGTTTTCCCATCGGGTTCTACGATGTTCTGTTCAAGTAAGACAGACCTTCCAAGAAAGACACAAACATCAGGCATGAAAAATCTTCTATGACTTGTTGTTGATCAGGATTGTCCTAAAGACTTCTAAAACTTAGACTACAGATTCTGTTACTGTTATTGTTACTATTATTGCTTCTGACATTGATATTGTTGTTGATGTTGATATTATTTGCTCTCCATGATAGAAGGTAAACCCGTATTACTGAGGATACCAGGCATTTCAGCCACAAACATGGTCCTTGATCTGGAACTGACCTGAAATCTTCATCTCTGAGGACTCAAGGTCATGATAAAGAAGGGGACATTACAATATTCTTTACAATTTGAGGGGTGTCAACTGATGAAATTTTAATAGAAAATGACCACATGGATTTCCTGCTACACATTCAATAATGTCAATCCTAAAATTCTGCTTTTACTGTGATATCTATATTGAATCTTATATCTAGCTTTATTGCCATTTTCATTAATTCTTGTTCCTTTAATCATTTCATGACTACTTAGGACCTTGAATGGCTGTGAAAATTTTACCTATTCAAAGGTAAAATTGGATAACAGTTTGTGAAATAATGTATTTGTACATCTCCAGATGCAGATATTGTGGTCTAGCCATTAATGGGAGAACAGAGAAAGGGTGAATTTAAGCATATTTTGAGATTGAGTTAAAACAACAACACCAAAACAGTTTCTAAACTTATTCACTGCTGTGGAATGCAGCTAAAGTCTTTTTTCTGCAATGACAAGATAAGATAGTTAATTTTTGAAGCAAACAAATCACCTTAATTGAAGATAGTTTTCAATTTACAGTTGCAGAGCTTAAACCTGAAGTCCTCCAGAGAAGATAGTCCTATGATTTATATCTCTGCTGCTTAAACTCAAAGCAATTCAAGTGGTTGCACATGAATAATGCAGGCTGGGAGCAGCACTGGTGGAAACCATTGAAAGAAAGCAAATGAAGACCCTTTAAAATGGAATGTGTTGGAAACTCATTTGAATATTTCACCAGCATGGATGATATTACATGAATAACTGTAGATTAGTGAATATTTCAGTTTTAAAGTTGGGGTCATGCTGTGCTTTTCATATTTTTAAAAAAATCATAGACCAAAGTAATGTAAAGAAAATGAATAACGTACTAGGGCCTATAAATATGTGGGACAGTCTGTATTTCATCTAAAAAGAATTGGAGTGGCTCATTGAATTCTCTGACATACACAAAGCAGTTGACTCAAGCTCCACAAAGGCAGAGTTTCTGTGAGTTGGAGGGCATGTCACATGATTTTATAGATATCTTTTGACTTGGGCAGATTATAGTAAAATCCTATTACCTTTTGAAGAATTCTAAGATTTATGCTCATACCTACAGATCACAACTCATTTGACAAGCTTCAATTGGCAGTACATAACGATAGGAGAGAGATCTAGACATGAACATGTATAAGAGCATAAGAGAAAACAAAATGTAGATAACTAAAGAGAACAAATATACCCCAATTCCCCACTATCAAGGCTAAAAGATGACTGGAAATGGAGACAGAGTCTAAGAATCAGAGGCAGAAGATAAAACCACGGAAAAATTGACTTATAAAAGAGAAGGCCACCTTTATATATGAACTTGGAATAGCAGGCCAAATACCTGTGCAAGCCCAAGACAGACCAAGTTTTAACTCAAAGAAAAAAAAATTACATGGTCATTTCATTAGATGCTGAAAAAGCATTTGACAAAATTCAGCATTCTTTCATGCTAAAAATCTTGTAAAGATCAGGAATTCAAGGCCCATATCTAAACACATTAAAAGCAATATACAGCAAAACAGTAGCCAACATCAAACTAAATGGAGAGAAACTTGAAGCAATCCCACTAAAATCAGGAACTAGACAAGGTTGCCCTCTTTCTCCATATCTTTTCAAGCTAGAACAATTAGACAACATAAGGAGGTCAAAGGGGTACAAATTGGAAAGGAAGAAATCAAATTATCACTATTTTCAGATGATATGATAGTATACTTAAGCGACCCAAAATACCTCCACCAGAGAACTCCTACAGCCGATAAACAACTTTAGCAAACTGGCTGGATATAAAATTAACTCAAGCAAATCAGTAGCCTTCCTATACTCAAACGATAAATAGACTGAAAAAGAAATTAGGGAAATGACACCCTTCACAATAGCCACAAACAATATAAAGTATCTTGGTGTGACTCCAACCAAACAAGTGAAAGATCTGTATGACAATAACTTCAAGTCTCTGAAAAAAGAAATCGAAGAAGATCTCAGAAGATGGAGAGATCTTCCATGCTCACGGATTGGTAGGATTAGTATAGTAAAAATGGCTATTCTGCCAGAAGCAATCTACAGATTCAATGCAATCCCGATCAAAATTCCAACTCAATTCTTCATAGAGTTAGAAAGATTAATTCTCAAATTCATCTGGAATAACAAAAAACCCAGGAGAGCTAAAACTATTCTTAACAGTAAAAGAACTTCTGGGGGAATCAGTATTCTAGACCTCAAGCAGTACTACAGAGCAATAGTGTCAAAAACTACATAATATTGGTACAGTGACAGGCAGGTAGGTCAATGGAATAGAATTAGAAGACCCAGAAATGAACCTATACACACCTCTGGTCAATTTATCTTTGACAATAGAGCTATAACCATCCAGTGGAAAAGAGATAGCCTTTTCAACAAATGGTGCTGGTCCAACTGGAGGTCAACACGCAGAAGAATGCAAATTGATCCATTTTTATCTCCTTGTACTAAGCTCAAGTCCAATTGGTCAAGGATCTCAACATAAAACCAGACACACTGAAACTAATAGAAAAGAAACTGGGTAAGAGTCTTGAGCACATGGGCACAGGGGAAAATTTCGTAAACAGATCACCAATAGCTTATGCTCTAAGATCAAGAATTGACATAAAATTACAAAGTTTCTATAAGGCAAAGGTCACTGTAAATCAGACAAAATGGCAATGAACAAATTGGGAAAAGATCTTTACCATCCCCCCTTCCAGGAGAGGGCTAGCATCAAATATATACAAATAACTCAAGATGTTAGACTAGAGATCCAAATAACCCTATTAAAAATTGGGTACAGAACTTAACAAAGAATTTTCACTCAAGGAATGCCCTATGGCTGAAGAGCACCTTAAGAAATGTTCAACATCCTTAGTCATCAGGGAACAACAGATGCTGGAAAGGATGTGAAGAAAGAGGGACACTCCTCCATTGCTCGTGGGATTGCAAGCTGATAAATCCATTCTGGAAATCAGTTTGGCAATTCCTCAAAAAATTGGCCATAATACTACCTGAGGACCCAGCTATATCACTTCTGGGCATACACCCAGAAGATGTTCCAACATGTAATAAAGATACATACTCCACTGTGCTCATAGCAGCCTTATTTATAATAGCCAGAAGCTGGAAAGAACCCAGATGTCCCTCAACACAGAAATGGATACAGAAAATATGGTACATTTACAAAATGGAGTACTACTCAGCTATTAAAACAATGAATTCATGAAATTCTTAGGCAAATAGATGGAACTAGAAAATATCATCCTGAGTGAGTTAACCCCATCACAAAAGAACACATATGGTATGCAGTCGCTGATAAGTGGATATAAGTCCAAAAGCTTGGAATTCCCATGATACAATTCATGGACCACATGAAGCTCAAGAAGAAGGAAGAACAAAGTTTGTATGTTTTGGTTCTTCTTAGAAGGGGGATCAAAATATCCATGGCTCACAGCCAACCAATGAACTGATTATAGGATCCCCAATGAAGGATCTAGAGAACGGACCCAAAGAGTTGAAGAAGTGTTGTAGCCCTATAGGAGGAGCAATAATATGTACCAACCCATACCCCCAGAGCTCCTAGGGATTAAACCACCAACCAAAGAGTACACATGGAGTGACCCTTGGCTCCAGCTACATATGTAGCAGAGGATGACCTTTACAGACATCAATGAGAGGAGAGGTCATTGGTCCTGTAAAGACTAGATGACCCAGTGTAGGGGAGGTCAGGGAAGTGGAGGGGGGTTTGGTAATCAGATGGAGAGGCGATGGGATAGAGAGGTAATGAGGGAAGGGGATAACATTTGAAATGTAAATAAAGTAAATAAGAAAGCAAAGAAAAGATGTGTTATAATTTTTCAAAAATAAATAATAGAAATGAGTTGGTTTTAGGAGGAATGAGTCAGCCCTGGTGGCTCACAGTGACCTAAGCATGTGTAATAGTAGCTTCCATGTCTAACAGCCCTAAAACCTGCCTGACACCCAGAGACAAATGACAACAGTGCACATGACCAGAAAAGCAAATCTGATGGTTCCATATCATCGAGCACATGGTCATGTGCCAATGGGCCTGGGTGGAGGATATAAAGATTTGCCCAGTTCTTGTATTAAATGAATTTTTTTTTGCCATGTATTTGACTCCAAGAGTCTGTATTGTTGACTCTGAGCCTTCTTACCACTGCCCCCAAAAGGGTCTTGTTGGGGTCATAAGTAGCAGTTGGTCACATAATCCTGCCCTTACCTTAATAAGCTACTGGAAAATGGTAGCTGTTGGGAAAGGTATACACAGTTTTCTCAAACAGTATAGATACTGATTAAGTTAACCATGCTCCAGTAAAATACCACACATTTCAGAGTATTGGGACAGCAAAGTTGGCAGTGACAGGGAAGAAAAGTTAGAAAATTTGTTGGTAATACAATAGGATATGTACCTGGGAGTAATTGGGGAGAGGATGAATATGATCAAAACATATTTTAGGAAACTCAACAAACTAACAAAATTTAAATAGAAATATACTTGCATTTTTAACATGTGTACTATCACTAGCAGAAGAAACAGAAAAAAGTAGAGCAAAATAGTGAACATTCACCTCAGTAAACTAGATGATGCCTTGCTTTTTAAGCCAAATCATGATTCAGTTTCAGGTTCCAGTGAATAGTGTTCAGCAAGAAGTTTGAGAAAAATTCTGTACTTTAAATCTCTTTACAACTGATAGCTTATGCCCGTGTTGGGATAGGGGAAAGATTCAGTTTTCTTTAAGGAGCTGGCTACTGGGAGTTTGGCCATGCTCCAGTGAGTATATGGGCAACGCTAATGACTTTAGTTGTTTTAATTGTGTGTCTGTTTTTTGTTCTTAGTTTATTTTCCTTTCTGGGATGCATAGAAGGTAGGAGGATGGACCTGGAAGAAATGGGAAGCAAGTGTGATCAAGTGGTAATTAAATGAAATTCACAAATAATTCGTAAATCCATTATGTTAAGGGGAAAAAAAATAAAACCGTCCCCCCAAAAGTATCAGTTTGATATACTTCAGTACCTAAGTTTACTGACTTCCTTGACCATAAACTTCAATTACAGGCAGGCTTCTTAATTCTAACTGAGTAGTTCTCCCCAAGTTTGTGCTTCAGTGTCTCATTCTAGCTGGTGACATACTCTACAAGTTCTAAACAAACTCAATTTTAATTGCTTTTATTCAGATTGCTCCAGAAGGTTTTCTAATGATCTGACAAGAGACTAGATCAGATCCTTTTACAAAATCTTACAGAGATATAAGGCTGAAATAATGATACATAAGAGAGACTTTCAGACTGAGGACTTAGGTAGGCATCACTGAGACCGTGGATACAAGAATCAGAAATCATGAGGTAGTCAATAAAATCAATGTGCTTTTAGTCTCAACAGATTGTTCAAAATTTTAAATGGAATAGACATATTAGTATAAGATACTTTGTTTTAATATGATATAATTATTTTATGTTACATTTTAGTGTATAAGAATTGTATGAACTATTTTGGTCCACTATGATACATGTATTTATGTATTTATGCATGTATATATGTATGTATGTATGTATTTATGCATGTATGTATGTATATATGTGTGTATGTATGTGTGAATATATTACCCATTGATTATATTTATTACTTTTTCTTAATCGTATCTTTGAGAAATGCATCTCCAAGAATTCTTTGGGTCTTTCTAGTGGTAAAAACTTTATTCAAGTTAATAACTAGTGGTATCACATTCAGTCCTTGGCAGAAACAAGAAAATGCATTATAGAATTTGGGAACTTTTAAAAGCTATTAAGAAACAGTACATAAGTTTTAACTAAAACAAAATATGTCCACTCTAATAAACAAAGCAGTGTAAAAAATGGAGCTGTAATACTAATGGGAGTCAGATTCAAAGCAAAATTTTAGTGTAATTAGTGTCATGATTTAATTAATACTGAATCAGCTAATAATAATCAAATCTTTAAAAAACTGTGTGAGTGCCATTAAAGTTAATTTTATATTTTGATTATTTTCAGGGACTATTTACCTTTTCTCCAATCCTCTTTCTGTCCATCCCTTCCTCTTTTCTTTCATCTGTCCATCTTTTCTTCTTTTCTTCCTTCCCTTATTCTATCCTTCTCCCTCTCTCTTACTTCTCCTTTCTCTATTTCAATATGCTATAAAAGGCAGACCCAGACTTCTGAAGTGTGAAAAGACAACAAAATTAAAGATAAGAGATAGATATTCTTATTTTATTTATTGAAGTTTCCTCTGAAATTATCAAAGATTTTAGTAAGTGAGAAATAGCTTTCTTTGTTTCTCAAAAGTTTTACTAGAAAGTGTATTTTTTAAAAAAAACTGTATATGTGTACTAACACAAACACAAACATGTGAAAAACATCTACTACTTCTGTGCATATCTGTTCTTCTCCATGCAGTGGTTCTTACTAAAACTCTGAAAGTTAAGTTTATGTTATATCAGTATAAAATAAATTAAGCTTCTCTTAAAATGTTGATATTAGAAGAAATAAAATAATCATAAATATTTTAATTTTAATACCTACCCTTTCCATACTTCCAAATAACTTTTTATTTACATTTCCTAACCATATACTAGGAGAAAAACAAATCTAGAGTCATGTGAAAATGAAGAGATACCTTTGAGTATAAATCTATATTCCACTGGCAACAGGCAAATAACCTAAGTCTTATTGACTTTTTAAAGACATGTTTTAATTAT
This sequence comes from Tokudaia tokunoshimensis, assembly GCA_036184795.1. Taxonomy (NCBI): domain Eukaryota; kingdom Metazoa; phylum Chordata; class Mammalia; order Rodentia; family Muridae; genus Tokudaia; species Tokudaia tokunoshimensis. The sequence goes on from BTHU01000014.1 coordinate 27,006,651, forward strand.
GAATATAATATATATATATATATATATATATTATATATATTTGTGTGTGTGTATTTGTGTGTGTGTGTGTGTGTATTGATGCATATATAACACAGGTATAGAGGCAGAGGTCAGAAATGGGCATTTGCTCCTTTTGCCATGGAGAAACAAGTGTTTATGAGCCACTGTACTTGGGTGCTGGGATTGAGTTTGACATCTTTGGAAGAAAAGCAAGTGCTCTTAAATGTTAAACAATCTGCTTAGGGCTTTCTTTAGACATTTTACTTTTTCTTGTGTGTGAAATGTGTCATATGTATTTTTAGCTAGGAAATAATTGCAAAGAGCTTTTACCAGTTTTAAACTATGCTCAATTTCATTATTATATAAATGATTCTATTTGAACAAAACCATTTCAGAAAAATAATGTCAAATCTATCTCAAAACCTACATATTATGATTTAAAAACTGGCATGTAAATATCAATTTTGTCCTATACTTATATTATAAAAATAAATGAAGTTGTATCAAAAAGCCACTTAGAACGGGCTGTGCATTATAGTAACTATTCAATACAATTTTGCAAACATGATTATCTGTTTAGGTGTATACTTATTATCACTTTATTAATCTTTAATATGAACAGTCATAAAAGTACATATAATTATCTGGCTTATTATTTTAAAAGTAGATTTACATTAATGTCATGAAAGTCAGCTCATGTTATATTTAACTATGCATATAACTTGCACGGGTGATTGCTTGAATCACTGTGGGAGTTTACTCCCATATTTGCTTTAAAAATGGATCAAAGCATTGTGAAAGTACTAACAATAAATCTTGTGTCTGACATTAAGCTTATGGAATAAAAATTCCAAAGAATTGTTACTGAGATTTTGCATTAGGGAAACAGTATCTTTCTTGCAGCAATTATGATTTAATGCAGTCCTTCTTTCCACTATTCCAATCACCACTGGCCACATCATACTCTGTGATTTGTCCATAGTTTACGATATACCAGACAGGAATTCAATAAGTGTTAGAGAAACATTTTCACAAGAGTACATCAGTAGTGTATTCTCAACAATAACCTGTATTCTTCTTTTGAGACAGGGTCTCATGTAGCCCAGATCAAACTCAAAACTCATTCTTACTGCCAGGATGACAGAACTCTGATCATCCCATGCCTGCATATGGAGAACTTGGATATAGGTATGCAGTACTATAGTCCATAACAATACACTTCCTAAGAAGTGGACCCTTAAAAGAGACAATGGTCTATAAGATCATACAAATTTGATGGTCACTTGTGACTTCTCTCTGAGTTAGTTTTGTGCTTCTGAGATTTTTAACTTGGAGTTTCTTTACAAATTATAAGATCTGTAAAGCATTACAAGAACACTGAGACCCAAAAACAAAACTGATTATTTCCATATTTAATTTTCCTACATTAACACTCTTACATCTCCTTTAAAATTAATGATCCCATTGATAGATTATAAAGGTTTTATTGATAATATTTAGTTTTGTTTTAAAGATCCAAGAATAGAAAGAACAAAGATAGTATGGTCTGATAAACTTGAAGAAATAAACAGTGTGAGTATCTGTCTTGTATTTATTGCAACATAATTTTTACTTTTGCCAATACTAGTTTTTCCGTGTCATGAAGTATTTGGCTGTAGAAGCACATACAGAAGAAAAAACTGCTAGTTTAACATGAAAATAAAGTCAATGAGAAAAAATAAGGTGGTAGCAGAGACACTCGTATATGAATCATAAGGAAAATGAGTCAGCTGTGTTGAATATTTACTTTCCCTGTCTCATCTTTTCTCAGTTCCAATGGTGAAATCCCTACCCAGGTCTGATTTATTAGGAGAGTCTTTAGAGGGCATTAATACTGGTATCCTAATCTCAATCTTTTAGAGAAGCCTATATAAAGACAAAAATCTGTTTGAGTTAATATTATTTGTGTAAAGAATTTAGTAACTCATGTAATTTCTGTGAGGAAAGATAACCAAAAAGGCAAAGAATAGTATTCAGATTGCTTAATCTGAGACTATGAAAAATGTTCTCTAGAATAGACTTAAAATGTCTTTATAGCCACTATGCATATTTGTGTGTGTGTGTGTGGAGAGCTGAGAGAGAAGGACAGACATAAAAAAATACAGAGAGAGACAGGGATCAAGATTCTGGAACTACAAGTTGAAATATAATCATGATGTTGTTCTATGACCTACATGAGTTCTTCAAATTTTTAAGTATCAGGCACATTTAAACAACAACAATCTCATACCTAAGTCTCAGACAGCATTGAATAAAAAGGGATAGAAAAATGTAAGAAACAGGATTAGGAAATTTTCTGTGAGACTGTCTCACTTTTCAGAGTGAGAAGCAACACTCATGTCACACCAGATTGACAAATTAAATGTGGTGAACACGGGTTGACATCGATAAACATGTTAAGGAGTACAGCAGAAGCCAAGGAGGCTACAACTCTATACAAAGAACTACAGGAAACTGAGCAATACCTATGGTGGCAGAAATAGTATCCCCCTGGGAAGATCACACTCAATAACCAATTGCCAGCCCCAAATGTATTTGGAACCAACTAGCATATCAACTAAGCAGTTTGTATTTACAAATGCATGTAGCACTAAGTAATGAAAATAAAGGCCATGAATTTGAAAGAGATCAAAAATGGGAAGAAGGGAGGGCTTGGAAGGAAGAAAAAGAAGAAAAATGAAATACTAATTTTTTAATCTCAAAAATAATTGAGAATTAATAACTACCATTATATAACATTGTAAAAATAATCAACATATTTAGCCACCAGGAAAGCCCAAACTGAAACTGATCTGATATTTTGCCTTATTCTGATAACAATGCCTGATTAAAAAGATAACCAAAGAACAAAAATTGAAGAACAACAAAATGACAAAATGAGCAGTCGTATTGCTCCTGGGTATGAAAGCTAGAGCAGTCTTTCTAAGAGTTCCTGTGTGGTCACCTCAAGGTGCTCGCTATAAATCTACCAGGTGACCCAGCTATAGCAGTCTTTGGCATATGCCCGAAAGATTCCATATCCTACTACAGATAAGCATGCTCATTCATACTCATACGCTACTCTATTGATAATACCCATAACATAGAAGTCACCTATGTGTCTATCAGTTGATGATTAGATAGTAAAAATGAAATACATATATACAAAGAGATATTCTTGAGCTGTAAAACATGGGATTACAGAATTAACAGATAAAACAATGGAGCTAGGAATAGACTCTGAGTGAGGTAATATAGAACCCAGAAGAAAAAATGTTGCATGTTCTCTCTCATATGCGGATTCTGGTTTTGAATGTTTTTATTTCCATTAAAATTGAAAAACACACAGAGGAAATAGTAAGGAATTATGGTGACACATAAAGGTGTGTGCCATAGATGTGGATGAAAAGGAAACAAATGAAAAGGAAAGTTAATGGTGTGGCAATCCTTCACGCTCTCTCTCTCTCTCTCTCTCTCTCTCTCTCTCTCTCTCTATATATATATATATATATATATATATATATATATATATATATATATATATATATGGAGTCCCTACCTAGAAGGTAGGACTGAAAGCTACTCTCTAAAACTGAAATTTTGGATTGTGATGCTAACAAAACTAAGAATAACTCTACTTTTCCGTTTCTTTCTTTGTGACTTTAACTATTTCTAATTTCAAGAGAGATGCAAACATTCTGAGAGTTGTAAAAAGATTCAACGACACATAGTTTTTTTTTATCAGTTCTAAAAAGTTATTGATAACTAAATCCCTGGATTTGAGATATATTCCATAGTGGTAATTCAGAGGAAAACGTATGGACTCCAAACTTGAGTGTAAACTAACAGAAACAACAAAAGTCATTTGTTGTCAGACTATTCTTTGATAAAGTTGATAATGTCAAAACTCTTTTTACTCTTGAAGTTAAGATGTCATTAATTCTATGAAATCCTGAAGGAAAAGTTTTCTTGTAAACAGAATATGAAAAAAATCATTTTTCTGACGTATTTATGTATACTATATTAATGAATAGAAATTATAAATTAAAATATAGCATCATGAATATTGAAATACCTTAGTAAATATTTTGAAAATACTGAAAATTTAGAGTAGAAATAAGTGGCTACTTCCATGTCAGGTCAGGTATGTAATCTTTAAGGCTAGAACTGGTGTTCATATAAAGAAGACCACTTTTACTCTGTTGGTCTTTGTAAACTTGGATCTTAAATTTGGATGAATTACTTGAAATATGGCTATTTGTTCACAATGACTGTTATAGAATAAACTCTAAAATTCAAACTCCAATAGAATATTTATTTTAACTTTTAGAACCTACTTACTCTTATGAAATCTAGAGAATTAAGTCCATATAATAATCGTACATACTGCAGCACCCTGACATTATGCAGACTTTTTGATCCTCAATGAGAATTTCTTTACTTGTTGGTACATTAAATCCTATATAAAGCATTTACCCTAATTTCTTTTTCTAAATATCACATAGCTTAAAGGCAATAGAATGAAATAGTGTTTTCCTGGCATGAGCAGCTACCCAGTTCTTTTCTATAATGGGTTCAGATTTTATCTTGAGAAGTTGTGAGCCTTTTATGGTTTCTTGAAATAACTACATTCCTGAGAAGAAAGATATTAGAATTAGAGCAGAAGGACATTTGCAACACCTCATTTACTTCGTATATCTAGGAAACTGCCAATGACACCTTACAACTTACACAATATATTTAAAGAGGTTAATATAATGAAATGAATCACAGTTTAATGAATAGCATTAAAATACTTTTATTAATTTGTCATTTATTTACAAAAAAAGAAACAGGTTTCACAGTATCTGTTTAAATTTTTTTTCTATGTAGCATTTGCTGACCTTTGAAAAATGAAGATTAAATGTATAGCATACTGGCACCATGCTAACTGCTGTAAAGTCATGGAAACACATTTCTGTTTTTTAACCCATGTACATGCATACATATAAATAGAAATATCTTTCTCATAGCTTAATAATGTAGATTTAACTGGGAAGTACAAGAACCAATATAAAGTTATAATCAAATATTCTGAGCAATGTTACAGTTTACATACTGTAGTATGTAGTAAGATTTTTATATAAATATCTTTAAAGTAGAAAAATTAAAATCAAGACATTATAATGGTGAAAGCCATTTATTTCAGAACTCAACAAGCAAAGTAAGAGATAAATGTCATTTTGAGGATATCTGGTCAGCTGGGGCTCATAGTAAGTTCCTCTAGGTGCATGCATACAGTGAGATACTGTCTCTCTCTCTCTCACACACACACACACACACACACAAACAAACAACTTGCTTTATGTCTATTATGAAGCCCCTGACACAAGGAGACACAAAAGTGAAAGAACTTAATTCCTTTCACAGTGGAATGCAGTCCATCATAGAAGGAAAGAACAGTAGAAAGAGAGCCTAATACTATTATGAATAAGTAAGCAAAGAATGACCCAATGTTCATTTGAGTTTTTTCCTTCCTCTTTTACACTAAGTCCTGGACCCTAGCCTACAAGACAGTGCCACCTTCCTCTGTTAAACCAGATGGATCTTTCTCCTAACACACTTAAAACTGTCTCTTATTATAATATGATGTGGAAACTCATAAAAGATGAACTAAACTTATGTTATTATATATAATTTTATTAGATGTTATAATAAAAAACCAAAAAGTTTCAGTATATATGAGCAACATTGAATCAAGGCCTAAATGGGAGAGTTTGGAGTAAGGAAAGGGAAGGAATAAATGGTACAATAAAATTTCAATATCATAAAGGAAAAGGAAAAAATGATAACAGTTTGAGTATTGCACCTATACATTTTCCCAAATAATATATGGTTAAATATGAAGAAGATTCTGGAAAATATGTAAACATATGTTCAGCAATTTTAAACTAATATTTAAGAAGTAAATTATTCTTAAATTTGGAAATATTTTAAAATGGATAAAAAAAATTTACACATTTTTACCATTTTATATAGGAATAGTATACCACATATTTATTCTATGAGTAATGTCAATTGTATTTGATATAAATGCTATAGTATGCACTGAAGTTATAAGTAAGATAGTCTTTTCTATAACTAGGAAAAACAAAAATGCATTGGAATGTGGATTGCCTGAAGGGTCAAAATTCGTTAGTGCTCAGTCATCCAGCAAAACCCAAGGGCAACTTCAAGTGTGGGATTATTCCAGCTTCAAATGATTATTAAATTTTAGAAAAGCTAAATTTCCTCCTCTATGTGTCAGGTTTATATATTCGAAATTTTTTTTTACTATTATAAATACTACAAATTGGTAAGTTCAAATTTAGATGATATAAATTGGAAAATGGTGGTTTGCATCTAATTTCTCTTCTTTGATTCTGAACTGTATTTGGATCTTGGATGCTGTTCAGATTTTTACAAAATGCAAGCTTCCTTCCTAGTCCATGACTCTACTAGAATACAGTGCAACCCTTAAAAAGTGGAACTTTTTGGAAGGGGGTTGTTCATAAGAGTGTTCCCTGAAGGGAGAATTTGTAACCTAACCCATGTTTATGTAACTATTTACTTCCCAGTTTATTCTGTCCTCCATTAATACAGTACATACTCTAAAACAGCAGGTGAAGTGAAAATCCACTGAAATATGCCAGTATTTGAGCTCACTATTGAGTTGGGAATCTGATGTGCTTTGTTATAATCGTACAAAGCTGACTAAGTTGAGACTACGTGAAAGGGGTTGCCTCATGAATTATGGTAAAAATGATCTCAGACTACCTTGGATATTTATGTTTTATACAGTAGATACCTTTATAAAAATTTATATTTCATCAGTAAAGGAAAGAATGTGAAAGGAAGAAATAGGGAGAGAGAAGACAATCAAGCAAACAAATCCTGAAAAGCAAAAGAGCAAATAAAAACACATTATTTTATTTTTGATGGTAATTTAACCCTAAATTATCAGATTCATTCTCACATTGCCCTTTAATTTCATTTAGCTAGAATGTTTTTATTATTTTTATCTACATATGAAATAAAAATACATGTTTCGAAACATATATCCTTTTTTTTCACTTTTTGGAATCATATCTATTTGTATGTTCCTTCTGTTGATTCTTGACCTTAGGGACTCCAACTGGCTGAAGCCAAAGTGTTGGTTGAGCATCTATCATCTCAGTGCCTACCTGGAAAGAGATTCAGCCATTTACTGATTTAGATGGTGATTATAAGCAATGTGCTATTACTTCCTTGTCAAATGGACTTTTTCAGTATGAAAACTAGCTCCATTAAAGTGTGAAATCCAGGATAGAAATAGGTAAATAGGCTGACAAGCGATAAAATCCAGCATTTTCGGTTTTCTTTTTCTTTTTTTTATTAGATATATTCTTTATTTACCCCTTTCCTGGTTCCCCCCTCCCTTAAAATCCCATAAGCCATCTCCCCTTCCCCAATCAACCCTCCCCTGCTTCCCTGTCCTGGTACTCCTCTACACTATGGCATCAAGTCTTTCCTGGACCAAGGGCCTCTCCTCGCTTTGTTGTCTAACAAGGTCATCCTCTGATGCCTATGTGTCTGAAGCCATTAGTAACTCCATGTGTACTCTTTGGTTGATGATTTTGTACTCCTTAGAGTTATGTGACAACATACACTGTGGTAATTTATTGATTAAAACTAAAGAAGACACACAAGAAACCAGATGTCTTAAGTGTGTGAAAACCATGAGATGTTAGAGAAGACTATTCGTGAAAGCTTACTACCATGATCCTTATTTAGGTTGTCTCCTTTGATTCATTCATCAGTTTGTTTGCATAACTTTGCCAACATTAAACCAACCACCATCACATTTAGAGTTACTGAAAGAAAAAAATGCCATGAGTATACTGGTTGAAATTTATTCCCAACTTCAAAACAAGAAATTTTGAGCAAATTATGTTAACCATTGTAAATAACTCTTCAGAACAGGAAGCTACCACTATCATGGAGTATCTTCCTTTTGTTAAAACTATCCCTTGAGAATAGTTTTAGCTATTCTGGGTTTTCTGTTATTCCAGATGAATTTTTGAATTGCTCTTTCTAACTCTATGAAGAATTGAGTTGGGATTTTGATGGGGATTGCATTGAATCTGTGTATTACTTTTGGTAAGATGATCATTTTTACTATATTAATCCTGCCAATCCATGAGCATGGCAGATTTTTCCATCTTCTGAGGTCTTCTTCAATTTCTTTCTTCAGAGACTTGAAGTTCTTGTCATACAGATCTTTCACTTGTTTGGTTAGAGTCACGCCAAGATACTTAATATGGTTTGTGGCTATCGTGAAGGGTATTATTTCTCTTACTTCTTTCTCAGCCTGCTTATCCTTTGAGTATAGGAAGGCTTCTGACTTGCTTGAGTTGATTTTATATCCGGCCACTTTGCTGAAGTCGTTTATCAGCTGTAGGAGTTCTCTGGTGGAGTTCTTTGGGTCGCTTATGTATACTATCATATCGTCTGCAAATAGTGATAGTTTGACTTCTTCCTTTCCAATTTGTATCCCTTTGACCTCTTTTTGTTCTCTAATTACTCTAGCTAGAACTTCAAGTACTATATTGAAAAGATATGGAGAGAGAGGGCAGCCTTGTCTAGTCCCTGATTTTAGTGGGATTGCTTCAAGTTTCTCTCCATTTAGATTGATGCTGGCTACCGGTTTGCTGTAAATTGCTTTTACTATGTTTAGATGGCTGAGAAGCACCTAAAGAGATGTTCATCATCCTTAGTCATTAGGGAAATGCAAATCAAAACAACCCTGAGATTCCATCTCACACCAGTCATGATGGCTAAGATCAAAAACACAGGAGACAGCAGTTGTTGGTGAGGATGTGGAGAAAGAGGAACACTCCTCCACTGCTGGTGGAATTGCAGGCTGGTACAACCACTCTGGAAAGCAGTCTGGCGGTTCCTCAGAAAACTGGGCATGACACTCCCGGAGGATCCGGCTATACCACTCCTGGGCATATACCCAGAGACTTTACCTGCATGCAATAAGGACACATGCTCCACTATGTTCATAGCAGCCTTATTTATAATAGCCAGAAGCTGGAAAGAACCCGGATGTCCCTCAACGGAGGAATGGATTCAGAAGATGTGGTATATCTACACAATGGAATACTACTCTGCAATTAAAAACAATGAATTCACGAAATTCCTAGGCAAATGGTCAGATCTTGAAAATATCATCCTTAGTGAGGTAACCCAATCACAAAAGAACACACATGGTATGCAGTCACTGATAAGGGGATATTGACCCAGAATCTCGGAATACCCTAGACACAATCCGCATATCAATAGATTTCTAAAAAGATGGAAGGAGAGAACCCTGGTCCTGGAAAGACTGGATGTAGGGGAACGCCAGGACAGAGTAACGAGAGGGGGTTGAATGGAGAAAAGAGGGAGGGAAGGGGGCTTATGGGACTTTCGGGGAGGGAGGAAACGGGAAAGGGGAAATGATTTGGAATGTAAATTAAAAAAATAAAATAAAAAAAGAGAAAAAAAATTGAAACAGTAAAAAAAAAAAAACTATCCCAATACACATGTCTTAAATGCGCAACAAACATTAGCAATGCTGTAACAGATTTCAAAAATGCTATACTTAAGTCACTCACTATATATTCTACTGAGGGTCTCTGTATAATTATCTATACAGAAGATATGGCTGTGACTGATTAAAATTATTTTTGAACTAATAATGCTGTTTTGACATTTTGGGAATTTTCTTATATTTTAAATAAAGATTGTATCATTTAAGCCCACAGTGGCTGCATGAGATAATTATTTGCATTTTATAAGTGGAAAAACATACAAAAACAGGTTAACTCATTCGATAAGAAGGGAAACATTAGACTTAAATTTAAGCAATCTCATTCTAGTGTCCATAAAGCAATACACCCAGCATTTAATAGTTGTTAATAAGTTAATTTGTGTTCAATTGGATTTCTGGTTAATCATGATAACTGTGCACTGCAGAGATTGTTACTGACAATAGAACCAACAGAGGAAGTGAGTGTTGAAAAAAGATTGTTGATAACATGTAGTGTAGTCTGGAAAAGTAGAAAAATGCCAAACCACAGGCAAGCTAGTAAGCAAGTGAATTAATTAAATTTAAATTAAGGAGTTATTTTTAAATGGCAGGCACTATATTTAGGTTGTATAATTTATAATAACCTCTGCTAGTTTGATAACCAGAAGACTCAAACAACAGAAAGTATGATCCATAATTTGGAATGAGTCAATAACATCAAATTAATATGTTCAATTAGTGATTTTCATAGACACTATGTGAATCTAATATTTAGCTTGTATTTACAGACTTCGGTCTATTTTCAAATATAAATCTTTAATATTGGAACTTGACCCAACAGGTTGTATTACATGTTCCTCATACTATACTAAATCATAGTATATCATATGATAAGGTTCATCTTAAATCAAACACATTCAGTACTCACGTGTTTTCAGCAGATAGCCTTGCAAGAAATCAAAGTTCATGTGAGGAATCACTGCCCTGCCTGATACTATCTGAAGTTGCTTTCTCTAGAAAAGAAGCCATATTTGGAGTTAGGTTTACTCTTACTGTGTCTGTCATTTGGCACCATCCTTGATATTCCTTTTCCGGTCCAGACCTTAAGTTTTAAAAGCAGCTTCAAACTAAAAATAAATTAAAGGTCATTTTTTTCCTACCACTCAGGTCTCTGATAAACTTCCATCTCCCACTGAAAATCACCATTGAGTTGTAAAGCAATCACATGCTGGAGATTCAGGACCATCATAAGGTCATAGGAAAGCTTGCACCAGTTGATTTTTATCATCAGAAACCTGAAAATGCATAGTTCTAAACTTCAAGAAACAGAGACAGCAAAATGAAGGAGACTGGCATTTGATCACTACAAATTCTTTCCATAAAAGAACCAGAAATGGATATCGAACACAAAAATTCAAAATGTTATGTATTTTAAAATAGAGTATCTAAAGTACTGTCTGACACATGATCACATATTTTTCCCTTTTGTATAAACATTAGCCATACCTTCACTTTTACTCATTTTAGGAAATGATTATCAGCAAGTCTATGACCATCAATGAGAAACTGAGTAAGTCCATTTGAAATAATTCTGTTACTTTCTTTAAATATTGTCATTTTCTGTTTTCCCTGATAATATTTATTGAGTAATTACTATGTGCCAAGTACTTGTTAATGCCTTAAAATGAAACAACAATAAGAAAGACAGCAGCAGAAAACAAATTCCAAAAGAAGGGAATATACAGCTGAAGAAAGCTGAAAGAACTAAGTACCAAGCTCTGTCAGAAAACCAAACAACCCAATCAAAAAATGTGGTATAGAACTAAACCCAGAATTCACAACAGAGGAATTTCAAATGGATAAGAAGTACTTAAAGAAATGTTCAAAGTTCTTATTCATCAGGAAAAAACAAATCAAATACACCTCACGCCAATAGGATGGCTAAGATCAAAAATTCAGGTGACAGAACATGTTGGCAAAGGTATGGAAAAAGAGGAACACTCCTCCATTGCAAACTGGTAAAACCACTCTGAAAATCAGTCTAGAGATTCCTCAGGAAATTGGAAATAGATCTGCCTGAAGACCCAGCTATACCATTTTTGGGCATATACCCATAAGATGCCCCACCATGCCACAGGGGCATGTGTTCCACCGTGCTCATAGTGGCCTTATTTGTGATAGCCAGAAACTGGAAAAAATCCATATGTCTCACAATGGAAGAATGGATACAGAAAATGTGGTTTATTTGCACAATAGAATACTACTCAGTTATTAAGAACAAGGACATCCTGAGCTTTGCAGGCAAATTTATGGAACTAGAAAATATCCTGAGCGAGGTAACTCAGACCCAAAAGGATATGCATGGTATGTACTCACTAACTAGTGGATATTAACCAAAAAGGGGTACAAAATTCCCAGGATTCAATCCACAGAAGGGCGCAAGTGAGGATGCCTCAATCCCACTTGGGAGGAAGAAGAAAATCACAGGAGGGGGAGAGGGAGGGAGGGACCTGGGTACAAAAAGTAAAAGGGAGGGGAAGAGGGGAACATTATCAGGTATTGGGGGTGGGGAACAGGATTGAAGCCCTGAGTTCCAGGAGCAATAATGGAAACAGTTAACCTCAGAAGTTAGGAGGTGTGGGGACCTTCTAGACTGTACCAGAGACTTGGGAGATGAGAGACTCTCAGGACTCAAAGGTGTAGGACTCTCCCTACAATGGGGAGAGGGAACTTATAGAGTCCACCTTCAGTAGAAAGATAGGGCAACAAGTGAAGGGATGGGGTTTCTACCCCACAGTCAAATATTCTGACCCTGAATTGTTCCTGTCTCAAAGAACTGCATGGACAAAAATGGAGAAGAGCATGAGGAAAAGGAGTTCAAATGACAGGCTCAAATTGGGATCCAACTGTGGGGGAGGCCATAAGACCTGACACTATTACTGATGTTATGGTGTGCTTATAAACAGGTGTCTATTATGACTGCTCAACAAGCAGCTGAAAGAAACAGATGCAGATATTTACACCCAACCAATGGGCAGAAGATGGTGATCCCTGTGGTTGAAGTAGGGAAAAGCTGTAAGAAGCTGGGAAGGAGGGAGACCCTGTAGGAAAACCAGCAGTCTCGTCTAACCGGTACTCCCATGATTTCTTAGACACTGAGCTAACTAGGCAGCGTACAACAGCTAATATGAGAGCCACAACTCATATAAAGTAGATGATTGATGTGTCTAGATTCAGAGAAGATGCACCTAATCCTCAACATACTTGAGGCTCCAGGGAGTAGGGAGGTCAGATGGGGTTGTGGGTGGTGGCATCCTTTTGGAGATGTGGAATGTGGAACAGTCAGAGGCTAGCCAGGGAGGGGGATAAATTCTGGACTGTATAAATAAGATTAAAGAAAAATAGTAGTTCTTTTCAGATTGGAATATATCTTGCTGCTATATTGCCCAATGACTTTCAGACATCGGAAGGAATTGTTTCCCCAGCACCATTTGTTTCCTTTCCTGTGTATAAATGACATCTTTGATGAATACCAGAATCTGTAATTATAAGTATTTGATTCAGGTCTTTCAAGTCATTTCAGTTTAACATATTTTCCTTTCTTCTAATCTCCCAAGTTTTCAGATGGGTTTTCAGACATGAATCTCAACAACATAAGAGGTCTCTGGCAACCACAGCTCATTCTTTGAGTACTTCATTTTTCATGACGTGTGTGTGTGTGTGTGTGTGTGTGTGTGTGTGTGTGTGTGTGTGTGTGTTTTCTGCTTGCTAGGTAGTAGTCGTTTATCTGATGTTTAGCTAGCAAAGATTCTCTCATTTTACATATGGGGATTCTCTTCACTGGATTAATAGTTTCCTGTGTTTTTGAGTTTTTTGTTTTGTATTTGTTTTTCATTTTCTTTTGTTTTATTTGTTTGTTTGTTTGTTTGTTTGTTTTAGGGTTTATGAGGACATTTTTGTTAATTTTTGTTCCTAATTCCTAAGAGGTTGGAGTACAACTAAAAAATATCCTTCTCTCAACCTATATCTCCTAGGCTTCAACTATATTTTCTTCAAGAAATTTCAATGTTTTCATGTTTATACCCTTATTTTAATCCATTTATAATTGATTTTGATGGAATTGTGATAGATACAAGCCTGATTTTATTTTCTTCTTTATATGGAAGCTTGTTTTCCCAGCATCATTTGTTGAAGATGGTGTTTCCCTTTCTGTATATATCTGACACCTTTTCAAATACCAGAATCTGTAATTTTAAGGGCTTTGATTTGGGTCTTTCATGCATTTCCATTAATTTATTTTCTGCTTTTTCTGCAAGTATCATGCTTTTTTTTTGATTACTATGGCTCTGTAGTATAATATGAATTTTTATGTGGCAATTCTTCTTCTAGCACAATTTTTTTTTTTTTTGCTTACGATTACTTTGGATACCAAAGGTGCTTGGCAATATCATATGTAATTTAGCTTTTGGGGGTCTTATTTGTTTATTTGTGCATATGTATGTTGTTTATATGAGTGTGTGCTTGTCTCTGTGTGTAGAGGGTTATTTGTGAAGAATTTCTTGGGATTTTTTTGAGGTTGCATTCAGTCAGCAAACTGATAAAAATTCATTTCAATAATATTATTTCTGACTCTTATTCTCTCTCTGAGCTTCTCTCTTGCCCTCTTGGGCTCTTCTCTCTCCTTCTCCCCTCCCCCATTTCTCCACATGGTAATGGCCAGCCGCCACTTTTCTATTCTCTTCCATCTCTCTGCCTTTCTCTGCCTCTACTACCCCGTCAACTCCCTTCTCCGTGCCTTGAATAAATTCTATTCTGTGAAAAAAATAATATTATTTCTGCTAATCTATGAACCCAGGAGGTCTTTCCATTTTCTGTCTTATATAACATCTTCAGAAATATAGTTTTGTAGAGGTCTTACACCATTTTAATTAGCTTTCCCCCTATGTATATAATTTTAAGCTATTGTGAATGAGCTATTCCATAATTGCTCTTTTTCATGTTTCTTATTAATATATAATTGTTAATTATTTTTATAAGTTGATTTACCCATTTTTGTAGAACTTTTGGGAATAGTTATTTTGCATCGGTTTGTTTGCTTATTCATTCATTTATCTGTTTCCAAATGTGGTAGATTTCAGATCAGCTATGAAGATTTTTAAATGTGGTGTGGATTTTAGATTGGCAAGCCTTGATTGTTTTCAACCCAATAGTAACTGAAAAGCGTGTTAATGTGGCCCCTAGCAGATTCTGGGGATAGAGAAGCCTTCTTGAGCAAATTATCCAGGGAAAATTCACTGACAGATTATGAATGCAACTTCCCATGTACCTAGGTTCTGTGCCTAGCTCAAGTATGAGTTTGGGCAACTTACCTAGCTAATGTGCACTCTTGTGCTACTATATATTGGCTTTGGAAGCACTCAGTAGGACTCATCAATCTTAAATTCAATCCTGTTGGACTCACTAAGGGGCTTTCTGGCATAGCCATTTTGAGGCATACTCAGTTAGCATAGGCTATATCCTAAGGTGTTTGTCTGACTGAAGTGCATTCTGTTTAAATTTTTCTTTAAAATTTAAATTAAAATTAAATTTTAATAGATTCTTCTCATATAGAATTCTTTTTTTTTCTCTCATACAATATAATCTGACCAGTTTCCCTTCCCGAAACTTCTTCTAACTCTCTCTTCTAACCCTTTTCCCCAGATCACTCACCCTCTTTATCAGCTTCAAAGAAGAGTAGGCTTCAAAGAGACAACAACCAAGAATAAAAAAAAAAAAACCCAACAACAAGAACAAAAAAAAAAAACTAGACACAGAAAGGCAAGGCAAAAGCTTTCATACCTAGGTTGGACAAGGCAATGCAAGAGGAGGAAAAGAGACCTAGGAGCAGTCAAAAGAGTCAGACACACAACAGGACCCACTGTTAAGGTTTTTATTGAAACAAGTAAAAATTCCCCTAGTAAATTGAATAGCTCTAAAAAATCATCTTGAAGCGTTTATTTATTATATGATTAAAATAAACAGCATAAAATGATCAATGCCACAGCAGTTTCACCTCAACTTTTTTTTATTTTCATTGTGTCTTGGGTTCAATATAAAACATCACTGACATTTGATAATATTAGGAGAGGTTGCCGTATGAAAATTAACAAGATAAGAAACATTGACCAACATTGTTATATTTGAGAAATTCAATTGATTTGATCAACTAAAAGTAGTAAAAAATTTCTTTAGAAATATTGTAGCTCTATAAAATCATCAAAAAGTTTTAATCTAAATGAGCAAGATTTGCAATTTAGTGTGCAAAAGTTATAGTAAACAATTCTTAATATTCATAAAGTATAGCTGATGTCTGAAAGTAATATACTCTTGAACAATTTTGCATTCTCTTGGATGGAGCTTGCATGTTTTCAACACATAAACACTAATTTGAAATACATAATACTGAATTATCCACATTTTGAAAGAAATTTTTATGTAACTTATTTTTTTAATTTTTCTTATAATCATAAATACTGACACTTTGGACAGAGAACATTTGAAGTGACTGATAGCATGTTAAAATCTAATCTTCATAGTCACTTTCTCTATTGTATATTTGTCATTTCTTTTATAATGTAGTGCCTTACATTTTTCATCATGTGTTTTAGGTAAAATAATCAAGGAAATTGAATATATTAATAGTGTTGTAGTAAATTATGAACAGGTCAGATAATTGTCTCATTTCATCCTACAAGTTGAAAAAAATCCTATTCCTTTTTAAAAATCTTCTTGTCCTAATTTGAGACAATGTTTATTGCATGTTCTTAACAATCAAGAATTATAATTTATATACTGAAGTTGTTGTAAACCTGAGTACCATAATATTTTCTCTTAATGGTACAGATTTCTAAAATATATTATTTATTTCGTTGTGTACTAACCATTAAATATCTTTTATTACTAAAATAAAATTCATGTATCCACATGAAGATATTTTTAAAATGATTTCCATATAAATTTGATACATATTTTAATATATTGAAGTATGTTTTTATGTATATACGCAGAAGCATACACTTATATCCATATGCAAAACAGTGTATAAATTTATTCTCAAATTACTTTATATATATGTTTTTAAAGAATAAATGTTATTGAGTATAGTTGTGGTCATTGCTTTTTGATAGGATGTGAAGTTAGGAGACTGAACATTTTCGATATAAAAGTTACATTGAAGCTCTTCAAATTTTAAGATGTACTGAAACAATAAATACTCATACATATTTTCCTGTTAGTTATTTGTCACAATCTCGCATAAATGAATCTAATTTGTATATGCATGGCATTCCTAATTCTATAAAGTAGTGACAGAGAGAGAGTTACCCAATAATTACTTACATATTTTTACATAACTGAATATTCAGAAAACTAAAATTGTATAGCAAAATTTAAAGAATTCCTATTAAAGTTAGTATATATATATACAAAATATGTGTACACAAGGCAAAATGAGAACTTGTTTTAAGAATTTAAAATATAAAAACTTGTAATGCAAGAAGCCTTTAGTAGTCTTCAGCACTTCAGGATTATTTAAATAAATAAAATGTATAAACTGCATTAAAAACAGAGACACTTTCATGACTTTTTTATATTTTAAATTGTATGCCTAAACTTATCTATTCATAATATGTGCATAGATTACAATTTCTAAACACTTGAAAGGAAAATGAATGGGTCTTGAAAGAAAAAAAATTCCTTGGAACACTTAGGGATATAATTTTCTAAATGTATTCATATTTTTAATATATATGAAGCATGCATATGTTTTAAATTGCAAAACTATAAAGTGATACATGTTGAAAGTCCTCACATTCTACATCACTGACTCTCTATCATTTATCTACTCACATCATTACCTTCCCAGTGACTATTAACTGACCCCTTTTGGTATTATCTTGGTATCAACAAATCCGTATTCTCACTTGCTCACCCTGAGTGTCAAACTCACGTTTATGTCACCTAGGTTTGAACCTAAGTTAAGCTCATAGTAGATCAATGTTCTAAAATTGACCTATAAACCCCAAATCTGGGTGTAAAATAACTTTGCTTGCATCCTTAGATTCGTTTCTATGCATATAAATACATTAGAATATATTATCTCCTTTCTTGTATGTACAATCTTCCAGACCTTTATTCTCTACCTGTAGCTAAGGCCATCTCTCTGTTTTGCATTATGTACATTTCATATGTTGGATGGAGAATCCATGAGTTTAGTGAATCTTCTAGTTTATGAGTGTTTTAGATACTACTCTGTACAAAATCTTCTTGATCAACAATTGAAAAGTACTTATCTCTGGATCTATTCTGTAAAGCACTGGTTACTTTCAAGATTCTAATTTCTTAGACTACCTAATGCTGCTATTCTTTCAGGAATAGGATTAGATTTTGCTTGGAAAAAATGTTTATATATATATATCAATTTTTATACAGTAAGTTAAGTTATGAGATTGAAACTCATCCAGTGATTGGACAGACTCAACAGCAAGGGCTAAGGTATCCT
This sequence comes from Tokudaia tokunoshimensis, assembly GCA_036184795.1. Taxonomy (NCBI): domain Eukaryota; kingdom Metazoa; phylum Chordata; class Mammalia; order Rodentia; family Muridae; genus Tokudaia; species Tokudaia tokunoshimensis. The sequence goes on from BTHU01000014.1 coordinate 27,024,782, forward strand.
AAAGAGGACATCATTATGTATAAGAGTGCATTTTGGCTCAAGAGTGTCAAATCCATTTAGTCACAGCCTCCAGTCTTTCTACATGCTACAAATATCCCACAAATGCCTTTCCCAAAGCTAAATGTGAAACAGCTCTCTAAAATAAATTCTGCCCATCTCTATCTATATCTCCATATATTCTAGTATTAAAGTTGTCTTGAAAATACTAAAAAGGCAAATTCACATTTACCATGAATATTACATTCATATTGTGACACTGAGTTATTTGATTATTATTTAGTGAATTAAAGGAAAATTCTAATGAATGATCTCAGTATTTGCATCTATAAAAATGGAGAAATTTGAATATAGGCCGGAAAGATAATATTTGGTGGTGTGACAGATTATGTGATGAATCTATGTCTTTCTTCATTTTACTTTGCATGTAGCATTTTAGAGATGCTTCATGAGTTCTGTGATACCCTGAAGGAAAAACATGAACTGAAGCTTATGTGCATTGTAATTTACACGGATTCTATCTTAGAAACAAAATTCCTGAAGGAAAGCTCGTTTCTAGGTACATAATGTAGTGATAAAGAAGTCATGCTTTGTTTATTTGAATGTTATTAAAAAACCCAAAGTCTCATGTGAATAGTTATCATTCAATATGATTTTTGACATCTCTTCAGTTGTCAGAATCTATTACAAGACATTCTGATGTTATGAAACTGTTATGGCATTATAATCTTAAAGGGAGGAAAGAATTATCAATATGCTTCTATTCTAACTGTAAACATATTTTCCACTATATTATGGGTATAAAAGATCCTTAAACGTTCCTGAAATGGACGTACTATCCATTCACAAAATGGATAGTATCATATGTTACTATCATACAAAAGACATTTTTATTTCTACAAATGTAAGATAGATTTCAATATCAAATAATACAATTTTTAATAAGAATGAAAAAGTTATTTAAGGTAAACTTTGAATGTTTATAGTATTTTAACTATGTACTTGACGGTTATATGGTTTAAATATAAGAACAAAGTACTCTTATATTTAAAATATAAGAGCAAAATCCAAGTAATTTTTTAGTGAAAAATTCTGTATTGATTATTGTAACTTAGAATTAAATTGGGTTCCCAAACAAGTAAAATTTAATACTTATGATAGAATAAATGTCATACCCAATATCAGAGCTTCATTTAATTGATAATTCAGCTTTCTTCAAAGTCTATTTTTATACTATCTTTTTTAAATAATTAGAACCAATATTTAATTTCACCTAACTACATCTGCATAGAAGAATGTAGTTTTGTGAAAATGGTCACCAAAGCTTTGTAATCATTTTTAAATATAAAAGCCAAATGGAGATGAACTTGTAATTGTCAAACAGAAGGATAACTGATGGGTTTGCAGATGAACAGAGATGGGCTATGTCTCATGAAGAACAATAGATTCCAGAGTTTGATAAAATTCTCACAAACAGAATCCAAGAACACATCAAAACAATCATCCATCATGAACAAGTAGACTTTGTCCCAAGGATGCAGAGAAGGATCAATATACAGAAATCCATCAACATAATCCACTCTATAAAGAAACTCAAGGATAAAAACCACATGATCATTTCATTAGATGCTGAGAAAGGATTTGACAAAATTCAACACAGCTTCATGGTAAAAGTCTTGGAAAGATCAAGAATTCAAGGTGCATAACTAAACACAGTAAAAGCAATGTACAGGAAACCAGTAGCCAACATCAAAATAATGGAGAAAAACTTGAAGCAATCCTACTAAAAACGGGCACTTACAAGACTGCCCACACTCTCCCTATATATTAAATAAAGAACTTGAATTCCCAGCCAAAGCAATTAGACAACAAATGGAGGTCAGGGAGAGTGTGGATGATATAGGGGGTTTCCGAAGGGGAGACCTGTAAAGGGGAAAATGTTTGAAATAAAAGTAAAGAAAACATCCAATAAAAAATTCTGAGTCACAGGATCAGCTCTGAGCACTGTGGCAGTGGATCAGCTCAGAGAGCAGAGGAAAACTGGAAGACTCCTCAAAAAAGTAAATTCTTTACTTATGACATTGTAGTTTTATTTTTAAATTGCCTTGGAAATAAGGGTTGTGAAGATTAAGTACAAAAATATTCAAAATATGAGAATATAGATGGAGATGATTAGGTTCTGTATTATGTGTTAGTTTCTTTGTATGATCATATTAGCTCAGTATTAGAGACACATGCTGTGGATCTTCATTCAGCCATCAGTTTTTGCCTGACCACCTACCTGCATGTCTTAACTCTTTTCTTACCCAGTAACTCCTGAAATATTTATCATGTGTGACCTCATAATATCCATAGAAAAATGCTGAAATGTAATAGACCCAACTCTGTGAATATGAAGCCTTTGAGAATACAGAATTAAGAGGAATGCATTTCTCATGGAAAGAGGCTCAAAATAACATTTCAGTTCATGTTTTTTTTTCTATAATGAGTTACTGAGTTAACAATTTACACCATAAATCATTTTGAACAAAAAAAAAAAATGCCTGTTGAGTGGAGACAGAACACATTTACTCAGTCCATATACTTTCTTTTCTAACAATATTTGTTTGTTTCATTTAGTTTCCTCAGTTTCCCTGCTCTTCTATCTCAATGCATTGGTAAAGATGTCACTGTTACACATATACCTCACTCTAGATAAATCTATTAAATAAATAGCAAAGTATTTCATATTGAAGTCAGGCAATATTACCCAACATCTGAAGCATTTAGAGTTTATATCACAAAAAGATTGTGACAGAAATCATACATAAAATTTAATATTTTTTATGTTATTCCACCAATACCAACAATTTGATTTGTTTTTAGAAATATTTAGGATACAGATAACTAGACATATATCAAATGACACCTACTTCAAAATGTGAAATAATAGTAGAAAATACTTTTTCTGTTAAAATAAATTTCAATAAAATGCAAGCAATTTTATTATAGCTTTATATTGAAAAGTGGTTTCTGGCCCACTTTTGAATAAAACATGTTAAAATAACATGTTAGTAAAAATGCTAAAATTTTCATATGTAAAATAAAAACTATATCATCCCCAATTTTTTTTTCTGAGACAGGGTTTCTCTGCTTAGACCTGACTGACCTGGAACTCACTCTGTAGACCAGGCTGGTCTAAAACACAGAAATCCACCTGCCTCTGCCTCCCAAGTGCTGGAATTAACGGCATGCACCACCACTGCCCGGCCATCCCCATATTTTTAAGTTATTTTACCATATGAGATATGCTGTTAGATTTAAGAATGAATAACTAAATGATATCCCCTAACAATCTTTGAATATTTTGTTTAACTTTTTAATCACACAAGCTTGTCACAATTTGGCACATAAAATATTAAAGTTGACAACACATTAGCCTTTCATATGCTTTTAAAGGATAATTTTTCATCTATGAATACAAAAAAAATGATGTTAGCTCCAAGTCTATATATTTTAAGTTTACTCATGAAAGAAACTTTCCATTCAATTTAAATGAACAGACTGCTTTCTGCAGCACAAGTGTCTAGAAATCATGTAAGGTGGGAATAAGCTTTGTAGAAATGCTTTACTGAAATAAACTGAATTTTACAAAGTCTTTGCCCTACAGAGTTAACTGGAAATCTGTGTGCAGATAACTGTACAAAGCAGGACGATCCTAAAGCAGGCCACGTCCCAAAGCTGAATGTCATGATGGCCAATTTAAAATTTTTGTTTTCCATGAAGACATTATATGCCAAATATCTGCTAGTTCCTCTTTTTTTGACACTTACCTTCCAGATTTATAAATAAAAGGGGTTTAATGCTTTATCATTGGATCAAACCTGTCCCAGTATCACTAGACAAACTCGATATCTGGTTTATGAACTTTCAGTTTCAGATGAATTACAGTCTTTACTCAAATATTACAGTTCTTGTTGAGAGACTGGGTGCATACAATACCCCATGTACTGAAAGATGATATGCTTTGTGAATATGTACAGATTTCTGTTCTAGTTTCAGCTCTGGCTTTTTGTTCATATGTGCTTGAAGATATGAATGAAGTTGTTGAGGAATTCTTAGAGAAATTCTCTTGTACAGAAATCTGAGGGTTCCTGGTCAGAGCACCTTGGAACAGAAGATAGCCTCCAGCAGAAATGGTAGGAGTGTGACTAATAAAGCCTGGTCTGTCATAGAGAAGTCAAACTGTGTGTTTCAATAGATGACTTTTTTCCACATGACATATTTCAATTCAAATGAGGGGGGAAGGAAGGAGAGGAGGAGGAAGAGGACGAAGAAGAGAAAGAGGAGGAGAAAGAGGAGAAGGAGGAGGAGGAGAAGGAAGAAGGGGAGGAGGACCATAGCAAGTAGAGAAAATATATCAACAAGAGCTGAGCACAAGTTTCAGGTGTTTTAAACTCATTTTAACTATGAATAACTGGGAAGACATTCTTCTATTTTGTTTTTTCTATACATTGATAATACAAATGTTTTCATGTTATGGTCAGGGATACAATAAAGTTCAGGGGAGAAGCACCAGGCTCTGGGAATAGCAGATGCTATGGGAGGCTGTTCTTATATATTCAAACTTATCAAGTGATGGGATTGAAAGCACTCATGCCAGTTGCTGTCAAGAACACATGTAAGAAAATCTTCGAAATCTAAAATATTTAAAGAAAACTGATGTTCCAGGAAGCCAGTGAGGATGGTGATCAGGAACACAAATTATCCCTGTAAATATGTCCTGTGTGCTGGGACCTAGACATTCCTTTAACCTGTTTTGACAGAAATGTGAATTTTTCTTCCTCCACTAGACATCACAAAAGATATATGGATTCTATGTGTACCTAATTCAATTTTCCTTGCTTACACATCTATATTTCTTCAGTTTACACATACTGAAAAGACCTTAGGTAATACCTCTGTTAAATCTCTACTGTCATGTTCTCATGTTATATTTTGTCTACACTACAGGCTTTCTTTCCCTAAGGGACTGTAACCTCTAAACTCCAATGGTAGTTCTTCCATTGGATTCCAAGTGGAAATGGAGTAGATTTCTTTCCATCCACATACTCACAACATGCTAACATAAATAATAAGCAAAGCAAGAGTCTAAATGTTAAGTTTATAACTAACATAATGTTCAGAAATTTCTTGGAACAATATTTAGGAAACATACAGAAGTATACATATTGTACTATTGCTTATTACACTTATCGCAATTAAGTAAAGTAGTAGTTTATTTATATCAAATGTATTCAACAGTTGCATGTATCAGATTGTCCACAACCAGAGAAAATATTTCAGAAAATTTTTAGGATATGTTCAAATATGTTCATTTTTATACATATACATCATTTCATCCTAGAATAAGTTAAATATCACAGGTAAGAGGTTATTTTGCATCATAAATTTGGGTAAATATTTTGGAACAGAAAATGAATTCTGTATAACAGATCCAAACCTCTCTGTGTCCCAGTTTGAGAAACCTGGTCAGGCTTCCTTCAGTAATAAAAGGAATTGTGCTCCTGTGGTTATGACTTAGAATTTTATTGCTGTGATGAAACACTATGGCCAAAATTCAAGTTGGGGAGGAAAAATTTATTGGGTTTATACTTCCAGATTATAATCATCAGAGAAAGTCAGGACAGGAACTCAATCAGGGCTAGAGCCAGGAGGCAAGAGTTGATGCAGAGGTCTTTGGGTGTGCTGCTCAGAAGCTTGCTCAGCCTGCCCTCTTATAGAACCCAGAATGACAACTCCAGGGATGACTCCACCCTATCTTTTCTTACATGTGTTCTTGAAAGCAACTGGCATGAGTGCCTTCAATTCCATTACTTGATAAGGTTGAATTCATAAGAACAGACTCCCACAGCATTTGCTATTCCCAGTGCCTGGTGTTTCTGTCCCTAGACTTTATCATATCCCTGACCATAATATGGAAACATTTGTATTATCACTCTACAGGAAAACAAAATAGAAGAATGTCTTCCCAATTCTTGATAGTTAAAATATGTTTAAGACCACCAAACCTTGTACCCAGGTCTTGGTGATATAGACCCTGTCCCCACTGATCACTAATTGAATAAATTCCCTACAGCTAGATCACATGGAGCCATTACTTCAACTGAGGCTCTGCTCTCTGTAATGACTGTAGCTTATGTCATGTTGACTCACAAATCCAGCCAATAACCCCGCAGCCTGTGGATGGATGAGGGAATGTCCTAGCTCATACCAACAGAATTCATTTAACTAATTATTTTTTAAAGTGAAAGCCACGGGAAAAATAGACAATAACTGCAACCATTTAAGACAGATGCTGAAAGTAATAGAGAAAAGGAACCAAGTAATTTGGAAATTTTCCAAAATCCAGAGGGGTCAGGGATTGGGGTTGGGGAGGAGAATTTTTTCTTAAGGTATTTAGAAGGTTTGTATAAGTTTTTTGAGAGTCATGGTTTCATGAATTCTAACCCATGAAGGGAACTTAGAAGTATAATTTAATTTCTGGTTTTTAACCCACTAAGTTTGTCTGTAAATTGTTAGAGCTCTGATGCTAAACTAATTTAATGGATATATTTCCCCTTATGGAAACATATAGTTTTTTTTTAATTAGTACATTGTTTTACGATATATTAGCTATCAATCTGAATACTCCACCTCATGCACCATAAGTGACATGATATTTCTAAGTTTAATGAGGGGAAAAAGTTAGGAAATAATCCGTATTTTCCATGAATCAGCACAATGCCATGTGATAGGAGAGGGAGGCTCAGGATAATCATAAAACAAGATATTCACAAGACTCATAGGGCCACTGTCTGGAGTTATATAATCAGTAAATAATAGCTGGGGTAAAAGAGACTCATCAGTGATTTAGCTGTCTCATATATGCACAAAGGAATTACAGCAGCATAATAAATTTCATGAATTGTTTCTTATTTATTTATTTGTTTATTTATCTATTGGTGATTTATATGCTTGAAACTTTATGACTTCCATTAATAGCAAATAGCCTTAAATAATCCGTAGGTTCACAAAGCTCAACTTGGATGGAGTTAATTCATTGGTTAGTATTGACTGTATATGGAACAAATAGAAATATACTCTCTAGAAATAAGGATTACAGTACTTAGCAACTGCAGAGTCCAATAGAATCAAAATGAGCCTCAAAATAGCTGGGACAGAGTCCTGTGGTAAGGAATAAGGCAAGCTGCAGGGTCTGAGCCATCTGATGGAGTACCTTTGTCATAAACACTGTTATGACCTGTGCTATATCTCCCTGCTGCAGTGATAGCTATGGAGAACAGTATGTGCAACTAAGGCTAAACAGGAGACTTTCCATGTAAGGGAGGAAATACAGCGAGGAAAATAAAACTGGGTGTTTTCCACCCCATTAGCTTGTTATTTTGCAGGAGGAATACAGGAAAACAGTGGTGGAGGATTAGAATTGGTATGAGATGGAGGTGCTGGCTTTCTTTTCGTTATATCTACTGAGGCATAAGAAAGTAAATATTCAATCTGCTAAGGAACCCTCTCCCCTTTGACCCCAAACTTGAATCCCCAGGGAAGAATCACACCTAGAGAGGAAACAGATATTGGTAGAAATGAGAGAACCTATGCCTGAAATTTAATCTTTAATTCACAGCAAGGGAAAATCCATCACTACATGCAGATGGAGATCTTGTAATGTCCCAAAATGTCAAAGTATTTTAACTAGAGAACACTGTGTTCCAGAATTGCTTTAACTGAGAATATCTTTTTAGCAAAGAATGGAAGAACCTCCAACCACCTGAATCATGAAGCTGTGAGACAAGTAGGTGGGTGGATACAGTTGAGCATAGGGAGAGTGGGGAAATTGATAACTGCTTATCACTCCTCGAGAGTTGGCAGAAGTGAGTTAATGTATGATACCCACATCACCAGACTTCATAGGACTATGCCGCAAGGAGATTTAAGGAAGTGTTAAACTCAGCAGGGACTTTATTTAGATGCTCAGGACCATAGAGAAACATGAGAATTATGATTTTGGATAGATTTTGACATATCTGAATGGATGAGGTGGAAATTCAGTTTATAGCCTTCAGAAGGGGAGTAGGCCATAATAACCCAGGACCTTAGTTGTCATTGTTGTTAGGTTTTGTTGGTTTGTTTATTTATTTTGGGGGATTTTTTTTGGTTTGTTTTTGACTATACATTGTAATAAAACTTCAACATTATCTAATGTCTTACGTATTTGGAAATTTTGGAAGAACAACATAAATATTAATTTAAAAGCTTGAATGAAGATACCTTATATAGGTATACAGAAAGCTGCTCCCTGAAATCATTGTATATATGCTCATAGATTATGTTACTAGAAATCTTTATTGCAAATGGGAACATTTATTTTCATACTGAGAGATGGGTAGTTTTAGGACTCATAAGCTGTTAAACTTCTGAGAATCAGTGATTTTGTTGTGGTTTCCCCCTGCAAATTTCATGGGGGGAAACATGTTTATATAAATCCCCTCCAAGGATTAGGAAATGTTTCAAAAGACTAAGTGGAAAAAATATAAGAACCAACAAAGGGAATATAGTTGGTGTTGTGTGAATTAAAAGCACCCCCCCAAATCAATAGGGTAAAGTAGCACAATTTAGGTTAGACTTGTTGGAGTAGGTCCATCCTTGGGAAAAGCCCTCACTCCAGGGTAGGCTTTGAGATCTCAGAAACTCAAGCCAGGTCTAGTATGTCTCATTCCCTTCCTGATGCCTGAGGATCCAAGTGTAGAACTCTCAGCTACATCTCCAGCACCATGTTTGCCTCTGTGCTACCATACTTACTGCCATAATGACAATGGACTAAACCTCTCAGCTGTAAGCCTACTCTAATTAAGTGTTTTCCTTTATAAGAAAGAGTTGCTGTGGTCATAGTGTCTCTTCACAGAAAAAAAAAAGTTCTCCCTGTAATCATTGTATATATGCTCATAGGTTATGTTGCTAGAAGTCTTTATTGTAGATGGGAACATTTATTTTCATACTGAGAGATGGGTAGTTTTAGGACTCATAACCTGTACTACTTCTGAGAATCAGAAGTAGTGAAGAATAGATGTGGGGAACATGAGATCCCTCCCTTGGGTTATGTGAGCTGTGTAATTCAATGGAGTAGCTGCCTCCAACTTCTGGTGGGAATTCGATTGATGTGGCCATCACTCAGAGTTAGATGGGATTTTGCAGGATGCAGCTGAGCAAATCACTCATAGTAAATAATAAATGCATTTATTCATGGAGACTGTTTGAATGAAAACTTTTTAGTCTGTCACTTTTTTTATTAGATATTTTCTTTATTTACATTTCAGATGTTATTCCCTTTACCAGTTTTCCCCTCCCCTGCAATCCCCCTATACCATCCCCCACTCCTCCTGCTTCTATGAGGGTGTTACCCACCCACCCACTCACTCCTGCCTTTCTGCCTTCAAATTCCCCTACACTGGGGCATCTAGCCTTCAAAGGACCAAGGTCCTCTCCTCCCACAGATGCCTAACAAGGCCATCCTCTGCTAAATATGTGGATGAAGCCATGGGTTCCCCCATGTGTATTCCTTGGCTGGGGGTCTAGTCCCTAGGAGCTCTAGGACATCTGGTTGGTTGATATTATTGTTCTTCCTATGGGGTTGCAAACCCCTTCAGCTCCTTCTTCTATATCTGATGTGAATAGGAATAGACTTAAGATGATTTGCAAGAGCTGAGCATTACAAGGAGTCTAAATTTGACTCTCATGTTTCAAGTAAATTTTAGTTCCTGCTAATCACAAAAGAAGAAAACATAAAACAAAATTACACACACACACACTAGTTGGGAAACCCTGCTGCTTAAGTTTGGAGTCTACCATGTCCAGATAGCACCTCTGAGGTTATCTCAAATGGGGGACTCTCTTTTTAAGCAGGGCTTCCCCTTCTCTGATCTTGTCTGGGGATCTCCACCAGCCACCTCATGCCCTCTACATGAGAAAGGTCAGTCCCTGGCAAACCAACAAGTTAAAACTCCTCCCCCAGTCACCCCCATAAGAACCTCCCCTCCAGCAAATACCTTGGATTCTAAGAAGGCCTCTCAATACAAATGAGGCATTCACAGTACTTTAAATTCCAGCCAATGATTTCCATTTTTTCATGAATATTCCTTCTACTTCTCACTCTTCAGATGTAGCCTTTGTTCATCCTGAATAAAAATGTATGTGCACAAGGTCTTTCACTAAAAAATCAACTAAGAGAGCTAGTTCATTGAGTATGGTCTAAAAGAGCTGTTACACTAAAATCTTCAGAGAAGCCTACAACCCTCCCCCCATCCCTGACACACACAGGCACCATTCCTCCACCACATTCTATCCCTGTGAATCTCTATTCTGCAGATCAGGATCTTTTTCAATGACCTCTGGACAACCTGATCAAGAAAGCAGAACAAAGCACGACAGATGGTCCCCAAAATGCATGCATACTGCTCAAACTGACACACGTTGTCGTTTTTGTTGTTGGTTTTTGTTTGTTTCTTCGTTTTGTTTCTAAACTCTGATAATGCTGTACAGTACTTCCTGGGTTGTCTTCTAAATTAATTTCTTGCCACTTTGGTCAGCTTTCAGTGTGTGTGTGTGTGTGTGCTATGTGCTCACATGTGTGTAGATGCACATGTTTGAGTAGGTTCCCACGGAGGCCAAAAGTCAGCCTCAGCAATCATGTCTCAGAATCTGTATATTATGTTTTGAGAGCAGGATATTTCATGACCTCAAGTTTGCCATACAGGTTAGGCTGTCTAGCCAAAGAATCCTAGAGATTCATCTCTACCTCTTTAGCACTGTGATGGCAAGGAAATGTCACCATGCTTAAATATGTTTGCTTGTTTTGTTGTTGGTAGTGGTGTGGGTGTTCTATTTTTGTTGTTGTTTTTGCATGGATTTGGGGAACTTTTCTTGGCTCTCCATACTTTCAAGGCAAGCACTTTAGCAACTGAGCTGTCACTTTAGCTTAGACTTCACTCTTTTATAAAATATGTTCTCCATTGAGAAAGATATTCTAAACAAATCCAATTACGTGCTTTCTATAGTGTCTAGACCAGCAGTTTGGCTCATTCGATCTAAAGCATCTGTTTTTAAGCAGATATTGTGCTTTTATACCTAACTCACATATATTTTCTAATACTTTCTCTTATAGAAACTTTGTTTTAACCTATTATTGAGGGAAAGGTACATTTCCCAAGTGAACTTTCAACTTTACTCATGAGTATATACCAAACATGAAGGGCATCCTTGCTTTCACCTGCTGGCAAAATTTGAAATACAAGATTTCAATGTAAATATTCTTTCTTTGATTCTAGCCTTTGACATTGCAGCAGCAGTTATGGTAATATGACAGCTCTCAACATTAGTGAGGGAAGCTTCAATCTTCCATTAGTTGGGTTTTTGTAAGAAAAGATTGAACCTCATTGGGATGCTGTGCTTCCTGGGTTTTTCAGCTTCTGGACACATCCACAATTCCTGAATGCCAAGTCACCTTGAAAATGAAAAAAACTCTCATTCCAGACAAAATAACAGCCTTCATTTCATTTTGTATGTTCCCCAGTAGGGTCAATTGTGAACTGAAAAATAATGGAACCAAAAGCCAGCAGGCCATCAACCCACCACAAAGAATTACAGGAAACTCAGTAAAATGGTGAGGTGGCCCTTCCTTGGAATGAGTATATCAACTGGTTGTATTTTACCACTCTTTCACAACTGAACATGCATACAAGTAATAGTATATGTATCCAGCAGATTATACATAGGAATATATATATTCCTATGAATAATATATATATATATATATATATATATATATATATATATACACATATATGCATGCAATAACAATTACTAAAGAAAGAGGGTATGAGTCTGAGGGAGAGTGGAAAGGGGTATTGGGTGTGTATGGAGGAAGGAAATGGAAAGAAGACATGTTATACTTAAAATCTCAGAAATAAACTAAAATAAAAAAAGCTTATTTGAGTGTAAAAATAAAAATACAACAAAAATTAAACATAAAAATGTTAGAAATCCAAAATTAGTAGGGTTTTCTATGTAAAGAAGTACATATGTTACTAAAAAACCGCCAGTGAGATAAATTCCTTTAGGAGACAAAGAAAGGATAGATAAAAGATCAAATCAATAACCTCTTCTCGTGACGACTGAACAGTCCTGGAGATACTGCTCAGTGGTTAAGAATACTTCATCCCTTTGCAGGGCACATGAATTTGGTTGCCAGCACCCAAATGGGGCAGATCAACTCGATTTATAATTCTGATTCCTGGAAATCTAGTCCCCTCCTTTGGTTTAGACAGGATAGAGACAAGTAAATAAATATATAGATAAATAAATAAATTAATTAAAAATAATAAAATTAAACAAACTTTTGGAAAAGAGGACTAAGGAACAAAACTACTGCTTCCAATTAAAAAAAACGAAATACAATTTTGAAAGGAATGATTATGTAAATTAAAGTTAATGTTCTTGTTTAGTATTAATTATTATTAGAGGTAAAATAATTAAGTTCTGTATTCCACTAAATTTTACATAAATATAAATAATTTAAAATTATAACTGTAAAAGAAATACGTGGGTGAGAGTGAAAGTTCAGACATTTCATTTTTGTTCTTCAGTGTATCTAGATTTTATATTATATATACTGTGTAAAATGCTGATTGTTTATAGTTTTACCCATAGTTATAAGAGCATGCTATATCCCAGTTTATTATACATCTTTCATACCTCCCAATATATCATATTTAAAGTAATATGTCATACTGAGTGTAGTTCTTGCTGCACATGCTATATCATTTAATAAATGACTTAATAATGCATTTATAAAACAAGACTATGTAATTTACCTATTATTTCTCATTTTAAATAGTTCAAGATAAAGTCAGTAAACTACGTATTCTTTTTTTGCATATAAATGTTGTGCTTTTTTGGGTTTTTTTTTTGTTAGATATATTCTTTATTTACATTTCAGATGTTGTCTGTTTCCTGGTCTCCCCCCCCCCGAAAATCACCTAAACCATTCCCACACCCACTTTTCACCAATCTACCCACTCCTGATTTCCAGTCCTGGCATTCCCCTATACTGGAGCATTTAACCTTCTCAGGTCCAAGGACCTCTCTTCTCTTTGATGTCCAACAAGGCCATCCTTTGCTGCAGATGCATCTGGAGCCATGGTTCATTCCATGTGTACTCTTTGGTTGGTGGTTTAGTACCTGGGAGCTCTGGGAGTACTGGATGGATCAAATTGTTGTTCCCCCAATGGCTGTGCAAACCCCTTCAGCTCCCTGGGTCCTTTCTCTAACTACTCCATTGGGGACCTTGTGCTCAGTTCAATGGTTGGCTGAGAGTGTCCCCCTCTGTATTTGTCATGCACTGGCAGAGCCTACTAGGTGACAGACATATCAGGCCCCTGTCAGCAAGCACTTGTTGGCATCTACAATAGTATCTGGGTTTTGTAACTGTATAGGGGCTGGATCCCTAGGAAGGTCAGTCTCTGGATGGTCTTTCCCTCAGTCTTTGCTCCACATTTTGTTTCTATATTTCTTCCTGTGAGTATTTTGTTCCCCCTTCTAAGAAGAACCAGAATATCCATTCTTTGTTTTTCCTTCTTCTTGAGCTTGATTTGGTCTGTGAATTGTATTTGGGTATTCCAGGCTTCTGGGCTAATATCCACTTACAAGTGAGTGCATACAATGTGTGTTCTCTTGTGATTGGGTTACCTCACTCAGGATGATATTTTCTAGTTCCATCCATTTGCCTAAGCATTTCATGAATTCATTGTTTTTTTTCCTAAGGTTTTTTTTTTATTTACATTCCAAATCATTTCCCCTTTCCCGTTTCCTCCCTCCCCGAAAGTCCCATAAGCCCCCTTCCCTCCCTCTTTTCTCCATTCAACCCCCTCTTGTTTCTCTGTCCTGGTGTTCCCCTACATCCAGTCTTTCCAGGACCAGGGGTCTCTCCTTCCATCTTCTTAGAAATCTATTGATATGCGAATTCTGTCTAGGGTATTCCGAGATTCTGGGTTAATATCCCCTTATCAGTGACTGCATACCATGTGTGTTCTTTTGTGATTGAGTTACCTCACTAAGGATGATATTTTCAAGTTCTGACCATTTGCCTGGGAATTTCGTGAATTCATTGTTTTTAATTGCAGAGTAGAATTCATTGTTTTAATAGCTGAGTACTACTCTCCATTGTATAAATGTACCACAGTTTCTAAATCCATTCCTCTGTTGAAGGCCATCTGGGTTCTTTCTAGCTTCTGGCTATTACAAATAAGGCTGCTATGAACATACTGGAGTATGTGTCTTTATTACATGCTGGAGAATCCTCTTGTTTTAAGCCCAAGTGTGGTATAGCAGGGTCCTGTAGTAGTATGATGCCCACATTTCTGAGGAACTGCCAAACTGATTTCCAGAGTGGTTGTACCAGCATGCAATCCCACCAGCAGTTGGGAAGTGTTCCTCTTTCTCCACATCCTCACCAGCACCTGCTGTCTCCTGAGTTTTGATCTTAGTCATTCTGACTGGTGTGAGATGAAATCTTAGGGTTGTTTTGAACTGCATTTCTCTGATGACAAAGGATGTTGAACATTTCTTTAGTAGCTTCTTAGCCATTCAAGTTTCCTCAGTTTAGAATTCTTTGTTTAGCTCTGTACCCCATTTTTTAATAGGGTTATTTGGTTCTCTGGAGTCTAACTTCTTGAATTCTTTGTATATATTGGATATTTGCCATCTGTCAGATATAGGGTTGGTAAATATCTTTTCCAAATTTGTTAGTTGTTGTTTTGTCTTATTAACAGTGTCCTTTGCCTTACAGAAATCTTGAAGTTTTTTGAGGTCCCATTTGTCAATTCTTGATTTTAGAGCATAAGCTATTGGTATTCTGTTCAGGAAATTTTCCCCTTTGCCCATGTGATTGATGTTCTTCCCCACTTTCTTGTCTATTAGTTTCAGTGTATCAGGTTTTATGTGGAGGTCCTTGATCCACATGGACTTGAGCTTTGTATAAGGAGATTAGAATGGACAGATTTGCATTCTTCTGCTTGCTAATGACCAGTTGAACCAGCACCATGTTTTGAAAAGGCTATCTTTTTCCACTGGATGGTATGAGCAACATTGTCAAAGATCAAGTGACCATAGGTGTATGGGTTCATTTCTGGGACTTCAATTCTATTCCATTGATCTACTTGAGATGTTATTGTACAAATACCATGCAGTTTTTATCACTGTTGCTCTGTAGTACTGCTTGAGGTGTGGAACACTTATTCCCCCAGAAGTTCTTTTATTGTTGAGAATATTCTTAGCTATCCTGGGTTTGTTGTTATTCCAAGTGAATTTGAGAATTGTTCTTTCTAACTCTATGAAGAATTGACTTGGAATTTTGATGGGTATTGCATTGAATCGGTATATTGCTTTTGGCAAAATGACCATTTTTACTATATTAATCCCGCCAAACCACAAACATGGGAAATCTTTCCATCTTCTGAGGTCTTCTTTGATTTCTTTCTTCAAAGACTTGAAGTTCTTTTCATACAGGTATTTCGCTTGTTTGGTTAGAGTCACACCAATATTCTTTTTATTGTTTGTAACTATTGTGAAGGGTGTTGCTTCCATAATTTCTCTCTCAGCCTGTTTATCATTTGTGTATAGGAATGGTATTGATTTTTTTGAGTTAATTTTATATCTGGCCACTTTGCTGAAGTTGTTTATCAACTATAGGAGTTCTCTGGTGGAGTTTTTGGGTTGCTTAAGTATACTAATTAAATCATCTGCAAATAGTGATAATTTGAATTCTTCCTTTCCAATTTGTATCCCTTTGACCTCCTTTTGTTGTCTAATTGCCTTAGTTAGAAACTCAAGAACTATTTTGAATAGATATGGAGAGAGAAAGGGCAGCTTTGTCTGGTCTTTAATTTTAGTGGGATTGCTTCAAGTTTCTCTCCATTTAGTTTGATGTTGGCTACTGGTTTTCTGTATATTGCTTTTACTATGTTTAGGTATGGGCTCTGAAATCCGGATCTTTCCAAGACTTTTAACATGAAAGGATGCCGAATTTTGTCAAATGCTTTTGCAGCATCTAATGAGATGATAATGTTGTTTTTTTCTTTGAGTTTGTTTATGTAGTGGACTACATTGACGTATTTCCATATATTGAACCATCCCTGCATCCTGGGGATTAAGCCTACTTGATCATGGTACATCATCATTTTAATGTGTTCTTGGATTTGGTTGGCAAGAATTTTATTGAGTATTTTTGCATCAAGATTCATAAGAGAAATTGGTCTGAAGTTCTCTTTCTTTCTTGGATCTTTATCTGGTTTTGGTATCAGTGTAATTTTGGATTCATTGAACAAGTTTTGTAGTCTTCTTTCTGTTTCTATTTTGTGGAATAGTTTGAAAAGTATAGGTGTTAGGTCTTCTTTGAAGATATGACAGAATTCTGCACTAAACTCATCTAGTCCTGTGTTTTTTTGGTTAGGAGACTTTCCATGACCCCTTCTCTTTTTTTAGGGATTATGGGACTGTTTAGAGGGTCTATCTGATCCTGGTTTAGCTTTGGTATTTGGTAACTGTCTAGAAAATTGTCCATTTCTTCCAGATTTTCCTGTTTTGTTGATTATAGGCTTTTGTAGTAGGACCTAATGATTTTTTTTTGTATTTCCTCAGTTTCTGTTGTTATTTCTCCCTTTTCATTTCTAATTTTGTTAATTTGGATACTGTCTCTGTGCCTTCTGGGATAGTCTGACTAGGGGTTTATCTATTTTGTTGATTTTCTCAAAGAACCAACTCCTGGTTTTGTTGATTCTTTGTATAGTTATTTTTCTTCTACTTGGTTGATTTCAGCATTGAATTTGATGATGTCTTGCCATCTATTCCTCTTAGGTGTATTAGTTTCTATTTGTTCTAGAACTTTCACATGTGCTGTTAAGTTGCTAGTGTATGCTCTTCCCGGGTTTTTTCTTTTTTCTTTTCTTTCTTTCTTTCTATTTTTCATTTTTTTTTGAGGCACTCAGAGCTATGAGTTTTCCTCTTAGCACAGCTTTCATTGGGTTCCATAAGTTTGGGTATGTTGTGCCTTCATTTATTAAATTCTAAGAAGTCTTTGGTTTCTTTCCTTATTTCATCTTTGAACAAGGTATCATAGAGTAGAGCAATATTCAGCTTTCATGTGTATGTGGACTTTCTGATGTTTTTGTTGCTATTGAAGACCAGCCTAAATCCATAGTGATCTGATAGGAGGCAGGGGATTATTTCAATCTTCTCATATCTGTTGATCTGCTGAGGTGTGTTTTGTGACCTATTATATGGTCAGTTTGGGAGAAGATACCATGAGATTTTGAGAAGAAGGTATATTCTTTTGATTTGGGATGAAATGTTTTATGTGTGTGTGTGTGTGTGTGTGTGTGTGTGTGTGTGTGTGTGTGTGTGTATGTGTGTGTGTGTGTGTGTGTGTTAAATCCATTTGGTCCATAACTTCTGTTGGTTTCATTGTATCTCTGTTTAGTTTGTGTTTCCCTGCTCTGTCCACTGATGAGAGGGGTGTTGAAGTCACCCACAATTATTTTCCGAGGTGCAACATGTGCTTTGAGCTTTAGTAAAGTTTCTTTTATAAATGTGGGTGCCCTTGCATTTGGAGCATAGCTGTTCATAACTGAGAGTTCTTCTTGGTAACTTTTTCCTTTGATGAATATGAAATTTCCTTCTGTATCTTTTTTGATGTCTTTTGGTTGAAAGTCCATTTGTAGTGGCTATTCCTGGTTGTCAACTTGACTAAATCTGGAATGAACTACCCAAGAATTGGAAAACTCACCTATAATCCTAATCTGGAGGCTCAGAGATACAAGTTTCTGACCTGGATCTTGGCATGGAGATCTTGAAGCATAGTGATTATGAATTTCAGAAGATTAAGATTAGGAGATCTCTGAGTTCAAGGTCATCTGGTATTAAAGACATGGTGGCACATGCCTTTAATAAAATAAAATAAAATAAAATAAAAATAATAAATAAATAATAAAATAAAAGATTACTTTCTTGCTTTTGTAGGGTATAGTTTCCATCCTTGTGTTGCTGTTCAATCTGGGCCACACCCTCTGATGGAGACCTATATAAGGACATTGGAAGAAGGAAGATTCACTCTGGCTTTTCCTGGCCTGCCTCGTGTGACTGAGCAACTGCTAGATCCTTGGACTTCCATCCACAAGTACTGCTGACTATTGTTGGGGAGTTGGACTACAAGCTCTAAGTCATCGAGAAATTCCCTAACTATATAGAGACTACCCATACGTTCTGTGACTCTAGAGAACCCTGACTGATACACCATTTTATCTGGTATTAGAATGACTACTCCAGCTTGTTTCCTGGGACCATTTGCTTGGAAAATTGTTTTCTAGCCTTTTACTCTGAGGTAGTGTTTTTCTTTGACACTGTTGTGTGTTTCCTGTATGCAGCAAAATGCTGGGTCCTGTTTATGTCTCTAGTCTCTTAGTCTATGTCTTTTTATCAGGGAATTGAGTTGAAGAGATATTGAAAATAAAAGATATTAAGGAATAGTGATTGTTGCTTCTTGTTATTTTTGATGTTATTTTTATGTTTGTGTGCTTATCTTCTTTTGGGTTTGTTAAAAGATTACTTTCTTGCTTTTGTAGGGTATAGTTTCCATTCTTGTGTTGCTGTTTTCTATCTATTATCCTTTGTAGGACTGGATTTGTGGAAAGATATTGTATAAAATTGTTTTTATCATGGAATATCTTGGTGTCTCCATCTATGGTGATTGAGAGTTTTGCTGAGCATAGTAGTCTGGGCTGGCATTTGTGTTCTTTTAGATTCTCTATGAGATCTTCCCAGGATATTCTAGCTTTCACAGTCTCTGGTGAGAAATCCGGTGTAATTCTGATAGGTCTGCCTTTATAAGTTACTTGACCTTTTTCCCTTACTGCTTTTAATATTCTTTCTTTGTTTAGTGCATTTTGTGTTTTGATTATTACGTGCTGGGAGGAATTTCTGTTTTGTTCCAGTTTGTTTGGAGTTCTGTAGACTTCTTGTATGTTAATGGGCATCTCTTTCTTTAGGTTAGGGAAGTTTTCTTTTGTAATTTTCTTGAAGATATTTACTGGCACTTTAATTTGTAAATCTTTGCTCTCTTCTATACATATAATCCTTAGGCTTGGTCTTCTCATTGTGTCCTGGATTTCCTGGATGTTTTGGGTTACTAGCTTTTTGCATTTTGCATTTTCGTTGACTGTTGTGTCAATGTTTTCTATGGTATCTTCAGCACCTGTATTCTGTTGTTGATGCTTGCACCTATGCCTCCTGATTTCTTTCCAAGGTTTTCTAACTCCAGAGTTGTCTCCCTTTGTGATTTGTTTATTGTTCCTACTTTCATTTTTAGATCCTGGATAGTTTTGTTCAGTTCCTTCACTTGTTTGTTTGTGTTTTCCTATAATTCTTTAAGAGAATTTTATGTTTCCTCTTTAAGGTCTTCTACCTGTTGACCTATGTTCCCCTGTATTTCTGTAAAGGATTTTTGTGTATCCTCTTTAAGGACCTGTGTTGGTATATGTTGACCTGTGTTCTGTGTTTCTTTAAGGGAGTTATTTATGTCCTTCTTGAAGTCCTCTATCAGCATCATGAGATATGATTTTA
The DNA here is from genome assembly GCA_036184795.1 of Tokudaia tokunoshimensis. Classification (NCBI taxonomy): domain Eukaryota; kingdom Metazoa; phylum Chordata; class Mammalia; order Rodentia; family Muridae; genus Tokudaia; species Tokudaia tokunoshimensis. The sequence goes on from BTHU01000014.1 coordinate 27,044,483, forward strand.
AATCCAACTTTTGCTTTTCTGGTGTATTGGGGTATCCAGAACTTGCTGTGATGGGAGAACTGGGTTCTGATGTTTCTAATTAGCCTTGGTTTCTGTTGGTAAGGTTCTTGTTCTTGCCTTTCACCATTAGGTTATCTTTAGTGTTAGTTGGTTTTGCTGTCTCTGGCTGAAACTTATCCTCTTGTGGGCTTGTAAGCCTGTGTCAGTACTTCTGGAAGGGTCTGTGCACAGAAGGATCTGGAACTGCCTGATCACATTGCAAATGGTGATTAGAGGACTCCTGTCCCTGCTGTTCTACTGATTGTATGCCCTGTGTACTCCTAACTGTTACTGTCCAGAGAGATATTGGAGAGAAATTAGAGCACTCACCTCTGAGTTCAGAAGTGAATGTGCTGCTGGGAGATCACTCTCTCCTGGCAGGCTGTGCATAGAAGGCTGGGTAGCTACTGGGATCCCTGATGCAAAGCTAAACTATGTATTCCTAATTCATGTATTTGAATATTATTTTCCTAAAGATATTACTTTATATTTGACCTGAGCATCAGAAAGGAGTATTTCATATGTGTAAATGGATAGTGTTTAACTTTTAATATGAGAATTCAGGATATTGTTTCACACTTCTGTTTAGAGTTTATAGAGATAAGCTTTGCAGAAATGTTAAATATTTTGTTTTGTAAGTGACTTCTAATTTTCAAAACAGTAAGAATTTTTGTACCATTAACTTCTAGGTATGGATATAGTTCTTGCTGTAATGGTTTATCAGCTAGACACTTGGTTCTCGTGGTGACGGTGTTACAGTTGAAAGAACTGTAAGGAGGTGAATTCTTTAAATAATTAATGCCTAACCCATAGTATTGATTGTGTGTGTGTGTGTGTGTGTGTATGTGTGTGTATGTTTGTATATGTGTGTGTGGTGTGTGTGTTTACGTAAGTGGATGCATGCAGGTATTCAAATGGATGTACATGTGGAGGTCAAAGGTCAGTGTTGTGTGCATTTGTTGGTCATTCTCTAACTAGTTGTTTTCTGAGAAAGTCTTCTTTCCAACTAAGATTATTGACTCTGCTAGGTATCCTGGCCAATAAGCTCCTGGTAACCACCTAACTCCGGCCAGGGAGCTTGTGGGATTTTCAAACTTTGATTTTAAGAAAAATGTCAGATGCAGGGTTGGTAAAGATCATTTCCCAGTTAGTTGGTTGCCGCTTTGTCTTTTTGACAGTGTCTTTTGCCTTGCAAAAACTTTGTAATTTAATGAGGTCCCATTTGTCAATTCTTCATCTTAGAGCATAAGCTATTAGAGTTCTGTTCAGGAAATTCTCCCCTGTGCCCATATGTTCAAGGTTCTTCCCTAGTTTCCTTTCTATTAGTTTCAATGTGTCCGGTTTTATGTGGAGGTCCTTGATCCACTTGGAATTGAGCTTCGTGCAAGGAGATAAGAATGGATCAATTTGCATTCTTCTGCATGTTGACCTCCAGTAGAGGAAATGGGAAAGGGGAAATGATTTTGAATGTAAATAAAAAAAAAAACTTAGAAAATAAAATAAAATTAAAAAAAAAAAAAAGAAAAATGTCAAAGACAAAGTGTGGAGCAGAGACTGAGGGAAAGACCATTCAGAGACTGCACCACTTAGGGACCCATCAGATATACAGTTACAAAATCCAAACATTACTGTGGATGCCAACAAGTGCTTGCTGACAGGAGCCTGATATAGCTGTGACCTGGGAGGCTCTTCCATTTGCATGACAAATACAGAGGAGGGAACTCTCAACCAACCATTGAACTGAGTACAGGGTCCCCAATGGAGGAGCTAGAGAAAGGACTCAAGGAACTGAAGGGGTTCAGCGCCATAGAAGGAACAAAGATATGAACCACCCAGTACACCCAGAGCAACGAGGGACTAAACCATCAACCAAAGAGTACACATAGAGGGACCCATGGCTCCAGATGCATATGCAACAGAGGATGGCCTTTATGGATATCAAAGGGAGGAGAGACCCTTGGTACTGAAAAGTCTAGATGTCCCAGTATAGGAGAATGCCAGGACAAGGAAGCAGAAGTGGGTATATTGGTAAGCAGGGGGAAAAAGATGGGTTAGCAGATTTTGGGAGGGGGAAAACCAGGAAAGGGGATACCATTTGAAATGTAAATAAAGAATATATATAATAAAAAAAGAATTAGAAAAAATGTCTAAATCAGTACGTTTGTAATGAGAATCACTGAAAATCAATTTCTCCCTTTAATATAACTCTGCATCTGACAGAGGGCTAATATTCAATATATAAAGAACTCGAGAAATTAGACACAACAAACCAAATAATCCAATTACCTAATGAGGGGTACAGATCTAAACAGAGAATCTTCAAAAGAAGATTCTCAAATGGGCAAGAAACACTTAATTAAATATTCCAAGCACTTAGCCATTAAGAAAATACAAATTAAAATGACTCTGAGATTCAACAATACACCTGACAGATTGATTAAGATCAAAAATATCAGGGGCAGCTCTTGTTGGAAGGATGTGGAACAAGGAGAACACTCCTACATTGCTAGTGGGAGTGTAAACTTATGCAGCCACATTGGAAATCAAATGGGTGGTTTCCCCAAATATTGGCAATAGATCTAACTCAAGACACAGCTATACCAATTATAGGCATATACACAAAGGACACTTCACCATACCACAAAGACACTTACTCAACTATATTCATAGCAAATTTACTCACACCATCCAGAAACTGGAAACAATCTAGATGTTCCTCTACCAAAAAATGAATAAAGAAAATGTGGTACGTTTATACAATAGAGTAAAATAAATAGCATCATGAAATTTGTAGGCAAATGGGTGGTACTACCTCCTGAGAGAGTTAACATATATTCAAAAAAGACATAGTATGTACTAACTTCTAAGTGAAAGTTAGCGATAAAGTAAAAGATAATCAGGCTAAAATCTATAGAACCAGAGAGGCTAAGAAACAAGGAGGGCTCAGGGCAGGATACTTGGATTCCTCATGGAAGGGGAAATAGTATAGATTTCCTAGGTGAATTGGAGGTGGGTGAGGTTAAGGAGAAGAGTAAATAGGGTGAGAGGATTGAAGGAGAGAGTGCCAGGAGAGATCAGCTGAAATGGAGGGAGGGGCGCATTTTTGGGAACAAGGAAGAAACCTATTGCTTTGGAAACTCCCAGGAATCTATGAAGGTAAATTTTGCAAAAACTCTTAGTGATGGAGGATAAGGAGAATTGTCTGTACCTAGCCAAGGCTGATGGAAGGCTGGAACACCAACCAAGCCACTGAACTTTCAACCTACAATTTGTCATATCGGCAAGATGTGCTTGGGTAAAAGTAGCAAAGAACTATAATAGTGTCAAACTAATGACTGGTCTAACTTGAGACCCATGACCACACCTAACACTATCCTGGGGCTGGATAGCACAGAGACTTGGATACAACCAAACTTGAACATAAACAAATACATTTAAATAAAACTTAAATAAAAACAATTAATGAAAAGATTCTTAATGACACTCTACTTGCAGACTAAAAGATAGCATAATTGTCATCAAAGAGATTTCATCTAGCAACTGATAGAAGCAGGTGCAGAGACCCAAAGCTGAATATTTGGCAGAACTGGTAGAGTCCTTTGGGAGAAAGGATTTTAAGACCCAGAAGGGAAGGTTCAAGAACACTATAAGTACATGACCTACAGAATGAACTAATCAGGGTTGACCAGGGCTTGCATAGACTAACCTGACAATCAGGAAAACTATATGGGTCTGATCTAGGTTTTATATTTTATAGTTGTGGGACTTGGTATAATTGTGGGAATGACAGGTGTCTCTGACTCTTTTGCTTGAGTTTGGGACCCATTTTTTCCTCCTGGCTTGCGTGTTCGGTCCTTAATATAAGGGAATATGCTAGTTTTATTGCAACACAATATGCCATATTTGGTTCATATCCCTGGGAACTTTACCCTTTTATGAAAGGAAAGGAGGAGGGAGGAGGAGTGGGACTAGGAGGGTGACTGGGAGGAGGGGAGGAGAGAAAACTGTGGTTGGGATATAATATATGAGAGAAAAGTTAAAAAATATAGTAGCTGCAGGTAGTGACTTTATCTAAATGTCTAAGCTCTGATCACCACAATCAAAATAAAACTACTATTTTAATACACACACACACACACACACACACACACACACACACACACACAGAGAGAGAAAGAGAGAGAGAGAGAGAGAGAGAGAGAGAGAGAGAGAGAGAGAGAGAGAGAGACTCATTGTGAACACTTGTCTCTCAACTGTATGAGAGAATACCATAGTCCCCCTGCTTAGAGATTTTTGGTGTATACCAGTCATTATTACATATCCTTCTTTCTATATCTCTTCCTCAGTATCTTAAAACTACTAGTTTGTTCCTACTCTGTCCTTTACCAATGAAATAGTTTGAAGAGACACTGAAAATAAACTTAAGTGATAAACATTAAAATAAAAGAAACTGATAACTATTACTTCTCCACACAGCTTATAAGAACATGTAGAATGATATAGGATTAAAAACATAATGACTCTATTTTATACAGAAATCAGTGAATTTTAGTAATTTCATAGATACATGAATCCATGGTTTTTCAGGGTACGTAAACTATGTATTTTTACATAAAATATGTGCAGGTTTTCAGCAGTAAAATACTTTCAGAATTGGGAGTATCATGTACAGAATATACAGTCACAGCTTTATTTTCTGTATGTAATCTTATTGTCATTGCTCATAAGTCGTATGTTATACCACTGTATATCTGCCTTTAGGGAAAGAGAAAAGAGAAAAAGTACAGAAGCATTTTCAAATGTTGACTACTCCCCCCCCCAATTCCCTTATATGATACCATAGTTTTGGCGCACTAGCTGAGCTTCTCTTAGGCTTCTGACTAAGCTGTGTTGTTTGAACAATGGGTGCGTACTATTCTAGTGTTATGTGTTACTCATATTGCACTGACATGTGTCAGTAGCTTATGACCAAAAACTAAGAGGAGAAATGATGCTTTTTCTTGTAAGTATCATATTTTAATTCAACTAGATTTGTGAGCTACAAAGTATTATACGAATTTTGTTAAAATGTCTGTAGAACAAAATGGAATCTGAAATATCATCTGTTGACCTTCAGGCTATAAACTAAACAAAGCTATGTGATTGGAGGAGGCATTTTTATGAACATTTTTATGAATGCTCTGTCTTATCTTTCTTGTGGTCAGAGGTCTAAAATATGCATCATGAAATACAAACCTTAATGGAAGCTGTTTGTGTGAACTACAGTCTTTTAAGGCTGTATGTAAAATCTTTCGTTGCAAGAATGATTTCTCCAGTGCACCAGTGTTCTGGAGCCATGAGTGACCAAGGTTTGATGCCTTACATGTTCAAACTCCTTTTTGCTTTCAGAAATAAAATGATTGTGTTTTATTTTAGTTTCAAATCAAACATCCTTTGAGATCTGTTTGCTTCTGAAAACAGGCATATGCATTAGCAAGAGACTGCATGAAATCAAAATATAGTGAATGGGTATAAACAGAATTACCATATCATTTACGAGTTACTTGGTTATGAGAAAAGTTATTTCATTTCTTTTTACCTCAGTTAAGGCAAATGCTGAAACCAATGTATTTGAACATATTTACAGAGACAAATAATACATTGTAAAGAAAATGAATATAACTTTGATAATAAATAATAAAATTATGTCTTATAAAATACATCTAAATTTTACCTGTCTGATAATATACTTATATATTTGATCCTTAGAGTTGTTTATTGAATAAATTCTATAAATATAAATAATTAGATTTTGTTTTCATGACTTAATACTATCCCAGCCACATGCAATTATTTTAATTTTTGCCATTATTTATTAATGAACTAATATAACTACTTTATTAATTTAAAATTATTTTTTCAGTTACCAAATGACTTCCTGAGATCTCTACTCTTGATACAGGAGAAATCAGTGTCCTATTGTGATATTCTTAGTTTCATCAATAAAATAATTTAATAAAAAACTTTAATAAAAAAGATCAGAATAATTTTAAGAGTGTTCAAAAGAAAAATCCCAGGCAGAGAATTGGTAATATCTTAGCAGCTGTCTGGAAGAATGGAATGGAGCCGAAGACAGATAGCCCACTTAACAAGCTCGTATGGATGTCAGATAATGATCGACAAGTAGCCACGGTGGAAAGAAACTTTAGAGAAAGAAGAAGAAACTCATGTCTTGTCAGGGAGGTCCAAATTTAAAAGAAACATGCTTAGAAAAGAAAGTTGCTCTCTCCTGGGTAGATTTGTAGGCTGCAGAGCCCATTGCCTTAGAAGCTCAGACATGGGGACTCGTTATGCTCATAGCCTAGAGTCTGGGATTCTGAAGCAGAAATAAGTCCAGGGTTGCCTTCTCCTTCCAGGTGAATGACCTGCTCCAGCTGCAATGTCAAGTCTAGTGTCCTTGAATGGGAGCATTTTTCCTCTAATAAATCTTCCCATGAGTAAAGTAGTAGAGTCATTTAAAAATCTTAGGCTTGTTTTTCATGAGGTGTTTTATAGTAAAGCTGTAGTCTATTTAGAAAACTACAAAATAGCACAACCAACTTTTATTCACCCTTACTCTTCCATTAAAATATGTGAGTAATCACTCACAAATGATTTATATATGCATACACAATTATAACAAAAATGTATGTATTGGTGTATTATTCTGAAAGTAACTTATAGATATCATAGTCTTTCCATATTAAATGTTATACAATATAGCATCTATAATTTAATTAAGAAAAACTTTAATAAGATCAGTTTGATCTTCATGTTGGTCTGTCAACAATTGGAGCAGCAACTGACCCTAAAGATGTTGCTTGTCTGTGGACTCCATTCCCCTAACTGGGCTGCCTTGTCTTGCCTCAACCAGAGAAGATAGGCCTATCCCTGAAGCGACTTAATGTTACAAGGTGAGGGGCTATCTGGGGTAGCTTCCACTCTCTCAGGGAAAGGGAGGGGAAATATCTGGAGGAACTGTGTGAAGGAGGGACTGGAAGGAGGGTGGGGAAGTACTCAGGGATGTATAGTGAATAAATAAATAAATAAATGAATGGGGGAAAAGTTGATAATAATTCTTTACTTCCTAATATTTTACGTAAATTTAAATATTCTCTTCTATCTCGTACCTCCTTTAAGAAATTGTAGTCCTGATCAAAAACGCTAATCTGAAATTTTCAGAAAAATTAATATTCTCCTTAAATTGTAGGCTCTTTCCAAATTCACATTTTTCTTAAAAAACTCAACAACAACAGCAAAGGCCAATAATAGGTTCTTTTCTCTTGTAAAATTGCTTCATGGCTTATTTTCATAAATCTCATTTGTATTTGCAAATTAGTTTTGTTAATTATCTTCATTCCCATAGCCAAACACCGACACTCTAAAGAATGAGGATTATCTCACAATTATTAGTTTATGAAAATTTCATAGACTTGTATTTATCCAAATTAACTACCAGAATGTTTTTCACTTGCAAAACCTAAACAAGGTTTTCTTGATAATGCTGAAGAGAATGTTAGCATAAATAGGCATGATCACTGTGGAAATATCCACTGCCCTCTGATTGGATTTGATGTCTTATTGTCCCCCATGGTTGAGGGAAGAGGAGGATTTATGCCAGATAGTGTGGGTCTGGACAACATCAAAGGATCTGAGAGGTTCTAGACTTGGTTATAGCTTATTACTATTGTATATCTAACTTGGTCCAACATCAAACTATCTTCTAAATATCTGAAATTAAAATATTCTCTGGTGTTAATTTACAAAATTTGCTAATTTTCACACCCACAATAACTTGTATTTTATTAATCACTACAACTCTTTACTGCTAAATATTTCAATGAACATATATGGGTCATTTCTGTTTATATATTAGATATACATTTATAATTGTAAAACTAGTTTCTTCTGATAATGTATCAATGGATATAGTTTAAGTCCCAAATCTGAAATTATTTCCAATCACATTTCCATGTTATTTTATTTCATTTTATATTTTATTTATTTTATTTTATTTGTGTGTGTGTGTGTGTGTGTGTGTGTGTGTGTGTGTGTGTGTGTGTAGGTATGATTGATCAGCATGTCACTGAGTGCTATCCACATACTTTTGGCTCCTTCCCTTAGTATATATTGACCTGATATGGTTTATTTAGCTTCCACTTCCATAGACTGGATATGGCCCAAGTTTTTAAATTTTGCCTCAGAAAAGTTCTAGAGGCATAACTAGGAATACAGGAACATTCTTTCCCAAAATATCACAAAACATCTTTATTTCAATTGTTAATATAGCTCCCCTCTGAAATCTCTTTAACAGGGCCTCCAGAGCTAATATTGGCCTTAGAACTGTCTTCTAAGCTCCAATTAAGGATGGACATTAAGTTCTTCCTACAGCATTCAATTACTTTTCTAGTAGAAATCTCCAAAATTTTCATTACTTGTCCAAAAAACAGCATGGTCAGCTACTTCACAGCAGTATCTGACATCTAGAAGCAACTTCTGCTTGGTTACCTTTCTATTGCTTTGATAAAAGACCACAACCAATTCACCTACAGAAGCAAGAGCTTGTTTGGGCTTATGATTCTAGAGGGGTAAGATCCCTCATGGTAGGAAGAAGAAGTCATGTTGACTTGAATAGCAAGCTGAGAGTTTATATACTGAACTGCAAGGAGAAACCAGGAAGCAAATTAGAAATGTTCTTTAATGAAGAATGTTCAATGGCTAGTGATGTATTTCCTCAAAAAGGCCATGCCTCCTAAGTCAAACAGAACTACCAACTAGTGACCAAGAATTTAAATGCATAAGACTATGGGGATTTTGTTATGATTCAGAAGACCATGCTATACATTTAACTAAATGCATTTAAATTAAGAAATTAAAATTCTCAGTTATTCTGTTAGATTTAGGTAAACACATAGAGATACATGCAAAATATAAAATATGATATAATAAAATAAACCCTACTTTAAAAATTCTTCTTTTAGTATGGGTTATGTACTTTCGATGTGCCAAATACACTGTAACATGTCAGAGATGTAAAGAAGTACTTGCCATAGTCATCAGTGATGTGTTTATAAAAAGATAAAAAGAGAAGGATATGTTTGCAGATGTGTGGTGAGGTGTGGGGATGGAGGTGTGTCTGCAGGCCATGCCAAGGCATCACTTTCCCCTGAGGGACCAGCCACAAAAAAGTATAGTATAGAACGGAGTTTATTCAGGGCATGGGGAGAGGAGTCGAGAGGCTAGCAGAGGCATAGAAAGGCAGAGAGAAATAGAGAGAGCAGAGAATTAGAGGCTGGCCATGAACACATGCAGAGAGAGGGAGGAAGGGAATGGAGAGAGAGAGCAAGAGTAGAAAGGCAAAAGCAAGAGAGAGAGGAGGAGGCAAGCAGCCCCTTTTATAATGAGTCAGGCACACCTAGTTGTTGCCAGGTGACTAGGGTGGAGCATATCTGGTTGTTGCCAGGTAACTGTGGGTGGAGCTTAGACAGAATGCTAACAATCAGAGCACAAAGGAAATACATGCAAAATATGCATTATAAGCAATATATGTTGTGTGATGTACAAGAAGTATGTGCAAAAGGCCTCTAGCATATTGAAGGGCCCCAACTTGGCAAGACAGACTCCATCTTGTAACCATGCCTCCATTTTATATACTAGGTCCTGTCCTTAGGTTAAGTTCTAATTTCTGTAAAAACCACAAACTGTTCCAGGAAGGAACCACCCTAGACACAGGCCACAAGTAAAAAAAAAAAAACCTAACATTCTGGAGGCTGTAGATAGATATAGACAGATTACTTAAACCAATTGAAATCATTGTTACCCATCTCTTCACTTTGCCTCTGAGAGGGTCTCCTTCCCAACTACAGCATCTCCCTTTACTAAGGCCTCAAGTCTCTATAAGTATCTCCCCACTGCACTCCCTCTTACCGAGGTCAGACAAGGTAGTCCTTTGCTACATACGTACCAGGGAACTAGGACTGACTCATGTATGCTCTTTTGTTGGTGACATAGTCCCTGAGAGCTCTGAGGGGGTCTGACGTAGATGATACTGTTGGCCTTTCTGTGGGGTTGGAATCCCCTTTAGTTCCTTCAGTCCTTCCTCTAACTCTTCCACAGGAGTCCCTGACCTCAGTTTAATGCTTGGCTGTCAGTATCTGCATCTGTCTGCAAGCACCACATGCAATCAGTAACAGTGTCAGGGTTTGGTACTTGCAAACCACCTTGAGACAGTCACTGGAACCCTTTCCTTTAGTCTTTGTTATATTTTTGTCCCTGCATTTCTTTTAGACGGGAACAATTCTGGATCTAATAATTTACACTTGATCTTAGCCAAAAGGCCGAGAAGCGATTGGATCTAATAATTTAAAAGTGGGCTGATGACCCACCCTCCCCTGGGGGCCCTGCCTATCTACAGGAGGTACTCTCTGCAGGTTCTATCTCCCCACTGTTGGGCATTTTGGCTAATGTCACCCACATTGACCACAGTCTCTGGAACTTTCTAGAGGTTCTGCAACACACCTACCACCACAACCACCACCACCACCAAGAAGCTGCGTGTTTCCATTCTCCTGGTACTCTGGGCTTCTCTCTGTCTTCTTCCCATATCTGACTATGCCCCACTTTTCTCCTTTCCCTCCTTTCTCCCTCCCAGGTCCCTTAAACCCTTTGCTTCCCATGGTTATTTTGTTGAACGTCTAAGTGGGACTGAAGCATCCTCATATGGGCCTTCCTTATGGTTAAGCTTCTTATGGTCTGTGGTATGGGTATTCTGTACTTTTCA